>JAOTQP010001286.1:30838852-30854636 GCA_026413545.1 Cichladusa arquata
TACACAAAATTTAAGGTGTTTGGAAACTGAGTGGCTACAGAAAATGAGAGTTCCTCTATCCAACAGCATAGTCTACATGATGATCACTGCCAGCAGACTACGTCTTTAGAGTCAGCAGCATCAATTCCATTGCAAATAGAAAAATTACACCAGAGCTGTGTTTGGTTTTCTAGCTACATGTCAGTGTTTTGCCAAATAAGGACTTGGATCTTTTTGTAGGATGTCAGGCATAAGTCTGATTTTACATGTGCTCTTTTTCTCAATGTAAATTAGTTGATAAAATTAGGTTTTCTAAGTTTTTTTGTAACCACTACAGTTTTTTTGTCACTGTGCGTTGAGAAATCTGTCCAGTGTGTGATGGAAGAAAGAACCTGCAATTTAGAAGCAAGTGAGGAAAATAGGAGTCTTTTTCTCAAGAGAACACATTAATTGACTTTATAAATATGGATCAGATTCTGCCTTCAGAAATGTGCAAAATTCTTCCAAACATGGTGGGACCAATATAAGCTCATTTGAAAGCAGAATGTGAACTACAAATTCAAGCAGAAGCATCTTATTTTTTTATCCCTGAAACCAGCCAGAGTGGTAGAAGACATGTTATTGTTGTATGTTCGTTGGAAGTGTCAGTCTGATTTGCTAACTCCATGCTGCTGAAACCCTATGAAAATCTGATCAACCTCTAATGCACTAAAACCTTGATGACAAAAAGAAAAATCATCTCAGAAACAGTGTCTTATTTTAACAACATTTATTATTAATACTAAATAATGTCACTATTTGTCATAGATAAGAGTTTCAGAAACAAAGCAGGACTTAGGTGCAGTCTTTAGAAATTACTTGTATTTCCCATTCTGTATTTCTTCTGTAAATTCCCACTGAAACTTGAGGACTGTGAGGGTTGAAAGGAAGGCAGGATGTAGAAAAATGATGAGTGTTTTATGAGTGCTAAGTTTTTTGGGTAATGGATCAAGTGGGAATGAGAAAAATAATATACAGACAATGGGCCTTTCATTAGTCGTAAAAGCTTAGGGATTGTTTAAAAAAAAAAAAAAAAAAAAAAAAACAAAACGTAAATTGAACTGTTAAGTATTTTTAAAGCAGTCTCCAAAGTAGGTTCTGAGCTTTCTACCACACAGGTAAAATTGTCTCATTTAACAAAAGGAGAGTACTGATCCTGACTTTAACGATAGCATAATTGTAGAACCTTAGTTATATATTAATTCTGTAGTCTATCAAGTACACCTTAAACTCTCATTTTCTTTTAAAGTCTATAGGACCGTTTTCCTCCTGTGTAAAATAAAAGATTCCAAAGAATAGGTTTTGGTGGGATAAAGATAAAAAATTTATAAAGGTTGACCTGCTGTTACCCTTGTCACAAGTCATGGCTATTTATGAGTGGGAAACTCACAGAGACCAACTCTCTGGTTGTCTATTTAACTTTAAAAAAAAAAAAAAGCTTAGTGGAGTATATATAAGTATATAAAAAATAGGTTAATTATGTTCTTTAAACAGTGTGATAAACCCTTTAAAAAAAAGATTCCTCAGAATGTATTTTCACCCTATAATGGCCTGTACTAAAGCATGTACTAAAGCATTTATTGAACTGATAACTATCCTTTTTTCGTTAGAAATTACTTTTCACTGTTGGAGGGAGTTCGATTTTGTGGGTGGGGGATAATGGAACTGGGTTCTTGGTGGAAGAAAGACTTGAGCTGTCGTACCCATCTTCCAGACACATCACATCACGCTGCTACTGCTTTTCTTCTGTAGCACTTGGCATTGGAGTGCTGCCTGCGAAGGGGCACGGCCAGTATTTCCTTATCAGACATCTGCCTGAATGTTTAAAATGCTCTGGTCAAATAGAGCAGGCTCACAGGACAAATTGCACTGTAAGCTGCTTGCTGTCCTGAGATTAAAAAATATATATAATTTTTTAATTTTTTTCTTTAATTTTAAAAAAAGAAAAAAGAAAAAAAAAAAGCTTTTTTGCATCTCCCTCATGGCTTTGCTGTATTGTGGAAGAGGCTGGTGAAAGAGAATAAGCTGCTGCTAATGTGACAGGTCAAGGCTTTTAGAAGGCCCGTGGGGAGCTTATACAGAGCAGGATTCTTGGGAAGAGGCTTTGTTTCTAGGGATGGAATCTATCCATGAGAAACTCTGGCTTTGCTTGGTACTTGTTTCCCTCTGCCTTTGACCATGTTTTTCAGAAGAGCTGCTGCAGGAGATGAATAGCTCAACAAAAGCCTCACTATTTAGGGAGCTGTGTTCCCTCAGCACATGACCTTAAATGAGAAAGCAGCCTTTAATTCACAAGGAATTTCTTCAGTGATTGCAGAAGGACTGTGCTTCCTATAGTGCTTAATATGGGAGATATTAAAGACAAATTAGTTCATATTAGTTTTCAATGTATTGTGCGTCAAAGATGCTCATAAAAATAGGGGAAAAAATAACTAACCTCAGAATAGAATGTTCCAAAGTTCTCAAATAACACTTCTTATACTGGGCTTTTTAAAAAAAAAAAAAATTAAAAAGAAGTCAGATAATTCTACTCATGTTTATATCCAAAAATATATGAGCAGATAGTGCTGCGTCTCATCATTGGTTTGGGGAATTGTTTTTAGATTTGGTCCCACAAATGGAGCCTCTGCATGACTTTTCACAGCATATTTGTTATTGTTAAAATCCATTTGTATAGTTTTCAAATTCTAGTCCCATTTTTTAACCTTTGACTTGTTATTTGCCTGACACCAGAAATTGCATGTTTATGTAATTTAAAAGTATGTATTTTGCTTCAGATTTTTTTTTAGTACTATAAAATGAAGAAATGCTATGAAATAGTTATTTTCAAGCATAATGACTACACTAATAAGATTGCTGCAGAAGTGTGTGGGAAAATAGCTGTTTCATCCAGAAAACGTGCACATGGTATGCAAGGAATTTTCATTGTGCCCAGCTGAAATTCCCTTACATTTGCAAGGACGTTGAAAATGAACCTTAAAAAGGAAGGATGTTTGTATGGGCATAGTTTACATTTTAGCTATTATTTACAACTGGATTTATTTTTTCCTCTCTATGATGTCATGAAAACCTGCTATGTAAAGCATTCTTCAGACTGCAGTGGAAAAATATTATTTTCCCAGTCTGATCATATATAATATTTATTTCCTGCTTAGTGTGGATGTATTGCAAACCAGGGGAGTAAATGTTTGAAACAGCTTCAAGCAACCCTCCATCCTAAACAGACATAGGGTCTGGTGATGCCCAGGGCAGAGGGATGCAAGGGCACAGCTGCATGTGTGGACACTTCAAGAGGGACAGTGCTGGGGCTCCCCACAGCATCCCTGCAGAAATGGTGCTCTGAGATCTTGCTTTGCCTTTTGCCAGGGCAGAAAAGCTCTTCAGAGTAGGTTGGCTTGGCAGCAGTGGTGTCCTAGGTTTGCATCACAGCACTTGGCCCCACTCTGGGACTGCTTTGTGTGCAGTCTGACCCCTATTGCTGCAGGCTTTTCACATCTTTACTCATCAAAAATGCCAGCACACAACCCAGCAAGGGGCAGCCTGTAAACGTGCATGCTGCAGACCTCCATTAAAGCTCCTGGGGAGCGTTTGGGCACCTGCCCATTGACTCCCACCAGCCCCTGGCTCTCCAGCAGCCAGCCTTAAGGAATGCAAGCAGTATCTCTAAAGGGCGCTTCTCACAGAGACATTTGTGCTGAGTCAGTGCTGGGTGACTCCTGCTCTGCCCTGACTGCCAGTGACGCATGGTGACAATGTCCTGGCTACCATTTTGCAACAGAGGGGAAAGCAGAAATGAAGCAATACTTAAGAAAAACACTAATTTTTAATTCTGATCCGGAGGCTGATCTGATGCACAGGTATCTGTTGGCTCTTAGAGAGAATTGAAATTCACGGAGAGGGGGAAAAAAGGTTAAAGTTAACCAGAGGGAATGCATCTTTATAGCAAGCCAAATCAGGGGGTATTCACTGAGAGCAAGCCAGCTCAGAATGGTTGGCCTGTCTGGGGAGGGGGCAGCGGGGGAAAAGAAAAAACCTAAAATTTCTATATTCTTAAGCTTTAGAAATTCTGAATTGCATGTTCTCTTTGTTTTCTTTTCTGAACATGCTTAAAAAAAAGGTACCTATACAAAAAAATTTAAATATCTGGCATTTGTTAAAATAATGACTTCTGTACAAATTCTAACATTTCATCCGGATACCTATATTGCATTTGGGCTGTTTTAGCTATATATTTTGAAGGGAGATGTTGAAAAAATGAAAGAGTCTTTTGCAGAGGCATTAGTGTTGGATGAATTTACTATGCTGGCATCTTCACTCTTACCTACTACTGCTTCAAAAACAATGCCATTTTAAAGTGTCTTACTTAGCAATTGTGTGACAGCTATTAATAATACTACCGTTTTAAACTTTCTGTTTAACATATACTACCTTTTGTAAAAAAGAAATATAGAGAAATAAATAATGTGTCTCTAGATTTTATGCATAGAGAATGTTAGTAAGGGAAGAGGTTTTAAATTTGATAACTTCTTACTGCTCATTTTTCATTTTAAATGATACTTTTTAAATCACTACTTTTGTTCTTCTGGAAATATACTGAATATTTTATTATTTAAAATAGCATACTTTTATAGCTGTTTTAATTTCAGTTGACTACTAACTTCTATTGTGATATTTATTAATGAGTTACACTGTAGCATATTGAGATGTCTATTTTTCTATCAGAGCTGTAACAACTATGACATAGCATTATTTTAATGCAACATCATTGTACTTGCTCTCTAAAAAATAAAATCAATATTTAATCCATATGGATTTTTCATATTTTTTAATATTAAATATGTCTATGATAAGGAAGAGCTGTTCACCTCAGTAAAGCACATTTACTGAGATGCACCAATATCTGCAAAGGGAAGAATACGATTGTGGTTATTTTAAAGTTGTTCAATACTGTGTCTAGAGAGCTAAAATACAAAGAATACCTTGTTTGTCAGATGTAGGCAAATGGGTAGATGTACATTTGAGATGAACTTTGAGAAGATGGGAAGGAACAAAACCCCATTTATGAGTTTGGAGGCGCAGCTGGTTTACCTTGCCCAACCCATCTGAAACCTGAATGCACCAGGAGGTGCTAGTACTTTGTAGAAGACAAGAAGATGCTTCTGTAAATACAGTCTCTAGATGGATAAGTGGTTGTGATAGCCTCTCTTCTCCCTTGCTCTGTTGGGTGGTAGAGGAGCTGGATTTCTGGGAATGGGTGAATCTCTGCAGATGCCTCATCTATGCCACTCCCTGCACACTTGGGTCACTTCACGAGTACTGGTGAAAACGTCACTGGTGGGGAGGGTGACACATTCTGTCCTCGTGCAGAATCAGTCACAGCATTTGCTTTGCACGATGGCATGAAATTGCTCTTGAAAAGGACTTTAGATATTCCCTATATAAGGACATTTAAAATTTTCTGTGATGCCTGAGTAAGAGATATATGGCACTAAGACACCTGCCAGACATCACTGATAACCTGTCCGTGCTGCTAAGGTGATCCAGTTTTTGCTTTCGGAGTGAGAGCTGGAATCGAGTGACAACTGATGTGTTCTCAATCATCATGTAACTTAGTGTCCAGGACTTAACAATAAAAGAGAAACACTAAGAAGAGGTCAAAACTGGAAGGAGAAAAACAAGTAAATATCACAGAGAAAACCTGTAAATATTTTTTGCTTTTTTTATCAAAGCAAGGAACATCATCTTGACACGTGTTGTGAGACTATGTCTGAATAAATGCCTTTCACAGATGCTGTAATCAACCTTCACTGACACCAGAGCAAGCAGAAGCAACATGTCCTATAAAGAGAAATACACATTTTCCTTGAAATCTCCTTTTTGAAAAAACATTAATGTTATCATTACTCAGGGTAAACATAAGCCTAGATATGAGTTTCAGACATAGAATTCAAGCACATAACTTGAGCCAGAGTACAGGCTCCACTTTGCCATTTGGCAGTACTCATGAAGCTGAGCTTTTCTTAACACTTAAGACTCCCATAGCCAGTGATCCTGGCACCAAGCAGTGTTGCATATCCTGTATGTTGTGAAATGATGGTAAGTGCTCTGTATAAAACCTTTCTTTCTCTCTTCATTCCTATGTTCTGTAATCCAGTAACTAATGCCAATATATCTTTAAATATCCTGACGCTGGCATTGTATTTAGCCGATTTTTACCCATATATACCTAGTTGTCAGCAAGGGTAAATAGGACCAAAACGTGTCTCTAAGGGTAATGCAACTGCTATTTTGTTGCAGATGCCATTGCCAAGGAAAAGGCTTGCTGCCCAGACTCTCCAAAGGGAAAAGAGACCTAAATTACAGCCTCTAAAGCCAGAGGGGGAAAGAGAAATTTCAGCCACTTTTTTGACACCAGTCATGTAGGTGTATGCTATTACAGAATTTCTCTGCCTGCATGATTCCTTTTGTAATAGCTGCAGAACTAGATCCAATATTCAGAGAGAATGGCATTAGTGAGGGTTGGTTTGAGTGAGTATCTGAATATGCCTGATGACAACCAAAAGATTGTCATCTGCTACTCTGTGTTTAAAACCAATCAGTTTCATGTATTGTATAAACTTAATAAAAACTATTTTTACAGAAACTCAAGTCATCTGAAGCTGTGTTTAGAACACAGGTGCTGTCAGTTCTTCTGGCTGCTCATCTGCTTGGGAGTTTAGGAGTTGTCCAAGTCAGGCTGGACTGTACAGAATTCATATATGGTAGATGTAGGCTGCCAGTCTGATTTATTAATACTCCAGGAGCCTCAATGTTATCATCTCGTTCCTCATTTCAGGGAAACTGTGGTGGGTGACAGAAAGCAGAATTGTCCTTATTTTTTGCAAACCATTCTTTCTCTTTAGCACAGAGCATAGCATGGTCTCTGATTATGTTCTTGGCCTTGAACTGCATGATTCATGAAGGACAGTTACTGTTTAATAAAGATGATGTGTATGCAAGCAGATAAAACTCAATTATTAACCACAAAAGCATAATAATGCCAAGTTATGTCACATATGCTTATTGAAATCAGTACATGTGATATATTTCTTTCAGATCTGCAGCTTGCCAAGTCCCCCTTTTGGGGCTCTAAGCCTCATCCTAAGCCTCTTGTTGATGCCTGAGCAATCTGGAGAGCCCAAAACCTGTTTCTGAGTGGTGTTCCTCTGCTTTCAAAACTGCTCATAGGAGAAGCCTTTCTCACAAACTCCCTTCTGAGAATTTGGACTTTGACCATAGTCTTACCAGAGGCATTCTGAAAGCATCACTGAGGCTGTAAGATGTGTGACCTGCTGAGGAGACTGGGGACATGACAGTGAATGGGTTTTTCCCAAAATTTTTAGACACACTTTTGCTTTACTCTGCTCTAGACAAAGTAGGAATTTCAGAGATTTATACAACTTAATCACAGTGTTTTCTAGATTATCCTTGTCTTCAGGAGTGTTTATGGTTGGCTTCTTTCCTTGAGAAGCTGCACCCAGGATCCTATGGAAAAAAACAAAGAAAGACACAACAGCTAAAATGAACACTTCCTGTCTTTCTCAGCTTCTTTTCTCCTCTTCTTGTTCATCACTTTATATCTAAATTGAGCTCTACCTGTGTCTTCTTTGAAAACTGCAGACACAGGATCAGAGGGCTTCATCAGGAAACAGCTGACAAGGAAAGGTTTTTTACTTTTGGGCAGAAAAGAGCGAGTTAAAGTCTGTAGTGCAAAGCTAAACAGAGCATCTCTGAACTTGGTCAGGTGCAGTCCCATTCCCCTGCTCCTTTCCAGAGTTAAGAAGTCAGGGCTGTTTCTTGGTATACTAGCCAGCCCTCAGATACCCACAGGAATTTTCCTGCTGTAAGCTTTAAATCACAGCTTTTGCAAGGTGTATGACACACACAAACCTCAGAGACATATTTCTCCTCTAGTACCTCTAATTTCCCCATTCTGATGACAATTTGTTTTCATTTGTAAATATTTCTTTCTGTATAATTTTGTGTGTGTGTGTGTGTCTGCATATTCCATCCAAATTAACTTCTCCTCAGCATCAAGAAGTCCATCTCTGATTGCTAGGCAACCTGTCATAGTCTCACATACCTTTTTTTGTATATGCTTAAAATGGGACTCCTCCCCTAATTTCTTATGCATAGCAGTATCTTCCTTTTAAAATTCCTGTCTTTGTTGATAGCTAGGCTGCTGTCATATTGAAACTGTGAATTGAAATGTTCTCTGGTGTCCCTACTTATTCTTTGTGCTTTTTATCCTTTTTGGCTGCTGCCTAGCACATTAAACCTAAATCATAGAAGTCAGAAATAGCACCTTACCCAGGGATTTTTGGTTCACAAATAGGTCCTAATCACAATGTCAAAAATAATAAATGAATGTTTCCGTAGCCAATTTTTATCTCATGCCTTTGAAAGTAGAAGTTTTTTTCCTCATGCCTTTGATTTTCTTAAAAAGAAAGAATCATTTGGCCCAAAGAAAAAAAAAAAGATAATGTGTCAGATCATTTTGCAAATCCAAAAAGTGTCATTCTGAGAGGAAGATTTATCATTGTGTGACAGACTGAAAGTGCTTCATGCTGTCTAAAATGAAAACCAAGTAGATTAGTTTCCAGACCCAAAACCAAACAAACTCTGGTTTCAACAATTTTGTCCAAGGTTCTCTTCTCTGAAATTGCTGGGCCCTTGTGGTTCAGCTGGAGACTGTGTTAGAAGTGAACATGCTGAGCATCTTTAAATATCAAATCCATAAGATCTCTTTTGATATCAGACATATAGCAACTCAGGAATGTTAATGTAATATGTTATATTCCTTTTTTTAAAAAAACACAACCTTCTACAGAACTTGTTTCGTAATCCAAAACATAAGAAGTTTTATTTATTTTCTTAGCTGATATTCTGTCTTGGGTCACAAAGAATTTCTGCTAAAAAATAATGTGGAGTATTCTTGCATTTTATATTTCTCCACTTTTAATACGCAAAAAAAAATGCAATGCATAATTTACTGTAATTTCCTGTACTAACCAAGAACTTTGCTTGTCTGATTAGCTGGCTTTTTGTCAAGTGTGTTATTATACTCAGTTACTTTTACTCCCTTATTTTCCTTTTTATTTTTTTTTTTTATGCAAGGAAAGAAAATATAATAAATGTCTGGCAGCATCACTTGAAATGTCCCGAAGAAAAGTGCATTACCTAGTCTACTTGCTATTATTTAAGTGATTTGATGCATTTGGTGCCCTAATTCCTATGGAATTCAAGTGTTTTTACCTTGCCAAATTTTACTCCCTTACTTGGTCAGTGCTTGGCTCCTGCTTCTTCCTTAGGTCAATGGAAGTGCTTGCCAGCAAAGTCTGCAATTGTCCTTTGAACTAATGAAATAACAGAATTTATATTCTTCAACAAGCTTGGGCAAAAAGGACAGTATTTTAATTTTTTATATTATTACAACACCTGGACTATTGAAGTTTTATTGCATATAAAATGTATAGTCAATTTATACACAGCTGCCCTGAAGTCAGCAGTAAAACATAACTGAATTTTCACTAATTCTATTGGTTATGATGTGAGAGACTTTCTTGAAGAACTTTTTTTTCATTCAAGTATTTTTGAGATCCCCCTTGGAATGATATTTTCAGAGACTTTATTTCCCCCTAGTGCCTCCCTAGAGGTCATTAAAATAGGATTTAATTTACAGTATTCACAAAGAAGAAGAATGATGCTGTGCCCTCCTTGCCTTAGTGAAGTGACAAGTGCTCTCACAGCACCAGAACCGTGTTCCAACAAGAGTCCTCACTTTTTATATCAGTATCCCATGAGAATAGCCAGGTTTTTTTTCAAACCTGGAGTCCATCTAGCATGGTGTATCTGTCTCCAGCAGTGGAGACAAGATGCCATAGGAAGCATAAGCACACTCCAACTGAATATTACTTCCATGAGGTTCCCAGTAGCCTCAAGTCATTTTTCAGCATGGGGAATTTCCTACATTTAATTATTTTGGTAAATCAGTAACCCTCACTTTCAAGTATATGTCATTGAGCTTGCTTTAAAAAAAAATTAAAAAGAAAAAAGTCAGCCACCAAGTCTGGAACTGCTACATGAAGAAGAGCTTCCTCTGGTTTTGAATTCAGCACTAGGAATGCAGCAGCTATGGGCAACCAAAAAAAGAGTGGACATTGAACCCTAGGCACTCTTTTCTGAAAAACTTGTCACATGTCCCCTTTCCCAGACTGTGAAGTCCAAGCATACAGAATCCTTTATATCAAAGCCTATCCTTATCCTTGATCATCTTTGCAGCACTTTTCAGATCCTCTCCTATCACTGACATTCTCCTTTCCTTCTTTAAGGATGAATTAAAAATTCAGACTGTACACAACTCACCTGTTTACTAGGGACATACTGAGGTTGCTTCCTTTTCATTTTATTGAAATTGCTTCCTAACATTTTTATTACTTAATTTGATACAGAATTTCCATGTCTTTCTCCTTAACAAAGGTCTTATACTGAATTTTAGCATACTTTCCTGCTTAGCTCTGAAACCATTGAACGAAGATGATTCCTCACAGCTCTCTTGCATACAAGTGCTAGAAGTTCAGTTCCCTTTCAGCTCAAGAAGAATCCCTGCCTCTCTCCCTCTCTCTCTCTTTTTCTCTCTCCATCACAGTTTCTGCTTTTTCTGCACATAGCATCACTTCTGGTGAAGCAGAAATCTCTGCCAGATACTCCCCTCCAGTATTACAGCTCTGCTTTTCTACTTCTCTCTTCAGTTCTTCACAGGCTATAGTAAAGGCTTCACAGAAAGTTCCCAGCAAAGTCCTGGTCTCCAGCTTTTTTTCCAGCATGAAAATCTTTTCCTCCAGAATTTCCTACCTTGTCTCTTCTATATGTAATTGATGGCTACCTAAATACTACCCACTGCAACCCACAGCCTCTGAGGTTAACCAGCTTTGCACTTAGTAGGTAAATTGTATGTTTGCCTATACCTCTGAACCTTGTGCTGTATCAGAGCATTTTGCTCCTCTTCCCTTCCTGCTGGACATCCTAATTCCAGAAGGGCATTTGCATTAAGAGAGGGCTTATACAATCCAGTTAAGAGAAACCTACTACTGGAGTCATGTTTCCTTTCACTTGCCAGTGTGGCATTCCTGGTTATCTCATCTGCCAGCCTAGGTCTCAGCAGAAGTAAACAGCTTTTTTAATGACAAAATATTCAGCAACTGCAATGTGTCCTAGATGAATTTCTCCATCAGCCCACTTCCCTCTGGGCCAGCTGTCTGACTCTGATATCCATACACACATATGCTGGCTTTTTCACAGAGGTGATACTTACATGAGTCTCCCTCTCTCTCTGCAGGAAAGGCGCTTCTAGTGTTCTTCCTTCTTTTTGGACAGCTATAACATCAGTTCCAGAAGAAGTCTCCATTGCCAGCTGCTCCTTTTTCTTTTACCTCCCATAGTGCCCTGGCAACCAGGAGTGCTAATCCTGTCCTGGGGGCATCAGGCACAGCATCACAGCCGGGCAAGGGAGGGGATTGTCCTGCTCTGCTCTGAGCTGGGGTGGCCTCACCTCGAGTGCTGGGGGCAGCTTTGGGTGCAACAATACTAAAAACCCATTAAGCTGTCAGAGAGTGTCCAAAGAAGGGCCACAAGGATGGTGAAGGTTCTGGAGGAAAAGCCATATGAGGAGCACTTGAGGTCATTTGGTCTTTTTGGCCTGGAGGAGACCAAGGGAAAACCTCTCTGCAGTTACAACTTCACAAGGGGAAATGCAGGAGCCGGCTGGTCTCTTCTCTGTGGTGACCAGTGACAGGACTCGAGGAAATGGCCCGAAGTTGTGTCAGGGAGCTTTAGGTTGGATATCAGGTAAAGGTTCTTCACCCAGAGAGTGTTTGGGCACTGCAACAACTCCCCAGGGAGGTGGTCACAGCACCAAGCCTGTCTGAGTCCAATGAGAACTTGAAAAATGCTCTCAGGCTCATTGTGTGATTCTTGGTGTCCTGTGCAAGACACATAGAAGATGAAAATGTTATATATGGGCCCTAAACAATCCTGTTATAAATTATAGCAACTGATAACTAGATCATTTGGTAAGAAAGTCTCCCTGAATTATAAGCTCAATTTTTCATTAGATACAATTATGGCAATGCAAAGGATTGCTTCTTAGGCAACAGCTAAAATGAGGCAGAAATAAGAGTGCATCCGAGAAAAGTTACAACAAAGATTATCATGTCTTCTACTGTGGTGATTACCATCTTAAAAATAGTCTCTTGGGGGGGATGGTAAATCACTATTTCATTTCTAGGTTTTATTCAAAGACTAAAGTTTTGAGCTTCAAAATTTTGGCAGAGATTCCTCCAATTTTTGGCACAGCACAGTCCCAAATGCACTCCTGCATTAGTTGAATCACAAGAAGTGGAAAATTAAAAACAAGAAAAGACCACTGGGATAAATCTGAAAGTAAGAGTCATCATGTCTGAAATCTGTTAAGGTATTTTCCACAATATGAATCTCTACTGCTTTTCCACATGGAGTGTGTATTTAGATAAAGGCAGACATCTTGAAAGGAGCCTTGTGAAACTCAGCAAGAGCAAATGCCAAGTCGTGCACCTGGGACAGACTAACCCATTGCACCAATCTAGACCAGGATTTGCCTGTTGGGGGGCAGCTCTGCTGGGAAGGATCTGTGAAGCCTGGTGATTGCAAGCTGAATGTGTGACAGCAGAGTCCTGGCACCAAAGCACACCAACAGCACCATCTTGGCTGTATTTATGAAAGCATAGCAAGTGAAATGATGGATGAAGTCGTCCCCATTGTACTTAGCACTTGTTAGTACCACACCTAGATACTGCATCCACTTTTGTGTCTCAGTACAAGAAAGGCATTGAGGACCTTGAGCAAGTTCAGCAAAGGGGTACTGAGATGGTCAGGGCTGCAGCACTTGTCCAGTGAGAAGAGACCAAGGGATATGGGTTTGCTCAGCCTCAATAAGAGGTGGCTCAAGGACACCAAAGAGCAGCCTGCCAGTGTCTATGGGCAATGGAATCCGCCTCTTCACCAAGATTCACCAAGTAAGATAATAGACATAGGCTGAAATGGGAGTTTGAGACTGGATATTCAGAAAAAATGTTCATTCTAAGGGTAATTAAGCATTCCAAGAGATTGCTCAGAGAAGTTGTGGGGTCTCTGTTCTTCAGTGCTTCTTAAATCCAGCTGAACAATGTCTTGAGCAAACTTTTCCAATGCAGCACTGCTCTCCTTTGAGCAGGAGGTTGGACTAGACACCTCTCAAGGTCTGTTCCAATCTGAATAGGTCTGTGAGTCTATGAGATGTGTGGAGCCTGGTTAACTCCTAAGCACATATCATTGTTCCCCTCTGTGTTACCTGCATTTTCTTCAAGAGGCTTGCTGTATGCAGGTGGTCAGTGGTACAGCTCACAAGAGTTTGCTAAGGATCTGCTAGGAAGGAAAAGCTGCAATCATCACACTCCCTTACAAACCAGACAGATACTCTTCATTGAAGAAATAGCTATATAAAGGAACTCAATTCAGTGACATTTATAGCATACATTGACTTTGAAAGTGTATTCCTTATCTGGCCATGGAAGATTTTTGCTGTCTGAAGCAAAGAACCAAACTCTGCTTCAAGGCATATACAAATCCCTTTAGCTTCAGTGGGAATAGCATGCACACAGCTGAGGGCATGGCTTGGCCCATGGTCAATAGACTCTTTAAAGCACTTTTTCCTACATTTTTTTTCTTACAATATTCATCTTTTTCCTTTCCAAAGGTTCTGATGTCATTCCTGTTGCTGAAGTTATAGGGCTCAATTTAGTGGGAACATCTTTGAAGTTTAATTAGATTTCTTGAGAAAGACCATGGGTAATCTGAAATACAAATTCACAAGACTGCTTCAGGCCAAAAGTGTCATGCAACAATATTAGACCAAATATTATGCAATTGTTCTGTAATTCATGCTCTCTTCCCACTCATCAGTTGGGTTTGAAAGGCTTGTGGAATATATATGACATATCAGAGAAGTGCCAAATGTTCCTTATATAGTCCATTCTCATATTTCCTATGGAAAATGCTCCTTCTCACAGTCTTCCCTTTCCCACATTAAGCTGAAGTTTGTCCATTACACCAGGGTAACATCATCCATGCCCACAAAATTTCAGGGAAAACCTCACACGTCCACAACATCTGTTCCAACAGCAGCATCCAACATCAGGTACAGACTGCATCCACAGATCTAGCAAGATGAAATATTATATAATACACACAGCTGCCATCTATGCCCTTTTTCTAGAAATGCATAAGTGATTATACAGAATTATTCACATCTGATTACAAAAACTTGAAAATTGAACCCTATAGCTGTTTTGGACTAGTCCTAGGCTTGTCCATCTGCAACAGTGTTTGCAGTGGGTGTGAAATCAACTCTGATTTGCCTTTAGGGGCAGGAGCAGAGACCCAGGAGAAGAGGGCATGAGATTACACATGCACACTCCTGTGTTTACTCAGGTGGTGCCTCACAAGGCACACTGGCAAGTGTGGGGAGTGGGGAGAGATGCTGTATCCCACTGTCTGGCATCTCAGCATTCCCTCGTGCCCAGCAGGCAAGTGCATCTGCTTGGCAGCACCAAAGCTGGGCTACAGCAGAACAGCATCTTGTTCAAAACTGCAGCATTTTCGGCACAGAAGATCCTGAAGTGCGTTTACAAACTCTAAGTTAAAATTTACTCTTAGCAACTTACTGTCCAATCATTTCTGTCTTCAGTGGAATAGTGACAGCAAAGCTGGTGTCAGCTTGTCCAGATGTGACTGTTTCCAAGGGCTGACTCAAAACAATGCATTCAACAAGCTCAACCTAAAACTGCTGCTCATTTGGCCTCTTTGCAAATACTCCTGGCAATGGTCAATATATGATTCCTTGGGCAGAGTCTGCAAGGCAAGACTAAGAGGTGACCAGTGACAGTGACAAAGATGTTTTGTTAGCAGGTCATGGTGATGACAAACCACATGGTTGCAGTCCATGATACTTCCTTCTTTTAATGAATATGGGGAAGTTTAAGATCCCAGAGGATAAAATCCCACATGGAGGTGGGATGATATTGCCTTAATCTTGAACAGACTTAATACGTGGAGTTATTTGGACCTATTGAATCCTCAGGCAAAATCAGCATTTTTTTGTTATCACTGAAATAAAAGTTTTGTGGATAAAAATCTTCCATTCTGTACTTTCAGTGTTTATTTCTTAGGAATTAAAGCAATCAAGAGAACAGAGCACATAGAATTTTACTGATGTTGCAACCCACAAACAGCAAGAGATCCCTTTGTGTGAGATAAAACTTATATTTGGTTACAACCATCATTTTACAGCACATAGCTTTGAGATCTGATTCATTATGGCAGAACTCCAGTTTTGTAAATGGCATTTAGAGTAACGTTAGACTGATGCTAAGATGAATCTGT
Organism: Cichladusa arquata; assembly: GCA_026413545.1. NCBI lineage: Eukaryota > Metazoa > Chordata > Aves > Passeriformes > Muscicapidae > Cichladusa > Cichladusa arquata. The sequence continues at coordinate 30,854,366 of JAOTQP010001286.1, forward strand.
CTTTTTAATATTTTAATAGTTTGTTGTTCTTTAACTGTCAGAGTTATTTGTTGAAAAAGTAATTTATGTGTTGAAAAAGTAACAGCTGAATGTAATTTTCACAGGCATAAGTCCATGAAAAGAAGTGCCCACAGGTCTCCTACTGCTGCCTAAGGAAAAGAGTGTGACTATGAACTGAGAACTGAATATGTTATAGAACAGAAGTTTTGGGCAACATATTTGGGATAGTTAGTATTTTTTATGGTGTGTAAATCTGTCGTGTGAAGGCCTG
>JAOTQP010001286.1:30863108-30886225 GCA_026413545.1 Cichladusa arquata
ATAATATAATATAATATAATCAATATACTGTGAGGAGAAGCAGACTACTTTCAGCAGAGTAGTAGCTTGTAAGAAGTTCCCAGTCCTTAATCTTTCATGAAGCTGGTTCCAGAACTTCACATTCACTTGGTGCTTTCTTGCACATCTGCAGCATCACTAAAATTTTTGGAAAGGAAGCAGAACGATTAAGTAGACGAGCTGAGGACTGTTAAAACATTGATTGTGTTGAAATGTACAAGCTTTTTCCCACCACATCTGGTGCTGGTCTTCTTATGGCAGGGGGAGGAGATTTTGAAGTGGTTTTCTCAAAATCATTATTCTGATCCTGGAAACCTCCGGTGTGTGTTGGTTCAAGGTCTGATTTTTATACATACTTAATCATGATGAGTCATAAAAAGACATGTGATTACAGGTAGAGCTACTAACAGAGTAAATTACTATAAATGGTTAAAAAGTCATAAAGTCTTATTGAAAGAGATAATCCTCAGTCAATGTTGACAGCAAAAAAACATGGTGTAAATTACAGACCAAAATAGCTCCAACACTGCTGTGACTTTCATGCATTCTAAGAAAGTTTCTCCTGTTGAAATCTCCCAGTCTTCATTTCTGTCCAATTTTGGCTGATTTGATGAAAAGCTATTGAATGAGCTGGGTTTGACTTTTCTTTTTGTTTTAGGGAGTTTGATACCGTTTTTCCTGGTTCTGGCAAAGACAAGCTCAACTTTTTGCCATAGCCAGGAGTGGCATGACCAGGACTGAGAGGTTATTGTAAGACACCTCATGTCACTGTGGGCAGTGAGGGAAGGGGTCCCTTTCAGGTCAGGTATCATTGTTCAGTCATGTATATGGGGGGTCACATGTGCTAAGCATTCACATGGGAGTCGTTCGCCCCTTGTGCTCTCTGCTATCATTATTGTCCCTCTTATTTTCCTTGTTCTTTCATTGCTGTTTCCAGTAAATTGTTCATATCTCAACCAGTAATCTTTACCTTTTATGCCTCCAATTCTCTCCGTCCCACCGCAGGGGAGGGAGAGGGGAGACAGGGGATCGAGTGAGTGGCACATGGTTTGGAGTGTTTTGGTGGAAACACTAAACTGGGGAATACCATTCCTAAATCATGACAGCCGTATTTGGAATGGGTAAGGCCTCTGTGATATGGTGGACAATGGCTGAAATAAAAATACTCTGAGGCTTGGCAGATTGATGACATCACACTCCCACAAATCTGCCAAGGCCCGTGCCAGGAGTTCACAATGGTAGAAGCAGCCACTGGATGGCTGGAGAGGGACCCCAAGCCTCAGTCCACTGCCCAGAACACCATCCTGTGCTTCGGCACCTCCATAAAAGCCAAGTCAGACAACGGATTCATTGCAAAAACAGCCTCAGAGAGCACCTGGGCCAGGTTTAGAGTGGGTGTATCATATTGCCTACCAAGCACCAGCCCTGGGAAAATTAAATGGTGCAATGGACTGTTAAAAACAACATTGAAAGTAGGGAGAGGTGAACCTTCAAACATTGGGATCTACATTTAGTGAGGGCCACCCAGTCTCCACCAATGAAATTCTCCACTTACCACAGAAGGAAATGAAGTCCCTGTAGTGCATATGAGGAACGCGTTAGGGGATTAGTGCTGCCGCCTCAAAGACAAACACACCTGTGGGATTGTTTTTGTTCAGGGACCTGGGTGTATTTGGTGAGTAATGCAGGACAGGGAAGTATGATGCTTACCTCAAAGGGATTTAATTTTTTGGGTAAAAAATGTTTGTAATGTTGAACTTTATAATACTGTTGCTGAATGATGCTACCACTGTATGCCAGAACTGCCAAGGGCAGAAAGTGTGGACTGCTCCAGATACACCATCCATGAAGTCCTTATGTGACTTGCAACCACCTGACAGCACACCAGCTCTCCTGCAGTGGAAGACAGCTAGGATGGATAGAGCCCACAGTCAGGACAAAATAAACTCAACAGTTGTCTTGGGGGGACAGCCATTGACTATGGAAATTATGCCCGTGCTTAGATATAGATATAGATTATATAGATACATATAGATTAGATAAAGATAGATATTGATATAGATATAGATAGATATATGATATATGATATATATTAGATATAGATGGATATAGAGATGGATAGATAGATAGATAGATAGATAGATAGATAGATATAGACAGATATAGATATAGATATAGATATAGATACAGATACAGATACAGATACAGATACAGATATAGATATAGATATAGATATAGATATAGATATAGATATAGATATAGATATAGATATAGATATGTATACATGAGAGGTATAGGATCTGGACAAGATGTACATGGTATAGAATAGGGGATGGTAATGTGAGTGAGCATGGTTTGAAGTGGCTTGGCAGGACCATTAAATTGGGGAATACCATTCCTAAACCAGAATGCTGCTCCATACAGCTTTTATGGGAAGGGTTTATGGAAATACCTCTGTTCTGTTTGGGCAAGACTCACCACAAGGTCCCCACACTCAAATGAGTAGTGCGAAGGCAGGGGTGCTATGGTCATCCAGGAAGAGCCCAGCTGTGGGGCAGATGTGTGCCAGCACATGCAGCTCTGTGAGTCAGTGGGGAGAAGAGACCCTGCACCCTATGAACTGTGTCACACCACATACAGAATGCTAAGGCTGTGTCAAGGCAGTGGCAGAGCAATTTATGTAGGTATGCTTAAAGACACCAGAGTGCTTTACTTCAGATTAGCACAAAACACTGAGTGTCATACAATTATACAATGTGAAGATGCAGTGCAAAAAGATGAAGTTTTTGTGATGGGATCTACAGAACAGAAAGGGAAACCAGGCAAAAAGAAACAAAGTTAATACAAATTTTATCACATCGGTTTTAGCACACCTCACTGGAGGAATTCCTAAGTGAATTAATTTTACCAAGAATCAAGTGAATTTGAATAAATTTTTTGGAAAAGATAAAGTATTGAATGGCAGACAGACATCGCCATCACACACAGCTATGCAGTCGTCTCTCCTGCAATTACCTTACAAATCATTGGGAGCTCCTCTGCTGAGATAAATATTTCATCCTGATGATGTAAATTCTAACTGTCTCAATAAATTTGCTAGACCTGACTATCATAATATCAGTGCAGAGCAAAGCTTGAGGGCAGAGTAGCATTATGGGCTCAGTTTGTCTATGGTCTCTTGGACCTGCTGTGGTGTCACTAGCAAAAAATTCATGTGCAGAAACAGGCTGAACTATACTTTGCCTCCTGTAAATTCTGACTGTGCAAGTTCTGAGGGAGTTTTTAATTCAAAATTCCTGTTGTAAAATGAAATAGGCATAGAACTCTTGCTAGATTTTTCTGAGATAAAACTAAAGACTTGGGAACTTGTGGTGACTTAACTGGTTATTTATTTACTTTTCTATTACCTTTTAATGTGTGATGTTAATTTCTTTCTAAAAACTAGAGCAAAGGTTTTTCCTGAATGTTTTTTGGCAGGATCTGGGAACCAGCAGCGTCAGACGGAATGCTGCTCTTTCCAGTTTTGTTTTGTTTTTTTGTTTTTTTTTTCTGAGAGCAATGGAATTGTGCTACTAAATTTTCTTTACTGATAGTAAAGAGGCACATAGATGCTCTGACCAACACGCAGATTTTTCATGTTAGATGCAATGTGTGAAGCTGTATAAATTAAATCTGTTAACACAGGGCAGGAAAAGAAAGTGATTAATTTTAGAGAGAGAAAATAAGGAAATTAGGGCAAGGCAGCAGTGCTATTGTGAGAGGCAAGGCCCAGGAGCAAGCACTTGTCTAAGGGCAGCTGGCAGTAGTAGATATAGGCCTGCCTCAGGATGGAGTAAATGCTGAGATCAAGCAGATTTGCAGCTTATCCCCACTTTACTTCTGCTTCTTATTGCAGAGATTTCCATGGTTGAAGGTAGGATGCTTTTTAGCAGGACTGGAAGACCTGTTCTGCAAGAAGCTCTCCTTCTCTGCTGTCACTGAGTTTATGAGCGTAAAGAAACACCAAACAATACAGTCTGCTGTGCCTGTACAAAATGCACTTGAAAGTACCAAAGAAAATGTTTAAAGTGTGTATGCTCCCAAGTACAAGGTGACATTTAAAAATGTTCACCACCCAGAAACCATTAGTTAATGGGACTTGGGAAAAAACCTCAAAACACAACAATCTGTTTCCATTAAGAGTTCTTCTTACTCATCAAGTGCCTTATTCAACAATGAATTGATTCCCAGCCTTGCTCCCCAGATTGAGTGAACAGGTTTTTGATAAGCTATTATAGAGTGAAAGCCAGTGATGGAACTCCCCTCCATTTGAGCATCTTTGATCAGAAGTAGGTGTAAGATTTGCTAAAAGCCTACAAATTGGTTTGGTCAGCAAGAAGCTGCATTTTTCCATGCAGAAGAAGGATTGTTTTCAGTTTGGAAACCCCCTCTCAGTTGTGGGAGCTGCTCTAGCTCTCCCTGCAAGTAAGGGGAGTGTGTGAACCACACCTCACTGCTCCTGTCCAGTACCAGCATCCCCAGCTGTGCCCTTCCAGCACAGGAAGGCACAGTCTACAGGCTACCCTTTACTTCCAACATCTGTACTTATATTTCATAAGTTCAATCAGCAGAGAAGAGTCCAGAGCAATAATCAGGCTCCAAGACCTCAGTGACTCACAGCAAGACTCCAAACCTCAGAGAGACAGCACAAGGCTTGGTCTTCTGGCTGCTCAGCTGCACATGCTTTCTAACCAGCTTCATCATAGAGAACAAGTTCTGTCATGGTTTGGAGGAGCTGAAGGCTTTGGCAAAATTCCAGGCTACAGACACAGGCCACAGATTTTTATTCAAGATAGAAGTATAAGTCATCAGGATGAGTGATAAATTTAATTTGATTTCATAATCTCATTCATATTTTCAGTTCACGGTTTCTATTTATTACAATGAGCTTATCCATACAGCTCTAGAAATTCTGACTGCAAGTATGTTTGTTTTCTATACTTTCCCCAATATTTGGACAATTTTCCCCTCTTAGAACTTCCACTTTTTTTTCCATTTTACTTATCCAACAAAAGCTACATTATTTCTGTATATACTCTGTACTCTTTTTCAGTTAATTACTTTATCAATTTTTACAGGCCAGAATTCAATCAATGTGAAAAACTAGTTACTTCTGGGCTTTAATTAATACTTCATCTGCCCATCTGGAGTTCTTAACTCAACATAGAAAGATAAGGCTTCTATTATGCCAAACCTTCTTTCTCCCCTTGTACTTCTCAATATCCCCTGCAGGACTTTGAGTTGGTATTAGATAAAGTACTTTGACCAAATGATAGCTTCTTTATTTACATACTTTCATACTATAATACCTAATTAAAAGCAGGCTGTACTTTTTTTTCCTCATTTAGTGCTGATCAGACCAGATGGCATGAAGTAAATATTATCTCAAGCTAAGCAAGGTATGAGAGCCATCAGATATCGGTTTTGGTGGTTTGTTTTCTTTGCCATTTTAATGGACTTTTAAAAGTATAGCAAAAAATCTATGAAGTGCATATTTGGAACTGCTCAAGTAACACAAAGATGAAATGAAGCATCCCAAGCATTCTTTGCCTGCAATGGGAAATGCAAAACCTGACAAAACTACTCATTTGAACAGGCAGCCCCAACAGAGCTGTCACACTGACCACCAGCCATCACCCTTGACACTCTGCAGCTCTCCTCTCTGCACACCAGCAGTGCTCCACTCCTCTTTCCTTTGGCTGTGATGCCCACCTCTTCCTGATACCTGCTTTCTAGAGGATTTCTGGGTTAGACCTTATCTGCCTTTTTAAAAACAGCCCAAAAATTCATTTACAGAAGTGTCAGTCCAAATATGACAAAGTACTTATGAAATTTTCATTTATGCTCATTACCTAATAGAATGTTTTCCACTGTATTAATAACCTCAGCCTCTTTAATTAATCACATAGAACACAGTATCCCCAAATACCTCAACTTCTGTCAGGTGGACCACTCCACAGATGCAAGTAGGTTCAAGTAGGTTCAACAGTTTTTTCTCCAGTATTGTAGGAAACATTGGGATTTGGCTGAAATGTACTATTCAGTGGACTTTAGAATCTTGGATCATTTAAATTATGAAGTGCAACTTTCTTTTTCTTAAGAATATTTAATATTTTTTCTGTTCCACTTCAATTAATGTTGCTATAAGAAAAAATCTCTCTGAAATAATATTATTACCAAAATTTACCCTGAGCTGGGGTGAAAGCTGGAAAGCACCACGGACAACATCAGGTTGACAACAGAGGCTACACTTCTCCAAAACAATCTTCCTTCAGAGAGCTAACTCTGCTCAGTGATTTAGATATGCTAAAAGCAAACTTTTTCCAACAGTATTTCGGCTTTTCTACTTGCAGTCCCAGCTGGGTCCTTCAGATTTGAAATAAGCAGATATCAAAAATAAACTTTCCTAAAAACAGAGCCAACTTGAGCACACCTCCAAAAATACTGGATCCTAAGGTTGGGGTAAACCCAAACACATTATTTTGTGTCATCCAGTTCCATCATCTAACATTTGATTGGTGCATCAGAAGGAAATCCCTATTTCAGTAAAGGCAACAGCAGTAAATAGCTTACTTTCAGGAAAAGCACTATCTGCTTTAACATTTCTTGGCCATTCGTTTTGATTTGTTTGTGGTTGGGTTTTTTTCCCATTCCTTGGATATGTTTTTAATTAGTTTCCAGAAAATACACAGTGTATCTGCAAGTTCTCTGAATTGGCCATCTTCCCATTGTTGTAATCCAATATCCAAGAGGTATAAGGAATGGTTTGTCCTAAAACCCCTGTAAATGTCCCATAGTATAACCCTTCCCCTCTGTTTCTATCCCATTGGCAGAAGGCCAATGCTTCCTTCCTGCCCCTTTCCTAGAAAAGGCCACTTCCAGGTTCCTTCTTCCTCTTTTGCTCTTGGACCACCATGAAATAAACCTCGAACCCTAAGAAAGGCAAAGAGCCTCTTTTGAATCCTTTGTTCTGTCTTTGCAGGAGCCTAACTCCTTCTTAGAAACTGATCAGAGTTGTCAGCTAGGAAACAGTTACAGCATTCTGCATCCCATCACGTGACTTACACCACGGAATGTTTTCCTCATTTTTTATCTTCTTTCAGGTATTAAACATATAATAAATACAAAGTTAGGGAGCCTTATGATTTTTGCAGTGTTATTGAGATCTCATGTGATTAACCCACTGAGTAGAGCGTGAAATAGTGAGGAAAAAATGTTCCACAAGACAGGAATTGCACACAGTAAATGAAGCAAATCATGGCTTAATGCTTCATATGAATGTTTGTCTCTGCTTTGTTCCCCTGAGGGTAAATGAATATTTTATTACTTTTGGTTGATATATTGAAACAGATAAATACACTAATGCTGATTACTGATAACAGCTTATGGACAAAAACGAAGTAAATTACATATGTGGGAAAGAAAAAGGCATACAGTCCTGCTCTTCTTGAAGTCAATTACATAAGTTTCAAGGTTACCTGGGTCATATGTTTCATTTGCATATTAGGACCACCTCCATTAATGCAGTAAACTGGATCAGGAGGTGATTGAATTTCTAAGTAGAACTTATGTTTAGATCTGCCACAGTGCATCCAATAACTACTGCTGTAAGTTACAGATAAAGTCACAGTTATCTGTAAGAATTTTGCTTCAGAGTGTAAGATTCACATGGAAAAGGATCTTGAAGCGTAGGAAAGTTTCTGACCAGCAGGAAAACATTCACCCAAACTTCCTGTGATGTGAAGTCAGACTTGTGTTAAGTCAATTTGCAAACGTGTTCTGTTTAGGGCAGGATAATAGTTTTGGGGAGCAGCCTCCTCCACAAAGCAAAACAGACCCTGGAGAAAATTTTCACTTCACATTGGACTTTCTTCCCTTTGGACAAAGATTCATACTGATTCCTTGTGTTTGGCCAGTGCTTGCTTCATAATGTTTCTGCAAACTTGCTTCAGTTTTACTTGCATTTCTCCATGTAGTAAGCAAATGCATTTAGGAATGGCAGGTACACTGGAATGAATACATCTCCCTTGCATATGATACTAATGGTTTAATCAATAAAAGTCATTAATTTTAGAATTTTTTCTGTTTTCTCTTTGCCAAAGTATTTGCTATATTCAAAGTTCATGTAACCCCATAGCAGTAAAATCTGGTTCTAAGAAACATTTGTCTGTGAGACCTGTGAAAACTCCTTCACAGCCTTCAGCTGTCTTCCTCCTCTTTATGCCTTTCATCATTACACGTTCTATAAAAAGCAAATATTAAAGGACTAGTTCTTGTATGCCTGTGAAGAAGGATCTGAAATACATGTAATAGAATAATTGAAATTACATATATATATAAATACATCTATATATATAAAATATGAAATGGAATAAAGGATATAAAGGATATATCAGTGGCTCATAGATTTTTTGGAAAACATCTCCATTCTATCAGGTGAAAATAATAAACTTACCCTCGTTGATATAAATTTTTTTTCAGGAAGTTGCATGCATTTCAGAAATCCTGTGTCTAGAAGCCCTGTCATTTTAAAGTTGTTTTGAAATTAAAGTAAACCTTACTGCCTTAGAGGTAAGATCTTGCAGGCCAGACACCGGAACTATCAAGGAAATTAGCCATGGAGATAATTTGAGGTAGGAATTTTTAAAATGTAAATGTGGTTTGAATGCATTTTGGAAAATTCCAGATGAAGTGCCACTCTGGTAGTAAAAATTTCAAGTGTTATAAAGCAGATGTCAAATTTGACTGAAATCTTGTTCAGAGAAGATGGCTGAGAAGGAGAAGTGGGAACTGATTTTTTTTCCCTTTCTCTCTCTCTCTTTTTTTTTTTTTTTTTTTTTTTTTTTTTTTTTTTTTTTTATTTTAAGCATGGAAGACAGATTTTTGGATCTCTTCTAGGGAAACATGAAACAAGTTCTGCTTTCCTGGGAATAGTTTGCCCAGGTGATGGAGGAAGTATTAGAAAATTCTTTCTTACTATGTATTTGAGACTCTGATTTCCTAAACATAGACAAGTCAGAAAAAACAATAAGACTTGATCATAAAGAAGTAAACAATAATTCTTTTCCTCACAGATAGTAAATGATACAACAAAAACTTGAATTCTGTGGCAGGTCTTTTTATCAGAAATTAATTTACAATCTTCATGACATTTCTGCTGAGAAAAACACTCACACACTATCACTAAAGCTGGAAATATTCCACATTGAACAGAATTATTTTTTTTATTTTTATGAAATGGATGGCAACTTTCCAATATCATGTATGACCCTCCTGGAAAGAAACATTATTTTGGTAAGAAAAAAACCCTCATCCTTATTCACTGGTAGCTTTAGAGTTTTTGTTTTATTTTTTACAAGTAATACCAATTTCCAAAAGTTAAAACTGAAATGTTGATCTCCCCAGCTCCTGAAGCATGTCCCTTTTCCTGTGCTGGACAAGACTATGTCTATGACAGCTAAAACTTTGGGCTCTGATGGGCACAAGTCTAGAAAAATATCTAAAAATTCTTGGAAAGAAAACAACTGAGACAATAGAAAAATCTACACCTGTAAATTTCTCATACTTTTGCGTCCTTACGTGACCCTGTTGTGATGTTACACACTCCCTTCTGCTCACAAGGCAATAGCTGGACTTTTCCTGGGCTGATTTACCACACAAAAAAATCCCACACAATGTGGAGATTATTCTTGGAGCTCCCTGCCTGCTGGCATACATTAACCCGGCACAATAAAAGATCTACTGAGCTGTACCCAGCAATGACTGGTTTCTAAATATTGATCTTTGGCACCAGGGCAGCTCTTACCTTCTGCACAGCAAAGCAGCTGAGCAGATTGCCTTCTGCCAGTGATGCTTGTTTGAATTAATAAGTTAACAGGAGGAAGAGGTGTGTTCTACTCATCACGGTGATAGAGGCAGCTTTTCTACACTGGAAGGTAACCTGGAATGAACCCCACTCCCTTTCTGTCACCTTGCATGAGCATCAGGACCAGGTTCCTGGTTCATAACCTTTTATCTCTTTGAAAATATTAAGCATAAACCACCCTCTGATAAGCAGTGATCGTGCATTTTGTAAAGGAGCTGTGAAACAGATAAGGCAGTTGAGAAACTTGACTTAAATTTTCCCCTCTGGCTCAAGGGAATTTCCTGCTCCCTGAATACAAAATTGGTCTGTGGGGGAGAGAAAAACAGCAACCAACTGAAGGTGTAAGGAGCTCTACAGCTCTTGAATAATTACAAATAGTAAGTGATGAGAAGTAACAGGAACTGGTGGTTTTATTTCAACATTTTCTGACCCATCCAACAAGTCTATTTATGGACTCTTTGGTGAGTGAAGGCACTTTATCTCTGTCTGATTGTGGTTATATTCAGTTATCTGCTTCCCACTGCATAAATCTCTGGTCTATTTGCTAGTCACTTGTTACCAAAAGTTGTAAGCGTAATTTAATTCTGATAACCCTGACATTACACGGAGACAGATTTAGTAGCAAAGTTCAAACTGAAAGTTGGTTGAACTGATCACAGATTATATCTCTTCTATAGCACCCACAAGGGCCTTGTGGTGGGAGGGACATCATGTCCCAACATTTCCCTTGTCTCTTAGAAATTATGTTTTTACCACAACATTTCAGATTTCAATGCCTGGTTTTGTAGCTGGAGCTCGGTGCTAGCAGTCACCCTGTCTTGGCTAGGTTTACTTTACTGTGACTAACTTAACTGATCATTGACTCAAATATGTTTCCCTTTTTTTTTTTTTTTTAATAAAAAGTGAGGGATATAAAAGGTCTTGCTGTTTCACTAGGAAGTTGAAATCCAGTCAATACTGCAATACTGTTGCAAAAAGTCCTAAGTCTCAGATGACAGTCACTATCAAACTCAAGATATTACTAATTTAGGGGTGTTAAGTAGTAACTACTCCAAGAATAAAATTGTTCCTGCTATGAGGCGCTAATGGGTGAATCCTAAGCACGACCAGAGATGGGAGGGAAACATCTGGATTTTCCTTTGGTGCTCAGAGATTCCTAATTTTGTTCTGCAGGTTCTTACAGAGCCAGGACTAGGACTTTAGTGCCTTTACTCACTGGCAGCATGCAGGGCAGCAGCAGGGCATCTGTCCTTGGTGACCTTTGGGAGGCACGTGGCAGGGACAAGCACAGCTGAGCCTGGCCAGGAGTACCCAGGAGGGCTGGTGGAGGAAAGCAGGAGTTTTCTAAGGTCGAGGACAGAGGGGAGAAAGAACAGCCCTGGGAATTAGAGCAGGAGGTATCCTGTTTGCCACAGTGCCTTTCTATAGGGCTGTTTATTACTATGGAGCATGCAACAGAGGGCACCTCTTTTATAGTGGGAGGTAAACAGGAATGGACTCAGCACAGCACTTCAAGTCCTTAATTAGATTGCCCTTCACTTTTTTATCACGTGCTTCAGCAAGAGCCCAGCCTGTGAGTGCTGGCTGAGCAGGCTTGTACATGTACATGACCCTGCATAATGATAATTCACCAACTCCTTCAGCTTTTTCTCACCGTCTTCCCCCTCGTACATCCTTACTGTTTGGATTGTTACCGAGCTAAGAAACAGCTTCAGCTACTGAGATACTTTTCCTCTCTTTTAAATACATCATGTGAGAAAGAAAATGAAAGATTGAAGGTGATGTTTTCATAAAATGCAGTAGTAGCTCCTCTGCAGTTTACAGCCCACACAATGCTGTACAAAATATCCCAGCTTTAAACAGAAGGTATGTCCTGCTGTGGCCTTCCAGATTTGCCAAGATTTCCTGACCAGCCTAGTACAGTTCTATTCTTCCTTAAGAAAAGTCAACAGTTTTTTTTCCATACACCATAACATTCAGCAAAATCTGAACAGGTGTGATTCATATTAATAAGTTCTTCTGCAAAATGGAAACCTTGGCTTTAACACATCTGCTAACACCACAGAAATTCTAGCTCCTCTTTCATGGGCAAATGTCATTCCCAATTGAAAGCTTGTATTTCTAAGCTCTAGCTCACACAGTTCATCCTCTCAGAAGAAAATAAAAATTTATTGGCTTTTGCTTTTCATCTGCTGACTGATGTTTAGTACTATGTATATATTTGACTTTTCTGTATGTAGAATTTGGGTATTTCACCCTTTCTTTGTATTCTCAGAGCACTTCTGCGGATGAGGGAAGGTACATTTCATAAATTCAATTTCATAAATATATAAATAATTTAAAACTTCAGTAAAATCTCTCATTTTTTTTTTAAGCAAATAGGAGAAAATTATCTCCCCAAGATCACACAAGTTAGAGGTTAAAGAGCTGAAAAAGCAAACAAATCACCACTTTCTGGACTATCTCATATCTAACAATTATTTTCCTAAATATTTAGAGCAAAGTTCTTATTGTTAGAAGACATGGGGAGTTATATCATTACAGGAATAAGTGACATAACATAAGGAAAGTTTTGTGTGGAGTTCCAGTTTAATTCCCCACATTAGTATTCTTGAATCAATGCTCAATCAACCATTTTAATGTCTGATTCCCATCTCCCATGAACCTTCTGGCTTCACGGCAAAAGAACTTCAATTCAGGATCTGCACATAAAAGCAGAGGGTTGGTAATAACACTTTTTAATTTCTTGTTCATGTATCCTCAGTACCCAAAGTGTAAAGTACTATCTTAAGGAAGCTACTTTGTTTTGCAATATTTTTAGGAAAGTTTCTGGTAATTTGAAGAGCATAAAAATAATCTAGCCGCTTAGAGAATATTATTTTTTTTAAAAGTATTGAATTTTGTAGCTATATAGAAATGAATTGGCCCACAAAATAATTTTAAATACATTTTTAAGATTTCCCTGAATTTAGTGCAAGGTGTTCTTCTGACCAAAATCCATAAGAAGAAATTCCTTCTTCAAAAAGTGACAGCCATCAGGAAATAACCTGAACAATATTCAATGCCATAGAAATACAGAGTTTGTCATGACAGCATCATTTTAGAAACACTTCATGGATTCTCACTCCTACAATTCATCTGAATGGAATTTTAAAGTTACACCATGCTTTATACTGTCCCTGTGATACTTAGGAAAAAAACAAAGAAAAGCAAGATATACCACTCTCCCTGACCCTCTACTCAATTGGTAATTCTTTCCTGGCAGTTACAGTGGAAATATTATGCTATATTGGTGTAGATAAATTTCATTATTTTACTTCTTGTATTAAATCTACCTTAATGGGTAGGATAAGTCTTGACTGTAAGTGCAGTCTTTCTTTTTCAATGAGGATATTTTATTGCAGATAGCAAGTTTTATCCAAAACAGCAACATTTCTGGTTTTTTATAAAAGAGGCCATCAAAGCAGGAAATTTAATATACCTTTTTTTAAAACTATAGATTTAGCTAGTCTTTTTTCATGTGTATAACCATTCTCACAACAAGCCACACGATTTTTCTGCATGTAAATACTCAAATCACTAAATGCAAGTCCATAATATTTACCAATGCCACAAGTAGTTTTCAATGTTTTTGGTTATTTTAAACTCACATTATTTTCAAAACACACGCTGGCACTTAAAACAAAAATCATCAGAAGGAAACACCCGTAAGCACAGTGTTTTATAAGGGAAGGTTTAACCAAGTCAGATGTTCTTTTTTTCTGAAAGAGTGAGCCTTATATACTGACAGCAAGGGACACAAGTTATCCTAAACTTAACTAAATTTTTTGCTCTCCAAGAGAACGACAACTACGACCACTGTGATTCCTCCAAAGTAACGTTTCAAGGGGATGATAGAGCAGAATGGAGTATGGACTTGGTTTATTTAAACAAAAAGAACACGCTTACTGAAAGTTTTGACCATCCTGAACCATCATCTTTCCAGGCTTTCCCTTGGGGAAAAATGCATTAACATTTGCAAAAACGCAGTGATGCTCAGCTACGTTCAATGTGGGACACTGTCCCCACCTTCAGACACATTGTTTGAGATGTCTGCTTGTAGAGATGTCCTACTCCCAGAGCCACACTTGTACCCACATCCAGCAGAGCAGCAATTTAAATGTTGTGCATCCCACAGAATGCTGATCTGCTGGTAGATAAGAGTTTCCTACCCTCACTCTTGATTGCTTTTAGCACTTCAGTAATTTTTGGCTTTGTCTTGTTCCAAGGATGAACTTTTATGTGCTTTTGGCAAGAGAGGGATTATTCCCTGTTGGATTCTGGTTAAGACTATGATAGGTTATCCTGGGGTCTTTGGAAGGAAAAGACACAATAATAGTTTTCTTGATTAAAAAATACATAAATCTCCAAGTTCTCAGGAGAAATAGCTGGGTTCTGAGCTTATGAATTTTTATCCAGTGTATAGCTAAGGCAACATAGCAGAATGTTGTATTCCATGGCATTGCAGTATCAATGCCTTGAAAGTGTAAAAGTGATGAATGTTCAGATTGTGTCTTCTTACTGGTAACAGGACAGCATCCAATATAAACAGGAAAAAAAAAATCCAATGCTTTTACAGCTTTACTGGCTGAAAGTTCCTCCCAGTTGCTTTCTTGGACATATGGTAAGAATTTACTTGCAATTCATTGAAAGCTTTTCTGAATGACATGAAAAAGGGTAACACAGTACATATTGACTTCCAGGATATTTGGTAATGGGTAGTGGGTACTGCTGGGATCTTCTAATTATTTCCATAAGTATCAGTTCATCAGAATAGCACAACTGGGTCATAGTGAGTGACACAGATTGTTACAAGGAGGGACAAGAGTTCTTGGATTTTTTTTTGTTGTTTGTTTTGTTTTGGGGTTGTGTGTGTGTGTGTGTGTGTGCCTAAACAAATTTATATCCCATAATAAATCAAAGCAATATTTGAGTAGCAACCATATTAAAGCTGAATTTCTTATTGTACTTTGAGTTTACTTCTGGTGACACTGATCCCAAATAGTTACTTCTTAGAATGCCTACTTTACTATCATTATGCAATGCAACTAAAGATCCCTTAAAATGAAATACTACTTCTCTGAATATAGCTATTTTATGAGCCAGTTAATTAAGTGATGTACTACCTGAATTTATTCTTGTACTATGACATTCATTAGGCAATGGTAAGACCATTCAGGATCTTCAAATTGCTTTTGGTAGTATTGCAGAGATAATTTGATGTCCTCTTGAAAAGAATAAAGAGGAATTAAAACCAGTTACCATTATTTTTCAGTACTCCTATCCTTTCTCTTATAACCATAGGCACATAAAGTAAGATTGATATATTTCAAAACCTAGTCTCTGGTAACCTAACCTTTTTTGGGATGTTGTTGCTAATTTGAAACAGCTAACCATTTCCCAAATCTTTAGTTGCTATTCAGGCATGTTCTTGTGCATACCTTGGAAGAAATAAATTCTATTTAAAAGGAAATATCTTTCATCACCTTGTTGTTAGCCATGTTAATTTCAGTCCAACCAGAAGTTCTTTAGAGTTCTTCTAGTCTGTTTAGAAAGTTGTACAACAGAAGGAAAGTTTAGTGAGAGCCCAGGCATCACTGTGCAGTGATGCATGCAAAAATGTTCACTTACATAACTAGTTTAATATTGCAAACACATTTAGAGCTAAAAGTTCAGCCCTGCATGAAAACAGTACAGAGTCCTGATTTAGAGTTTACATCACAACAAAAACCAGGATCTGTATCTCATTAGCCCCCTTAGTCACCTGAGGACTCCTCAGTCTGTGTAAAGGGCTTCCTTCATTCTTGGAAGTGTAAATTGTTAAAGATTACACTGGACAAAACATGTTCCTAAACTCTGTTCACCTGTCAGCTGAAGGACTGGGTCAGGAACTTATGGGAAACAGATGTAGTTTTAGATCCCAGTCTGCAGAGTCTGCTGATAGCCAAGGTCAGTGAATACTTTTACTTCTCAAAGAGGAAGGGGGAAGAAGTAGGAAAGGGAGATTGTAGTGACACCTGAGAGACTACCTCCTCAAAGGGAAAGGAAATTTAGAAGTTGCCAGCATCTTCCTTTTAAGCACTGGAGGATGACTAAGGCAGCTTTAGGATATGGAGTTTTCACTGCCTCTCACCACAATTTATTCACCTATGGGACAGACAGGTGTGATAGTTTGTTCCTCCCCTCAGCCCTGTCAGTCTTGTTATCTCTGAACCAGAACTCAGTGCCATCGTAGCCAGCATCAAGACCAGCCACCAGACACTGTAGTCTGAAATGCAGGAACTACTAGCTGGCAGGAATCCTACTGCTTTTTTGTGGAATGCCAAAATATTTTTCCTCAGAAGAGAACATGGCCAAGTACATGTGAATGGTCTGTCATGGAAAAAACCTAACTACCCCGAGGCAAACCAATATTGTGACTACATAGCACAAATTCATGAGCAGAAGCAACAACTCTAATCTGAGAGATTTAAGCCAAGTCTATAACTGGGATAATTTATTCTGGGGATCAATTATTATTTGCATGCAAGTAGTACAAGGCAGCTGCCTTCAGAAATTTCCCCCATCTCCTCTGTTCTGAGTCAATTTCTTATTAATCCTAGGATGCTTTTCCCTTTCATGTCCTCAGGGACCGCAAACCTTGGAGGTGACTATGAGATGTAATGCTAGGGGATAGCTAAGATTTTCATGAGGCATGCCAAAAGAAATGGGAACTTTTAAACAAAAGAAAAATATAGGTTTGAAATGAGGGAAGTGGTGATACCAGAGCAGAGGCAGGTGCTCAGAGAGAAGAGATGTTTACACTGGTTCCTTTAGATGAAAATTACTACATTTGTTGACCCTTGGGAGCATATAAACATTTAATCAAAACATCTTCCAGTAGTAAACACATCCTATATGTATGAATAATAACCCATTTGATTCAGTCATGTTATTTAAATTATATATATGTAGCATATGTTCTATTATTGGGGGGTGAGATGTTAAAGTAAAAGAAAGAGGTCCTTGCCCTCAAGATTTCGTATTATGTTGAGAAATACAAATATTTAAAAGAAAGTAATTGTCACTTGGTAATTCCCTTTGAGAGTTTGAGACTAAAAGGTGAACTTTCTCTGTGCTGCTCACATCCTGTCCAGCACTATGCAGCATGTTCAAAGTATTGTTCAGTTCAAAGACAGGAGCTTGACTGATGCCATCCTTGTAGTAAAGACATCTGATATTTTCTCCACATTTTTGTATTGTGAACTGTCAATAATTCACTATCACCTAACTTTGTGATAGGTGAGATGGGATAGGGTGCTTGAATAGGACCTTTTAGATACAAAAAGGTTTCATTTCACACAGCTTTGTTTATCTCAGGCTTATATTAATGAAACGCTATGAAATTGTATCAGTGAAAAAAATGTATCAGGAGATATGCCTATACTGCTGAAAATATATCCATTATCTGAAGAAGAGGTCCATGGACTTCATGGTTTTAACAGCTTTTATTCATTTTGCTCAGAAATAGTCCCTCTGGGCAGCCTCATTTCTATGGAACACCACACAGCCTGAGTTTCCTTGGCATCTTGGCAGAGATGTTATATGCAAAGAAAAAACACAGAGAAAAATTTTTGTAGACCAAAGCTAAGGATATTCAGTGCATTCTCTAGAATGCACCATGTCAGTGCAGAAACAAAGCCAAAAGGACAATGTTCCAGGATGGCAAAAGATGGAAAGAATCAAAAGTTTTCTATAGAAATAAGCTCTTGGGAGTAAACTCAGAAACAAGCTATTCCCAAAACCAAACCCCCCTTTCATCTGAAAGTGAAACAGCTGATGCACTCCAAAAAGAAGCCTGAAAATTTATATTAATTTCAATGGACCATGTCAATGACCCACCCCAGGGTACAGACTGGGTTGTGAAGTCACTGCCATTTGTCCACTTTCCCATCTTTTGCCCGTGGAAACCTTCACCAAAACTGTTTCCAGCTGTTCCACAGACTCAGTTTATTGCTAAACTCATTCTTTAATCACAATACAAATTGTGATTTGTTTTGTTTTGTTTTACCCTTCACTATATTTATCAGCACAACAGAGAAATAAGCTAATGAAGATCTCAGACGACAATTTCATCTTTTCCCAATCTTCAAGGCAAAATCATCTATACCAATCTTTTCCTGGTAAAAAAAATTTGCTTAACTTTAAAAGGAAAAAAAAAAAAAAAAAGAAATACTTCAAAGTCTAGACACCAAGAGTTTCATCAGTTATTTGGCCCAGTGCATTCTGGTTTTTTTCTTTCTTATTGTAATTCATACCATAGATATGGAAGACACTGGATTATACTGGTTTTGCAACAGTGTCTCAGATTTTTCTAGAGTCACTTGCATATTTTCCACTATACCAAACTCAATTCCATCTGTCTTTCCTCCAGAGTCATATCTTTTATGTGCCTTCAGCCTCACTTTCTTCCTTAATTCCTATCACCCACATCTGTCTTGAAACAATAAAAATCAGAACTCCAGCTCAGGACTTGACACAGTGCTACACAGAGAAAAGACTACTCCATATGTTTCACATGTGACTCTTCTGTGCTTTTGTGAATTCTGCTTTTTTTTTCATCCCAGTTTGACAGCATTGGCTTCTATTCAGTTTTCCTTCCAGTACATCTCCCAGATGTTATTTTGCAGAAAAGTTGCCTGTAAAGTTCTTCCCAGGTTCTGCCTGTTGATAGATTATCTCTACACAAGAATCTTGTGCTTCTGAATGAAGTGCTCTCTTATTTGTGTTTCAACTTCATAACAAGTTTCTATTGATTACCAACCCTTTTTATCCCTTTTGCCCTTAGACTGCCCTTCCATAAGTAACAATGATCCTATATTCAAGCTTTCATATATTCTGTTGTCATTCTTCTCTTTTTCTCAAAATAATAATGAACTACAGAATATCACTGTCCCTTTTATGGAAATCTCCTTCCTTGATTTCATTCTGTTTCTCAGGATGAAATGTAGAAAAGCCCATCTCCAGCTACTTCTTTTGACTCTTGGAAGAAAATTCTGTTCTTGGCACTTTCCAAGAATTTAAGGGGCATTTTTTACCTTTTGTCTCTGTTGCCCCCTTAATACTCCTGAGCTGATAGCTGAAAATATATTGTTCTGCCTTTCTCCTGATACAGGACGGAAGGCCCTAGAATTAATAACTCGATTACATAAGGCAGTTCCTCCTCCCATTCCCTTTCTTTCCCCCCTGTCTTTCTGAAATATGTGTATAGCAACGTCCAGTTCCCTGAACTATCTCTACAGATCTTTACCAGTTTAAGTCACCATTTTCATAATGTATGACATTTTCTTGTTCAAGACATATAAAGTTTTCAGCAGAATGACTGCCTTCTTTGCTTGATATGATCTTACTACTTATCTCATTGTATTACTTCAAAGGAAAAAAGAATAAAACATCTCTATTTTATGAAAAGCAATGAATCACATTGACTTGACTTTTTTTTTTTTTTTTTAGGGCAAGAAGAATTATAGTAATTCTACCAAATTCTTCACATTTATCACTTAAGTGTCTCCTAAAACAGACCTGCAAACTTCACAGACAAGAATAAAATGCATGTCCTTGTTTTTATTCTTTGAGAATATGTGAACTACAGAGAACTTGAAAAACCATTTCTGCATTAATGAATGAATTCTTGCAAGTTGTTCTGTTAGAAATTGTTATAAATAAATAGCTATCTTTGATATTACTTTTTAGTTAAAAAGAATAGGATGGGTTCCTGCTCCCCAGTTTATGGGAAACCACAGAAAATGTTTTTTCTTGGTTACAGCATTAGGATTTTTGGACAACATAGCTCAGTCTTTCTCAGAAAGTTAAAGTGTTGGGACATATATTTTATCTGATTTTTCATTCTTCCAACATTCACCTCTAGCCACACCTTCTCCCTTCACTGCATCAAATCTCCAATAGGTCTGCAGTTGCCATTGTGACAGCAGAATAAATAACATTGTTTAAGTTTGGAAAATTACAACATTTAGTTGGCTGTTTCCTTTATTAAACCACTCCACTTATGCCGACCAAAATCCAGTCTCCTAATTCCAAATACTGTGCCATGACCACAGCTGCTCCCCGTGATTATTAACAGTATTACTGTTGAGCTTCAGTATAGTACATATATATAGTACTGCTGTGGATATATGGGAGGGGATTATAACTAATGGCCCCCAAACCCTACAATAGCAATTTCCCATTTTTTAGTCGGATTGCCAACAAATAAACAAGAAACCATGACTTTCTTATCTTTAAGTGACTCTGTCAAGCCCTTTCTGGCTGAATCTCAGGTCGCATAAGCAAAAGTCACAAAGCAACAAAAACCAAAGTGAAACACGATCTTTTATAGGTGCTCTCTGTGAATTACAAGCCAGCATGAAAGATGAAGGTGGTCAGCTGTAATTAAGGTAGTGGGGTCAAATACTAGCCCTGACTTCCCACAGGTGGTTTCTGAGTGCAGAGAGGTGTCTTGCTGGTGTTATTCTGGTCTGTTGAAGAAATAAAAAAGTTCTAAGGAGCTATAATACCAGTGAAATACAGTACACCTCCTTTGTAATTGACTGTCATTTTGAGGAAATGTTTCAGTAAAGCTGGGTGTCACCTGGTTTTCACAGCATGCATTGCATTCTTTTCGGGGTTAATGGTTTTCTTGGGAAAACAAGTTGTCATTTCCAGCTAGTGTTACAGGGTGTTTCTGGTAGGGTGTTTCATTTGCTTGTTTTTACTAATGTGCTTATGGATAATGGTTTTTTAAAGTAGATCTATTTCCTAGTCCATTATGGCTGGTGTTAATCAATGATATTTGATTGTGTTTAACGTTACTCTTCCTGTCAGTGTCAACATTTGTACAGATGAACCAAACACATGGAGACATGGGTGTACATTGGCTGTTTGGAATAGAATAGCTTTCAGATGCATCTAATATCTTCCAAAGATAGAAAATACTTTTTGATAAAAGAAGAATACTATATCTTCTCCAAACTGTATTATGATATTTTTATCATAATGTGTTCACCCCAAAATTACAAAGGCAAAATTGTAAACCACAATTTTTTTATTGCTCCTCTCCTTTCTGTTGATGGGAGTCTTCTCTGTTTTACATGTGTATTTTATTACAAAATTTTTTTCTCCTACAAAACTATCAGAATATGCTGATTAATTTTTTACCTAAGTACACAGTGGTTAGCTGTAACTAGATTATGAGTCCATTTCTCAGTAGGTTTGATGGGGAATATTTTTCCAAGAGACTACTTCTTATTCCTTCTTTTGTTCATTTTCTATTTAATCTTTTTGTTTATAGCTTGGGTGGGTTTTTTCTCCCTTTGAAGATGCTCATTAACTTGCATAAAGCATAACATCCCTTCCAAAGGAAGAAACAGGGAGAGGAAGGAGAAATAAGGAAACAAATTTTTGCTCAACATCCTGTGATTCTTTTTTTCTGCATGATCGGTTCTGTGCCCTGCTCTTCTCTCATACCCTTTTTGGACAAACTTTTCTAAGCAGGGGAGCTCTAAGGTTCTTTCTTGCCAGGCCTGTGGAGTGTAGAGCAATGGATCTGAATTGTGATTGACACTTCACTGTTACTGTGTGTGAAAAACTGATAATGAAGCTTTGAAAAGTGTAAGTGTCTGTGTTTTGGAGGGATTAAACACTCCCTAGATGCCAGTGATGCTGAGTATGATGTGTGAGTACATCTTAGCTCTGAAATCGAGTCCTTGTGATTTTTTTTTGCATTCATGTTACGTCCATTCTTCTACTTTGCTATCTATGTGCTCTCAATTCCACACCAGGAGTTTGCTTTCCAGGTGGGATGTCCCTCTGTCTAAAATTTTATATGCAAATACAATTTTCTTCTGAAAATAACAGTTTATGACTAGTTTAAACAAAAAACTGAGATGTGGTAAGGAGATGTTCTCACTCTCGTTGAGATGAGCAAGAAGAAGACCTGTTACCTTTGGTGAAGGAAATACTGCATAAAATTGTGAAGCCTGAGACTGGGACAGTGAAGTAATTTCAGTTTGCTGTTCTGTCTCTTACAAAAATCTGTAAATTCTTATTCTTCAAGGCAGCTAAAGCCAAAGCCCTTCTCAACTTTTTGAAACAGAGAACCGATGTGTATGTGTATAATGCAGCCTTAACACTGAGCTGTAGAATCATAGAACCATTTAGGTTTGAAAAGATCTCTAAGATCAGTGAGCCAGACAATTAACCCAGCACTGTCAAGTCCACCGTTCAGCCATGTCCCTACATGCCACAGCTGGCATGTCTTAAATGCCTTCAGGGATGGTGACAAACCAAATTTCCTGGGCAGCTATTCCAATGTTTAACAGCATTGGTGAAGATATTTTTTCATAATATCCAAACTTAACCTCCTCTGGCCACTGAAGTGGCCAACTGAAGGCCACTTCCTCATCCTGCCACTTGTTATTTGGGAAAAGAGGCAGATGCACACTTTGTCACAACCTCCTTCCAGGTAGTTCTAGAGAATGACAAGGCTCCCCCATGCTTCCTTTTCTCCAGGCTACTATTAACTACATATATATACATATAATTACTATAAAATATAAGTAAGTGATATAAATCCTAGGTAATGCTAATGAGATAAGAAAGTACTAAAGAAGTCATAGGTCTGACATGCAGGAGTTTGACTCTACCTGAACATACAGGGTTCCAGTGGGCAGGAGCCAATAATACCCAATAATGCATTTTCTTCTGAGGTCCTTTCAGAGCATCACAAGCAATGAATGTAAAATATACATAATCTGAATACTGAGTGGGAGGTGGACAAGAGAAGCTTAAATTAGTCCAGGTCTTGAACTTGTTACTTGAGAAAAATTTCAGCTGAGTAACTAGTTTAAATATCTGGGAGGCTTCTTTGGGATACCGGCATTTGAGTGGATGGAAGAACAACTAGGAGTTTATAGATCATAAACCATAGTGGCATTACTGAAAGCAAATTATATAGATTATAATATGTACCAGTGGGGGAGCTGAAGAACTGTTATTTTTAAGCTTGTGTAAAAAGCCTTGTTCGCCTGATCTCTTCAGACAGGGGAGAAAAAAAAAAAAAACAACACATCAACAAAATCAACCACCACCCTCTCAACTAACCCAAAACAAGAAACAGTCT
>JAOTQP010001286.1:30888343-30909163 GCA_026413545.1 Cichladusa arquata
GGGGGGGGGGGGGGGGGGGGGGGGGGGGGGGGGGGGGGGGGTGGGGCTGGGCGGAGGCGGCTCTGCCCTGCTCTGCTGCGGCACCGACCTGCGCTGCAGCCCGAGCCCGAGCCCGAGCCCGAGCCCGAGCCCGAGCCCGAGCCGGGGCGGGGCGGGCGGTGCCGCCGCTATAAACCCCGGGCGAGCGCCGGGACCCGCCCTGCAGGCAGCGGCCGCGGGCCGGCGGCAGCGTGGGCTGCGAAGGTGAGCTGGACTAACGAGAGGGGAAAAGCACAGGCAGAAATCTAACAGGTTGTTTTGGGTGTTTTTTTTTCTTTTTTTTTTTTTTTTTTTTTTTTTTTTTTTTTTTTTTTATTCCTCATCTCAAATTTTTAAGGCATTTTCTTGTCAATATTATTTTAGGCTCCGTCAGATTCACGTGTAGCTTTTAGTTTGGGATTTTGTTGCTGTTGTTGTTGTTGTTTGATTTTTTTTTTTTTTTTTTTTAACCAGTGTACTTGATAGATCAAAAGAAAAGCCTTGGGAGACTCAGAGCATCATTTATTTACTGCCTCTAAGTGCATCCTAGTACCACATGGCATAGCGAGTGCGTGTCTTTATCACTGTACTCGTGACCGTGTTATGGTTGTTCATATAGTTTTAATCAAACATAAGGTAATGAGAGATGCCATCTGTTCTGTAATAGATTGCTTGCAATAACTTTTATATGAATGATTTCAGGATTTAGCATAAAAGACTACTAAAACAGGCTACTGACCTAAGTTACCTAATAATAGTGTGCACGGTTCTTAATATCTCATTAATAGGAGTTCTTTCTTCATACTGTTACCTATTTTATTTTTTTTTCAGTCTTTCTATTTAAGTAGAATAATGTTGAGACCAAAATGTGATGAGTCATGGAAAAACCTACTGATGCGAACTCTTTAAATATTTACTAAATCAAAGTGTTTTGTTGGGGGGGTTTATTGCAGGTTCTAATTAATGTGACTCTCTTAAGCATACAACAAAAACAACAATGAAGGACTATTCTGCAAATTCCATAGAACAGGACCTCCCTGATCCTGGTAAGAAGGAAAACCATATGCGTGTTTGAAGAATATGTTCCCCAGATTTGAATCTAAAGAAAATTAGAAAGCTCTCCTGATTGCCATAGTGGTTTTGTAGGAGATAAAACGATAAGATTCCTACGAATGAGCGAATTAAAGCCACACCTATAAAACATTTTCTGCATGAATCAAGTTCAACAAAATTAATTTATTTTGGCAAAACCGTTCAGGAAGGCATGAAAATTCTCATGAGTTAAGCTGGAAGAATGTTACTGCTTTCAAATAGTTTTCTAAAAGAGCCATTGTAGGCCAACTAGCGTTAAAGCGGTAAAAAATTCTATTCATCGTGAGTCAGCAGCTAAAGTTAAGGTAAATGTAAATTGGGAGTGGCTGGTGCAGGGAACACCTTTTCTACTTCTGTTTTACAGCTGGTTCTCCACTGTGGTTACTCATCTGTTCTTTATATATTTGTTATGTCTTATTCTATGCATTTAGAACTTTAAGCTTCCAGGGTAGGATGATGCTTTCATGTATCTTTGATGTCCTCAGCACAAAGGAAGTGGGATGTGTAACTACTGCAACAGAATAGTGAAGATGGTTATTAGAGCCAAGAACATGATTCTTTAGTCAACTGCCACCTATTCTGTGCTACCTACAGCAATTATAACCTCCACTATAAGCAATTCCACTCATTTCATTAGAACTTCTCCTAATTTGCATTCAGTTGTGCAGGTATTTGAAGAAAGAATTAACTCTTTGTTTTAGTTTTTGATTATATTTCTGTATAAATATATTTTAATTATAAAAATGAAGTTGACTCCATCTCAGAAATGGACACAGAAACTTTTTCTGGGAATAAAGATGAACTGAAGAGAAAGCCTGTTGAATTTTTCTTGAAATTTCTTCCCAAGAACATGAAAAAACCACTAGTCTTTAAATGCAAAAGAATCAGCAGTGAAAGACACAAGAAGGGGGTACAATAGATGGATTATTATGCTAAAAAAAGTCGTTTTATTTCACAGAATCTGAAAATGAGGGGTGTGATGGTCCTTCTTTCCAGCATGAAAAACATGTGGAACAAATTGACCAGTTAGAGCCTAAGAAGAAAAAGTAGGTATTTTTTTAACTTAAAGTTAAATGGGTGTATGGGGAAGTCAGAGGGGCAGGGGAAGGAAGAGATTAATACAGGTTTGCTAAAAAAACACTCATCTTAATTAGTTTTTTGTACTTTAGGAAGGAAGATAAGAAGCCAGAGAAACGAATGGTTGGCATTCTTGAATTGGTTAGTGTCCTGTTTGATGGTCTGCTTTATACCTTTTTCTTTATTTGGCATTATGAGTTGTTTATGAATTAAAATTCATAGGCAATCAAAAACTGGAGAAGAAGCCAGAGCTAGATTCTAGACCTGCTCTCTGAGAACCAGTGATATAAGGTTTTGTGTCGATTTTCTATAGGACAGCTATTCCCAAACAAAAATAGCTCTAGCATATGGACTTGCTTACTCTGAAACAATAAAAGTTTTATTCTTCTTCATGGTTTATTCCATGTGTATGTACACTTTATGAGATGGTTAGGCCAGTCAGGAATAAAATGCTCTGATTTCAGATTAACCACATCGCGGCATATCTATAGCAGTTGAAATCCACATCCTTTAAAAAAAACAAAGCTTCAGGGATAAACAAGTCTTACAATACAATCTCTCTCTGCTGAAAACATTTTTCTACTTGTAGGTGTAAGCCAGGTGCTGGTCAATAACTCACCCATGTTTGCATTGTAGAGGCATTATCATAGTAAATATGTAACTCAATGGAACACAAAATACAATGCATTCTACAAAGGTCATCGTTGTTTGCAAACATGTAGTTTTTTTCCAGACTGAGAATCTGTGTCCTGCTAGTATTCTCTTAGCAGCCTGAGTACTGATTTAAAGATGAGTTGGGCTACTATAATACCTTTACATACAGAGTTTGCCTTCAGCTGGAGTGTTGCTCTTTAGAATATATGGATGAAGCGTGTTCTGCACATCTGCTGTACTGTAGCAAACACACGAGCTGTCAGGTGTAATGTCACTTTTTTTCTCTTTTTTTCCTTTTCTTTTTAATTCTTACATAGTTTCGCTATGCTGATGGGGTGGATGTCCTGTTGATGATAGTTGGTTTGGTCGCAGCAGCTGCAAATGGTACTGGAATGCCACTTATGATTATTATCTTTGGAGAGATGACAAACAGCTTTGTGCTAAGTGGCATGCAATCCGATGGTAAAAAGTTTAAATTAAATTTCTCTACATATTGGTTGGCTTTGCTACTGAGGCAAAGATTCATTTTTTCCCCCAGACTATACACTAGTACATATCTAAGGAAGAATATTATGATATCCTGTTGGTAATAACCCAGTCATTTCAATCCATATTTAATGACTATACCAGGGTAAAAACAAAGCATTGGATATACACTTTATGAATTAATTTTGACTTTGTTGAGATAGTAGGGAGTACAATCAACCTCAGTTATCAGGCACTAATTGCTTAAAAATAAATATGCATTTGCCAAATTACTTTGTATTTCATTTTGTATTACAAGACCCCACTTTCAAAATACAAAACATTCCCAAATTGATATACCACATTACTGTGAATCAACTGTTCTATATAACACTTGCACAAATATTCCTACTTTTTATTTCCCCTTCACAGATACTTCAGTAAACAGTTCCAGCTGCCCATCAGACCCAAGCGTGGATATAGAAGGTGAAATGACAAAGTAAGGGTCTGTAGTTATCCTGTTAATGTGTTGGAGGATTTTCTTTTACTGTGTTATCTGTGCAGAAGCCATATTTGCCTCCCAATAATGCACTCACAGGCTTCACAGTATTTACTTTGGTGTGATCAATGAGGACTAGTTGCTGCTCTATGTCTAACTTCTTTCATGAGATACAGTGGGGTCACATGAGTTTTTGTTCTCTTATCCCAGGTTTGCTTACTACTACGTGGCAGTTGGCTTTGCTGTGCTTATCCTGAGCATCATCCAAGTGTGGACATTTTTGCTTACTGCAACAAGGCAAACCGCAAGGATCCGGCAGAAGTTCTTCTTTGCAGTGCTCCATCAGGAGATGGCTTGGTTTGATACTATCCAGATAGGAACACTGAACACCAGACTGACAGAGTGAGAGCTCTGGTTATGGGCTGGTTTTTTTTTACACACACATACACACACCTCCAACTATGGCATTTAAAGGAAAACTAACATTTATCTCAGCAGAATACCCTATAAAGGGTTTTTAAAAAGCCAAAAAAACCCCAAAACCATCCACCAAACCTAATGTATGAAATATTGCAGCTCAAAGTGAGAAATTCATTATCCTTTTCAGCTTCATTTGTGCAGTTTCTGTGATGTGTGCATTGTAAGGGTTTTTTTCATGAAATGCCCGACACTGGCTTTCTTAAGTCCATGAAGTACATGTCCGTCACTGCTAAACAAACATCTCTGCTGCCTCCACCTTTTATAAACACCAAAATCTGACACTTAATTGAATGGAAATAAGTTTGCACTTGCACCCAGTCCAATCTCGGGCAGTATTCTACCCAGCCAGTTAAAGTCTTTGGAGTTTTTCCATAGACTTAAACAGATTTAGGGGTGAAGACTGTAATGCCCATGTGCTATGGGATTATGTGTGAACACTACTTTTTTTTAAATTTTTTTGTTTAATTTTATTTTATAGTAGTCTTGGATGTGGATCTGTCCAAAAAGTATATGAGAAGCTTAAATGAAAAAACTCTCAACTGTAGTATCTGTATGTTCTGGGAAGAGAAAATAGGGAAGAAAATTTATATGAAAAATACAAATTATTCCAAATAATGGTATGGTGGAATGGAGGTAGCTCTTCATCTGAGTCAGTAGCCAAAATTAGGAACATAAAATGCATTGGAGAGCTGAGCAGAAGGAATCATTTAGAGGTGGTCATGTTGGATGAAGAGGCTGTTTGATTGTTTACTTATATTGCTCCATTTGGATGCCAGATGAGGAAACTAGGTCATTGGTGACCTAGTGACATGGCATAGAAACAGCGGAGAATGTTGAGAACACAGAAAATAAATCCTTAAAAATAGGAGGTTTCTGCTGTGTTTTGGCCACAGAAGAGCCTAGTGGTACAGTTCAGTAGCTATGGTTAGAAATTTCCTTTTGCCAGTTAGGAAATGGCAAAGCTCCTGACATGAGGCCACACAGCATGAAAAGAAGTGGGAGGGAGTCACGAGAGGCGTTCTAAACTAACAAATCTTTTTCTATTATTGTTATTAAAGTGACATCAACACCATCCGCGAAGGCATCGGAGACAAGATCAGTATATTTCTGCAGTTTTTTTCCACGTTTGTGTCAGGGCTTATTATAGGATTCATCTATGGGTGGAAGCTGGCACTAGTGGTTTTGTCAGTCAGCCCACTTCTTGCTGCATCAGCAGCATTTTGGTCAACTGTAAGTGTGGGGGGATTTATAAACAAAGAAACCAGAAAAAACTTAAAACTTCTATGCACAGAAAAGGGGGAGAGAATGGGAGAAACCTAGCGTGGTTTCTAAGTTGGGAGGTTGGCCCCATCTTACTTTGATTTCTGCTCCTCCTGCAGCCTTTCCCTGGGTTCCCAAGCACACTATTGTAAGTTGTGTTCCTTCTGTCTGCATATCCTGCCCTCATGCCATATTGCAGGAGGGTAATCTGCATCAGAGCATCTTTCTGGCACTGCAATTTCCTCATGGCAAGCGCTGGGGAAGCTCTTCTTTTTCCCTCTTACCACAAATACCTTTCAACCTCCTTCCATCTGCACATGCATGTACCACATCGCTTGCAAATAATTTACCAAGCTTCAAGCTGTGCACAGAATAGATCTATACAGCTATGCAGATACATACAGCTGCTGAAAACTGAAGTGATATAAATCAGTGGAATGGCTGGAGAGGTTTCCCTTTCAGATAGGAAAGTTTTTTCCTGCTGAAAACTGAAGTGATATAAATCAGTGGGATGGCTGGAGAGGTTTCCCTTTCAGATAGGAAAGCTTTTTCCCCTTGTGCACTGTTTAGCCACATTAATGTGTATGGCTTGTACTCCTGAGTGGCTATTTATATTATTTTATGGACTTTTTTTCCTACCCAAAGCATTACAAATAAGCTAAGAAGAATGTTAGAGGCTGTAATGTGACTGACTTGCTTATTTCAATATCTGCCACTGCTCTAGTGTCTGAATACCTCAGAAAAGCAGAGCAGCTCCAGCACTCCCTCCTTCACTCTTCCTAGTGTAGTTTGTAGGCTGTCCTCAGCTTGGGAGGAAAGTAGATTAGTCAGGAAGCTCACCTGATATTTGTGTAGCCTTTGATTGTAATGAGGAGATGATGATAAACTGAACTCTATTTGGGGAGGACCTGACCCTGCATTGCTAGTCTGATCTTGTGCACCTTGTGTGTTTGTTCTGATTCACCAAGAAAGTGTATGCATTCTTTCAGTAGGCTGCAATTACAGCTGTTTTTCAACTTTTCAGCTCATGGCTTCCCTTACTGCTAAAGAGCTGTCTGCTTATGCCAAAGCGGGAGCTGTGGCAGAAGAAATTTTGACAGCAATCAGGACTGTTGTGGCTTTCAATGGACAGCAGAAGGCATTAGAGAAGTAAGTTTATAGATTAAAAATTATTTTTAAAATTTAGTTGTGAGTTTGTGGGGATTTTTTTTTTTTTTTGGAGGGGCAGAGGGATGAGATTCTCCTTGGTGTCATTTTGTCTTTCTATAAATGGACAAATCAGCTAAAAACTGATGTGTGCAAAAACACCTAGTCAGTGAATACAGGCTACTTGGTGTCACTGCAGCATAGATGAAAATTTCTCCTTTGATTGAGGTCTGGAGTTGAACTGAGTGTGAAAGTGGTGGGAAGGTTACCTTTACCCATGAGTCAGATGCAATGAAGCATGCAATCAGTCATTTATCTTCTAGAGCATTTGTGCTACTGTTCTGATCGTTGATTACTGAGCTTATTTTTAAACTACACTGGATAACAGCCTTGGGTAAAATCACATTACTGGCTTTTACAGTGATTTGCAAATGACATGTGTAGCTGCCCAGTGCTGGCCCTCGTCACACATACAAGGTGAAATGATTGTGGCTGATCACAAACTTACTGACATGCATATCAGATAACTCAACAAGCATAAGCAATAAATGTTTTTATAAAATACAAGGCATCACTGATTCCATGCAGCTGGGAAAGCAAAGCAGATGACCTGATCCATGTGTCCCATGAAACTCTTCTGTCTTTTTCAACCCATGTTTGCCTTTGTCTTGTGCAAAAATTTTAAGGTGATGTCAACCCTAGCTTAGGATCCTACAGCCTGTTCCTGCATTTGCTTCCAGGAATAGAGCTCTGACTATGTTATAGCCCTATCTTCTGCTTACTGGAATTTGTTATTAAGATGCAGCAGTATTAAGACTGTGCCTGCTTGCACAGTAAAGGCAAAAAAAGCCCTAAGATGACCTAGATAAGTCTGTCTCCCTGCCTCCTTCTCCCAGTCTTGCGGACTCACCAGTGTCTGGAAATTTAATGACAGGAGCTGCCAATACTCATTCAAATTACTTTGTCTAAAAAAAAACCTGATGCCTGAGTCAAGTAAGGCCATTCCTTTTTATGATTGACCAGTCAGCCTCTTCCACAGCTCTATCTCCATTTATTGTAAAAACCCCCAACAAGCATAGTGGCTCCCCTAGGAACATCATCTACTAGGGACAAACTCCTACTAGGGAGTGCATTTTTCAGATAGTATTGAGACTCCTACACAGCTCTTGAATGCTGATCTCAGAGTTAGGAAAAGCATCCTTTCACTGCACAATACCTCCACTGACCACAAAAGTTCGCTATTGCAAGGGATCTTCAGACACCTTTAGTTTCTGGCTTGGCTCGTCCTAAGTATTTGAGTGTTCACATGTATTCATCACACTACTTAAATGCAGTACACATTTCCTATGACCTATGATGCTGCTGATTCAAATGTAGGGCCTGGTTTTAGGAGCACAATCAAGTCAAAATATTTCAATAGGTTTGACTAATAAATACAGCACTGGTGGCATCTTAGAAATTTACATGAACAAAATTAATGCAGTTTTTATAAGGTTGCTTCCCAGCTGAATTAATTTCATGTCTTTCTACGATGGGGTTGTACTTTATTGAAAATATGTATTGGGAAAAGAGTGCAAGCAACTGACTGTGTTAATTACAAGTAGAAAGTTACACTGTTTCTAGGGTACACTTTGCATGATGAACTTGAGTAAATGAAAGCTATTTGCTGAAAACTATAGATGAGTGAATGAATTTGAACCATCCTTAGAAGAAATAATTCTCTAGTTGAAATTGTTAGTCTTTATACTGATCATCTGTGTCCACTGGTTATATATGTTAATTAGTAAACTGAACTAAGGGGAAGATACTTAAATCCCAAAATGGCCAGTAAGAGAACATGGCACTCAGAGGGACATCACATTTATCTCCTTCCCTATTGCCTGGGGTTATTGGAGGATTTTACCTTTATTTTGCCTCTTTTAAATGAGGATGACTAACGTTTAGCTCTGTGATGAACAGTACTGCTAAAACTTTTTCAAGGTTTCCTTTCAGGATTAATGGAAACAATGAGTTCAAGGGTGCTCCTGTGTCTTCCATTATGATAACAAAGTTGTGATGCTTAATTGTTTTCTGAATGTCTTCAATAACAGTATGCCAATATTATTGGCATATGTCAGAGCAGATTTATTCAAATTAATTACCTCTCTAATAGTTCCCTGTAAAAAAAAAAAAAAATATATATATATATATAATCTGTATTCTCTTCGAGATTTTAATTGTTTCTCTTACATCTTACATAAATCCTGTTAATTAAGAAAGGGGCCCTGGGAAATCAACCAGAATGGAATGTGGTACCTGTCAAATTAATGGTTTCCTTACCTGCTTTCAGATATGATGCAAACCTAGAGATGGCTAAACGTGTTGGAATACAAAAATCCATTACCACTAACACATGTCTAGGTCTTTCACAATTTTTTATCTTTGGATCCTATGCCCTTGCATTTTGGTATGGAACCAAGCTCACTGCTGAGGATCCACATTATGACATCACCCGTGTGCTAATTGTAAGTACAGCAAAGCAGCTTTGAAAAAAGTTCTGTGTCTTTAGGGAAAATTATGCAAGTGGTGTCTCTGTTTTCTGCCACATGCTTGCTAAATAAGCTGTAAGAGACTCAGTATAAAACAACTGAAAGGTATTAATCTTTCCTACCTTTTAATATGGCAAGGTTGATTGTCTTGGACTCTATTTGTAAGGTGGGATGAATAACCTAGAGCTGGTGCTTAAGCCTTTCTAGTGCCCATGTGGGCACTGGTGGCCCTGTAATCATTGATTGCAATGTTCCTCTCCATCTCCCACAGGTGTTCTTCTCTGTGCTTATTGGAGCTTTCTCCCTGGGCCAGGCAGCTCCTAACCTGGAGTCTGTGGCCAATGCACGTGGGGCTGCCTATGAAGTGTATAAGATTATCAATAAAGTAAGCACCTAACTACATAGAATAGAAGCCTTTCAACCAATCTAGGTTCCACTCCCTTTCAATTTTTTTTCCCTTGAGAAATGTAACAAAAGTGCTCTAAAGCCCCCAATCTACAGATGTTTACTACAGAAATCCATAATATTTTCATTCATCTAAAAAAACCCAGCCTCTTTGTTACAGTGAAAGCTGGAAAACCTGGCATGAGTGTCTGAGATACATAGTTGAGATTTTTCTCTAATTAGACTTTCAGCTCCAGAGGGAAGGTAGTATGGCACTACACTAATTTTAAAAAATGCACGTATGCACAAATTCAGCTGAGATGGGGTTTATTGGGGAGGGAGAATTGGTGAAGAGGGATTAATATCACTATTGAAAGTTGTAACAATAATAATCTGTAATGCTGATGGTGCTATAAAAATGGTTTTCCATATCATTATCTTGGTCTTGCTGTACTATGCAGTAATTGCATATCTCTGTATATAATATATTTTAAAGTAGGACTAAAAAGTTTGTGGAGAAATGGCTATATCATTCTTTTTGATGTGGGCATAAAAGAGATTACTGAGGCCCATGTATTAGCTGTAAGAGAATGCAGTTAAATTCTGTAATTACAGATTTTCTGCTATGGATTTCTTGTTTTTGAAAATGTACTATATTTGTCATGAATGCATAATGTGATGTTCCCCCATACTCAGCATTCTGCAGGTAAAATGCAGCAATTCTGCAATAATGAACTGCAGTGTAAACTAGCATCTGAGAAAGTAAAGAACAATGTATGTTGCAGAAATATGAGTTTCAGAAGTGAAATAACCACCAATTTATTTTACAAACCTCTTTCCAGAAACGGCTCATAGATAGCAGTTCTAAGGAAGGTTACAAGCCAGACAAACTCGTAGGAGAAATTGAATTCAGAAACATCCATTTCAGTTACCCTTCTAGACCTGATGCTAAAGTAAGTGTTCTGTTTAAATTACTGCACCGAAATTCCTCAGCCTATGCCCATATAATTGGTCTAATTTTGTTTTTGAATGTGAAATGCATCCCTGTTTTGGGGGATGGGGAATAATTGTCCCCCCAATTATGCACAAAGCTCTAGATCTACTGTCACCATGTATCTCATTCTCTTCTGCAGGACAAATCTAATACGTGTTGCTCCTAGTCTGAATTTCTATGAACAAGAGCTTTGATAAATCAAATGAGATTTTTCAAAATCTTTCATTAAGTCTTCCAAGACTTTAAGCAGTTAAACCAGAAAATTCCTTTTTTTCAGTTCCTTGCCTCTTTGGGGTTACGATATTCCATGTGAAAAATTGACAGATTTTACAACAATACACTATCTAGAGTATTGAAACATATCATCCTAAATGTACATTTGGAAGCCAAACATTGTTTTGGGCATATGTTAAAATTGCTGTTCAAGAAACTGTTGTCCCTGTTCTTTGCTAGTTCAGTTTCCATTAGTGACCTGTGTGCATCATGTCATGGTGATTACTTTTGTGGTGACACAGTTGGTTTGACCTCTCTGCCATATTTTTTATAACCTTTGAACACCTTGATAAAGGTGAAAGGAAAAGGAATTTGCTGCTGTTGTTTCTTCCTTGATGAAGATGAAAATAGAGATTTCAAATGTCAACAGTTAAAAGCTTGACGTGCTGATAAAGTGGTGAGAATGGGAAGGTTTATATTATATCTCTATGACTGTTTCTTCAGGTGGCTTTTCCCAACTCAGTCATCTGAGTCTCTCCCAGTATGCATCAAATCTGTTTCCAAGACACTGGGATGGCTGGAGGGCAGATTCAGAGCTGGGCTTTCTCCTTAACTGTATTTTGTACAACACATCTTCTATCCCTCTTGGCTCAGAAATCTAAAGGGACAGAACACAGTCTTCATCTTTCTTCCTAAAAATCCTCTTCAGGCTCCTGATCTATGTTGTGAGCACACCAAATGAGAGGGAAATAAGAAAAAATTCTCATCCTTCCCAAATCTGAGTCAGCAGCTCCCCCTACTAAGAGCACCAATGTCATTTAGTAGAGCCAAAAGGAATAAGCAAAGCTGCATAGAAGTTACCCACAATCTCTCAAGTAATTGATGCAACACAGTATAATCTTTCCTGCCCAGATTAAACCAAATAGAGATCTAAGGAGTACAGTTATTGTTAGTTTTAATCTTGGCAATACGTTGCCTGATGAAAGAGTGTTAGAACTAGCCTGTGGTAGTGATTATTTGCATATAGAGATATCGTGGTATCTAGAATAAAGTTCATTCTTGATAATGCAGGCACCAGGATATCAGCTTCCTGGAGATATAAAACTGAGTGGATGTAATACAGGGAGAGAAGGGCAATATTGCAACTATTTTAATCTCTCATTGCAAAAACATGTGTAGGCAAACTTACAAATCAGCCTGGTATAAACAAGAAGAGTTCCCATAGCAGCCAAATATTTTGGCAACTACACAGCATTACTTGTAATGACATGAACCTCTTTTGAGGTAAAATGTTCTCTAAATGTGAAAATAGCAAAAATTATATCATTGATCTGTAACTACTCCCCCGATTGCTGAGGCTGTTAACAATAAAGAATGGGATTTATTTAGGGCTTCCCAGCAATTACTTCATCAAAACAGCCATTTATATTATAAAAATAGAAGAAAGCAGGCTTGGTTTTCAGTGATACCCCTTAGCACCTGAAAATAATTTTCTGTAAGATTCATAATTATTATGCTCTGAAAATGGAGGACAGCAGGAGAATTTAAAACCCCAAGCCCACTACCAGAAGACATAAATTGGAAAAAATGAGCTATGAAGTTCAGAGTAGTGTGACTGTGTCAATATTAGTTTATTTGAGTGTGCTGGGGAATTTTCCCAGGCAATGGAATGCAATGGTCTATGCAAGGGAACTCTTAAAATGTTTCTTGGCATGAACTTGGCCTGTTCTAGCTATCAATCTTCCCAAAAAATTCCCAGGCTTGCTTTGGTGGCTAGAAGGATCTAGGGACCATTCCCAAAAGGCAGGTTGCATGCAGCCATCCTGTTTCAAAGGCTAATACATCTCACAAGCACAGGTGAAGACTTCTTCCTATCAGTGCTCCAGGATATTACCAGGTACAATTAGCTCATTAATGTTGCCATACCTTCAGACTGTGGCCCTCACTTCTGCCTTGATAGCCTGCAACTAGTACAGTTACCTTGGCAGATTGTTCTCTAATCAAACTTGTTACACTAAGGTATAATTTTTTTTTTATTATTATTCCCAGATCCTCAAAGGTCTGAACTTGAAAGTTCAGACTGGGAAGACCATTGCTTTAGTTGGTGCCAGTGGCTGTGGAAAAAGCACTACTGTTCAGTTGCTGCAGAGATTCTATGATCCTGACCAGGGAGAAGTGAGTGTCTGCAAAAGAATTGTAAAAACTCAGAGCTATGAGGACATGCATGAGTTTCACATGTTGTCTGAACCTTTTTTTCCTATTTTGACTGAATTTGACCATGTACCTCCATAGTTCATATTTCCTCGATTTAAATTTCAAATGAACTGTCTTCTCTTGTTAGCTTTACTTCATTAATCTGCTCCTTCTTACAGTGCTGTGTCACAAATAGCAAATGCCACATTTTTAAAATTCCCTAAAAATTTTTAAGCAAAGCATAATCCAACAGAGTCCTGCTGTATTTTGCATCCTTTTCATTGAATGTAAGCTAAAACCTGGAGAGAGTTTTCCTATTTTAAATGTTGTTTTTCTTGGCTTGTTTTTCACTATCTGCTAACCCACAGTAGAAGTTTCAATCATTGTGCATTGTATGTGTTTCACCACTGAACACTAAATCCAGTTGGTAAAGGGTAAATACTTCCCACAAGAAATTTCCAAAGGAAAAAAAAAAGAGAGAGAGAAAAATGAAATAATGTATTTTTAAGAAAATTTGCTTTTCATTCTTAGTGTTTGAAGGATGCTACTTAATAGTTGCTGCTGCTAGTTGCAGGCAGGTAAACATTTCAAATATGAAAAATTGCACTATCAATATATAAGGTGTCAAGGCAGCTGTTTCCAACACAGTATTTTTTAAACTTTGTTTTCCTGTGGTTGTTCATTCCTGCCCCTATGCCTCATTTTGCTGTGTCTGTGCCAGTGTTCATATGACCACACTGCAAATTACCTAGGTTAAAAATAACTTTCCCTTTCCTTTTAGCCAGCTTGAACTCTCTTTGATCTGGTGTAAAGCCCAGCCAGAGAGATAATTGTGTAACCACAACTGTGAGGACATCAAACTGGCATAGGGGCTTGAGAATCATGTAAAAAGTGTGCAAGGAAGCTGTAAAATTCTTAAGCCAACTCAGACAGGATTGCTATGGGGGAAAACAGACAGGAAAACAAAAAAAAGCCCCAATGTATTCTCTGTTTATGCCACTTATAATTTTCCAGCATGTGCGATGGATGGAAAAACTGCAGTTGTAGCTTCTCCCTCAGCATAGTTTCTATTAGAGAAAAAATTTTTTTCTTGACTTTCTGGCTGATACTTCATTCAAGTAAGAGTAATTAATGCCTTTATTATGAACTATTTCCTTGACTTCTTTGACACACTCTTTTCCTCTCAGA
This sequence comes from Cichladusa arquata, assembly GCA_026413545.1. Lineage (NCBI taxonomy): Eukaryota > Metazoa > Chordata > Aves > Passeriformes > Muscicapidae > Cichladusa > Cichladusa arquata. The sequence goes on from JAOTQP010001286.1 coordinate 30,902,535, forward strand.
TTACCTTAGATGGTCGGGATATTCGGACCCTTAATACAAAGTGGCTACGAGAAAATATTGGCATTGTGAGCCAAGAGCCTGTTTTGTTTGCAACCACAATAGCTGAGAACATTCGCTATGGCAGAGAAGACATTTCTGATGCTGAAATTGAGCAAGCAGCCAAGGAGGCCAATGCTTTTGACTTTATATCTAGACTGCCTGATGTAAGTTCATTAATTACTTTGAGTGTAAAAGGGAAAGGTCCATTTAGGCTGATGTCCTGTTTCTGAGACGCAGAGCATGGGAATCCAAGTTATACTACAACTTCTCAAAATATTGCCTCCAGCAGCTTTCAGTTTAGAGAGTTTTTCAGCTAGATATTGTGCCTTCGGTTGCTCTCAAAGGACTTGAGCTGGAGTCTGGGAAAAAATGTTAATGCCTTAACTCAGGAGAAAGGAAGCTTCACAGCTGTATTGCCATTCCTACCCATTTCATAAGGCATAGAAGAACTGGCTTTTAAAAAGAAGAACCAGAAATCCAAAGCCCTTTGTCAGGAGCTGTCTGTACATTCACATTAAATGGGGGGAGTGGGTGGAAGTAAATAAATATGCCCTGAGCCTTTTAGCAGCTACAAGCTTAAGCTCTCCCTTCGCCTGAGATTCACAGCTTTGAGCCCTCTCTTAGCAGTAGGTGCCTTACTCCTTTCAGGATGGAGCTGAGAAGCAAGGTCAAGCATCTAAACTCATCCTCATAAATGAATAATATGTCCTTCCCTTTGCTCCTGAAGTTAAAATATGTGGGGAAAAGTGCCCACCTGGGATTTGATTTCAAATCCTTTTACTAGAAAACTTGGCTCCATCTCTCGAGCGTGTGCCATTTCAAGCATGTCAATCTGTTCCAAGGTTCCTACTTCTCAGGAAGAGTGATTTGATCATATTTACTCTTAAATAGCTATATAATAAAAAACTATAGTGGACTTTGAGACTTGTCACTTTGCAGTAAGTGATACTGTCAGTAGGAACCAAACTATGCCTCCAAGAGGGAGTGTCTCAGAATCAGAAGAGGCACACTCTTGCTGTGTCCCTATAATTCCAACCCTTTTGGAAAGGTAGGCAATCCTCAGAAAATATAGAGATCTCTTTTACAGGCTTGTCTTCAGAAACCCCAGGGTTTGGAGCACTGAGTGAGCTATAAAGATCTTTAAAAAACCGTAAGTTCAAAGTTAGGCAGGCACAACATGGGGTTAGGAAGGTTGGCTAAGGGCCATTGGATGGATGTCCTTCCAAGTTCGCTCTGCCTGTGCTCAAGTCAGCTGGAAGAAGCTTTATCTTCTAGAAGATGAGTACTTGGGGTTGCACTGAGGAGTGAGTATTTGAGATGTCTCACATCTTCTGTTCTGTTCTCTCCTTTATCAGAAATTTAACACCATGGTGGGTGAAAGAGGGGCTCAGCTGAGTGGAGGACAGAAGCAACGAATAGCTATTGCCCGTGCCCTGGCAAGAAATCCCAAGATTCTTCTTCTGGATGAAGCTACATCTGCATTAGACACTCAGAGTGAATCCATAGTGCAAGCAGCTCTTGATAAGGTAGGCTTGGCTGAAGCTAGCAGCTGCTATGAAAAAGTGCAACAAGAACTTTAGAAAAATTAATATACAACTTTCAGTGCAGGCTTCCATCAGAATCAAGAACATTGGAAAATAAAATTTAGATGGATGCTCAATTTCAGTGTTTTAACAGGGAGTTTGAACTATCAAAAATTTTATTGAAAATCATGTTTGTTTATTTAGGGGTTTTGGTTTTTCATTATTACTAATTACGAAGACACTTAGTCATGTGGAACTGTAACTTAGGTCTCCTGCACTCCCTCTCTCAAATTATAACTGTTCATTTGCTGGTCAAATATTGATGGCATCCTATCAAAGCAAGGTATGAGACCAGAATGGACTTTTTCTGGATTAATAGAAAAATGCATGTTACTGATATCCCTAGTATTTGTTCTTTATTGAATAGTTGCTGATTCATAATTTTCAGAAAGCTCTATGTACACAATACTTTCCTTACAGCCCACCTTCATCAGCAATTTCCATCAACATACAGTACAACCCATAGGCTTTGATTGAAAAAGAGCTTCATGGTTTGGCTTGAATGTTTTTTCTTTTGTCTAATATTTATTTTAATGTATTCTTTTAAATGAAGTGAAAAATCCTGCCTTTCATTTCAGTAGTTATGCAGAGAGATTTGAATTACCAGTATGGCTCAAGGGAAATACAGAATTTGTCATCTTCACTTGCTAGTCAGTTTAAATCTGAGGTAAAGTGCAGCTGTTTGTTATATTCATGTCATTCCAGTGATACTAGTATTGAGGTAACATGGAGATGCAAAAATAATATTCATATAATCCTCCTTCAGCGTGTTTGTTTTTGTTTTTTAAATTTTGTAATCAAGTACTTACCTTTTCCAGAAGCTTATTGCTTCATTTAGTGCATTAGTGCATAACAGAGGGAGGTCACTCAGTTAAGTGGACCCTTTCTCATCCTTTTTCATGTTCTCAGAACACATCAAAATGAGCCCTGAGTCATAACTTAATCATCTTTTCACAGCTTTTTGATGTCCATCAGTGTAGTCCCCTAATGAGATTTCCAAATTTCTTTTCAACATCCCTGAGTGGAAAATGTGGTGCTACTATTGTTCATTATTTTTACAGCTGAGGAGCAGAGTTAACCTCATGAATGCTCACAGTTTCTGGGCATTCATGTGCAGCTCCTTGTAGCCAGCTGTTTTTCAGATAACTTTGTATGCTATAAAGCATTTTGCTAGTTCTAATCACAGCTCCCAGCTGCAGTGGTGAAGGCTTTGTGTGTTAGGCCAGAGGCATAAAAACCACACCGTGGCAACTTCCTGGGAGTGACTTGCATCAGGTCCATGAGAGTGGCAGGTGTAGAGGAAAGGATTTAAACCTCCATGGAAGCAGCCCTCTACTGCAGATGGCCTCATCTTCTTCATGCCCCTGTTCCTGTGCCCATATGATGTAGAACTTCTGTAGCAAGAAACTCCCAGCAGGTTCCAGGAGCACAGAACATACCCTGTTGCATGAGGTTCCCTTGGATGTCTCCTGCCAAGCTTCCTTCTGCTCCAGGCACCAGGGTGGAGGGAAGCCAGCCTCCCCAGCAGTCACAAGGGGACTGTGTGAATCTGCTGCATGAGGGCTGTGTGTGCCACTGGTGTGTGAGAGGGAGCTGGAGAGGGCTGGAACATGTAACCTGCCAACTGAGACTGCAGCAGCTCTTCCTGCCAAATCCCAGCAGGATTATTGTCAAATAAGTTTGTTTTGGAAGGGAGTGGCTCAAACCCATTTTTGATGCAAGTTTGGTCCTCTGATTTCGTGCTAATTCTTGTCAGACATTATCCTGATGTTGTGCTTCCAAAAATTTGCAGGGACGGTATATAAATAAAATATCTGCTCTTTCTATATTTGCTGTCCTAGCTTTGTCTTCAGAAAGATCTAACTATTCTCACAGCATTTCCCCATCATGCTTGCATGCACATGGAAACACTTTGTGAGCAGCTTTAGCTCAAACAGTTCAGGTATTATAAAAAGTCAAATAATAAGTAAATTTTAATTATGGTCTTTAATATTTGTTGCCTGTCTAAAAAGAGTAATGTGGCTTTCTTTATCTAAATTAGTCAAACAAAACTGTCCTTGGACTGCTAAACAAGGACACAAAACCAGGAAAGAATAATAATCTTTGCTCTTTAAAGAGAGAAAAGTATTTTTAAAGTTTTGATTTACTATATATTACAGGTGGCTGAAGTAACTTTATTTCCGTGCTGTTTTCTGGCACAGTTTAGCTGTAACTGGGTTTTGTGTGTTTCTGCAAGGCTCGGGCTGGACGTACCACCATTGTGATTGCTCACAGACTGTCTACCATCAGGACTGCTGACACTATTGCTGGGTTTGAGAAAGGTGTTGTGGTTGAGCAGGGCACACACAGCGAGCTGATGCTGCAGAAAGGAGTCTACTATTCCCTTGTAATGCAGCAGGTAAGGGCAAATTTATTTACTTTCTTTCTCCATTTCACAAAGTTGTCAAATGGTGGGTGGAGCCATTTTCTCTCTCTAGTTCCTGCATGTCGTCCAGCTGGCAGCTGCTCACTTATTCTAGTCTGGGCACAGACACAGGCTTGGAATTCTTGGGGGTTTTACACATAAGTATTTCATATTCACACAATCCAATATGTCAAGAACATAAGTGAGTTTAAGGCACAGGCTGCATAATCATGGCCTAACCACAGAGGAGTTAGATTCCAGGTGGATTCCATAGACTGCTTTAAAGGAAAAGAGAGGGAAAATCAGAATTAAATAGTCTACTGCTCTGCAATTGCAGACTGAAATGTGTGGCCTATAGACAACTGCAGTTACACTACTGAAACAGCAGCATTCATGAGAAAAAACCATGCTTTTCTTTCTTTCTACTCAAAATGCCCTGTAACTGTGTATCCTGAATTCTCACTAGGGTTGTAGCAGTGATGCTCAGGATGATGGCACATCCGAAGATAGTGAAGGCACAGAAGCTGAGGAATATGAGAAAAAAAATCCTATGGAAGAGCTGATTCTTGAAGATCATTTTGAAACATCTGTGATACCAGGGAGAGGCAGCATTCGAAGAAGATCCAGCAGATATAAGAGCAAGAGGAGGTCATCTAAAAATCCCTTTGGAAAAAAGAAGAAAAAAAAGGAAGTGGAGGTTGGTATTAGAACTTCGGTTTAGAATTTTAATTATAAGATTTAAGCATTAAAAAAAACACATAACTTGGATTACTTTTAGATAGCTGGCTCTATGCAACCTTTACTCTGGTGCCGTTGCAGTCGATACTCACCAGTCTGAGCATCTGAGGACAATTTGTCTTAACAAAGATCTTCATTTTAACACTACTGAGTTAATGTAGAACTGGAGAAAAATTGCTATTGATTTGTCACATTGCTTTGTACAATTTTAGAGTACTAATTCAGTGGTACAGGTGTTTTTATTCTATCTAATTAAAACTAGTTATGAAATTTCATTTGCAAGATTCTTTACTTCTTGGTACTTGCTGTTGCAAATACTGCTGGATAATATAATCCCTGGAGTGAGCGTTCCCAAACTGAAGGCACTTTGGAGTATGATACTACATTTATGTCAAGCAAAAAATAAAGACTCGAAATCCTGACATTTTGAAGAGCATGCCATTAAAAGAGCCATTACTCTCTCTGTTTTAGTATATGCTTCAGTTTTGCAGGGTTTTTACAGATGAAACCACTTAGCTTACGTATGTCATACATCAATAAAAGTGTTTAGGAAGTTTGGGGTTAAGAAAAATTATTTTGTTTCATCAAAGTTGAATAAAACTTGCTCATAGCATCAAAAAGAGCTGATTTCTAATGCATTCTGGATCAAACTTGGAGTGAGCAGCTCAACAGAAACTTGATTTTTTTTTTTTCTATTTTGTAGTACTTTTTTCATGAAACATATTGGAAGAGTGGTTTGGTATATTAAGGTTGCTTGAGTTTTTGTTTAGTTGTGGGGTTTTTTGATTTCACGACCTTTGAAGTCGTGAAGAACTTTGAAGAACTAAAATATAAATTCCAAACTAAAACCATTAATTCTTCTGAATCTGTTGAAGTTAGGATCTCATCTGTAATAAATAATATTTAAAATAATTATTAAATCCTTAATATAATTTTATCTATAGATTTTCCTCCTCTCTAAAATACATCTTCCAGCTAATGAATATTTCAAATAGCAAGAATGAGCTGGACCCATTCCCATTACCGAATAAAAAGTCATGTAGCTTCAAAAGATACTTTTTGGCTGTATATTAATACTGATTAAGACCTTAGAGGAAGTAGCAGGTGTTCATACTCAAGAATACAATATTCATCACATTCAGAGCAAATGAAGAAGTTGAACATCCAGCAGTTGTAATTATTTCAGAAATTATTTCAGTCAACCCACTTTTATAGTTGAGGCTTAGCCACCCTCATTCAGCATCTAAAACACGGGATGAAATTACCAGGATGCAAGAGCAACTTGCTTAAAATCCTGACTAATATTTTGTCTCATTTCTGGTGTTTTTATTATTTGCTTTTCCAGAAATATTCCTTTGAAGGCACAGGCACTTAAAAAATGTGTTAGAGCAAGACAGAACTATTTTTTTGTGCCTTCAAAGTGCAAACAGGTTAACTGACTAACAAATGCCTCATTCCTGGTTTTGGTAATGATTCATTGGTTATAGTTTGGCAAAGAGAAAAATGACCTCTCTACCCAGTTGTTCTATTGCCAGCCCACTGGCATTTACCTGAACTGGAGGGATCTGTTCTGTCCTCTGAACTGTGAGACTTTCAGTTCTTTATAATGATTGAAATGTTAGTTGCCATTCACGGTGACCAGTCCTATCTGACTTCCAGTGAACTGTCCTGGCCCTTCTCTCCTCGTGACTTAGCCTTCTGTTAAGTTTTTTGCCTCCAAATTTTTACAGAGCAGTTGATGCTCCAGGACATGCAACAGCAAAGCAGCAAATCCAGCATGTTTGGAGTGCACACAGAGGGCTTTCAGCACTTTACTGCTCAAGGTCTAATGAACACTCACTGTCTGGGGTATTTTATGTTCTGCA
>JAOTQP010001286.1:30909263-30922246 GCA_026413545.1 Cichladusa arquata
CTAATATGAAGTTTCAGAGTTACACACTAAGCAGCAGAGATTCTGAAAAATAGAAAAGCTAAAACCCAAGGCATCACTTGGATATTCAATACTGTTTCAGATAATAACTACAATAGTTACAACCTTTCCATATCAAGATAAACTGCATAAAAGATACCATTTTTTTGTTTAGTATTTTTCAAATGCTGACCTAACAGAGTTCAGTCATTCTTTGTATCTATCAAGATAATTTCAAAAGTTTTGTGGGGAGCTGGGGTGGCATCAGTCGGCATGGATTCCTGTCAGACACATAAACAGCTTTTCTTTAAAACACAGGAAAAAGGAAAAGTTATTTTCAATATAAGTTCCTTTCTTTTTAATAGGCATGGTACTTAGGGTCATGGTTTAGTAGTGGACCTGACAGTGTTAGGTTAACATTTAGACTGGATCATTTAAAGGGTCTTTGCCATTCTAAATAATTCTGTTATTCTGTGAATAATTTCAAAGATTTTTTTTTTTTTTAAGTGTTGGCAAAGCTTGTTTATACATGTGTTTTAATAATTTGTTATTCCTCTGATATATTCCTCAGAGTGCTGCAATACATCCTTTAACTGTTGAAGACTATGTACTCTGTAGTCAGAGTGACTCAGCAGCTGGGATTTTTTGGCTGGTTAAACCCAGTTGCAGCTTTTAATTTTCCAAGGCTTTACACGTGGCTTTGGGCTAAGATTTATAGCCTGGAGCAACGTGCAGTACTTTATAATTTCCAGATTGTAACAGACAAACTTGCACTAATTACCATCTCCTTTGCTCATTCCAATTATTTTCCGGCATCAGGACCTACAAGGGGAATAAAACACACAGAATGAAATCTGATCTCAGGTTTGCCAAAATAAATACAGTTGTTCTCCCTTACAGTTTTTCTCAGAGACTTTTTCAAGAGGAATTTTTATTCATTCAGGCACCCCTCTTGTGTGATCTCATAATTCTCTTGTGATAGGCACATACTATGGAACTGCTGCCCTTACTACATTCCCAATTATCTAATGTGGGCTCAAATTAATTCCCTTTTCCCTGACTTGTTTCTGCACTGGAGTTAAAATTACAAGCACTATATTTTGATTCTCAGTTTTGAAAATAAAAAGGGAAAGTAACTTCAGCATTCATTATCCATTCAGTTTAGTATCCATTACTTTTCAACATGCTATGCCTGCCTCCTAGCACACAGATGGAGCTGGATGACTTTACTGACTCCATGAGATAGAAAGAGACAAATGTGTTCAGCTTGTAGGCACTAATAGTAAACTCTATGCTCTGATAATTTATTTCAGACCATCCAAGTCACCTTCCTGGCTGGATATGCCCATAGAGCTTGCAAACTGGCTATGCTCTGATTAAAACCAGATCTAAATTAAGACAGAAATGTATGTCACCTATTTCAGCACCAAGCCCTATATGATATAGAAATCAAAAGAATCAACCCTAACAGAGGATTTGTTGGCTCCACCAAGTAAACACTCAATTTTGCCTTCTAAATGCCTTCTAAATGCCTTCTCTGAAGTCTTCACTCTCTTTTCTGGGAATTCATATCTTAATAATAGGAGACTTACATCAGTGCTGGCATTAAGTAAGTGTCTAAGCTAAGTGTTCCTCTTTCAGTCATGAATGAGGCTTTTGGTGTTCCTTGACAAGCATAGGCCAATATGTTCCCACCACCCCTATCCTTGTGGCAGTCATTTTAGGGGTGAGGTCCCCAGTGACACCAGCAGTGACTCAATGTATTGTGAGCATGTTTGGAGAATACCAGCACTTGTGCATGGTCAGGGGAAACTTTTAACTCTGACACCTGAGATATAAAACAGCACAGAACAACATTTCAGGAAAAAAATGTAACCATGTCCTGGTTCTGGCCAGGACTGAGAGAGCCAGGAGGGAGCCTGGTCAGGACCCAAAGGTTATTCTACACCACATCATCACTGCCAGAGGTGGGGCAAATGGAGTTTCTTCTGGGAAGAAGTGGTTCTTGGTCGAGTAAGTGTGGTTTTGTTATAGCAATGCTCCAGCTTGGCCCCCATGTACGGCTCATCTGCTGCCTGCAACCATGGGCACTCTGCCCAGGGAACTTGTCTTTTCCAAGCAGAAACAAACAGCTTACCTAAGGGAGACCAACAAGAAAGCTGGAGAGGGACCTTTTACAAGGATGTGCAGTGGTAGACCAAGGGGTGACGGCTTTAAACTGAGAGAGTAGATTAAAAGCAGATATTCGGAAGGAATTCTTTACAATGGAGGTGGTAAAGCACTGACGTGGGCTGCCAGAGGAGGGTGGATGCCTTACCCCTGTAAATGTTCCAGGCCAAGGTGGAAGGGGCTGTGAACTAAGTGGTCTGTGGAAGGTGTTCCTGCCCATGGTGGGGAGGCTGGGACTGGGTGATCTTCCATGTCCCTTCCAACCCAAACCAACCTGTGATTCCATGGAGAGCAGAAAAATTCACACAGTTTATCTGGAGATGTGGTTGTGGCAGCTTTTCCAAGGTGTTTCCAAACTCTTCTGTTTCTTAATGGATTTGGATAATATTAGAGGAATGTGGTCTGGCAATCACTAGAACTGTATCCAAACTGCAGATAAACTGGACAAAACAATGGATGAAAGCCTGTACTTTACCTCTTTCTGTGTATCCCTGCTGCTGTATGTGGACAAACCAGACTTCAGTAAAACACATCTCCATGTCTGAGACATTAAAGTGTTTCTAAGGTCATCAATGTAGTAAAGGAAAACAGCTGGGCAACAAGGTCACAAACAGCATCTGTGTAGTTTCTTCTTACAAAGTGCACTTGAAGGGCTTGTATCAGGTTTAGTCCTCATCCTTAGTTACTTGTAAATGACTGATAGTTTTAGATGCAAAGGCAGAAGAATCCAGTTGCCTTGTTATCATTTATCACCTTCCAGCTGCCCTATTTATAAGCTTCACCACAGATTGGCCCTGAGATTTTCCAGGGTTATGGCTCTCCCTGACTGTTCTCTTCCAGTTGCCTGTACTGCTTTTCCTCCTTAAGCACCTTGCCTAGCACACACAACAGATGCTGCACCATGTGATCTGGTAAAAAACGCAGAGAGAGATGAGAGGGGAAGTGACAAAAAGAGGAAAGCTAAAGGATTTCTTTTTATAATTAACAGAAATTTCTCAGAAGAAAACTGGCCACCGCATTCAGTAAATTAATCATTTACACAGGATTGCTTTCATCTGCCTCTGTGCTGTGCCTTGTTATCCAGAGTGCAGGCAGATCCTATCTGCCTGGTACCATAGCAATTATCTCATTTTAGCATTTTACTCCCTACCTGATTCATCAGCAATTAAGTCCAGAAACTGAAGCATACCTTTTCATTTGGAAACAATAATTTTCTGTGCCTTAGGGAAGCTCAGATATCCGCTGAGGTTATCCCCTGCCTGCTCAGTGACATCAGCATCCTAAGCTCCAAAGCAAACTTGCTAAGCCTTCCTGTAATTCTCCTGAAAATGCCAAGCTACTGAATATTTTCACAGAAAGATGTTTTAAAGTCACGTTAGCTCAACAAATCGATTTTGTGGACTTGTTTAAATTGACCAATATACTTTTTATTGCACTGTTCTTTCCATAGGAGTAATGTTCTCGTTTGTCTCTAATCCTTATGAACAGAATGTGTTTTTACTGCTCTCTCTGTCCTATATTGTCCAAAGCAAAAACCCTGCTGTCAATCATCCCTGGAATAGTCCCTTTTGTTATGGTCCTTGAAGAACAACTATATGAATATGGCTATTTTTGTGGAAATAATTGTTCAAGTTCACACCAAGGAAAAAAGGATTTCTTCGGTATTTGATCCACTGCGAGCAGCGTTCATGGAGAATGCACGTTACTCTATCAAGAGGGCAACAAGGGGGAAGAGGCACTGCTGTGGGTCACTTACCACATAACTGCAGACCTTTGGGTCTCAAGCAATCAACCAGATTGCCTTTAAAGTGCTCTAGGACATTTCCAAATGTCTGCCTGGACAGACAGTGAACTAAATCAAAGTGCCTATTTCTTACTGTAAATCGAAATGAAGAGTATCAGTTTTCAGTCAGAGTATGCATTTACATTTACATCAGGTGAAGGGAGTTCAACTCTGAATGTTTTATCTTTCTTAAAGAGATGACTAGGTTAGTTTATCAGTCCTGCAAATAATTCTTGAAGATCCTTACCTGGGCTCATCAGGCATCTCCAGATAGGCACTGGGGAGCCCAGTTTTGCAGCCAAGTGCTTCGAGGAAGAGGAAGGATCTACACAGTAAACAAGGGCCAGTTTTCTTCATCTAGATATTAGCAGTGCAAGAAGCTTTGGAGTGAAGGAAAAACATTCAGAAAATATCATGAATGTGCAAAAATTGGAAGGAAACATACAGGTTGCAGAAAAGACAAACCAGCTTTTAACCGTGATTGAATTAGGAGACACTGCATTTTTTCCCTTTTGTATGGCATGCACAAAATTTTAAACAAGGAGTTAACATTTTCAGGAATCAAAATAGTTGATGTCTCTAACATCTACATGGTATGAAATAACATATACATGTATGAAGCTTTTATGAAATCACACTAAAAATTATAAGTAGAGTTCCCATTTTTGAATCTGTTACTCATATGAACATATCCTTTACAATGCAGTGTGTGTGTTTCTTCAAAGCAAACTCAGCCAGAAAACTATCACTTTATACAGCACTAATAGGTTTGGTTATAATATGTGTTTACTACAAATGAAGTGGATATCAGCAACACTGAATATGGAAACAGAATTATAATGGGTGACTTTTATTATTCTAGAGCAATATGAAGAGATATCTGCAATGTGGTTTACTTTTCAGTAATCAATAATGTAGTTTTAGTTGGAATAAATAGGATTCCCAATACAGAGTTACACTGTTTTCTTCAATTTCTTATTTCACAAAAACTTTGAGACCTAGGACAACTTTTTCTGTGAATTGATGCCAATTCTTTTAGGACTCTTCCAGTGTCATGTTTTAATGCTTTCTTTCTCTCTCTTTCTCTCTCTCTCTCTATTTTTTTTTTTTTCGTATATATTATAGCCTCAGTGCAATTGTTTTACACTCATAAATATAAATTTAGATGCACACTGTGATAGTGTATTTTGATTCTGATAAATTTTTCTGCATCCACCACCATCATTTAATCTTTGGATCTATCAATACATAATTGTTTTTAAAAAATAAACTCAGTTATGAATATACTTTTTTAAGAGTATAATATATACCCCACTCATAGAAAAGAGGAAAGCATACAATGTATACATACATATGAGAGCATACTTAAATGGTTATATAGTTCTATATTTATAAGATATATACTACTGTATACTTATATTCACTGTAGATTGTTTTAGGATAAGAATTTTGAAAATAATCCAATAAAAAATTCAAATTAATCATGGGAAAATTCCATTTGCTGTCAGCATTTTAGTTCAATTTTGCAGCCAAAACGAGCTTTTTCTCCTGAAAATCTCTCTCTCATCAAGCTTTGATGATGTAATTTCTCTTTTCAGCTTAGTCAGACTATTAAGTTCTCCCTTGGCTCACATACTGCACTTGCCCGCATGATGCCAGTGACTCACACATATTTATTCTGTTTTTCAGTAGATAAACCATTGTTAGTTTTATATCTAGGCCTTTTAGCCATATCTCCTGAGAAAGCAATTAAACTCCTTGCACTTGAAAAGCCCAGACAGCTCAGGCTATGAAAGCAGCAGAGGGTCTGTCCAGCTGCGCCCAGCTTTCATGAGAGATGCTATTATGAACTCAAAACAGCTTTACTGAAAATACTTACAGCATAATTAAACCTTTCCTCATCTCTCTGCTTTGCCAGAGGCTTCCCTTCTTCCAGAAAGCATAGTTTTCCTGTGAAGGCTTCATATTTCATTCTTCCCCCATCCATCCTACCGTTGCACATCATTCTTGAACAAAAGGGAAACTGAAATGCCTCACTGCTGCTCTGAACCCCTCTCAATGTTAGAAAATGCTCAACACAGGAGCCTACAGGTGCCACCCACCATGGCCAACACTCTCACTATGAGTGTCCTTAAAAACTGTGCCAAGCCAATGGCAGCACAGCTTATCCCACCCTAGTCATCATCATACAGCACTGCCAAGCACCAGGGAAGAAATGTGTTGTGTAGTGACATTTAAAATGCATTTCACTAAAGTCCAGCTTTTGCTGCAGCTTCTTTAACTTGTTTACCTCTTTATGGGGAGCAGAGTTCACATAAAACTGCATTTTATCCTCTTTCATGTTAAGTACACTCAATCATAGTGCCACCAGGAGTGGTATATTTGCATAAATATCCACAGGTGTTTATAACAGACTTGTGCTAACACTAGTCACAATTTTGTCTGAATCTCAGGTTTTTAATAAAAAATACAAAAGCAGAAGAATAGACACTGTTTTTTTAGTGTTGCATATAAAAGGTTGTGTTCTTTGATTACAAGTGATTTGTAAATAGCAGAACATTGCTGAAAACTGCCTACTGCATTACATACTTGTATTTGGGTTGTTGTTTTTAAATACCGGTAGCTCTATTCGTTTTCCCCAAAATCTAATGGAATTTCCTTCATCTCCACTATTTCTTCTTAGACTGCTCCAGGTTTTAGTCAATGCTTCAGTGGCAAAAGCTGACATACAGAAAGAAACTTAGGTATCATCATAGCTCCATCCTTCACTAAGGCTAGCAAAGCCCCATTTAGGGAGACATTACTTATAATAATTCTCTGGAAGCAGAGGCACACAAAAAGTGGCTTGCTGTGTTTTAGCTACTGTGCAGGGAGATAAAGATGTCCTGATCAGCTTTTAGCACTAGAAATGTCTGGGAGCTTCCAATACTGAGATGCAGTTGCTGCATGTAAATCTAGTTTGATGGCAAGTCAGAGTCCAATGGGACTTTACTATAATTGCTACCATATTTATTATTTGGACAATTGCCTCTAAAATGTGCCAGCCTTGTTCAGATGAGGCAAGGAAAGTCCTGTTCTAAATGAGAACAATCTAACAAAAAATAAAACAGGAAAAAAACCCCAAACCTTAAACACTTGAAGTACATGCATAGGTAAATACACACAAACAGAAGCGTCTCCAACTCTTTCTCAGGACTGCACTATTTTAACCTTAAAAAAAACTTGGCAACCATTCAAGGTTGAATTGAAGGATAGTCAGATGTGGGTGTTTTCTGGAAGTATTTCATGTGGCTTGAGGCGTAAATTATGTTCTACAAGGACATAGGCCGTCCATCTTTCACGTGGCCTTCCTTCTTTCAGCTCATCATATTCTCTTGTCCTATCTTGCTTCAGAATAAATGGCAAGCATGTCAAGAGAGGGGGAGGAATTTCCCCAAGTTGTTTATGAAATGACTGGCACCATCCAGCTTCAGTCCTGTCTGAACACTTTCAAGCACAAGAAACACAATAATAATCCTCAGTGTGCCTCTCCCAGTGTTCACCACACAAAAACTGGTTTTGTCAGGATGAGGGTGTCTGTACCACTCTGAACCTGCCCAACACAGCCACGACCTGCACTGTGGTCCCTGTCCCTGTCCCAGGGAACCCTTGCAGTGCTGTCCAAGGTGGGACGCTCCTTCCCTGCCCTTCTCCCATGGGAGACCTCTGGGATCCAGGGCTGCTGGCAGTGCCCTGTATGGGCCTTCTGAGCAAGCTTTGCCCCTTGGGTCTGGAGGAGGAAAGGTGTCATCTGTATTTCCATCCTGGTTTCATTGTATTGTCTGGTTTTAACACTTTTACTGTTAAAAAAACAAACACCCAGCTTCCTCGTATTGATAAGCTGCCACCTTTCCTCCTTCCTTAACACAAGCCCAAAAACTCTCAGGGCCTTTTAATGCTTGAACAGATAGTCAAATATTTTCAAGCTGCCATAGATCAATATTTTTAGCCAAGATAGGTCTTGAGCTATGTTTTCATGAAAAATTCCCTGGATCCTCAATAAACAATATATCTGAGATTTCTGAAGAAGAGCAATATTAACAGAGCAAGGTGATGATAGATTGCACCTCCAGCTTTTGCTATTGGGATGAGAAGGGTTTCAAGGCAGCTTGACCTTAAGGAATTCTGGCTTCTGATATAAGTTTAGTAGCTCACATACTCCAAGAATTAAATTATAATAATTTATCAGAAAGGTTTTTTAACTCGGACAGAGAAAAGGATAATTGGAAATAATAGCCCTGACTTAAATTCTCATCTGTTTTTTAAACTTTTTTTTTATTTTAAAGTATATATCTTGTTTGTTGTATGACATACAATATTACTGAGGGAGGAAAGAAAAGGAAAACAAACAAAAAATTCAGGAGAACAAAACCTCTCACCCATTGGGAATTTTTGTGTAATTTACAAGGCAAATTCCTCAGGTCAGAGTCTCATCTTTGGGGATTTTCAACTTCCCCACTCTTGAGGAGAGCAGAGGCTATTGCGCACACTGACCCCCCACAGAGAAGTGACCTGTCAGATAAGAGATTGCTTTTGTTCCCTCCCAGCTTCCAGGAAGGTACGCAGAGCACAGATCAGTGTTTGTGTTACTGCTGAAGGGAAGGATTTCGGCCAGAAGAAGTTGCCAGGCCTGGCGTTTTAATGAACCATGTGCTGACAGGCCTGGTTGTGAACTGTTACAGATGTGCACTGGACAGTCTAATGAGACTCAGGAAATTCAGGAGGCCAAAAAACCTCTTCATATTCTCTGCTGTGGTGGTAGTATCAGAACTGCTTGTTTTCTACCTGGCATCGCCAAGCAAGGGGTATGCCAGCTGTCCTAAATCAAAGCATTTCCATTTGGGGTAAAGGCACTGGTGTGTGTTGATTGCCATAAGGGGAAATAAAAGAAGGGCTGAGTCACTAGTCAAGAATGAGAGCACAGGCAGGACAGGATCCTGCAGTGGCACATTAATTATAGTAACATTTTCTGTGATTCCCCTGCTACGTAACCACAGATGCAGGAGCAGGAGTGGGGGCTGCAGTGGAGAAGGAATTGGCCAGGATGAATGATGTGGCAAGTAAAGGAAAACAAACCCTTGGTGAGAGAACAAAAACCCCTGAAAAATTCTCCTTCCTGCATTCAGTCTCCCGCTGATGTGTCCAGTGTGGAAGAGGCACCTTTTCCCAGTGCCTTAGCAGAGGAGTGCTCTGGTATTTCTCTCAGAGCATGAGTCAGACCCAGGGGTTGCCAAAAATACGTGCCAAGTCCTGCTCTCAGTTACGTGTGCCCACAACAACTCGGCACATGAGCAGATATATCAGCACCAATAGAGCCATGGGAGCAGCTGTGGCTGCTCCGTGCAGCTCTGCAGCTCCTCCATTTCACCTCTGTTCTCTCTCTGAAGTCTGATCAGCAACTGGATTGCAGATGGTATTGCTAATTGTCCGGCCTGCAAATTTAATCAGATCAATGAAAAATGTCTGTTTTTACTGTTATTTGACAGATAAAACTTTTTTATAACTACTAACTGATGAAGAACTAGCCAGCAGATGCCCCAGCTTGCTTGCTCCTTGTCATATGGACAGGCTTAGGTACAAAAAAAAACCATAGACAAGAGCCCATGAAACAAAACAGGACACATACACAGATCTTTCCCAGCACAGCTAGCATTTGCCAGAACTGTAAAGCTACATAAGATATGCAACACTGACATCTATTGGCCCACAAACTGATCTCTGTGTGTACTGATCCCTGCTTGTTTATTCTATTTATTCTGTGCAGTATTTTTGGCCATGTTCACAGTGCTGTGAGTGCATGCCCCACACTGCTGCAGTAGCACGCTGTCACTCCAGGGCACAGCCCCACAAGCTGCCCTGTAAAGAGCTTCTGGGATATCTTGCCAGTAGGACACTGAAAAATTCAGTCTAGACTGTGAATGGCCCATTCCCTTTGCACAATATGAGCTGCAGAGTCCATGCTTCTGCAATCTCCACTCACTGCGGGCCCCCTCTTTTTGGCATGTTTTTATTTTAAGGACATTTCCACTTGTGTAAACATTCATTTGTAGCAGCAACCTTGTCTTGTGTCATGCTGCATTCTGGGGAAAGACTTCACTTCAAGAATCTCTTGTCTCTTGGAAACCCAGTGCCTCTGCAAGGGGCAGGAAGTTAGAAATGAAAGTGCTAGTAAAACTATTTCCTCTAGATGTAAAGTCCTTGAGGCTGTATGTAAGTCCAGACGGAAGATACTGCAGTGTTTTACATCCCTCTGATTTCCCACCCCAAGAGGCAATTATTAGCTTGTGAATTTTGAAAGTCCTTGGTTGGAGTTTTTAGATCACTTGACTTGTCATGCCCATATGTTAAAAAAAAAACAAACAAATTGCACCACAGTAGTAACTTTCCTGATGAAGGGTCCCAGGGAATTTTGCAGTCAGATCCTGTTTGTCAATAAACCTGTGCACTGAGAGGACAAGCGAGATTTAGTCAAGGTAATAGTAATAATAGTAATAGTAATAGTAATAGTAATAGTAATAGTAATAGTAATTAACACAAGGGCATTAGAGACTTTATCTGCTGCTCCTTGCCTGGCTGTGGACAATAAGCAGGTGATTTTATTCCCTTTCTTATCATTGTAGTCTCAACTTTTCTGATTTAGGGTGGCATGCTTTGAGTGTTTTGAGATTTGCTTCTAATGGATGCTGCCTGCTTACTGAGTTGCCAAAATAATTATTCTAGCTGAGTGTATGGTTTAATAGATATTAAACCATAGGTTATCTTTCCTCTTTTTTTCCCATAATTGTATCTAAATGGTGTAGTTCAAGGTGAGAAAATAAACTGAGTTCCAGGAATAAAGTGTGCTTTAGTATTTCAGGAGTATTAAGTAAGTTTAAATCTCCTATTCTCTTAGATTTTTTTAGGGTTTGTTAAGATTTCTTTCAATGAAATTATTTTCTGATTATTCCATTCACAAGGAATTTACCTACTACTGTGTGAGTCTGAAGACATATAGGGAAAACTCAAAGTATTATATACTTTAACCAAGAAACATTGGTTTGCTTTCTTTGGGTCAGCAGAGAGGCCTGGGAAAAAAGAGAAGGCATCCTATAAAACTAAGTATAAAGTAGATATTAATTTCTATTTTACCTGTTTCTGTTAATAAAGTGTTGTCATGTTTTATTGTGTGAATGAGTTTTAGGTTTCTCACATCTGAGACAGCTGCCTGTAAAGAAACCTAAGCTGAGTAAGATTGCATGTCATGAACTTCACGAAATCTTCTGTATCAAAAGCAGAGAAGGCAGGCACAGTGAAGAGACTGGATTTCCATTGCTGCTTTCTCAGAGAAAACTGGCAATGAATGCATTTACTGCTAATGACAAATCAAATAGAGCACAAGCAGAGAAAATGCTGCCTTTAGAAGAGAGTAGCTTTCCTAGCAATGCAAGAAACTCCCCACTGAGCAGTCAGGGCTGTCGGTGGCATCAGAGCTGTCCTGAGTGAGCAGTTTTATGTGTGCAGGACATGATAATGCCCCCTGGTATGTCATGCCCTGGGTGACAAGTTTTTCCCTCTTTCCATGAGCAATCATCCTGCTAGGTGACAACTGGCTAAGGAGTCTCTGGAGCCAGAGCCAAAGAAAGGTAAGGGAGAGCAAATTCACAGTTTTCCACAAAGCTTCATTTGCTTCTTCTTTTTCTTATTAAAATTAAAATATTGCTTTTATCTGTGTGCTTTCTACAGATCTCATAACTGATTATGTTTTTGAATCCAGACATGTGGCTCTTTATCTTGATTGTCACTTTTTTAGGAGCTACCATGGCACACACAGATTAGATGATCCATTGTTATAAAGCAAAGGGAAGAAACCAGAGTCAGCAAAGGTATCTTGTCAATGACCTATATTCCTTTATAAAATGTTCATTAAATTGCAATATTTTCTTCATCAATAATGCAGATAAGCTCAGCTTTTAGAAGTCTCTGCAGTAAAAGCAGTGAAATCTGACAGCAAAGGCAACTTGCTGAAGTTCAGAAAAACTCTTATTGTTTCCTCCTTGGCTTCTTTCTTACACACATGTTCTTCTTGATAAAGCTTTCCAGCACAGCATTGCTCGGGGAACCATCAAGCAAAGCACCACTAGCATGAGGATTAGGCCCAGCCTGTGAAATTAATACTAAAGAAATATTAACATGGAGACACATGTGAGAAGAAAAAATGCCACAGAATAAAAGTCCAACAGGTTTTCTGCTTTGCTTCAAATTTAACTTGGTGTCTTTTCCTGAGGTGTCAAAACTACTATTCACAGAATCACAGAATTTTCTGAGTTGGAAGGGACCCACAAGGATCATTGAGTTTTAAGTGAATGGCTCATACAGGATCAAACCCATGACCTCACAATTACTAGTCTGAGCTTGGACATGGAAAGAAGTCCTAATCTTTAATTTTGTGCCTAAAATGAAATCCTGTCAGGTAGTGATGTGTGTGCTGAATTTGGAGAGATGGAATGGACTCTGGGTGCTTGAAGATGGACATTGTAGCAAGGAGAGATGCAAAATTTTGTATTTTTGAATTGCCTTTTTTTCCCAATATGTTCTGCAGAGAATGTTGTTTTATAGGATTGAAACACAGGGTCCCCCTCTAGCCTTGCTTACCCATGTGTCTTGCTGAGATGAAAATTGTAGGAGAAATGTCCTAAATAACAAATCTTCTCCAAAATGTATCACAGCTATCCTTAATCCAAGTACAGGAACTTTCACAATTCTGGAGAAAAGAGGCTTGCCATTTAAAAATAATTGTATTGTTTCAGAAAACATCTTCCTGCTCCAAGCTCCATGCTGTCTTTAGGCGTGTGCCCTCCATCGTTTCAAATTTACTGTTAAAATATGGAGCTTATTTTTATGGTGTATGGTCATGAACTTTTTATTCACTTTTGTCAGCATGGGAATCTTTATTTCCATCAGAATTTTCTTGTAAATTCACTAATCCAGGGGGAAGAAAAATAAATAAAAAAAAGGG
>JAOTQP010001286.1:30922346-30941568 GCA_026413545.1 Cichladusa arquata
AAATAAAAAAAAAGGGGGGGGGGGGGAGAAGAAAATAAAAGGAAAAAAAATTAAAATAAAAGAAAAAAAGTTTTAATCCAAAAAGTTTCTGTATAAAATTGAGAAGATACCCCACTGAACTTACATTTTGGCTGACTATTGATTATATGCTCGGGTTCAAATGTCTCACCAAGAAACACAGATAAGATACTAAAAACAAAATCCTTTCAATACATCAGTTGGAGAGTTGGCAGAATTGCTCTAGGAGTCAAGAGTATTAATCTTGAGGAAAAAGACAAGAAAGGTCTGGGTGGAATCTGTTCAGAAAACAAATATAATTTGCTGGTATTTTAAAGGGAAAGTGCAAAAAGACAACAATGCTCATTAGTCAAAAGCAAGCCTGTAAGCATAACATGAAAAAAATGGATCACAACTCCTATTTCAAGCAAGTTATACTCTAAAATCAAAGATTTAATTAATTCATGAAGAAAATACCATATACTGACCTAAATCTCTCTACTCTTTCTGCGGAAACACAGGTATATATATCTCCATACGAAGAAAATATTATTACACATACATGAAGTATAAATATATATTATATGCAATGATGCATTTAGTGCATTTAATATATTACATGTCAAAATTATATCAGAAATATGTGGTAGTATTTATTTAATTGCCGATACATCAAAGAGTGTAAGCAGGTTCATCATGTCAAATACAAAAAAAAAAAAAAAATTAAAGTCATGTACAGAATTTTCATAGACTCATAGAATCTTTAAGGTTGGAAAAGACTTTTAAGATCATCAGGTCTAACTGTCAATCTAGTGCCACTGCCATGTTCACCATTAAACTATGTCCTCAAGTGCCATATCCATATGTTTTTTCAACACTTCAGGATGGTGACTCCACCACTTCAAATGGAAACATTTTTCAGAAGAGTGTATTTATAACCACAGCTCTTTGTAAATCAGGTTGTGTTCTCTACACCTCATGTGAGTTTCGTCATTTATGATGTTTTATTTTTATATGTGTAATTAATAAATTAGCAGTCCTAGCATGCTCTAATACCAGATAAAGGCAACAATGAAATAATAGTTTCTGGTCTGAACATCTGTTTTATATCCAAGAGTAGTGGTATGAATCACTATCCTTAAACAGGAACTTCATATACTATAGTACACTATCTGAATTTAAAGGAGTTACAGATTTAATTTTGTCGTGTCTTATGAGTGGGATATGCTGGTGGCAGTGGCCAGTTTTTTCTTTTTGCACCAGCAAAAAGGGGTTTTTTTTCTGGTTTTACAGGTCTTACTCATCATTGACCTTACAGAAAATTTGCACAACATATCTTGCTACACATTGGAATGTTCTCTTTATTTAACCTGGTGACTTAAAATTCAATTTCTGCTGATGCGGGAAGAGTTCATTAAATTAAATTACTGGTCATCAATTTGAATTCAAATTAAACTTTCCCTTGATTTGTCTTATACATACTATTTATTCAGTAAAATAAATTTAATATTGCCTAAACGATTTGCACAAGCCTGGAATACAACTCTGTCATTTCTAATCAGTTTCTTCACATCCAGAAAACGTTGTGGTATCTGTTTTCTGCCAAGTAAAGCATGCAGTGTACCTCTGATGTACCCAGCATGTCCCAGACTGGCTGCCTCTGGGCAGAATCACAGATGTCATTTCCTTTCTGGAACAGAGATTATCCAAGCTGAGCCCACGAGCTCCCTGACAGTGGTCATTTCCATTTCCAAGCTGTCTGACCCCTTTGTGATCCTGCCTTTCCCACGTACATGACATCATCAGCTTCCTGGGAAGCTGAGACAAGGTAATAACTTCGTAGTTACCTAATGCCTACATTATGCAGTGTTGGTGGAGGCAATTATGCATAATGGCCTTGCTGCTTCCTTCATTTTCTCTCTCTATGTCTTGAGAACCACTTGATACTCGGTTTAATTTTTTGCAGCATCCCAGTCTGCTTGATTTAACATTATTATATCTTAATTGTTATAATTCAGACATCCAAAATACACCTACATTTGGTGATAAATATATTTTTCCCTTTCCCCAGGCCCTTTGTTCACTGGTAGTGGTCTTCTTTCGAGATGGGTATTTGGCCTAAGGCAGTTTAATTCTTGGTAGTTTTTGCTTCTTCTAAATAGAATGACCTTTCAAGTTCAGTCCCTGAGCTCTATAGCTCAATTGACTTCACTGGATATTCAATCCACCTGAATACAAATTCATAGCATATTTTCAGTTACCATATTTATGATCCTGATGACAGGTGAACTCAATGGAGGAATGGTATAGGATGGTTGGGAAAGGATTCCATGTATCTTTCAGTTTTAAAAACATATCCCATCTACTGCTAATTTTGTGTTGCCAATCATCCTAAAATTAATTCAAGAAAACTTTTTCAAGACTACATTCTTTTCTGTCTTATTGTAGATCTGCTGTACTTAAATGGTGAAATTCATTAATTAGGTGTAGTCATATATTTTTAAAAGCATCTTCCACCACCTTTTTATCCTCTGTCTTGGAAATTCCATCCCATACTCATTTCCCTGCAGTAGAATTGAAAGCAAAGAGATGTACCTGTTTTTCTTATTCTGCAATTCTTATCATTTTTTATACTGACATGTTTATCCCCATCAGTTCTTCACCTCTGACAGCTCTTTTCAGCTCACAGGTGTGTCAGCTGGTGGCATCACCTGGCCTCCTAGCATGGCTTGGATAAACATACTTCATGAAACAATGCTGTAGAGTGGTGGCTTTATTTGCTTCTAGAGGTAAAACATAGAGGTGAGAAAATACAGATCTGCAGGCACAAAAGGTCTCTGGAGGTTGATTTCAAGGGATCCTTCAGCCCTGAAATTTAAATTGTCACAGGACAGCCTCAGGACCCTCAACTACTGTCAGCAGCAAAGGCTCAAGACAACAGTGAAGCAACCTTTGTGAGTGTCCCTTTGTCCACCACATGCAGAGCCAGCAGCTTGGGTGGAGGACTTTTATTTAAATTCAGTTTTCTTGGCATAGATGGCACAATAGGATATATCTGCCAGAGAAGCTGGTCTTTCTCTCTGTTTTTCTTATCAGTCCCTGAGACTTTACTTTCATAATATTTTGCACCAGCTCATTCAATATGTCTTTTGCTATGATTTTTGCTGGTAAAACAAAAGGCAACAGTATTAGTTCTCCCTTTATTTGCATTCTGAACAAGTCAGTTTTTCCAAGTTAATGTTTGCTTTGATAATCTGAAGGCAGTGCGCCTACAGCTACCACAACATAGTAAAGAAATAACCCAGGTTAAAAATAGACTCATGCAAAACAGTGTCCCAAGGCAAAGGGCAGGAAATTGGTTGCAGTTGAACTAATATTTCTCTTGAAATGATCTGTAGCTGCTATTTGCTCCACAGCTTCTGCTCATCCCTGGGCAATTCCAGATGCCTTTGGAAAACCCTCTCAAACTTCATGCTGTGCTGCCTATATATGGAGTGATTCCTCATGGTTGTAGCCCTTTGGTGCAGAAGAAATGTGTGTATGAGGGGTGTAGAAAGTGCCTGTTGTATGAGATGACTCATTCATAGTATTTCCCCTTTGAGTGGAGAATAAGGGAAGTGCTTGCCAAAACTGGGAACTTCCATTCAGGCTTGTAAACTCTTCTCTCCTGGATGTTTTAAATAGATAAACTGAGGGAAAATTATACACAAAAAGATTGGTCCAGTACAATGTAGACTACTATACAAGCTTGAAACAATTTTTGGAAATAGATATAATGTTCACATAGATAAGTGAAGCTTGATTTGCTAGTTGATGCAAGATTGGAGATGAAATAGTGATGTTTATAATGTAGCAAATGTAAAACTTGCTGTAATAGTAACTACTTTTTAAAGCTAATAAATATTTAAGAATTACCTTCTTGTTGTCTTTTTGTGATAATCACTTTTTCTCCACTGGAGATGAGTAATTCTGAAAGCAATCTATTTGCCAGTTTCTAACATTTCAGCCTATAAAGAATTTTTAGTTTAAACTTTATCATTTTTACAATTCTTGTGGGCATTATTTTACCTGGATTTAGCCATCCATCCAGAAGTTTGCACCTAAAGGAGACATTACTTAATGACTTGTTAATCTGATATCAGATTGCCCTATCATATATATCAGTCTGATCCAGAGGTGAAAGGCCATAAAATGGAATCTTGTATTTTGATAGAAATTGTGATGTTTTCTGTAGACCATCGTGGAGGAACATGACCTAAAAATCATTTTACATTAGAGGTTTTTGAGAACTCATAGGCAAGGTCAGACAGGCAGCCATCATTTTTGGATGACTAATAAAACAGGTGCAAGACATGGCATAGAAAATGCAATTTATGAACAAGTTTTAGTCAAAACAAAAGGAGAATGATCTACAATCTATGTTAATGGATCTTCTGTTATGATATTTAAATCACTTTCTTCCTTGGAAATGAATTGGCACAAAGTTTAATACTAAATAAGAGCTGGGGGTTTTTGTCATATGTGCAGTGGACTTTTGTGTGTTTGTTTATAAATCAGTTTATCTCCAAAATTTAACTTTTCTCTAAACTCAACAAAATGAAAACGAAGGGGTTTACATGCACACTGGGAATAGAGAAATTAAGATCAGCCAGGTAATAAGAACAAAGTTGAAAGCTACAGAGTGTCTGAGTGAATATAAATGCAGTAGAAATGTTGGAGGGACATCGGAAGGGAAAGGAGAGTTATATGCCATCCCAAGTGAGTCACATCTGCCTCCTGGCAAATCCAGTAAAACACAGAGAGGGAGGGGATGTGTGTGAATTTAAACCACAAACTGATTTGCTGCAGCCACCTTGTGTCGAAAATCGAAAATGCAGCCCAGTGCCCTGCTCCAGCAAGGTGCTGCACCCGAGGGACTTACAGCCCATGAATGTTGCTGCTGTTGCCAGGAGGCCTGCTCACACATGAACGTTTTGTCAGTGGGAAAACACCCTGAATTAGGGTGGATTTCCACTGACACTCAGTTTCTAGGAGAAAATGTCACCTAGAGAGAAAACATTACTTTTAGATCCCATTCCTTCGCAGCCTGAGCTTTGCAGAATCAAAGGGGATCTCACCATTTATCTTAATGCTCAAATAGGTCCTATAAGACATTATTTTTTCACTGTGAAAAAAGTGATAGCTCTTATGCCCTTCTTCTCAAAACGTACTAGCATTTTAGTTGAAAGAAGAAAGCTGCAGAAATCAGGGGTCAGAAACCAGAAATGGCTATTAATTGAACTTTAGTGTGCAATCCCAAAATTCTCTTGCTACATAACACTGGATCTGCTCTAGACATAGGTGAGACGTGGCTAGCTCACATTGGACTAGGAAAAGCAAGTGCTTTGTCATTGATTTATCTCTCATTTCTCTTGTCTCCAATCATGAATTCAATTTAAACTCAGAGAGAAGACACAAGTGACAGTTACCATTTTCCTTGACAAGTTTGTAACAAGCACAAGGATTATTTCCCATTTAGGTCAAAAAGCTGCCTACTGTTCTTCTGTGACAATATCCTCATCTCTTCCACCTCATCACCTCTGCAACAATGATTTCTACCTGGCTTATCTGGCTGGGGGCTGGGCTGACACTATGGCCTTAAGAGAGGAGGAGCCCTCACTGCAACACCCCAGACAGTTTAACTGCACTGTTTAACTTCCAGCAGTTCATTAGGAAGAAAACTGAGTAAGATGCATTTTGGAAAAGGTTTTTGTCTCTCTTCCTTGCTTGCATAGGCAGTCTGCTGGTTCTAACCTGTTTGTTTGTGTTTATTCCTGGAAATTCAGCATTTGTGCTTATGTGAGGTGAGTAGCTTTCCTCCAGAAATTACCAAATTATAGCCTCTATATTTTTTTTGAGGCGAAGGAAGCCCAAAGCTGCCTATTTAAGGCAAACAGATTGCTTCAACCAGATAATGCTGAGCAACATTTACCAGTGGCAAATAACTGGTGTCACGCTGTTGGAATCTGTGAGACACTGGGAGCAGACATGTCCTTCAACAGTGAGCCATTCCCCATGGAGATGCTCCCAGCTTTGTACATCTTGGCTGGGCTTTTCAACAGCAGTTTAAAAAGACATACTGCAAGAAAAGCAGGAGCAGACAATAAGCCAAAAGAGAGAACAGGTGATGACTTCAGTCTGCCAGGGAAAGGAGCCCTTTGTTAGTTAAGTCAGTTGAGAGAGAATCATGGATTATACGGATATTCAGCAGATGGGATCAATGGGATGTAACAGCAGTATCAATGTGACAAATTAGAGGAATTACTCCAAACCACCAAGCAACAGGGGACATGAATTACAGTTTGGTGTTTTGTTTATGGGCCACATGAGGTCAAACAACTCTTGTTATTGCTCATTGGCTCTCCACTGCTCAAACTGTGGATGTAACAGTGGGCATTGTGGATGGCACAGTGGTTGAAATGGGAACACACAGAGCTGGTGAAGAAAAAGGAGCCATATTATTCATTTGCAACCTCCTGGGTAAGTTGATTTTCATTGCTGTTATTACTTGCATATGCAGGCTGGATATATCATGGATCAAATCCCTACTGAGACATTTTATATACATGGGAGCTGGAAATACGATCACACATAGATACATTTGTCACTCAGCAGTTTTACAAATGCTGGTTTCTTGTATGTACTACTGTGAGTTTGTTTATTTGTGAATGGCTCAGATGAGCTTTAAAATACAACATGACCTGTGATTCAAGCATAATCTGGCATGTGCTTTAAAGTGGCACACACAGATGTGGACACACAGACCTAACAGCTACATCATGGTCACCATTAGGAAAATCCTTGGTGCTCTGCCATCAGTGCTGCCTGCTAGAGAGACCAAAATCAACTCACCTCCAAATAAGCTCACACCTCTTTATATCACTCCTCTGCAATCTCCTGGCAACAATTTTGCCCATAGTCTCAGTTAGAAGTGTGGGTGAAGGTTTCCACAGTTCAGAGTGGGCTGTAAAGACAAGAGCAGCAGCTGAGGCTGCAACTCTGAGCCTTATATGTATGTAGGAGCCAAACTGAAAACAAAATCAAGAGAACACAGAAAACATTCCCTCCCTTGTTTGTACAGAAATATTAACACTTTGGACCTTCTTTCCATACTGGTCTACCTCCAACAGCAAAACGAAAAGTACAAATGGAAGTTTTGGAAGGGGGTAAGGAGGCCAGGTACGGACAGGCTCTCCACCACTCCATCTAATGAAGTTTGATTAATTGTCAACTCTGGCAGGCAGAAAAGTTCTAACAGCATGACAGAGCACAGAGAGACACTGTCTTGACCCAGCACATTGTCAATTCACATACTGTTAGTAGGAACATAACTTGAGACACTTCTTTTTAACATCAAGCTACACCAAGTTAGAATGGACAATAAAAGCAGTGAAACTGGATTTCCAGAGGTTACTAAAGCACAGTTTAAAAGCTATGTTCTGGAAAATTACTTTAAAACAGGTACTTATCTGGGCCTGCTCAGGAATGCCGTGCAAGCCATTTGATAGGTGTGGTTCTGCCATTGTTGCCAGTGTGCTGTGGCCAGAGTCTTTTTGTCATACTGCCTAGAATTAAATCTGTGGGGGGAAAGTGGCTCAAACTAGAAGGACTCACAAAACAAATTACTGCAAAATTTTAAGGGTGAAATCTGGCTCTACTTGACTTAACATTGACTTTGGTAAACTGTAGACACTGACAAAAATGTACTTGCAAATTGCAGCAACCACCAAAAACATTTCATCAAGAATTTGACAAAATTCCAGAAAATAGAATTAAAAGTTCTCAGTGGATATAAGAATCTATTGTTTGCTTGCAAACTTGCTAAAGAGGTGTTAAGTAATTATTACATCATTGTAGTCAATGAATACTTGCAGGAACCTTTAAAAATCACACACAAACCCATGGAGGAAAAACAAATACTGTTTTCCTAGGGCTTTAAAAAACACATTTTCCTTTTTTTTCTATACTGTAGGCTTGTATGTGGATTCCTAATGACTAAGGGTAATTTTTATAATGTTACATAGAATCATAGAGTTGTTAAGTTTGGAAAAGACATCCAAGATCACCAAGTCCCATAAGAAATGGGTTTTAGTAATGAGGCTAATTTGGTAAGATGAATAAATTTAAAACTGAATACCAGAGTACTTATATGAAACTACAAAGAGCAACTACAAAGAGCACTTTTCAGAGCTACAGTGACCAACACAGTACATTTCTGACTGAATGAATTTTCTCATGTCTTATCCTCCTTGAGTTAGTTTGAAATAGGTGTAACTAGAGGAACTAGTCACCACAGAAGATCCTAAGGGTGGATCAAGCATCAGCAGTTTGAAGCCAAATAGAGAAAAATGGATATCATGTTCCATAATAAGAAGATCAAGAATAAACCCCTCAAAAAGTAATGAACAACACAAGCTGAAAGGTCCAGGGAACTCATTGAACCCTAAAACAACCAACATGAAAAGGATAAATATTCATCAAGCACTGTAACTGTGCGTTCTCCATCCTTGGAGCTGGTGAAGACTCAAGCAGCTCTGAGCACAGGGTGTACGGGATGACCTCTGAAGATTCCTTCTGACCAACAAGGTTCTCTGAGCTGGTGACAGCTGGTGAGAGCTCCTGCATTCCACTTCCCCTTCCACACTGGCATCACTTCTTCAGAACAGCACATCAACGATTATTTCTGTAGTGATCAGAAGAACCGTTTCCTTTTTCTAAAATTAGTGTCACTGATACAGCACAGTCATTAAGCTTGGATTCTGCTGTTATTTATAGTCCTGAGGCAGCATTATGGAATGACTCAGACCTGTATTCTCACCCTTGTTCTCTGCTGCCTCAGGATTCCTCTGTTTGATTCCTCCTGCAGCTGAAGACAGCACTAAGAGCAGTGTATCCTAAAAATGTAGAAATAACTATAATTTCAAAGTATTTTTGATTTCTTATTTCTGAAGGTACTAAAATTAAAGTATGAGAGATCATTTATTGGTCTGTGAGCATTGACCACCATTTGAAAGTGGCCTGGTCCCCTGTTTTGCATCACACTTGTTGAAGGTGTAAAGGAATTACTTTTATTACCATAATTTAATTGAAAAAATAAATTTAGTAAGGTGACATGGTAAGTACTTTTAACAGTCTTTGATTATCCATAAAACAGGGAAATATCAGTTAGAGATGTTTCTTAGACTGATTATTAAACAGTATTGCCATCACTTTCCTGGTCTTTAATCCCCCAGCTTAAAAAGGATACGACTGATCTCCAAAATGGTTCTGAATGTGGTCCTGCTTCATTCAGGGAAAGAATGAATGGGTTCTACTACTCAAAACAGTTGTTCTTGACACAGTTTTTTGTTCTATTGAGTCCTAGCACATATATGGCACATTTCCCATTTACAAAGCATGAAGAATTAATGACTGAACTTTTACAGTATATTTGAGAATACATTTTCCCAGGAGTACACTTTGCTGTGTCTCAGGAACATATGAGGCTTTTGCTCATTTCATTTACCCATAAAAGTGAATTCTTGGAGTCTCCAATTTCCAGTTGTGTTTACAGTGCTAAATCATTCCTTTTTCTAGCATTCCCTAGTTCAAAGGGAAGAATTTCTCAACAGAGACGCTTGCAGTCCCAATGCTAAACTGTTGTGTGATTTTATTTGATCCAGCCCTTGCTCAAGGAAGAGACAACTGTGAAACAAGGGCAGGTTACTCAGGGCTCTTGAACACACTCCTGAATAGCCCTAGAGCTGGCAAACCCACAGCCCCTCTGGACAGTCTGAGCTTGGCCACTCCCCTGTGAATACTGTGCTGCTTTAGTCAGTCAGTGTTTCCTTCCTGTAGTTGGCATCTTTTGCCCATCATCCTTTTCTTATTTCCATTCTGACAAGAATGTGGCTCCAGCTCCTCTGGGTCTTCCCATCACCCAGCAGTAGACAGCAATCATGTACTTGGCTTCTCCAATGTGAGTACACATTTCTCTCAGCATCTCAATAGCTTCTCATACAGTGTGTTCCAGAGCCCTCCTTGTCTTTGTAGCCTTTGTGCAGCTCATTTCATGTGTGTCATTCTCCTTTTTTTTCACAGTGGGAAGCCCAGGGCTCGACACAGTGCTCCTCAAATGCTCCCAGTTTCTGAATAGAGTAATTGCCTCTCTCCACCTGCTGACTGCACTCCTTCACTGATACTTATAAAATAGGGAATGATATAAAATACTGATGATCCAGTAGTGAGAGGCTGTAAACTGGCTATAAGACAATCCCACTTAGAACAGTCAAAGCCACGGTCAAGAAACCTTTTAATAAAAAAAAAAAAAAACTTGTATAAACCTTCATATGACTGAAATATGTATCTATATGTATATCTAAGTGTATTTTAAATACATATACTCAGCATAGATAAGCCCAAAATATTCTTGTGAGGTCTAAGCAAAGCTATAAACTATAACAACTGCATATTTGGAACAAAGCTACATATAATCTGTTTCTATTTCTATGTTTCTACTGCTGTGTTTCCTATGGAAATACTCTGTGTAAACATAATCTCTTTCCTGAGTCAGTAACTTTCACCAGAACATCCTGCTTTAATTCTCCTGTCAGGAAGAGTGAACTAATTTTATTGATCAGTCTGTAGGAGAAAAAAAGTAAAATTAATCTTAATATAAACCTATGAAAAAAATTCCCCGATTTGTGTTGTACATGATCTAGAAATGTCCTTTTTATTTCCATTTTCATTTAATATGGGCTTCCTTTTCAAGATTTCATCTAAATATTGATGTGTGGGAAGCAATTCCCATAAAAGTACTATATATAAATCTTTAATTCAAATTGCAAGTTTCTTCATTTTTTCTAATGCAGCAAACAGCCAAATCCTATTACCCTGAACAGTTTGAAATCATGAATATTTATCTGAGCTCAGTGGTGATTTGTTATAGAGAGGTTAGACAGTGTCTTCCACACAAATTTATTTCCACAGTTGAAGTTGGAGCTAATGAAGTCCATATTGTCACACTGATGATGTTCTTTCAAAATGCACATTAGAGCCCAATGTCTTTAACAGAGTTTGCAACACAATTGTATTGAAAAATTTTATACTGAGTGCTCATTCTTAGTCTGGAAATTATCACTCATATAGCATTTTCTTCTCTTCTCTTTTCCATTTTCAAGACTGTGACTGAGAATTGTATAAAATTCATGAATTACAGCACTCTTCAGTGAGTTATTAAATCAGTTTTATTTTTTTTTTTTTTTTGCTTGTCTTTTTATTTTTTGTGCATAAAGAATAATAATTAGGGGACTAAGAAGGAACGAAATGCCTTTTCTACTACATTAGTGATTCTTTGCTAATCACTGAAGTCTTGCAGATAATTCTTAGGTTTAATAGAATAGGGTTTAGAAGAAGCAGTTTCTAGTCTTCTTGTTTAAATTGGGATAGATTCAGTTTTCACAGCTGAGGGATCATGACATAAGAGGTGAGGAAGTGTTTGACTATGCAGCTGTCTTTATCCAGTCCCTTTAGAATTTACCTGTAATATTCTATTCTTAAAGCTTACTACAATAACTTATATAAAATATGTAAAAATGGCAGAGTGCCTATAAGTGCAAAAGGGAAATATAATATGCGCGCAGTTGTTTTCTTGCAGGGATTTCATTATAGGAAAGCAGGATAAACTCTACAAACATTTCTCAGGTGTATAGAATTTAAAGTCTTACTTTAGTGGATTGCTGTCAAGCACAATAACAAAAACCAAAACCAAACCATTAGTAAATAATTATATTTATATTATATTCTTGTCCAGTTCTATTTTATTGTATCAATTTCTATGGTAAAAAAGAAATGATACTTGAAGCATTTGCTAACTCTCTACCTCTTGTTGTACCTGTCAGTCTCAGAGGAGACCTTTGCTAGGTACACCCACAACTGAACATTGTCTTCTCCCACAGTATCCCTGACCCATCATGGCACTAAAATGCAGTGGGAATGGAGTTCAGCTTCCTTTTGATAACTGGGTCAACTAACCAAACATGTTGCAGTCAGTGTCTGTATGTCTATCCCAAACATACATCATATATACATATATGTGCCCAGAAAGTTTGCAAGAATCTCCAATGTTTGGCCGCGATCCTCATTTTGCTGATTAAGACACAAGACATTGTTTCTTATTTTTAGCATCTGAAACTCTGCCTGCCAAGAGCAAATGATTAATCAGGTCCTTAAAATGACTTAGCAGCTGTAAATCAAGTAGTAATTTTAAGAAGCAGAGCTCATGGACAAAATAGCTGTTTCATTTGCCAGGGAGCAGAAAGATATATTTAGTCACCTCTGGATGCTCACATTGCCTCCCCATCAGATCTCTTAGAAGGTCAAGTTGATTATTCCTCAGGTCTTGTATGCATGTTGCTACTGAAAAAATCTCACTGCAACATGCATAGATTCCTAATTTTTTCAGGGTTTCTGAGTATCACAGCAATAAGTCTCTGAATCTAGACCTTGCTTGAGAAAATAGGAGGTGTTTCCACATGTTTCTGGCTGTGTGTCCTGGACTTCATTCTTCATGTCTCTCTGAGGCTGTTGTCACTGCCTGCTTTCCATGCTGCTCCTTACTTCTGCCAAATCTACTAGCTAAGATAACAAACAAATCTGGCTGAAAGTTATCATTTTCGTCCAGAATTACCTGTATGTCCCCTTATCTTGTATCCCAGTACTCGTGATTATTCTGGGAGCTCATTTCTGGCCATCTCAGTGCCAGGTTCAGCAGGTTATTTCAGGGTCACTTTACAGAAAACCATGGACCAAGGTGTCCATGGTACACCAGTGACATGCACTTCCCTGGATGGGAATGAGTGTGCTTACAAATGTGACCAGGGCTGCAATGTAGGGTGCACACTCAGAATGGTGAATGGTTGAAGATGGAGAAGAATTCCTGGGTATCTACTGCCCAGCAGTATTTGCCATAACCAAATCACCTGCTACAGCTGACCCTCAAATGAGAGCTTATATCATATTTGGCTATTTTACAACTGTCTTTTCTTTAAAATGCCAGTTGCTCCACCCAGCAGAACCAATGGAGCATCACTGTATTCTTTAGGGTCAGACTAATCTTATCTCATGTCAAGAAAAATGATATTTTGTATTTTATGAGCTCTGCAATACATCCACTGCAAAGCTTTTAGCAATGATTTTGAAACTCCTTCTTTAAACCTCTAGAAGGCTAAAAACCTAGAAAGCGTCAAAAACATATTTTTCTGACCACACTGATGTCATTTGGACCACAACACTCCCTAATCAAATGCAACATGGCCAGTAGTGACACAATGGAAATACTCTCAGGTGGAATCAGTATCTACATCAAAATAGCCTGCACACTGTTTAAGCTGGACAAATATTTGAAAAATTAAGCCTTTTCCAGATCTTCATTCTGCAGTTACCATCACTCCATCCTTGGAATCAGACTGCAGGTTATGGGGCATGGTCTGAGCATCAGGGAGAAAGAGGAGCTTCAGCATATAGAACTTACAGACAATGCAAAATCCAGGTCGTCATTAGAGTCAGACATTGTCTTTACTAGGAGAGCAAAAAGTCAACTTTTTACAGCAGATCTATAACTGTGTCTATAGTTCCACAAGAATGAAAATTGCCTGAAATAAAACATGGAATATTCTGTAGCAGCTATGAGCCAGCATAGTTTGACTGCAGCCTGTGGAGTTATTTCAGTTTACAACAGGTTAAGATCTGGCCTCAGCTGGACATTTGCATGCATAAATCAAGTAATTGCATGCACAAACTGATAGTTATTTTGATTTGCATGTGTAAGTGTTCATACTAATTAGCAAGAGTACTATTGAACTCATGGTTTTTTCATGTGCAGACAGATGCATTTGCAGACACTGAAGACTTTGTTAATAGCAATAATGTGGGAAGGAGAGAAGAGGCCTCTTACAGACTCAATAATCTTTCTTCTTTCTATGCCTTTGCTCCTTAAGTCTGTTCTTATATGAAACTCCTACCTTATTAAAAACAAAATATTGGACCTTTGGGGACAAGTTAGCCAGAGAAAGAGAAAAAGTCTTACCCTGTGTCTATGACATTTCTGTGTCAGTTTTACATTAAATAAAATGACATTATGACATTAAATATGGGTCAGTCTTAAAAGATATTAATCAAATCAAACTTACTACAGAGTGCATATTTCTATGGTGAAGCACTGCAAAGCAAGCAATGAGTCACACTGGGGAGAGAAAAAGAGGCAGGTTTTAGACAGGAGGGAAAGTAATCAAAGTGAACCCAAAGTGTACTTGCAAGAAATGAATGTAAAGCAGATATGTTCCAATCGAACTCTAATTAAGCTCAAAGGATGAAGAGGTGAAGTTGAGCTGTGAAGTTAAGAAGTTTGTACCACAACTTTCCAAAAGTTTGAGTCTCCTAGGATCTTGCATTAAGAAGTCAGGCAACAGTGAGGGATGCCAAACTTCAAGGTTCTTCGAAGTTTAAGGGTACCTGGACACAAGAATTCAGACTAGCCCAGTCCCAAAATGAGCAAGTAATCAGGGAGAAGGAAGGAGATAGAATGCATGAATTAATGAGTTTCAACTGAACTGTTACAGGAACCAATCCCAGACCAGCAAAAAATTTAAAAGTATTATAAAAAATTGTAAATCTGCCCATACAGTCATATTTCTCAATAATCGAAACAACTTCTTAAATTTAGCAAGGGATAGAAAAGACAGGAATTTGCAAAAGGCAAAACATTTTATTTTGTTATTTTCAAGCTGAAACTTTTTGTTTCAAAACAGTATTTTCAGTTCAAGCTGAGCTTCAACTTTTCAAATATCACTCAAAGTGTTGCGTATTTAAAAAAAAAAGGAAAAGAAAGAACTTTGGGTACCATCAAACAACTTTTATAGCCATTAACTTTTTTAATCACTGAAAAATACACCAATTTTCTGATTTGGACTGATTTTGAGCTATATGTAATTTCCTTATTTTGTGGTTCAGCTGCCAAACTAAAAATTGACATTATTTTCAATGTCTTTAATTCTGTATTCCAGTCTGAACTGAAGCCAGTTAATACAAAATTCTGGAATAAGTTACTTTTCAAAGGTTTGTGTTAAAACGCAAGCTAGAATGGGAGAAGAGAAATTGTGTAATCTCAAAGTGTCCTAACAAGGGCAGTGTGATTCTGTCCTCCAAACCCATCACTTCCAGCTCTGTGTGAGCAGCAGTTCTGTGCACACAGACTACAGATGCATGCAGCCTGGGAGGATGTTTTAAAAAATGGTCACTGCCTGGTTGACAGATTGCAATACACATTTCTGTCAGGGGAGATGAGGCCATGGAGAATGACTTCCATGACATGTTCATGGCCTCTTATTTTTCTTCTCTTCATTTCACAACTCTTTTATAGTTCTTGCTGTGATCTAGAGGATGAGATTTTGAATTAATATTTAACACTCAGCAGCAAACTATTTTTTCTTTAATTACCTGATTGTAGCTTTCTGGCACAAGACTTGGAGCTGCAATATAAAACATCTCTATCTTTGGTATTTCTATCATTGTCTCCTTTATATAACTGCTGATCTTTTCCACAGCATCTTGCTTCCTGTCACAGGAATGATGTAAGTGCATTGATGATGTAAGTCCCATGGACAACCAGGATGAAAAGGACTTGCAAGCATTACGGAAGGCAAGTCAGTGCCACTCCCAATCTTCAGAATTAAAAGGCTGTGCCTGTGATGTAGCCTTGTTAGGATGTGTTTTCTGTACAGCTTTCTTCCTCCTATTCTGTGCGGTACTTGTCACAGTGACATCCTATAAATGAAGCTCTTTGTGTTTCCACAATGATGATGGCACTGTATAAGCACAGCAACACAAATGGTCCAATAACTATATTTTACATATATATACTTTATGCAAACTTGATAATATTGTTGTCAATCATTTGGAGGGTCATCCACTCTATTTTTGATGAAAATAATTTTAAAACTCAAAAAATCCACAAGAGAATTACAAGACACAAGTCAAACACAGTCAGCAAACACAGAGACATGTGCAACTCTTGGGGAATGCAGAGGCACATTCCCTTCTTTCCTGGTCATACAACCTCAACAAGCAGGACACTTCATAAAGTCCTCAGAAGTAAAAAGGAAGAGGGAAGAGCTAGCAAAAATCTGTCTAGTGTAGATGAGCACAGAGGTTTCTTAGGGAGGAAACAGCCTTCATTACCAACTTGAAAGTGATAACAAAAAAAATGTGGAAGAAATACAGATCGTATGGCATCATGTATTGTCATTTGCTAGCCCTTTTGTAGCTAGCTTTAATATTTCCTGTGACCATCATTTCTCATATTTAGGTATTTCTTTTTTGGGAAAGCTGTTACATTTGACTGATTAGAGTTTAAATGCTGACCTGTTAAAAACAGTTGAAAGCAACATTTATTTTTGTAGTTCTGTGACTTCATCCTGCGAATTCTTCTGATCTTGTATAGGAAATAAAATATATTTTCCTTTGGGTACCTGGAGCACACGGAGACCAAGTCCCTGTTGATCTCTTAGAAGCAGAAGTGTTCAGAGTACCTGACCTCTCACTGGAACTGCCAGGAATACACTGAAAGACAGGCTTCCAAGGAATATTGATGGAGTGATAGCAAGCATTGCCCAGATCCTTGCTTGAAGGATGCTGTCTTTAAAGATTCTGGAAACCTTTTTTCCTCCTTCTTCAAGTGATGGGTGGCTTTGGTGATATGAGGCCTGGACAGAATCAGGTGATTATGGAATCATACAGTAGTTTGTAGTTGGAGGGGATCTTTAATGGTCATCTAGACCCTGGAATGAGCAGGGAGATCTTCAACTAGATCTGGTTCTTCAGATCTGATTCTTCTTTCAACCTGACCTAGAATGTTTCCAGGGATGGGGCATCCACCACTTCTCTGAGCAATATGTTCCAATGTTTTACCACCCTCAGTGTAAGAAACCTCTTCCTTGTATCTAGTCTTAATCTACTCTCTTTTAGTTTAAAATCATTACGTCTTGTCTTATAGCTACAGACCCTACTAAAACATTTGTCCTCATCTTCCTTGTAAGGCCCTTTTAGGTTTTGAAAGCTTACTGTAAGGTGTCCCCAGAGCTTCCTCTTCCCCAGTCTGAACAGCCCTAACTCTCATAGCCACATATTCTAGTTCTGTGATTGTTTTTGTGGCCCTCCTCTGGATCTTCTCCAACGTGTCCGTGTCTTTCCTGTCTGAGAACTCCAGGGCTGGATGCAGTACTCCAGCTGGGGTTACACAAGAGTGTATTTATTGGTGCTCTGTATTAATA
This sequence comes from Cichladusa arquata, assembly GCA_026413545.1. Taxonomy (NCBI): domain Eukaryota; kingdom Metazoa; phylum Chordata; class Aves; order Passeriformes; family Muscicapidae; genus Cichladusa; species Cichladusa arquata. The sequence continues at coordinate 30,939,689 of JAOTQP010001286.1, forward strand.
AATGTATTTTCAGGTTTCCACCAAGCAGTCATTAGCACCTGAATTCATCACATCTTATACAGGCTCCCTAGTGAAACCAGTAGAAGAGATTAGGCAATATTGTCTGTTTCCACTTGTGCCTGCAGTCTGTGTGAGGTGCACCTTACTGTGCACGGGATATTCCACAATATATATGAACCACATCCACTAGTGAAATCCTCTCATTTATGGAATTCCCTGATGCTTCAAATGGAGATGGTGTTTAGTTTTCTCAAGTGATTTATGCTTCTAAATAGTGAGTATTTCAGAAATACTTAGAATAGAGTTGAGATAGGTGGGTCCTGTTAAGGATTCAGTCTTGATTTTCTGTATTTCCCTTTTACTGAAGGACTCAGGTTGAGGGTATATTTAATTGTTCATGTGAGACTGACTGTGAAGGGTGTTTTGAGGCAAGCCATATAAATTAATAAACATAAATGTGTCTATTAAGAATGTGCAGATTTATACCTCCCTTCACATCTTGGAAAATACTTCATTGTCACAAAGATAAATTGCCTTCTGAGTAGAAGAAAATAAATTCTAGTTTACATCTGTATTCTTTAAAACACTCCAGACTTTCTCAAAACACTTCAGCTCCTATTTCAGCAACAGTGTTTTGAATAAAATTGGAACTTAATTTAGCCACTGTGTTAAAGAGACAAAAAAAAAAAAAAACTTCTATAAATACATTGGCAACAAAAGGAGGGCTAGGGAGCAGCTCAATCCTTTGCTGGATGCAGAGGGTAGCATAGCATCCAGGGATAAGAAAAAGGCTGAGGTACTTAATGACTTCTTTTCCTCAGTCTTTAACACCAAAACCTGTTGTTCTCAGGCTACCCAGCTCCCAGAGCTGGAAGTTAGTGATGGGGAATGAAACCTGCATAATCCAGGAAGAAAGGATTATGCCTGTTATGCCAATTAGACACCCGCAAGTGTATGGGTCCAGATGGGATGTGAGAGTAATGAGGGAGCTGGCAAAAAAGCTTGCCACAAAAAAGCATTTTCAACCATTTACCAACAGTCCTGGTTAAGGGGAGAAGTGCCAGCTGACTGGAAATTAGCAAATGTATTGTCCTTCTGTAAGAGGGGTTGGAAGGATGATCCAGGGAACTACACACCGGTCAGCCTGATCTTGGTACCAAGCTTACGGAGCAGATCACCCTGAGTGCCATCACACAGCACACGCAGGACAATCAGGCCCAGTCAGCACCAGTTTACAAAAGGCAGGGCCTGTTGACCAACCTGACCTCCTTCTATGACGGGGTGATCACACAGCAGATGAGGGAAAGACTGCTGATGTTGCTTATCCAGACTTTGGTGAAGCATTCGACACCAGGTCCCACAGCATTCTCCTGGAGAAACTGGCTGCTCATGGCTTGGATGGGTGCAGTCTTTGCTGGCTGGAAAACTGTCTGGCTAAGCCCACAGAGTGGTGGTGAATGGAACTAAACACAGCTGGTGGGCAGCCACTCTTGGGGCTCAGTGCTGGGGTCAGTCCTGTTTATTATCTGTATTGATGGTTTGGCTGAGGGGATTGAGCTCACCTTCAGCCAGTTCAATGACAACACCAAGTCAGGTGGGAGTTTTAATCTTCTGAAGGGTAGGAAAGCTCTGCAGGGAGATCTTTGATGGGCTAAATTGATGAGCTGAGGACAACAGCACGACATTCAATAAGGAGAGGTTCAGGGTCCTGCACCCAGATCACAACAACCCACAGGTGGCACTACAGGCTGGGGGAAGAGTGGCTTGAGAGATGCTCAACAGGAAGCAATTTCAGTGCAGACTTGTTGGAGTCAGTGAGTCAGGGGATTCTCTGAATCCTTCAGGGAGGAATCAAGGTGCAGGGATTGAATTAAAGCCTT
>JAOTQP010001286.1:30941668-30956666 GCA_026413545.1 Cichladusa arquata
CCAGGGGCAGCCACAGCTGCTCTGGGCACCCTGTGCCAGGGCCTCCCCACCCTCACAGGGAACAATTCCTTCCCAATGTCCCACCTAACCCTGCCCTCTGGCTGGTTGAAGCCATTCCCTCTTGCCCCAGAGATGATGAGATTTAAGGAGAAGAACTGTCCTGGCAAAGTTTTTAGTCACACATTCCCCCAAACCTGCAAGGAGAAAAAAAGACTCTCCTGCTCTGTGCCAGAGCGTGGCAACGTTATTCCTGTGCTCAAAAATTGATTTCACAGCTGGGCTGAGGAACAACCAGTGTAAAACCTGACTGGGAACTGGAGCTGGCCAGAAGATACAAACCCAAGGATTGTTGTTCTCGGGTTAAAATGGCTCTTTTTGGCAAACAAAGCTGTACTGTCAGGGCTCTGTTGGCACTTTTGGAATCCCCTTAATAACATATTTGTAACACTTGTCCGTATGCTCTGTTGATCAGATCCTGGGTTTGCAGTAAACATAAGCTAGGAACAAGGAGCGTTTTTTCAGAATATTTTCTTGGATGATTCCCAGTTAAATGAAAATGCTTGTTGTTGTGTTGGCCCTTTTTTTTTTCTTTTTCCTTTTGGAAGGATCAAATTTTCCAGTGACTTCATCCTGCCCTCAGAGAGTCAATGTAAATGTGCAAATGTCACCGTGAAATTTACCCAGTGAGGGAAAAGTAACCTGGATTTCTCCTTTGCTGGCTGCAAGGAGACAATGCCACTTCCTTGTCTGGAGCTAAGACCTTCCAGCACATCCCTCCTGTGGTGCCTGCTGTCCCATAAAAAGAAGTCACAACCTATAAAGATTCCCAAAGTCACTGAAAAGCAGGTTATTCCTAAATTAGGAGGAGAAAAAGTTTTTACTTTACTCATAAAATCCAAAGGCACTGTAGTTGAGTGTGGCTTTAGGTGGGTATTCTCCATCCTTCCTCATCACTTCCCAGTCTCCAGGGGCTCAGCAAGCACCTGGATTAACCCCTGGCCCTTGTGCACTCATGAACTGTCAGTGCTGATGTTCCTTGGGAAATATCTTTAGGGTGTGACAGGGTCATGAGCCTTTGAGTGCTGCTCAGAGCACGTGTCCAAATGTCACATGCTGCACAGGTGACCAGACCCTGCCACTTCTTGCTGCTGGCAGAGGTTTCGTCACCTCTGACCAATAACCACTCGTGTTTTGGCTGTAGTGCATCCCCACATGTGCTCATGTGATCCTCCTTTACTGCCTGGTCTTTAGACTTTCATCAGGGAATGACATGAGATCATCAGCTGGGGACAGAGGTGCAGACTGCAGGGTGTCCTCAGCAGGGACCACAGAGTGCTCACTTAATGCTCTTTGATCATAAAATCCCAGAATGGGTTGGGTTGGAAGGGACCTTAAATCCCATCTCAGCAGCTCTGTGTCCTCTCCCTCTGGCACAGCAGTTGCCACTCAGGCTGTACTTTGGACAGGGCAGGATGCTGGTAAATGGGGGAGGAGAAGCCTCCAGAAATTAAACTGCAGAAATGCAGTTTAATAAAAGCAAAGCTGAGCAGCACAGACCCTGCTTTAACCTTTTTAATTCTTTTTCCATTCCATTATTAGTGCAAATAGCAAGGCCCAGTGAGACAGCACATGGGAGCTGAGCTCCAGACCTCAGCTTGCTCTCCAGGGAAATAAACCTAATTCTGCTTTACTCAGGGAGGGCTGAGTGAACATCCCTACCCCAAGCAGAGGGAAAACCCCACTGAAATGGGGATTTTCTCCATCTCCTCCTCCTGCTGGTCCTGCCTGACCTCTGCCATCCCTGAACCTTTTTTCAAAGGGCATCACTATTTTTATCCCATCCACAGGGAAACCTGCACCTTCTGCTGCCCTTAAATCCTGCTTTGGCCCCCACACTGCCAGGATGGGGAAACCTGGAACTGAGGGTGCCTGAGACAAAAGAAAAGCATCCATTCTGGCCCATGGGGCTGAGTCAATGAACTCAGTGGGGCTGGGTGGACAATGGTCAGCTGAGTGGCCACTGGTCAGTGGCTACTGACCCTGCTCCTCCAGGTTTGGTTCAGTCACGCAAAATTTGCAATGCACCTTCTCCCTTTCTTCACATAATGAGATCCTTGGCTTGCCCAGGTTCAAATTCTCTGATATTCAATGAGGCAACAAAAAAAAAAAGTTGCTGTGGGTCTTTTATTTCCTTAAATAGGATTTTACACCTTTGTGTAAAAGCTGATGAAGAGCATCTAGACATGTGAGAATTGGTCCCAAGGATAATTGATCCCAGGACAACCCTAGAGAAAGACAACTTTTGAAACCATTATTTGCATGTTATCCATGTCCCATGGCCTAGTTTTGGCCAACCCAAGGCATAGCCTAAGTAAGAATCAAATGGAGGAGAATAAAGATTTAAAAGAAAATTTAGGATGACACCGGCAGAAAAGCATCTTTCTAAAAGCTCGAGTTCAGGCAAGCAACAATCCCAAGAAAGTGATGGAAATTGTGTTGTTTAAACCCCGTGGTGTCATCCCCAAGGGATGTGAGGAGGCAGCACTTGCATGAACCAGGACCAGGGATGGAGACCTTCCATCCCCATGGGAACACAAATTTGTTCAAACTGGGAAACGTGACAGAAATAATTCAAGCTGGGCACAGCAAATGGTTGTGTCTCAGGGATGCCATAGAGATGTGCCTACTAAAATCCATGTAACTCACTGCCCTGGGAACCACAACCCTTGGACTGAGAAGATTAGGAGTTCTTTTTGATAACAGTGGGTGGGATTTGGGGAATGCTGCTCCTCCAAGGGATCTGAGGATCCCACAGAAGAGGAGAACCCCATCAGTGGGACAGGATTTCAGTCTGCAAACAAAAAGGCATCTTGTTGGAGTCAGTGAGTCAGGGATCTCTCTGAATTCTTCAGAGAGGAATCAGAGTGCAGGGATTGAATTAAAGCTTTTGGATGGATTGAAGCATATTAAGCCACTTACACATAAAGTAGACATTTAAGTAGAAGTAAGTCAGTAGTTTTAGGGTGAGTTCTAATGCTTTTAGTAAGTGAAAGGTTTCAAATGCCATAGTAACAGTGAATGTTCTAGTGAAGGTTGAAACATACTGATATCTTCAATAGAGGCTCCAGGCCCACAGTTGTAGACAGGACTTAGACATCATACAGTTATAGTAAGAATATTGCTTACATTTCTTAGATAAAACAATATAGATTTTATGTGTAGTTCTGTACGTAACCTGGTGTGCTAAGAAACTAGAATTCTAATAGGTTAAGGAGTGGTGGTCTGAGCTTGTGTCTTAGCTTGTTGGAAAAATCCTATATAAGAGTATGTATTGGGGAGAGTTGTTGCTTTTTAGCCATTCAGCTTTTAGCCATTGTGGCTTTTAGCCACTTGCTTTTAGCCATTTGCTCTTTGCCAGGTTTTTGCTTAGCTACTTCCTCTGTATTTGCCATTGCTTTTTGCTATTGCTTGTCTGTATACTGTTGAGACTGATGTGCTTTGTAATAAGAAGTGCTTTGTAATAAATAACCTTTTTAACTCTTAGCTGCTTTGCTTATTTAAGATAACCCAACGAAGTAGGAGCCTAAGAACTCCAGAGTAGGAGCCTATAGAGCACCAGAGTTGGTGCCTAGAGCACCGGAGTAAAAGAACCTCACACAGACTAACAGCTGGCTGGATATAAGCCAAAAGTGTGTCCAGGTGGCCAAGAAGGCCAATGATATCCTGGCTTGCATCAGCAATGGTGTGGCCAGCAGGAATAGAGCAGTGATTGTCCCCCTGTACTCAGCACTGGTGAGGCCACACCCTGAATCCTGAGTTCAGTTTTGGACCCTTCACTACAAAAAAGACATTGGGGTGCTGGAGTGTCCAGAGAAGGGCAGTGGAGCTGGGGAAGAGTCTGGAGCACAAGTCTATCGAGGAGTGACTGAAAACAGGTGTTGTTTAATCTAGAGAAGAGGAGGCCTTGTTGATCCCAGATGTGATGGTACAACTTTTTAAATTCACCTCAACCATGATCCCAGTATATTTGCATATCCAAAAGGCAAGACACACCTCGAATTTCTCTAAAACCACATAGTGTGTCAAGCACACAAATAAATTGAGGCTGGAGAAAAGTATTTGAACGTTTTTAGGGAAAATATGAAACACACATTGCTAAGAATTTAGGTTAAATTGAAACCACTTAAGATAATGGTCTCAGCTTGTCAGTGTTTATTTATCCCCTCTTCAGGCATCCCTTCTGTTTCCTTACCATTTTGCATTTTGTAGTAATTAGTAAAATATGTAGAAAGTTATTTATTTTAAGCTTAAAAATTAAAAGTCTAGGCATTCTCTGCATTTTTATCCAAAGCCTTTCAGTGGATGATACATTTTTGGATCCTATCTGATTCTGGTGTCAGACTGCTGGCAGTAAAATGTATTTACTGTTGTTGTGCCTAATCATATATGCTAGTAATATCTGGGAAGATATTGGCAGTGTAGGTGAGACATCTGAAGGGCAGATGATCAAAAAATTTAAATAGCTCCTCAAGTGGGGGAGTGTCTGGAAAAGAAGCTTGCCATATTAGAAATGGTTAAGTGCTAAACACAAACATATCTTGTTCCAGACAGATATGTATATTGGTGAAATATGACCACCCAGAGCCAGGGAAGAGTGCTGCACAATGCAAGAGAGAGGCCACTGGTGGGCAGGAATGTGTTTTCGGTGGCTGATTATTAAAATTAAAGCTTATGAAATCCAATTTTTTTCCTCATTTGTCCTCTGGTGTTGGCAATGTTGTTTTAAAAGGAGAATTAGGCTAAGCAAAGGATGAGGCAGCCTTTCCAAGCCCTGTGCCAGCACCAGTGACCCTGATCTTGGGCACTCCAGCCACATTGGGCCAAGATCATGGAAGACCTGTCATCAGCACTGACCAAGGCAATCTAATGACAAAAATATTTTAATCTAGACTATTCTTTGGAAACAAAAATTCTGGAAAATGTTGTCCCTTGAATCTGTTTACACTTTGCCAATGTCTTTTGCTATCTTTCCACTTACATATCCAGCTTTAAAATATCCTCATAACAACTTAGGTTTCTAGATGGTGTAAAACTGTGAGAAGGATCAATAAATCAGAAAACAGGGCTGTCATTCAGAGGGATCTAGATAGGTTGAAGAAATGGACTGACAGAGACCTCACAAGGATGCCATAATTGGGACAAAAGTAATGCCATGTAGCAGGAGAGTTTGGGAGCTGACTGGTTGGAGGTCAGCTTTGCAGAGAAGGACCTGAGAGATCCTGGTGGATGGTAAATTGGGTGGTATGACCTTCTGGTGATGAATACTAACCTCATGCTGGGCATCATTTACAATACTGCACCAGCTGAAGAAAATCAATACAGCATTTGTGAGGTCACTCCTGGAGTGCAATGCTCAGTTTTGGGGTGTCCATCAAGAGTTAAACATAATCATAGAATCATAAAATTATGGAATGGCTTGGGGTGGAAGGAACCTTAAAGATAATCTAGTTCCAACTGCCCTGCTGTAGGCAGGGATGTCTTCCATTAGACCAGACGGCTCAGAGCCTCATCCAGCCTGGCCTTGAAGACTGCCAGGAATGGGGCATCCATAACTTCTCTGGGCATCCTGTTCCAGTGCCTCACCACTGTCATAGCAAAGAGTCTCTTCCTACCATCTGGTCTAAACCTGTTCTCAGTTTGAAGCCATTGCCCCATGTCCTATCACTACAGCTCCTAACCAAGAGTCTCTCTCCATCTTCCCTGTAGGACCCTTCAGACACTGGAATGTTGCTGAGATCTCTACACAACTTTCTCAGCCTGTCTTCCTAGGGGAAGTACTCCTGTCCTCTTATCAACTTCATGGCCCTCCTCTGGACTTGCTCCAACAGTTCCCTGTCCTTCTTGTCTTGGGGGCACCTGAACTGTATGCAATATGTTAGATTAAATGCACTCCAGAAAAATGAGAAAATGTGCAAAAGCAGCATTCTAAAGCACAAATCTGACCTCTGTAGGGTGGTTTCTAAGACAGGCATTCAAATAGCACTACATATAGAGCTCACATACAGCACAGCATCCTGTGGCTGCTGGGAAGCAGAGTTGGGGCAACCAGTCAATCTGGCAGATATTTTGAATGAGCTTCACATAGCATAAAGCATGTATGGAGAAAAGCTACAGAGTAATGTTGCTTTCTTCTGTAGGAGGACAGTGGTATGTAATATCTCTAATATCTTTAGGCCATTTAAGCCTACACACTGCCAACTTCCATAAATATCAGAGGCAAACCTAGCTCTTTGATGAACTTACCTTTCTGTATGTAGTTTGAAAAAAGCAAAATAATTCCCTTGCCTTCTACAGCTTTGAAAACAGAAGCAAAACAGCAGAGCAAAGACATTTTTTAAATTTCTGTTTTCTGAATTCTCTTTGAAGATTTTAGCAATGTAATATCATATTTCCTTTTTAAAAATATCATAAAAATATATTATTATGTCAAAATGTGTCAGTTTTTATTAAACTACAAGATACAAAAAAAAATAAGTGGAAATAAGATAATTTCTTCTACTATGGAAGACTCATTCACCTTCTCTGCCTCATTTGAAGGGTTTAAAGAGTAAAAATAAGTATTAAGACTTATTGTTTGTTTCTAGTCTTATCTGCTTAGCTATATTTTTGCTGGAAGGGCTTGATTTTGTTCTGCATGCAGTCTAAAAATTCAATTTGTTCTGAAACTTTGGTCACTAACCCAAAATAAAGTTGATCTGCTGGTCTGCTTTAGAGCTCAGTGTCTCAGAGGCAATGCCTTGGTACCTTCTTCCCTCATGTGGGGTTAATGCAGAAACAGGTGGTCTTTGTTGTTTCAGTCACTGCCAAGAGGCAGAATCTACAGAGAAGTTGTCTGAGAGATAAATAAATACTTCATGCACAGTCATAAACCATGCAGGAGAGATCCTTTTATTTACTATTTTTGCATTACAGCGAGATACCCTGCTTACTTCTCTACTTCCCTTTCTATCTAATTCCTCAAAGTGACTGCATTACCACTGATAACCCTTTTAAAGTAATACTGTGTTTCTCTCCCATTCCTGAAAACATTTGGTTTTCCCATCATTCTTTTACTACAGAAAATCACATTACATAAAGTCTGCTCCAAGATCTGCTATCAGCAAAATTAAAAAAACAACACCGTTTGCTAGACATGTCTTGAACTTTGTTATTAAGAATCTGGTGATGAAAAAATGGTAATTTTCGAGAATTTTTTTGTGATGTAAAAATTTCTTTATGTCACAGAAATCAGCAAGATAAAGCAGAAATAGCCTAGTGAAAAATTACTATTTGCAGCTGTTGTCTTCGATAACCAGAAGGTGTGATCTTTTTCACAGCTGGTTTGTAATCTATAAAAATTAAGCTCAGATCAAGCACAACTTAACTGAAGTAGGTGTTTTAATTACACTTACAGTAATGCAGTGCAGTACAGTGTACAACCATTACTCATGCTGCAGTTTTATTGGTGACAAGAGCATCTGATAATGTCACATTCTATTAAAGGATAGCAAAGTTGCCATGTCCTGGAATGATTTTCAAGGAATCTAAGGCAACAGGCACTCAGATCACAAATGAGTTGTGTGGTACTTAAATATTAGGAGTTTCAAGGCCCAGAGGCTGGTGTAGTTATATTATTGCATCCTATGTGAGTGTTTTCTTGTTTGGTTTGTGAAGGACATCACACATTCCCCTACATAAATGGTCAAGTTTGCCATTATTTTCCATGCAAACTCTGAGCGAGTTCTTTTCCTGTCAGTGTAAAGAGCTTCAGACCTAAAATTAAAGACTGATTATAGTAGAATGAAACTGAAGAACAGCTAATAAGGGTTATTCAGAATAGTTAGTCACCATTACACCCACATCAGCATTTCAGGGATATTGCAGAAATCTTCTGGTGAATGTAATACTTCAGCACATCCAAGTATGACAGAGCTATCTAAAAACATATGTCTAAGATAGATGCTTAATCCAACATGAGCGCTTTAAGACAAATGACTACATGAAATTATTAGTTTTCAGAACATAAGTAGCACATAAGCCTTGTTGATCACATCTCAAAGGGCACATCTGATGGAAGTTTAGAGCTCTGTGACATTTCTTTTGTGTATCTATCTCGGTCAGACATCCTCATTCTAGAAAGCTTGTGCCTTCAAGTTGAAAGTAGACATACTATCATCTGTTGATGCCTTCTCTTCTGTTGCACTGTAGAACACTGCAATTTGCTGTACTGATGATTTTATTGATTTATCTAATTAGTGCCACAGCTATGCAAAGAGAGCAACTGTCCAGTCTCAAGGACTTTACAGGGAGGGTGACTACTACTGTTACTTATTACCAACATAGTGGAGCTTAATATTGTAATCTGTAAGAAAACAGGTTTTATTTTTCCTTATCCATCTTTAAAATTACTATCAGCAAGTTGCAGATTAAGAGGAGGAAAGCTGTTATTTCATTCTGCTTCACCATGACTCCATAAACACCAATTAAGTTATCCCTGTTTGCGTCACATGAGACAGATAAACTGCCACCATGTCAATATGGGTCCAATTTTACTAAGGAATAATTCTAGTTTATAATAGTGGAAATGAAATGCTGCTTTCATGCTCTGTGCCAAGGAGGATGATGAAAACTTAATAAAGGGTGGTTCAACTTCAACAACTGCCATGACTTTGGATTTTGGGAATTTCTTTTGCCCTCTTGTATTCATATCCTCTCATACTGTAAAAACCCTCCCATCCTTATAAGTGTTCCACTTACCAGGGGATATATCAGGACTCTTCTTGCATTTCCTATTGCTGATATCTTACACAGAAGGTCATGTTATCTTGCCAGATTTACTTGGCAGGCACATAGACAGCTGTTTTTCAACATCTACCTTTCCCTGCCTTCTCCAAGGAAAAGCAAAAAAACACCCTGTGATTCTTCCCAGGAAAGCCCTCAAAAAACATAAATCTTCAGATCTTGTATAAAAATGTACAGAGTTCCTTAGCAATGTACAATAAAAAGGAAAAGGCAAAGAGAACAAGATGAATTTGATCCAGTGTGGGTACTCCAGGTGGAAACACTTATTTCTGCCCTTGCCACAGTGGAAGTACAGAATGGGCACAAACTGGTCCTCAAGTTTCTTATGTCACCCCATTGTCACCCCAAGCTGTGTCTGGTTATTACTTTGTCTCCTTGTTCAGATATGGTCAGCTAATACACTGTGGGGCAAATACAGGGTCCTGGTGCAAGTTCCATGTTTACTTCTGTTAAAAAATAATTTTTCTGAGTTTGTTCTTCCCTTCTGTTTTTTAAATGCTTATGTTTCAAAATACTAGTACACTAGTATAGTTTCTACTTTATCGTAGTTTTGTGTTTTTAAGGTTGCCACATGTCCAATTTTTCTTACACAACCAGGCAATGTTTCCCAAATTGGTAATTCTTTACTGCCTTTTCACCCCTTTACTGATGTCCTTGAATGGAGAGAAATTACAGGCATCCTCATAAAAGAAAACCAAAGCCCAGGATGCTGTTATGAGCTGCTGAAACTAAGTGCTCAGGAATTTTTTTAAAACCACTGTAGACCTTGTTGAAGCCTGTTAACAGCCATTTTCATACAAGTACATAATACACTGCCTTCTTTCACAGTAATATTCTTTTAGAGTTCATCTGAACACATCCACTCTCCAGTGATATTCCAAAAGTTCAAAAGAGTCATGAGTACAAACCATATTTTATAAACTCCATTTTTGTTTTTTTTTTTTTTTCCAGGATACATAGGAGAGGATTTCTGAGTGTTTTGGGGTTTTTGTTTGAACTAAGGTATTTAAATCTTAAAAATATGGTTTAACTGATACATGCTAAAAGCCTTTGAAATCCAGTAAAAGGCAGTCACCAGCTTACTTAGCATCAAGAAGCTGTAGAAGGTGATTTTAGTAGAGAGCCAGTTCTCTGGCTCAAGAATTTCTGATCTTCATATGAGCAGATCAGAGGGATCAAGGTGTTCATTGGCATGTGGCTGGCCCAAATCCAACACTAGAAAGATTTTCTTGTGTGAATACCCCAGTTCTAGTTAAGATACTTAAGTCCTAAGTTCACATAGAGAAGCACTTTATTCATAGTTTCTGATGACACGTGGGCCTATGTGCACTTCATATTTTACAGGAGAGTCTAAACCAAAAAAAAATTCTTGTGACTTTCAGTGAGATCCTCGAGAATATATTTAGAAGTATATGGGATACAAAAAGCAATTTCAATGCATCTTCTGTCATTGGTCTAAAGTTAGTCTGCCAGTACATATGTAGTATAAAGCACCACAACTATTTCTCCAATACATCTAAGATGAAAAACAGGGGAATGGGATTACCATCAGATTCTAGTCCTACCTCTGAAGAAAAGGTAAAATAACTCTCAGTAGACACCTACTCATACTTTAACCTGCACTTCTAACAACTTTACTGCACCGTTGAGACTTAGGTTTTCTGGGAGGAAAAAGATTTGCAGATATTCCTCTAAGAGATTTCTGCTTCACAAAATTTGGGCCAGGTTCACAGAGTCAGCAGCTGAAAGTTGGGTTGAGATTTTCAGGATGAATGAGTCCTGACAGAATATGGCATGAAAAAACATCCTTGTAACACAAGTGCAGGTAGTTGTCTCTTAAACTTGTTTGTTGTGTGTGTAGGTATAACCTAAACCTGATGAAAGTATGCATGTATCTGCTACTCCCCCAGGAGAAATATTTAATTTAGCAGTGTTTCTTGAGATGTCTGGGCCTGTCTAAATACAAAAATTTACCAACTTAACTGTACTGCTGTAATTCCCTATGGGGATGGAAGGAATAAATGTATCCATGAAGACAGTTGTAGTTCTGGCAGTAAATTTCTCTGGGTAGACAAACCCTTCAGGTTTTGTCCGTAACTTGAAAATTCAGACCTGATATTCATAAGACATAATTGATGAAGTTGCAACACAGAGACAACACAGCTGCTTAACCTTAGGGAAAAAAGCAAGGAGGCCTGTTTGTTACTTGACAATATAGCCCAGCATATAAATAGTATCATCATCTAATTTGGTGTAGTTTTGTGCCCTCTCAGTGCTCTGTAGATCTCCATTTTTAGGATTAGACATTGACTATTCAAATCAAACTCAACTGATTTGGGTCGTTAGACTCAACTCCATGAAGTTGAAGAGCCTGGGCTCCTCCCATCCCTGTGGTGGAAGGATCAATAAAGTAACAGGTTTTGCCAGCAGAGGGTTATCAAGTGTGAGAGGCATTATACTGGGATATACCTAAATTATACCTAATTATACTAAATGTGTGCAACTTGTCCAGAGAAGCAGACCTACAAAAGAACACCCTCTCTCAGCTAGTCAGTGACAGATATTACACAGAGATGCTTTGCAGACTCATAGAAATAGATCCTATCCATCTTAACTTGCATGAATTTGCATCTCCAGAGCTCCCTCCAGAGGCTTCCAAACCCATTTCTCTTTTTGCCAGACCATGTAGACACATTATAACTTGTCTTATTTTTCCTCAGATGGTGGAACAAACTTCAGCCTGTACCCAGAACAGAAGGACCTGCCTTGCAACCACTTACCATCCCCAGCACCAAGCACAGTCACTCTTCTAGTTGTTACCAAAAAAAAAAAAATAAAAAGAATTCACCAGCAGTAATGGCAAGACATGAAGCATATTTTAATTTAGCAAATGCACAAACATTGCCATAAAACATCAGTAGCTTGAGGTCTTCTTTAGAAATGAGCTGTCAGAAGGGGAAGGGAAAAAAAAAAAGAGCAGTTAGTATCAAAAGGGCGTTGTCTGACCTGCTGGATTTACAGGCTTTTTTCCATAGTACATAGTACATATTTAGGACTGGAAGTCTTTCAACCTGAAGAGTATTCTTGCCTTCAGAGAATAATTACACACTTTTTACATTGAGCTGAATATGAATGTGGCTGCAGACAATTTTTCACCTTTTCACTCAAGTGCTTACTCCCTCTTTTCCTCCTCCATAAAATATGCAACTGAGCAGACTCCCTTGGAACTAACAGTGACAGATATAATTAATTAGCTGCATAATCTTAAATTGTTGCTCTAGTTTTTATGTTAATTTTTGTAAGAGGAGGTTTAAATCATTAAACTGAACTCTTGGTGCTAAGGACTGTAGTGATGGGCCTGATTTGGAAGCACAAATCAAACAAATTAAAATCTGTAAAATTGTTTTTTCTGGTTTCAAGCTGCATCACAGCTCAGTTCAAATTTAACTTACTATTCAGTGTTTTAACCATTTTCAGTGTCAATTTAAATTGCTACAGGTGGTTTATATTCTATCCCTGGGTACGCCAAATATTTGCATCCCACGCTTCAGTTTCTCTTTATGTAAATCTGTATTACTGCTAATTACTTCAAAGTACCCTAAGAACAAGGGATAGAAGAATCCTAATAAGGAGCAAATATGATTACAAAGTATTTGTTATGATAGCAACATTTTACAGAGAAGCTTAAGGATTGTGACAAATTTTCATTCGCCACAATCTCTTTTTTCTTGATCTGTATTTTCTTTTACACATTTGTAGATAAATTATAAGTTAATTGACAATGTGGCTAGCACACATAATGGTAATATGAAGTAAGTATAGGTGCACAACCTCAAGGCTATGTTGAACTTCTTTAAGGGACAATTGGAAAGGAAAATAATTTTTTACTGGTTTTATCAGTCAATTTTCAGCACATAACAACATTAAAGTTTCATGGTTTCCTCATGAGTTTCCCTCTGCTTATTTCCTGGAAGAAATATCTGTTCTTTGGTTCTGATGAAATATCCTGCAGAGCTAAATATCCAGAATATGAAATCTCAGCTCATAATAGAATACTGCTTACTCTCTTAGAGATGCATGCAATCCCACAGCTGCCAAGCATACACCAAAATATCATGAGGTGTTAAAACACGTCCTTGACAAACTGGACAAATCATCAGAAAAATAGACTGTTTCAGTGCCTGTGTTTCAAACTCTTGTGATGTTGAATCCTTCAGTGCACCCAGTTCAATAAAGATCATTACTACCATTATTTGGAAAATGGTAGGGGGTTTGGTTTGCATTTATTGTGTGACCTATGGAATTATTGAAGTTACATGGAGGAGGAAATGGGAGTGGTAAATGCTTTATTATTAACCAGTCATATTATGACTCAGTCATGGGTTAAGAAATTAGAAATGCATTTGTTGAAGCACTAAAGATCTTTTAAAAAATTGTGGCTAAATAATCTCTGCATCTTTTTAAAGTATAATAATCTTAGCTGAAATATATAAGTGTTGATACCTGAGGCACTGCTAAATGTCCTATGCTAGACATGGCCCACATCTGAGTTTAGGGTAGACTTATCTTCTAAAAACATTTACTGAACTATAAGTAATTCACACTGTGGTGTACAAAGCCTAGAATAAACACAGCTCAATCTCACTTAAAGGATTTATTAGACTTGCAAGTGGAGTGTCTAAAGCAGACCTTCAACTTTCTCAGATACAAACAGGAATCGAGTGCTGTTAATTCCTGACCATCAGCAACCTCTTCTTCACTCTCCTTGTTGAAGGACTGCTTTGCTCTGATATCTAACCTAAACCATCTTTCTGTTCATCATCGTTTTCTGCTGGTTATTTTCCAGCTGGCTCACATCCTTTCTGAAGTCTTTTGCCCAAAGCCAGGTTGCATATGCTAGCTGAGGAATTTGCAGTGCTGAGTAGAGCAGAAGAATTATTTGCCATGCTTTGTAACCAGCATTCCTGCCTAGTGTGTGTCAGGAGGGTGTTTTGCAACAACATGACATTGCTGCAACCGGTGACTCCCTGCTGAGTTTAGTTCCTAGAACTTGTTCTTATTGAATATTGCCCTATTTTTTCAGACAATTTATCCAGTTAGTCAAGGTAATTTTGGATTCTAATCCTGTCCTCCGGCACCCAGTCTTTCGCAACTTGACATTTTCTGGAAATTTAATAAGCATGCTCTTCTTCCCATCTAGGTCATTAATGAAAATATTGAATATAACACAGCCAGGGCAAACTCTTGCAGAATTTCATTTATGCATCTGTTTTATGAGGAATTCATGGAAGAGCAATCAGTAAAAGTTAGTGGGCAGATGCATCTAACTGTTACAATTATCTCTTCCAAGTCAGCACACTTTGACTGGAACACAAACAATTCAGATTCAAGCTGCACAGTTTAAAAATCTAAATATGATTGAATCTGTTCCCATCTGAGCAGTCTGTTTCACAAGGGACCCATTTCAAAGCTCATTATAGCTAATGAATGGCTCCTGTAAATTTCAGTGGGCCATGAATCAGGGTTGAAAAAAAAGCTAAACGTGATCCTTCACTGTCACTAAAACAAAGTTTTGCAGAAGTCAGCATTTGATTTTTTTAAAAATTCTTTTGATTAATTAAATTAACAAGTCAGCAAAACTGATCAAAAATTTATTTTTCTCAAACTTTGTATTTTCACCAAATGATTAAGGAATAAATTAAATACATTTCAAATTTATTGTGCAAACACCTAAGATAAATGGATAACCCACTCAAACCTAATTATCAAAAAAATATCTCAGCATGAGCTGATGGTGGGCCTCACTGGAACAGATCTGTGAGTTCAGAGTCAGCCTCTTCTACGTCTCACAGAGTTTGAAAGGTTAAATACAGATTAGAGTTTCCTACAGCCTCTGGCAGTCAAATAATTTTGCAATTTTGTAGCTGATGGCTTATCTACATAGATTCAGAGATAGCAAACTCATTATAGAGGACTGCTGTGATTATCCTCAAATTATGCACCAGGGAGTCCCTTAAACTAATTTCTGCCTAGACTACATTTTAGTTCCTTAAAAAAATAAAAGTGGTTGAAGAGTTAACAGTAGCAAGAATTTTACTGTAGGTTTTTGGTTTTGGTTTTTTTTTTTTTTTTTTTTGTTTTTTTTTTTTTTTTTTTT
>JAOTQP010001286.1:30956766-30975035 GCA_026413545.1 Cichladusa arquata
TTATCATCACAATTAGAATTTCACAGCCTGGAGTCTAAACTTGGCTCATTTCAGCTGAGTTCACACACAATAACCCTTGAAGGATCACAAGAGCCTTTCCCTTTTATATTTCTGTTTTCCATACAATTACTTTAGGTGTAACCCCTAATTCTCCTCTTTCCCTAGATAGAATAAGTCTCCTTAAAGTCTTTTTTATCCAGTCCCCAGTTGTGGATCTTCACTAAATATCCTTATATTTCCCTGCATCATCCTTCAATCTGATTTCACCAGAAATTTTTCACTGGATTCTAGTGCTATCACTAAATTACATGCTGAAGAAATCACACAAGCTGTGTATCTTGAACAGGGTTTTTTAAAATAGCTTCATTTCAAATGAAGGTGGTGGGACCCTGGAACAGTTTGCCCAGACATGTTTTGGGTGCCCCATCCTTGGAGGTGTTCAAGGCCAGGTTGGAAGCATCTTTGAGCCATCTGGTCTAGTGAGATGTGCCCTTGCCAATGGCAGGGAGTTGGAACTAGAAGATTTTTAATGTCCCTGGTGACACAAACCATTCTGTGGTTCTGTGAATTAACACTAGTTGTCTGCAATATTCAAATTCAAGTCCTCTGTCCTTACACACTGGAGGCAGGCATCACCACACTTTCCCATGACTTATCTCCTACTCTTTGGACTATCTTTATAGATTCTTTCAGCTGCCCTTTTCTTTCCTGCCATATTCCAGCAAGCATTTCTGTACCTAACCTTCCACACTGCCCTCTATGTGTGCACTGCTCTCTGCATTTAATGATAAAGACCTGTTGCTTTCTATTTGTGTGAACTTGCTCAAACCAGGGTAGCAGCAAGAGAGCAGTCACTGATGAGTGTAGGACAGCCCACCAGACACTCTGGGCAAGAGACTGTCCTATAAAATGTTAGGGTGACAAAACAAACTGCAAACCAGACTGTTCCTTCAAGGGGGAAATGGGAGGTAGGATGGAATAGAGGAAAAGGAAGACTATTGAGAGACAGGCTAGAGTCGTGTCTTCAAAGAGACAGATGGTGTTTGTTACAGATAAGCTTATAATATTTCCCCTTTGTATTTTTTACATCAAAACTTATTCATATTTCATTTTGCCTTTTTTTTTTCTTTTTTTTTTTTTTTTTTTTTTTTTACTGTAAGAGAGCTATCTTTCTCTGAATTTCAATTACCTGGATTGTCCTCTTCAGGGTGCCTTGGTGCCTTTTGTGTCAGGTCTTCTGTTCATCCATCACTTTGCTATGGGAAGTGTTCCTCTTCTATGGGTGCAAACTAACAGTGTCAGAAGGGTTTTGCTGCTTGTTTGCATAATGCTGAATATTTTCCTTGTGTGACACAGTTTAGTAATTTGGTGGTCTAGCAGGAAATATCTGATTTGTAGTTTCAAATCTGGAAAAAAATCTTAAACCCTGTAACAGCTGTGAACCTTCAGCTGGGACAGCCAGTTATGTACCCTGCACAAAGATACTGCTTTTCAGCTGGGCCCTCCACCCCCTTGTCCTGCACACTTGTTTTGACTTGTTTCAGGTGCTTTAGGAAACAAATTGTGAATATGCCTGTAGGGAAGGGTTTCTTTGCAAATTCTCAAGTAGACACTTGCTGTGATAGTGTTACTTCCACATGAGCTTTGCCAGAGAGTCTAGCCTATCATCCTATGAAAGCATATTTATCTTTCAGTAGACAGGACAAGTATTGACCTGAGCACATAGCACAAGACCTGCAATGCTCACTGAAGTTTTCATGCTAATGCCAAATCTAATTAGCAATTAGTAAAAAGACCTTTTTTGAATCAAAAACATAGGGAAGAAAAAATCAGTATATTCTTATAGACTTCACTTGTGATTTTTAGCTAGCTGCTTCAGCATCTGTTTTTTAGTTTCTCTTTCAGGAAGAAAAATTTGGTACTTTTTTGTGGCAAGCGCTGTGAAAATGTGAAAACCTTCTCAAAATGATTTCACAAATAAAGCAAAGTAAACCTGTCTTCTTATAAAAATTGCCAGGTTCATAACTTGGTGAAGACTGAGTTTGACTAATTTAGATTTTATTTTTATTACAACACAGTGTGAAATAAACCATTTCAGTCAAAAGTCATCATTCCATGATACTTTTTCAGCTAAACCAGATGAGATTTGATTGTTGCAACTCAGCCTAGGAAAGGAAGGCTTCCCAAGGCAACCAGGTGGAAGTGAAAATTGCCTCTGACAGAACTGTATTGCAGGCATATTTGATGTTTATGGAACATGCATGTGTGACTGAGACTTTTGTCCCTCCCTCAGCATGTCCCATACTTGGCTAAGGAAAGTCACTTTATGCCTGGAGGCACAACTGCAGTTCCTGATTTTGTGCCCAGCAACACTGCCCTCATGAGAGCAGGGATGGTCATCCACCAGCTCCCCTTCCTCCTGCTGCTTTAACCAAACCTCTGACTCTTCTGATTAATTCTGAAGGTCCTAAGCTCCCTGTGTTGGTAGAGTTGCATAGACATGAGATTTTATATGCTTAGATATTTAACTTTCCAGTTGAATTTTAAAAATTGCCTGTGTATCCCAGTAGTTCATTTGAGCTGCAGTATACTTATGCACATCTCCACTTCTCTTCCACATAAATGTGTACTTCATGCTGCTGCATTAAGTCTTCCAGGAAGAAGGATCAGAGCTGCTCCTTACACAGTGGGAAAGAGTTTCTTTTCAGCAGTCCTAAATCCATTCTAAATTTACAGCTTTCAACAACTGCTCTAGTCTTGTGATACAGAATGTCATCACAATAGAGGTTTTATACCCCCAGCTTCCCACGGGGAGGAATGAAACTGGTCCTGGTGGCAAGATTTGCAATATGTGAGGTGTCTTCCCATCAGAAAAAAGTGAAATCTATGGTACTTATGCTCAGAGAAAAATCACTGACTTAACTTTATCAAACAAAAAGTATTCCAGAATTTTTCCACACGCAAAAACAAGTTGTAAGGCAGTATCTCTTAGGAAAACTAATCTACAATTCAGTAACTTTAGTTTGCAAGCTATTTGTACCAGATTCTGAATCAAATGGTCTTTTTAAAATTAATTAGTTAATGAATCTGAGTTAAGTGTGCTACAATTCCCTTCTGAATTTTCCTTATTAGAACTATCCATCTCACACCCTCAGTTACACAGATCAGCTTTACGTAATGGGAAAGGTACTTGTCAAATATAAATGTAACCTCAAGAAACAGGCAGACTCTAGTCATACTAGGGACATATTCTTGTATTAGTCAAAAAATGTAAGGATTATTCTGAGTTCATTAAAATCTGTTTGCAAGTGTGCTCATGTGGAAATAAATTCATCTGTAGTTTGAAGTGGAAAGTAATGGAAGTAATTCTCATATAATCAAACCACCAGTCACCATTTGTACCTCTCCTCATAGGAACCCTTCTATCTGTTGGCTGGTTTGAGGTGCAATTAGCTCACTAAAAACCAAGAAAATAAGCAGTTAAGTAGTGGAGCTTATTCCTGTATCCCAATTAAAGAGAAGGCCAACCTCATGCCTTGCCACAAGTTAAAGTATCTCTCCAGGCTGGTAGCTTTTGTTACTGCTCTTGTTTTAGAAGAAGCTTTTACATCAGCATTTGCATCTCTGTTGAGATAGAGATCTCTTTCTTCTTTGGCATGAATACAAGAGAAACCGCACATCATTTGATCTCTGGAGCAAATGCTTAGTTTTGTCAGTGTGCATTTGGCAGTGAGACAGTGCCCGGGGACAAATGACTGAAATTCTGCTCACTTCTCAGCTTGGGCACCTCTGCTCTGACTAGCTGGAAGTCCTGCCTTGCTGGGGCCCAGGCCAGTGGTGAGTCACAGGAAAGGGAGGCACACAGCTCTGACCTTCCTCTCATCATCCATTAAAAGCAGCTTCCTGTACATCGTGTGGGGAGCTAAATCCTGGTAGAGTACAGAGGGATTCCTCAAAACTTGTGAACAGGGTCAAGCTCGTAAGGGATGAGCAGGATAAGACACCTAAGTGGCCATAGAGAGCCTGAGAGCATCTAGGGACATCCATAGCTAGGCATGCAGAGACCTGTACAGTAAGGTGCTTGCAGGGTTTGGCAGCAGCCAAGTGCCCATGTTTTTGTTCCTGCTCTCTTCACTGGGTTTCACCTTACCCCCTTTTTTTTTTTTCTTTTTTTTTCATTTTTTTTTCCAAAAAAGGGGAAAGACTTTACCTACTTTCTCTGCTGGTACTGTGCTCTCTGGAAATGAAGATTTTGCCTCAGAAAATGGAAATAGTAACCTAGAGAAACTCATGCTATCAGGGGAAGACCACAGTAAGATCAGCCTCGAAACCCACCCATAACCAAGATCCTTCCTTCTCCCATGTGCTTGCATCCTAAAGCACATTATCATGAAGCCTGATGTGTTACTGACTCTTCAGCTCAGTCTTCACTCAAGCAAAGCCCCAGTAAAAACAGTGTTTCATGAGAATGAAAATTTGTCCAACACAGACTAAACAGAGATTTTATCAGAGAAGTTATTGCAGTTGGGCTAGAAATGACAGCTGACAAAAAAAAAATAAGGGAAGGATAGCAGGTTTAGTGAGATCATGATGACTGCTACAAACAGGGGAGGTGTGGCTAAGTTATGTGCCAAAAATGTATATAGTTGATGCAGCTATTCCCTTCTGATCTCTTCTGTGCCCGAAGAAACACAATAAATTATATGAAAGTATTTTTAACAGAACTTTCTTGAATTAAGCCTGACTTCAGAAGTGGATTTTCCTCCCTTATCAAATGGCAAAATCCACACATGTAATTTTAAATTTATTGCAGCAGATGAAATGTGTGTCTGGCCCACAATCAGTAAGTGCAATTCACCAACTATTTTACTAAAGGCTGAAATCTTTTCATTCATATTTAGCTGTTGAATCTCTCTCTCTCACTCCTTTACATGAGAAGAAGTGATGATGTGCATATTTTCTTGAGATTTTTGGGTTTCTTTTAAAACTTCTGTTAATTCTCACATGAGGATTTTGGTAGCAGGTCAGCAATTATATTATGAAACAAACATGTCTTTCTGCCTCCAAATAAGAAAATCAAAACAAAATAGATAAATACTACCAGATAAAAAGGCTTGTTAATTAGAACCATTAACCATGGGGGTTTTTTTTAATGGCTTTCATCTTTTATTACATTTTGATAGAAAGATATTGAAAGTAAGTAGTCTAACCTGTAAAACGTATATTATCTCTAGAACACAACACAGCTTCTTCTATCATCCATGATCATTTTATGTAGCATTACTGACAAAAGGAAATCATTCCCTGCTGTACATTTGTGATCAAAAAATACTGTGTGAAGAGGAGGAAAATCTTTTGTTCTGTGTATCTATATTTCAACTTGAATGTATATGCAATAGATTTTTTTACACTCCCTCTCTGATATGCCATGATGTTGAATTCAAAGTACTTTGGAATATTTACCTCATGATAGACTAGAGGATACGGATGTGGAAACTTAGCACCTTAGAAGTCCATAATCTTTCTTACCTGACTCATACAGTCAGAAAAACTTCATGTCTGCCACAGCAAGTGAAAATTAGCAGGGCCTGACATGAATGCTAGCCAGGTTGTGATTTAATGTCTATAAAACATTATGAACTCTTACATACTGTGTTTTGTAACTGAACTCATGTTTGGGTACTCAGTAGCTCTCCAGAACACAAACAAGATCCACAGCGTGACTTTGGCATCAATTAAGCTTTTCTCATTTATGAGTAGTAACAGGTCAGACTGAATTTTTGGGTTTCTGTGTCATGAAGGGAGAAGGACTAGGCAGAACTAAAAACAAATACATTGCACTTACGTTTTTAAGGATGCCCTTGATGAAAGCAATTTTTTCAGGATCCAAGTCTTTCAGAATTCACAGAGCTTTGAGAGCTCTTTTTAAATAAAGATATGCTGCTTGCATGTGTTTTCAATTCATTCATTCATTCATTCATTCATTCATTCATTCATTCATTCTTCTAAATATTCTGTACTTGGCAAAACAGGATATAAATTTAGTCTGCAGCTGTTTCCACAGGCTGTTGAGTTTAATTGAAAGTAGAAGTGATCCAGTGTCAAAGTGAACATTAAAACAGAAATCCGGAAATCTTGGGCTTGGTGCATGAGACTGAACTCCCTAGATGCTGAGCCAGGGCTGTGTCGCTGTAAGTGTGTCACACCAGTGCTCTGGAGGGAAGGAGTCCTGACTCTGCACCCCTCTGAAAAGTGAGACCTGTGTTTGTCCTAACACAGAAGATGGCTGTACAGACTTAGCAATATGCCACTGCATTCAGCACAATTGAAAATTCTGTTTGGCAAGTATTTTCTCAATTTGGCTTTGTCCTTTCATATGTATATGGATAAGCAAATTAAACCCCATTCTTACTGTGGTAATGGTTGGACTATGCAAAGCAAAGCAAATACACACAGCAGACAGTGGTGCTGGCTCTTACTCATGTTTCAGGTACCAATCTATTACCAGCTAGGGATTTCCTCCTTGGGACAGCCTGTTTGCATTGCCCACCTAAACTTCACATCAAATATAGTACCATTTGCTGTTCAGGAATTCCACTTTATAGGTCATTTATTTATCTGAAGAAACCAAAAATCACTACTGGCAAATAATTGTGGCTCGCCTCCTTTACCCTGACAAAAGAGAGGTTCACAGGGCTCTGCAACTCTGAGAAAGCAGTTGAGTGAAGTGTGGTGGAAGTGTCTTTGCAATAGGCAAGATTTGCAAGGATAAGGAGCATCCTTACAACAGGTTGATTGCTTCAATGGAGAAGAAAATCTTCATACCAGTTGCCAGGCATCCATGTCTGACCTTCGAGTATGAGCATGAAAATACCTAAAAACAAAAACCACAGACAAACAAAAACAACAAAAAACCACCACAAAACAAAACAAAAAGAATCCCAAACTTCTGAAAAGTAGAGGAGAGAAGGCGACTAAGGAGTTAAAAATTTCGAGAGCTGTGTAAAAAGGGACAGCACTGCAAAGGGGAAAAACCCTGCAGTTCTGTGTTAAAGCTTCTTCGAGTAAACTTCTTCCGAGTAGTTAAAAATCTGACCTCCTGCTCCTCGCAATCGGAGGCAGGGAACCAGGCGGCGACAGTTCTTCAACACTTTATTTGCAGGCTGAAGGGGTTTTCTTTGCCGCTCGCCTTTCCTTGGAGAGGACACCTTCGCCCGCTGTGCCCATCCCGCTGCATTGTCACATTGTCACCGTGCCGTTCCGTCCCCCGCGCCCCAGAGCCGCCGCCAGCGCCTCCCTCGGGGCTGCCGGCTGCCCCCTTCGCCCTTCCCGAACCGGGTGCCAGCAGGGTTGTAAGAATTTAGCAACACGCTGTACATTTTGATTTAAAAAAAAAAAAAAAAGCTTTCTAAAACTAAACCCGGGAGCAGCGCTAATTAACTGTGGAGCAATTTTAATTGTCAGGAACACACCTTCTGCCTTTCACACAACAAGTCGGTGAAGAGAATACCTGAGCTAACCTGAGAAAATATAGGAAAGTACTTTGGAGTGTCTCCTTGGGACAGAGTTTTCTACAATAAACTCGAGGCGTCTCAGAGCTAGCTTTAAACGACATGAATGAGTTTAGCAACTCAGCCAAAAGCCCTTGTCACCCTGTCACCTCCCCCTTCCCGCAGCTTTCAAAGAATTCAGGGATGAAACATCTAAAATAAATCCCTAGCCCTGCTTTCGCATTTCCAGCGTCTCTTCATCCGAGACAAGGAGATTGGCGGGGATCCCCGGCCACTCCGTTTCCAGCCGAGATGCTGGGGGGCTGCAGGCACCTTCTCCATCTCACCTATTTCCAGGCGATTTCACGGGGATTCATTCTCCCACTAAGGCTCGGAGCTGCTCACCTGTCCGCAGAAACGAATTTCTGGACCATTTGCTCTGAAAAAAAAAGCCCACCGTCCTAAGGAGTGTCGCAGTGTGTCCCTTGGGGGAGCGCAGGGCACTCCGTGCAGAGGGAGAGAACTGGCTGTGATTCGGAGTAAAACACCCCGAGGCTGAAGGAGGCGGCGGTGCCCGGTGCCAGGAGGCGTGCGGTGCGGGCAGGGCCGGCCAGCCCTTACGGGCTCTGCCAGAGCTCCCCCCCGGCCCGGCCCGGCCCAGCAGCCCCGCCGGGCGGCTCGGTCCCCCCGGGGTCCCGCTGCCGACGGGGCGCACACGCCGGGTGGCGCTGCGAGCCCGCGGCAGCTCCGGCCGCGCCTCCCCCGCTCTGCCGGGGTGTCCGGGTCTGCATCGGGGCAGAAAAGGGGAAGGGGAGCAGCGGGGGGCAGCTAATCGCTCTCGAAAGAAGCACCGGTGCGCCCATGGGGAGAACGTCCGGGCGAGGTGCAGAGATTTCTGCCCGGCAGCAACCGGGATGCGCGAGTGGCCGGATTCATTGCCAGCGGAGGGAGAGCTGGTAAGGCGTGGGAGACAGCTGGAGGTACACTGATTGCATGGGCACACGCATGCACATCCTCCTGTCTCGAGGGATGAGGACAGGAGTAAAGCAAAGTATGTTGCCGGCAGCAGAAATAATAATAATAATAATAATAATAATAATAATAATAATAATAATAATAATAATAGAGTATTCTTTTCCTCGTCCCCGCAAAAGAAATTTGAACAGCTTTACATCGCCCCAGAAGCAAAAGCTGTTCCAAAGAAGCCTCCAGCCCAGCCACCTCTCTTTCCAAAACAAGGGATGAGCGCTCACAAGCCTCCTTTCTGCGTCCCCGACCGACAGGGCAGCCCCGAGGCTCCAGCCGGGATCGGGGGCTGCTCCCAGCATCGCCTCCCTGGGGATACCGACTTTGCTAAGGCGTCTGGACTCCCTGTCTGCTTCTTGCACTTTGCAGAGCAGTATCGCTCAGCCTGAAAAGCAGAATTCTCCCGTTGCCAAGACCAAGATTACTCCACAGGAGGCTGGTCCATTATTCAGCTCCTCACCGGCCTTGCAGGCAATATAAATATGCTTCTTGAAAAATTGTGCGCTTCTCAAGAAGTAATACAGGATCCTAGTTTGTTTCGAAATCCACAAGTGTAAAATGGAATTACTCTGTATTTAGAGTGCCCCACTAAAGCTCCAATGCACTAGCCATTATCCCCTACTTTCCTAATCCCTTTTTTAAAAAAAGTAATTCCAAGTGGCATTTAGAAAACCATAGAACAGGAAACACAGTAATTGTCCTAAATAGCGCAGTTTTTCTCAATATACACCTTCCTGATGTGTAACAATTTCTCCATACACTTTAGCAAAAGACAGCCAGTTTGCTTAAAATGATGCTATAACAAGAAGTGAAAAATGGATGTTCTACTTTTTAAAGCAGATATTGCAAAATGTGCTTTCCTCCATGGGATTGTTGAGGAATTTTTAATATATCTTTATGATTTTAAAAAAAAAAAGTGTAATGGAGAGAGCTGAGAAAGCAGATGTCGATTTATTCTAAGAAACATAAGTTATTCTGATACAGCGAAAGACTTTTGTCCTTTTGTCACAAATCTGGCGAAAGCATGAGCAACTGCACACCTAATTTGTTCACGCCTTTACCCAGCTCCTTCTTCGCAAAGCTAAACCACGGGATGTAACTGAAACGTGGCAGGTTTTGGCAAGTGCATACTTACTTTCAGCCACTCGTACTGAAAGATTTGTTGGACTGCATCAAGTACTCTTACTCCATCACCTTTACAGCTGTGAGCATGTTGATGGCTGGATTAGCCATCACATCCAGAAATAAAGCTTTTGACATTTCAGTTCTTGTTTTCTGCTTTCGTATTCCTAGACTGGAATCGAGGAGAAGTCAATACCTTTAGATTCCTGTTTAGTCTCGTCAGGCACAGACCGAGGGTAGCAGGAAAGGCACTACCAACAGGCAGAAATGAAGTGGTGTTTTAAATCACTTCAGCTTCACACATCTCCCATCACTGCTCTATTGAAAATTTAAACTGGAAAATGACAATAAAAAGCCGGAATAATGGGGAAAGCAGGACACGAAATTCGATAGACATTGCTACTAGCTTGAAGGGAAGCGACTTAAAAGGTCAGAGAGCAAACGGGAATGGCCACAATCATCTGAAGGCAGTTGGAAGGTAAGTTGATGGACACCGGTTTGACCTGCAGGTCAGCAAACTAGTTTAACTCTACCTTGATCTGCACAACGCAGAGACAAGTTCCCGGCTCCTATCAAGCAACTCAATGCCCTTATCTGGAAGGGTTTAGTAAAAGTAAATCCACTACAAAAAGGAGCTATTCAGCCTTCGAGTGCTGGGTTTTGCTGGTAAAAGAAAGGAAAAATTGTGTTCTCACACAGCCTGGATCCAAACCGGCGGCTCCCAAACAGCAGCAGCACACACTCCTTCCTGGGCAAAGGAAGAGTTTTGCTGCTGGCTCTATCCCACTGCCAGACAGTCCTGAGATGGAGCAACCAGTGCCCTAAAGAGACCATCAAGATCCTGGACAATAGCATTTTGATAGCGCTCTCTTTTCAGCTGGATATCGGAGAAGCAGTATTAGAAGTTATCCTCTGCTCCATTACCCATTTTACTAGGTGCTCAGACCATTTCATCATGAGCAAAATTTCCAAGTAACATAACCACTCACTCCCACTGGGGAAATCAGGTGCTGCTACACCACCTCATTTACATGGCATTAAAAAACAAACAAAAAAGCAGAGCAAACTGTTGCTTTGTTTCAGTAGCAAACTTTGCAGGCCTCTCCTGGTTGTGTTTGTAAGGAAGAAAAATTCGAATGCAGCTTGGAAAAAAGTCAACTAGAGTAACTCTTGTTTCTAGTGGTTGTTAGCAGTCCTGTCTAACCCCTACACCATGCAGAGGACCAAATCTTGAATGCACCTGCAGTTGACTAGTCTGTGCTTCTTTGCCCTGTAGTTTAATACCTGCTGTTTAAGGTACTACTAACAACCATGCATTTTACATGTGTGCACAAAAGACCATTCTGCTATGCAGATTAAATGCTCTAGCCCTGATTTTTCAGTACCTCAACAGTGAGCATCACCTCCCTAGGTAACACGAGGCCAGATTTCCAAACAGAAACAACACGACCTCCACACACTTTCCCACCCCCATCCCGCCAGCCCCCAAAGAAGGTGGTAAAAGAAAGTGTTAGGAGTTTGAGGGTTTTGGTTTGGTTTCAGTTTCGATTCGGTGTTTTGGGGGTTTTTGCCAAAAAGCGAAGCAAACGCCAAAGGCACAATTGTGTTTTTATTGATGTCCAGGGAGAGCTTGTGGGAAAGATTTAAAGGACACAACAAGAGCAGCAGCGCTGGACCGGCTGGCTGACAGCACCCTGCAGCCCTTGAAACTGCCCAGATTCCCGGTCCTGGGGGGAAACGCCCCCGAACAAGACGGGAGTTTTCACACACAACCGCGAAGTTTCCCAGCTCTGAGACCTGAAGAAGTTAGTGCTCACTATGGCAATTAGCATTGCTCCCAGCCACAACCACCTTACCTCAAAACAAAAGCAGAGGACCACTTTTTATTTCGTCTTTTAAAGCAATAATGACCCTCAGCATTTCAATATTAAATCTCCTTTCACAATAGATCCGGCGTGATGTGAAAAATAATTTCAGGAGGAGGTATATGCAAAGCAGCTTCTCAAACACGCTCTGATTTGTGAGAGGCACTGTATTATTAGTCTGATAAAAACATATTTTTTAAAAAAAGAGCTAATGTCTTTCATTTAGTTTCCTCTGATAGTGCATCTTCAAAAGCATGAACAGAACAACTTAGCCATTTTAAAGCCTCAAAGCTGCTCTCAGTATGTGCTAAAATTTACATTCGTTTTATGCTTACTTTTCTCTGAAACTCTAGAGAGCAACTTATGCCATATGAGTTCAAAGTAAATCATTGACTGTAAGGATGGACTTACAAAGAAGAAAAACAATTGGCTGACTTAAGGTAGAATGTTTTTCTGGAGTTTATTAATACCATTTAAAATATTACAGATAAAAATCAATTACATTTCATGCATTTAAAATGCAAATCTAAAATGTTCCAGCGAAGGGCTTTTCATTTCAATGTGAAATATCCAAATTATTTCAACATTACAATGAGATAATTAGTTTGCAGCATTGCAAACCGCTAATGTAGTGTCAGGAGTGTTTATTAACATTTATCAATATTATTTTCAGGAAATACACATAGGCCAACATTAGTTCAGTTTCACTTGGACAGTTTATTTAATACATGGGTCGTGGCTAACCCACTTTATGAAATATAGGAGAACTCTCACCGTAACTATACCTGAACTGCCAGCAAATGCAAATAAGTACATGCTCCATTAAATTAAATGTCATTCAACATTTATCAAATATTGTTTGCTTAATTACAGTTGTATGCCTAGCTAAATTAATATTCAAGCAAAACCTATATCCTGAAGTGTGATTTGATGCACACTTCAAGAAAGGAGTCCAGAGAAAAAAAATGCAGTGAACCAGGACTGCAACAAGAATGTTTTTCTCGTGACAGGAAAAGAAATAAAAATTAGAAAGGAAAAAAAGCTCAAGTGTACTTCAATATATTTTCAAATATTTACTGGAAGAAATTTACAAGAAAAATACTATACAAAATCGTCTCCTGGACAACTGCACCTCACACCGATACACTGGTGGAGTTTTATTTAATTGTTAGCTAATCTAGAACGATTCCCCAGTGGTACAAACCTACAGGTTCAGAAGCATTTTACAAATATTTAATTTTCCTATTCTCCCCCCCGGCCTCCCTTTTTTGGCATTGGAAATACATCTTCGTTTGAAACCCACGGTGCTTCTTCATTCGTCTGAAGTTAAAAAAAAGTATACGACTTTCAACCTAATTATTTTCAATGTATTTCTCGATTCCGGCTGGAACGAGAATTATACAAATGTGCTGGCAAACGCAGTGAAATTTGGACTCGAGGAGGTAAACGATTTGTTAAAATTGAAAAAAAAATCATTCAGGGGAAGGGAAATAAGCACGCTGCCGCTCCGGTGCCGGGGAGCAGACGGGCTCTGGGCAGGTACGGGGATGAGAGCAGGTCCGGGGGTCAGCTCGGGCACGGAGCGTGGCTGGCGGCGCTGCCGTCGGAGGCTCCCCCGGGGCACCTCGGCTGCACCGCCGCCAGTGCCGGAGGGAGGGGGCACGGGCCGCTTTCCAGCAGCAAAGCGACAGGGGACGTGGGTGCTTTTTCCGCTCTAAAAGCAACACGAGGCGGGGGGTCTCAAGGCGAAGGGGAAAGGAAGCCGCCCCACGGGGGGTCGCGGCTCTCCGCCCTTGCCGAGCCGCTCCCCTGCCCCCGTCGCGGGGGTTGCGCGGCCCGGCCGCACCGCCAGCCCCTTGCGGGGCTCCGGGAGGGCAGCGGAGCGGCGGCGGGGCCGAGCGCTGTTCTAGCGGAGCCGTGCCAGCTACTTACGTGTCCGCGTCCCCGCCGCGGGGCTGCGCGCTCGGGGGACCAGGAGGGCGGCGGGACTGGGGGGCGCGGCGGCCCCGCGCCTCCGCCCGTCACTCCAGCCCGTTGCGGTGGCCGGGCTCGGGGGGCGGCAGCAGCTCCGGGGAGTGGCAGGGCGGACTGCCGGCCGCGCTGTGCTCGCTGTCGGTGTCGCTGCCCTTCTTGCCGCCAGGGCCGGGGCCGCCGCCGGGGCCGCCGCCGCCAGGACCCCCGGCGCCTCCGGGGCCGCTGTGGGTCTTGACGTGCTTGCTGAGGTGGTCGCTGCGCATGAAACGCTTGTTGCAGACGGGGCAGGCGAAGCGCTTCTCGCCCGTGTGGGTCCGCAGGTGCCGCTGCAGCTCGTCGGAGCGGGTGAAGCGCTTGCCGCAGAAGAGCCAGTTGCAGACGAAGGGCCGCTCGCCCGTGTGCCAGCGCAGGTGCGCCTTCAGGTGCGAGGTCTTGCCGTACACCTTGCCGCAGCCGGGGATGTGGCAGCTGTGCAGCCCCTTGCGGCGCAGGCTGGCCCCCGCCGGCCCCAGCCGCTCGGCCTCCTGGCAATTTGGGCAGTCGCAGGTGGCGCGCCCCGAGTAGCGGCGGGCGGAGGAGCGCGGCGAAGCGGCCAGCGGTGCCGTGGGGCCACCGCCCAGCATGGAGCCCCCGGCGCCGGCCAGCGGCGAGGGGGCCGAGTCCGGGTAGGAGCCGGGCAGCACCGGCTTAAATCCGTCCATGAGATGCTGCCCGGCGGGGCTGAGGAGGTGCGAGGAGGCGCCGCTGCTGAAGGCCGAGTGGCCCAGGCCCGAGTAATCCGAGTTGTAGCCGCCCAATGGCGAGTGGAGCGAGGTCTGGAGTCCGCCGGCCGCCGGGTGCAGCGAGCCGGGCAACGCGGCCGCACCGTTGGGGCTCTGCACGTCGATCCAGCCGGCGCCCACGTCCCACCAGCTGGAGGCGCCCGCTGAGCCTACCTCGCCGGCGCCGAGCCCCGGGTGCGAGGGCTTGAACCAGGACTCGTAGGGGTGCGCCATGCCCACCCGCGGGTAGATGCCCTGCAGCCCCTCCACCGACGTGTGCACCTTGGAGATGAAGACGGGCTGGTGCGCCGCCGCCTCCTGTCCCGCCGCCCCGCCGCCGCCGCCTCCGCCGCCGCCGCCGCCACCGGCGCTGCTCGGCGCCTGGAAGACGGAGTAGTCGTTGGCGAAGGGCGAGCTGGCGGCCGCCGCGCTGCTGGAGGTGAGGGAGAAGGCGCTGGATCCCGGCGAGCCGCCGCAGCTGAACGAGTCCGAGACGAGCGCGGCCGCCGCCGCCGCCGCAGCTGCCGCCGCCGCCGAGGAGCCGTTCCGCGCCGCGCCCGCCACGCCGAAGCCCGGGAGGCCGGAGCCCACGGCGCCGCAGCTGCCCGCCGAGGCTGAGGAGGAGGAGCGTTTCCAGGGGTGGAAGCCTTTGCCGAAGGAGGACGCGCTGTCCGAAAGGGCGGACGGCGAGGGGCTGGGGCTGCCGATCTTGTTGCAGGTCGCGGCGAGCATGGCCAGCGGCGTGGAGCCTACCCGCGGTTCCTCCTGCGGGCACAGAGGGGAGAGGGCCGTCCCGCCGGCGTCAGGGATGGAGCGGCCCCGCGCCTCCGCCCCGCGCCCCGCGTTCCGCGCCCGGCACCGCTCCGCTCCGCCGCCCGGCCCCGGGCGCAAAGTTTCGCGACTCCCGCGGGAGGATCCCCTCGCTGGGGCCAGCACCGCGGTTCTGCTTCCAAACGCCTTCCGGGGCTTTTTTTTCACCATCCAACTCCCCTCCCCCGAAGGAGCTCAGGAGGGGTTAAAAAAGGGGGAGAAAAAAAAGAGAAGGAAAAAAAGTTGTGTCTGTTACCGTAGCTTTAAAGATGCCCCCGTCACGGCGGCAGCTACGTTTCAGCCTGCTCCCTTTTCCCGGGACGTGGCCGGTCCCCGTCCCTCAGGCCAGTAAGGCTGTTTTCTTAAATATAGAATCGCAGGACTATCAAATTACTATTTTTTTTTTTAAGCGTCCTTTAAATCAGCCTAGTTTACGCAGCAACGATAATGAAATACATATATAAATTTAACATATGTCAATATGTATGCATACACGAGTCGAACGTACCTGCTAGACACGGTGGGTTGTGTTATTTTAAAGGGAAATAAAAAGCCACAATCTGTTGCAAATTTTTTAAAAAATTGCACACAAAAAATCACCGATAGTGCTGGGTTTGGGATTTTTTTGTTTGTTTGTTTGTTGTTTTTTTTCTTCCAGCAGTCACATGTAAAGAAGAAAAGCCACTTCTTCGGGGGCACAGGAACAGCACAGCCCAGGCGCTGTAGGTTGTTTCTACAAATGCCCTTAAAACCTTTTCTTGCTCACTGAAAAGTGACTCTGCCCCCTTTTCCCCCACTCACTCTTTCTTTTCTCCTAAATTCACTTGTACTTAAGCTAAAAAAAAAAAAAAAAAAAAAAAAAAAAAAAAAAAAAAAAAAAAAAAACCCCAGTCTGAATAGAGGAGACTGATAGCCCCGGTCAAGACAGGGGTTATTTTAACCCCCTCCAATCGACAATAAAAAGAAACCAATTAAACCAGCAAGAGAAAAAAATCCTTAGACTCACCCCTAGAAGTGAAGTTGCCATCACACAAAAGTGCCCTCCTCTCAGAGGATCTTTTTTATATTGATAAATCAGAGGCAGTGTTTTTTTTAGAGGTGTGCAATACAATGATCAGTTCCGCCCATTCCACCACAATTGTAGCTCCCTCGCCGGCTTTGAAGTGCCGCTGAGCCACCGCCAGCCAATCCCCGCCACCGCCACCGCCGCCTCGCTCGCCGACGTGACTGCGTGAAGTCAGCAGCGCCGTCGAGCCCGGCCGTCGAGCCCCGCCGGCGCTGATGACCTCACGCACTCACGTCGGCGAGCGCCGCGATCTGCGGTCCCGGTCCGCAGGGACCGCTCATCCCGGGCCGGGCTTGCTTCGTCCCGGCCGCCCCTTTCCATCACCCCCCCCCCCGCCGTGTGCGTGATTTGACAACAGTTGGTTTTCGGGGTTTTTCCCGCGAAGCGGTTTATATTTGAATTTTTATATTGTCATCATCATCATCTCAATCTTACTGTGCTTATCGGCACGGGCTGGCGAGAGCGGTAGCATCCCGTTTTTTCACTAGCCCCCCTCATTCCCCCCATCCCGATCTCTTCTGGGCAGCCTTTCTTCTCCCGTTGTCCCGGCAAGTGGTGGGGGGGACACTTCAGGCCACTGCTCCCTGTCGTTCCCTCCCTTCTCGCCCTGGCCGACCGCGGTTTCAGCCGTGATTCTTGGTGGTGGGGTTGCACAAGCGGAGTCCACCCGGGCGGCACCGGCACGATCAGGGGCTGGCTTCCCGACCCCCATCCCCTCGAAGGTGAGCGCTTTGCTCCCCTCGGCTCCTCGCCCGGCCCTGGCGCCTGCGGGGAAGGGCAAAGCCCGCTCCCTCTGTCCCTGGGGGACCCCGTTCGGCCCGGCCCTGCTCGCCCAGGTGCTCTCACCCCGCGGGTTTTCCACGGCTCTGCTTAGCTTCCCAAGGGATGTTTTTCCGCTTTCTCTCGGCTTCGCTTTTGACCCGTTTCCGTGTCCTGGGGATATTGACTGTACATCATATCTATTGATCAAGGGGGTAATGTACATTATCATACTTTGAAGTAAGAGTGAAGTAAATTAATGAACTGCTTTCTTTCTCTGAAAGCTGACGCTTACCATAAATGTCGCGTTTCTCTCTGCGAGCTGCTCTGAATGATTTTAGCCTGTTGAGAAGGCGTGACAGGCCAGCCCAGAAGGAGGAAGGGGTGGGGGAAGGAGGGAACTCCGTTTAACAAATAAAAAAGAATTAACTTCATTGCTTTGGTCTCCTTCTATAATGATATTCATTTTACAGACCTAACGCACACTTGTTTCAATTTCAGGTTTAATTTAATCAATACTATCACCCGCAAAGAAGGGAAGAACATTTCCCGGAGATACTCCCTTGTATGAATGCTTATTAACTTTTTATCTCCACTTTCTTTATCTGCTGGAGATGGGAAGGAACTATTAAGACATAGATTAGAAAGCGTAAGAGCAAAACAAGCATCGTGAGCATTACATTTTAGAGGAACACAAAATCGCATTTTGTGGTGTGCCAGGTTAGGTAAAAAGATCGACACGCATTCCTTTCAGTCCAGAAAGTCTGAGAGACTTTGCCATACACCGGGGAAGTAGAAGCCTTTAGTGATATATCTCTTTTTAGGACAGCCTCGCCGGGTGGGTCTTCCGTTCGCATCCGTATTTTGTCTGCACTTGTCTGCCCAGAGGAAACGTGTCCTTTTTTGATCTTTTCGTGTTTGTTTGTTCCGATGTTCCCTGACTCTTTTGATTTGGGGTCGAAAATCTTTAATTTTCAGTGCGCTTTTCCTTTAAATGCACCGTGTGGGAAATTATGAAAAACTCGTTGTAAAAATAGTCGTGGGAGTCTTTACAAGGGAACTCAACTGAGAGGGAGGAAAAAAAAAAAAAAAAGGCAAATACATCAGAACAGAAATCACAAAACTCCTGCCAGTGGGCATCCTCCTGCAACTCTGATAATTCCCCCGAAACTGGAAAAGCAGCAGCTTCTGAACTTTGAGAGCGGTGAGCTGATATTTTCTGAATTCGCCACGGAAACATCTGTAACCTTCCTCCTTTGTATACATTGCCTGCTGGGCAAAGGATTTAAGCAAGCTTACAATTTTGTTTGCATTTGCCTAGTATAGAATGTACAAACTTGTTTCCCAGGAAGTTTGGGGTTTTTTTAACTACTGCTGTGAAGTTGGCAGGATTCCT
>JAOTQP010001286.1:30988170-31064192 GCA_026413545.1 Cichladusa arquata
CTGACTGTCAGAGAGGAAGAGATTAGTCTGTGTCTGTTAAACAGTGAAGTCCTCTAAGTGCTTTTATGCTCTTAAAAGCTCAATCTGCCCTTGTATATGCAATCTGCAGTGCGGTGTATCATCAAAAAAAAAGCTACTGAGTTTGTGCATGCATGTGTAGTAATTGATTTTTTCCAAGGTACTTCCCTGGCTGCAGTATTGCATATTTTGAGGGTAAGATCAAATCATCGTGTTGAGGAATAAGCCACTGGAAATATGGTTGTGAAAACAACAGCACAGGTGGCAATCAGATTTGGAACGCAGACATCTTAAATCAGTGCACTTTGTGGGAATTCAAGGTAAATTTCAGTGATAGTAAGGTCTGGGAAAACAATTGTGCCAGAAAACAAAAAGGTCTCGGTGTCTTTTTGTCTGAAAGTGTGATAGCTCTCAGAGTGAAACCCTTGCCTCACCAGAGAGAGGGCTTCTCAAGGCCTTGCCAGAATCTGATTGCTCACTGCATCTCTGTCTGCATTACCCACTGTGATACATTCATTAGGACCCATAATTTCAAACAGTGAAAATGCTCCATTAAGATTTGATAAATTAGGAAAATGCAAACATTTGCATTGAGCAGATGACATATGAGAAGAATCTGAGAGAGCTGCGTTTCTGCAGCCTGGAAAAGAGATGGCTAAAAAGAGATTAATTTTCTGTCTTCATCTCTGTTATGGAAAATGTGAAGCCAGACTCTTCTTGCAGGTGCACAGCAGAACAAGAGGCAGTGGACCCAAGTTGAAACAAGGGAAATTCCTCTGAAGAAAAGTGATTTTTCCTAGGGAGGTTGACTTAACACTGGAAAGGCTGCCCTGTGCAACCTTCATCCTTTGAGGTATGAAAAATGGACGAGACCCTAGGAAACCCAACCTAGCTTTGAAGTTAGCCTTGCTTCAAGCAGTGTTTGAATACAATGGGTTTCTATGTCTCTTCTAACACAAACTTCACTATTAAAAAAAAAAAAAAAAAAGAAGAAGAAAGATAAAATAAAAAGCAAATGTAGAATTCTGCTTGGCAAGTTGAATGCTCCCTGAAAATAAGGATACATTTACATCAACAGTGTTTGCTCCTTGGGACAGGAATTCACTTTCCAATTCTGTTTGTAGAGGATCAGTAGCAGTGGGATTTCTATCCTTGGCTAGTGCTTTCCTAAACTACAGAAACTGTCGTTTAAGCCCAGCTGGAAATTAAACACCCTGCAGCTTCTCCCACAAACCCCCCACTCTTCCCCCCCAAACCTGGTGGCATGAAGAGAATCAAAGTAAAGTTTCTAGTTTGAGATGAGAACAGTTTAATAATTGAAAGTAAAGTCAAATACAGTAATAATGCTAAATGATAATAATGATAATAAAAAGGGAAACCCAAGTGATGCACATTACAATTGCTCATCACCTGCTGACTGATGCCAGACCCCCCCAGATCAGCCCCTCCTCTTCCTCCTTTGTCCCCCCACTTGATGAACAGAGCCTGATGCAACATGGTCTGGAATATTCCTCTGGTCAGTTTGCATCATCTGTCTCATCTGTGTCTCCTCTCAGTCCCCCATGCACCCCCAGCTTCCTTTCCACTGTGGCAGCATGAAAAGCAGAGCCTTGGCTCTCTGCAAGCCCTGCTCAGCAATAACACAAACATCTCTGTATTATCAACACTGTTCAAAACATAGTCCCATACTAGCCACTGTGGAGACAATTAATTCTACCTCAGCCAAAATCAACACATTATACAAATATCACAAAAGACGGGTGACTCCATAAGAAGAAAAATATAATGAGGGTAAAGTTTAGCAAGTGTCTAAACTGTAGGAGATGTGATAATAAGAATGGCGATTCTATCAAAGCCATGCCCTTAGGTGGAGAAGGAAGTAAACTGACAAATGAAAAGATTGTGCTTTTTCAGACACTGGGCCAATCATATGATGAGTCTGTGACTGTCTTGGATGGAGAACGAATGTGCTGACTGGACTGTGACAGGCAGTCTGGATGTCTAGTGATGTGCTTTGACATCTTCTTTGTGATTTTGGTAGTGTAGATGGCTTTGATCAAAGCATATGGCCCTCCCATGCATCATCAAAAGCAGTGGGATTGTCCCAGATAAAATTTGGTTACTCTTGGAGTAGGGGAATGCTTGCTATGGAAACACAGCCAAGTGTTATCCATCTCACTACAAACAAGTATCCTTGCCTGAGGAGAAGTGACAGATGGCTTGCCATGCATAACCCTGGAATTCACAACCTGCTTTATGTGGATCTCCTGTCTATTGCTTTCTTCTCTCCCTCATTTCCATTTCCATTCCCACTCCCACCATTCCTTGGGCTTTTGCCATCACCCTCCCACCCTCTCCCCATTCCTATATTGTTTCCTATTCCTATATCTCTCCCACAGCACTGCCTCTGCTCCCTCCCTGCTCTTTTCTTGCAGACACAAACCGAGCTGCAGGTCTGAGAGGGTGTCTGCCAGCACAAGGCAGTAGGGAAAGCCACTGTGGTGCTGCTCTTCTTTATCCCATTCTCATTAGTGTTATATATCCCAGCTCCTGGAAAGTGCTCTTATAACTTGTTATGGTCTGATATGTGAAAATTTTTCGCCACAAAATTTTTCAATTATCTTGTTTAAATGACAAGGGAGACAGAATGTGTAAAGTGCTTGCTTTTTTTGCACTGGACTATGGCAAGTTTCACTCCTTTCCTCATCCATGATTAATTTAGTTTGTTGCAATGCAAAGCTTAACTGGGTGTATGTGCAAGTTAGAGTGTTGGTGTACATTTCAGAGGAGAAATCAGGATTGGATACGTACAGAATCCTCCCGAATTTATATCCAAATGCTAAACTTTTCAAAGTTCATTAAAACTTGCTCAATTCTTGCATTATTTAGTTGGATGTCAGAAGTACTGAAGATGAAACACCAGATAAATGAATCGTGTCACTTGTGGAGTGACAGGAAGGAGGAAATACAATCTCTCCCTCTCTTCTTGAACCTTCTCACCTAAGAGATATAGGTCACAGAGGTCACATAAAGTTGAAAGCAGATTTGTCTAAACTGGATTTCTTGAGAGCAAATCACATTCAAAATGCACAGTTTCCTGTTGGAGTGCTTTACACCTGCTTTCCTTAATCACCTCAGTACTGCCATTGTTGTTTCTGCTTGCTTGTGGATGTCCTAGGCAGGTTGGTGTGTGTCTCTGGACAGGAGTACCAGCACTTTTCAGTGGGTGCTGGCAGCCTCTTAGCAATGTTTGCCACCCAGTTCAGTGGCAAATGTGAAATTCAGAGGGAGCTGTGGCCTGCTGCCATTTGCAGGCTGTACAGACAAGGGGTGCTGCAAGAGGACACGTGTTTCATGCAGAGGCTCACGCTGTAAAATAAGTTTGGGAGAAAGTGCAGCTCCACTTTTACCTTCTGCTGCCATTGTGACACACAGAGAGCAGAAACCTTTGGTCTTTTGAAAGCCTCCTGTTTGCATTTCTCCCTAAGTGGCCCTGCAAGGAAATAGAAACAGACTGACTCTATTACACAGTCTGTGAGATCTGTGCAGGTATCCCTTTAACTGTTAGAAGTTCTAACTTTATGAACTGAAAGAATGCTGTGTTTGAAGACTTCAGGGTATGAGAACATTTGAAAAATTAGCTGGCAATAATCAAATTTAAAAATAAGGTTTGAACCAAAACACTGCAATATTTTTTTGCTTTAAATAAAAGCAGGTGATGCCTAAAACTTGCCCAATATACGGTGAGCTTTGTATGCACCTTCCAGTCAGGTATTTTACCAATAGTGACCTAGAAACATTAAGAGAATTGCAAATAGAAAATATTGGTAATGACTTAAAGAACTTATGATTACAATACAAATGGGGAGGGTGAGGGGTAAAAACCTCTCATGGTTTATATTGCCCTAGTTGCCAGATTTCTAATTTTTTTTTTTTTTAGATGAGGTCTACAAATCAGGGGTAATTGCTCAAGATATGTAAAGTGTCTTACAATTTAAATCAGGATAAACCCCAATCTTAATAAAATGAAGCCAATCTTAAAACAAGCAAAGAAACAAAAATCCAAATAACCTTGACATAAGTAATTAGTTTTAATTTCAGCTATTTAGAACTTGTCTTCTCAAGGAAAACTCGATTTTGTTTAATTGATGAAGGAAACCTGTTGCTAAATAGAGAGAAAAGTTCTTTGGGTATTTGTGAGGGGGTTTGGGGTGTTGGGATAGTTTGTTTGCTTGGCTAATTATAAGGATGAATTAGAGATTTAGGAACCATCCCGGGAGAAAACTTTGTGCTAACATTTCAGAGAAGATATACTTTGGGGGAAAAATTCTCTTAGCCTTGCTGTATGAAAGGATCTACTGATTCAGTTGACTATTCATAAGAGAAAAGGCCAAGAAGCTGAGTTAGGCTTTCTAAATTACTTGAAATTACTTTTTTAGGTGTTTATGTAAAGGGAGGGAGAGGAGAACAGACTAACAAAGTACAGTGGGGCTTGTAGAAAAGAAGCAGCATGTTAGGGAGCCAGCTAAGACTAAGGAGGATGAAGAAGGTCAGCCTGTGGCTAGAAGAAAGGAGGAAGCATTAAAAGAAAATTCTGCTGAAGAATTAGTTGAGAAAGGGCATTTGAAAGAAAAGAATTAAAGAACATGGAGTGCTGGTGCTGTAGAAGGCACCACTATCTGAATGCTTTTTTGCTGGAAAAGCAAAATTTTACTTTAAGAAGATCATGGTTTCTGATCGGTCAGTGGCAACACAAGATAAAGCAATGCAGAAAGCAGTGATAAAAAGAGTTTTGTATCCAGTTTGTATAAATTGTTCCAGGTGAAATTTGATCCAAGTGATGCATATTCTAGCAGCCAGGTGTCAGGAAGTTGGGTTGGGCTATGAAGGTTCCGGGTTCTCCAGGGAAAAGCTGGAGCTGAGACCATTAGCAAACTTTCAGGAACAATTTGCAGAAAATTTCTTCTTGATAATAAAAACCCAGAGTTGTGTGTCAGGTATTTTGGAAAAGGCCATTCTTCAGGATATGTGTTTGCAGCAAGAATTGGGGATTAGAAGCATTTAGTGCCACTGTAGGGAAAGTCATCTATACCAGACCTTGTAAAGTCACTAGCCACTATTTGCTAAAGAAAAAGACACAAAGTGTGACTGGTGATGTTTTTCTGAGGCTAAATTATGATTTATTTTCAACTCTATTTTCAGTACTTGGCCCTGATACTTACCATATGTAACACTGCAGTAATAATGTGCTTCCCAGGCCATTCTTGTCCGCAACTTGGTCAGAGTGAACTGGCAAGAGCTCTTAGTGTATGTAGATGAAAGGATTACATGTTTATTTCTCAGAAAATATTTTAGTATGGGTGGCTTCATTGTAAAGTAATTTTTACCTGCCATTTTAACTACAAAACATCTTCATATTTGCCATCAGTTTTTAAACTGAAATAGTTCTAGTTCTAGGTACTCTATCAGAAATCAACAAGTTTTATGGTTTACAAAAAAATTTAAAAATCTTTTCCAAGTCAAAATTTGAAACAATATCAATGTAAATTAAACTTTATACAGATATATTTAAGCAATAATGAAGGTAATAATTTCAGCAGTTATTCTCATTAACTTGTTAGTAGGTGAATTCTTGCACAGTTTATTGAAAGTCATTCTGTACCAGGAACCATTTTTTTTTAAATATATTGCATAAAAATAATCCTCCTATTTAAACAGCAGGAAGGATTCATCTCCAGAAATGTTTGCCAGGACTGTGAATGTGTTGAAATTTGTCACAGAAGAGATCAATAAGTGGGCACTGCTTGAAAAGTAAATCACCTGGGGAGAGCCAGGGAATTGTCATTGTAGTGGAAGTATCTCAGTAGAAAGAGGTATCTGTCCCTGTTCATTAGAAAGGAAAATGAAGAGGGACGGAGGGAATGAGGAGGGTGGATTGACTAATATAAAGAATAACTGTGGGGGGTTAACTCTTCCTGTTTGTGCTGTCAGAACTCGTGCTTTGAGTTAATTGATGTCTTTGGGGACCCCAGAAGGAGGCAACAAATTGTCTTCTCGTTGTACCAAATTCACTGACTTGACAAAGTGGTCTGCTCAAATGCAGAGGCAGAACATTAAATGGATCTAAAAAAAGGTATCTGCATTTGGAACAAATGCACTGCATTAGAATTTGAGGAAATGTAGAGAGCAGTGAAAGGTAAAAATTGCTCATATTATTCCAAGGAATTATGTATGAATACAACAAAGAAAAACAGAATAAACCCAGCCAATAAACAACCGCTGAGATCCCCTACTCAAAGCCTATTTAAAAACAACAGGGCTTATTCCATTAATTTCAGTGGACTTGCACTGGGGAACTTTATTGGTGGGAGGGGGAAAATCTCTTACATATCTTCCTTTCTGGGGAGTATATCCAGCAGATTCAAGAAACTCACCAATTTTTCTTTTTTGTCTTGTTACTGTATTTTGTTATCATTAGGGAAAGATAGAACAGCATGTAAAAGTGGAAAGGAATGGAAATAACATTTGTGAAATCTGGTGGAATTTAACTTATTGAAAGTAGCAGGGATTATCAATTTAATCTGGATTTTCAGAGCATTTAATTTAAAAAATGTTTGTTATTCATAACTTCTTTGGAGTTTGTGTGTGTGAAACTGCACATGCTCTAAAACATTTTATGACTGCTGGGCAATAAAATTCCACTAGTTCTATACAAATGTAGTGTTTGGTGAAATACAGCCTGTGGAGAGCAGGAAATCCCAAAGACATGCAACTTTACAGCCGTAGAACTGGCATAACAAAGGCTAATAAATGGAACTAATTCTCAGAGTCTCGAGACATTGTCCAAAATGGGAGTTTGATTTCTGAAACTTGAACAACGTCACAGAAAGAGTACTGTTCTTCAGCAGTAACTTTGTTAACCATGACTCTGCCCTTGTGTTTCCTACATTCTTTTTACTCTCCAGCTTCTTCAACATGCGAGACAAGACTGTGATTGACAACAGCTTTATTCACTGCGCAGCCCCTGGAGAAGGTTCACCCTGCAAGTTTCATTCACACTCTGCATGATGAGAAAAGAGGAGTTTACTGTAATGTGATTGTACTCAAATGCTTCCAAGATGTTTATGGAAATAATGCCTTAAGATGATTTATGACGACTGAAGCCCTTGGTCCAGCAGGTCTCTTGCAGCTCCTGCAAGTCTTTAAGCCTACATCATAATTCAGGCACACTATGTTGTTTCAGAAACTGCTAGGTTTTAAGTATTTGTTTTTTAGAATCTTGTTATGGGAAGCATATCAACAACAAACAGTGCTTGTGTCTGCAACAAGAATTCCACATGGACACTCATTTTTAAATTCTGTTTTGCTGAGCACTTAATGAACAGCTTACTATGCTCTGCCTTAATGATTTTGTTATTACTTAAGAATTTCTAATGAAAGTAGAAGGAGTACTTCTTTCATTTTATATTTGACAACCTGAAGCCTTTCAGAGAATCAGGAACAAAAGTGTTTTCTGGAAAACAGAGAGAAAATTTAGCAATCTTTTTTTCTCTTTCCTCATGCACATCCAGAGTAAAAGAAGCAGATATCCTGTGTGGGTTTTGTGCCACTGACACAGCCTGAGAATAAAGCTTTTGCATGGATTCACTTTGTAAAAAAGTGAAAAGAAAGTGTCTGTGTATAGACTATTGAAGACAAGGACTTTTTCTGAGCACTGCTGATATCTCTGCTGATAAACTGATATTGCATTTCTTGCTAGCACTTTCTCTTAAGAGCCATAATAGACCTGTACAATCACTATGGAATAAAAATATCAGATAAACAGTTCTTAGGATCTGTCTAAATCTCTCCCTAATTGACCAAATACATTTCAGTACTAGCTTAATTAGTTGTCTGTCCAAAGAGAATCAAATATCTGTTCAAAGCCTCAAGCTCTTAAAATAGATCTAGAGGCTGGCAACCAGCAAATGCTCCCATTCACAGAAGGTGGTGTGAGGTGTTGCCTGGTTTAAGTTTGCCTTTTCCAAACAGTGGTACCCTCTAGCAAGCAGCAGCTATGTCTTCTCCCTCTCTATTGTCACCAGTGCCATATTTTATGTAAAGACAGGTATTACTGTGGTCTTTGTTCTATCAGTTCAGAAAACACTAAATAATATTTACTTCACTATTCAACATTTGGCTTTATCAGGGATGAGTACAGTGATAGAGGAAGAAAGACAGGAATGGCTTCTTGGGCAAAGCAAAGTTGATTTAAAAAGATCTAAATCTGTTTTTGGTTGATTATACCTGGCATGGTGGAGAAATGAATAAGGCATGA
Source organism: Cichladusa arquata (assembly GCA_026413545.1). Taxonomy (NCBI): domain Eukaryota; kingdom Metazoa; phylum Chordata; class Aves; order Passeriformes; family Muscicapidae; genus Cichladusa; species Cichladusa arquata. Next base: position 30,996,506 of record JAOTQP010001286.1, read on the forward strand.
GGCTCTGGTTCCAGAAGTTCCACGAAATAAAACTGAGACCATGATAAGGTGCAAGGGAAATGATTCTAGGTCTTGCCTTTTATTTACCTCCCTGCACTGCTGTCAGAGGATGCTTGACTGTAGGGCTTGTTGGGTTGTCCCAGCTTTGTCAGCATTCTCACAAGCTTTCCCTTGAAACAGATGACTCAACAAGGAAGCAGGAAATAAAGAAGATAAGCAACAAGAAAATGTATGTCTTTACCCTTTAAATGATAAGCCATGTTGTCCTGAAAGTTTACTTTGCAACCCTGATTACTAATTGCATCTGTCTGAATGGCTGTCTGTGGGTCCATTATGCATGCTCTGCTTAATATTCTTCTGGATGTCTTTGTGAAACTATTATCCTGTAGCATTCAAGTGTGTTTCTTTCCAGCAGTGCATTAAGTAACATGACTGACGTCTGTCACATATTTGTTCTCTTCTTTCTGAAAACATACCTATGTCTTGCTCTATAAACTCCCTTCAATCAAACCACTCATATCAAAGTTGTTGTAAAAGGGAATTCATCTCTCCTACACAAGGATAGGCTGGTTATTAATGCAGCCAGCAATGATAGTGTTGTAATATCTGGAGGCTGCTTGACCTGTGAGCAATTGTTAGCCTTGCTGAAGATGATGGGTGGGCTATCTTTTGGAATGAGTAGAAATGTTAAGCTATTTTGTGAAGTAAACTGTTTTAAGCAGGAGAAGCTTTTGTATGAGGTTCACACCAGTCACAGAAGTGCATGAACTGCAGTAGAGGAATATCCTCTCAGGCAGGTCTAGTGTTGCTCCCTACACTTAACATGGAATGTGCACCATACAAAATCGGGATTCTTGTGACAGTCACTCTGCATTTTATTTTCTTCTCTGGAACAGTGAGAAGGCTGTTGGTTGGACTGATTGAACATGCAGGTGCTATGAAATTTATTGGTGGAGGTTTGCATAGAACTGAAATAGAAAGCTGAGATAAGGTCAAGAAACACGAGTGGTCTTGCCACATGGGGAAACAAGACTCTGAGAAGGGAAACAGACCTGGAAAATGAAGCTGCAGGGATGGTGAGGAAGAGTTTGCCTATTAGACAACAAAATACTTATGATGAAGCAGCTGAATGTGCCTCAGCTTAAGCTGACCAGCAGTGTTGTTAAATGGTAACAGATACCAGCCACCAGTTCTATCTGTTCAGCACCAGCTAACTCATCTTCTGAGCTACAAACAAATATGTTCGTTGGTTTTTTTATACCACTCTGGCAACCCTGTCATTCCATCCAAGTATCAGTATATTTCTCATGACTGTGCATCGTGCCAAGGTCTGTGAGCTTGCTGTTCTCCAGTCTGCTGAGCTCCTCACTTTGTCCTTACTTTTACAGAAATGCATCAAAGAATCAAGATGAAAAAGCTCTTACTGTTTTCTTATTTCAGCTTGTTTCCAACTACCTATTTTCTATCCAGCCCCTGCCAACTGATAGATACCATGACTAATGAGCTACAAAGACATGCTATGAACTTGAAGGCACCTACAATAAAAAATCCGTGGTTTGAAAGGGATAGGCCATGTGAAATTTCAGCCTTTAATTCTATGTAACTCCTTGATATATCAGTGATGTGCCTGAATTCTCTTTTTGGGTGAGACTGTCCAGGAGACTGGATAGCATTTCTGAACCTACCAGCCAGTAAGGGACAATTCACTTTGGCAATAGTATGTGTGAGCACAAGAAATAACGAGAACTGTCAGACAAGAATATTATTTGGTGACTCTGTCTCTGATAGGAATAATTTGTAAGCAAACTTACCTACTGTATTTTTTAAATTTAAAATTAGATTAACATTAAGCTAATGAAATATACATTCTCCTTGGACCTAAAGACAAGCACTGAAAATTATTTAAAGGATAGTGTTTGATATAATTTAACATAATCACTGTAATTCTTAAAAAAAAAAATTTAAAAAGAACCCAAACCCCCCACACTCCAGCAGCCTAAATAGGAGGGGGAAATTTGTTGTAGGGATTTTTTTTTGTATAAACACCAGTTGCATGGTTGCAGAAGAGTTTTAACAGGCCTTTTCCAGTGATGGTCTCCCACTGGCAAAAAAACAATAGTTAGATACCAGTCTTCAGGGTGGTAGAGCCCTGTTTTAAAATCTCTGCTTGTTCCCACCAGAAAAACAGAGAACAGATTTTTCCCTTCACCACCTTAGAACTGTTGCAGCAGTTAAAGAAAAATGTGTTTCCAAGGAAGAGAGCTTTGTGGGCTGAAAGGTGAGGTGCAGAATCTACTGCCGCCCCTAGTTCTGACTTTACACACACAGACTCAGAGAGACACCTTCTCTATGCTGTGACAAGCCACAGCCCAAGTCCTGAGGACTTCCAGCAGCTTTGTGCTCATCCTATTGCAAAAAGGGCAAGAACACCAGGATTTGCAGGAGCTGTGGTACGTGTGCCCTGCATGTTCCCTTGCAGTTCAAAGCATGAATGAAATACTCTGCTTCTCTGACAAAATTATTCATGGAACTACCTCAGTGGTGTGACAATCCTGTAGCACTTAAAAGTGGCCTGTGCATAAAGGCTGTGTTTTGGGTCACAGATTTTATCACAGTACACCTAGTAAGCAGATTGTAGCTAAGACATTTATCCCTTTGAGGCACAGAGTATGTCTGGTCTGCTGAGTCTGATACTGAGGTCCTTGTGACCTACAACCAGTCATCCATTAAATCTAATTTCTATTAGATTAAATCAGGCCCTGGATATTGACTCAGTGCTAAAAAAGTCCTCAAGTATTTTTATTCCTTAGTAATTGTTCGACTGTTGCAAAGTCTGATTCAAAATGATGTAGACATCTTGCAGGATCTCCCCACAGGAGTCTGATTAAATTCAACATCATTGCATGTATAGTCCTTCTTCTAAGACCTAGCAGGGTTCACCATAAGCTTAACTTTAGGCATAAAGCAGTTCTTGCCCCAAAGGGGCAAATTCTTAGTGATATCCCTGCTGATTAACTAAGGACACAAAACATATAGATGAATATAAGGAGAGAAATCAAATGGACACCTACTACAAAAGCAGGCTGTTTGCATGATAAATAGTTGAATATATGAATAGCAGTAATTGCAGACTAATAGGCTATCATAAGACTCAAAAAGAAGGCGATATTCTAACTCTAGCTCTACAAAAATAAAATAAATGTTATTAAGGAGAATTCTAATCTTGAAAAATTATTTAGACTGGAGAGAGAAAAAAAGCTTTCGGGTGAATTTTGGTTTCTTTGTAACTAAAAAATAATGTGTATTCTGTAGCAGTACAGAAGTATTTAGCAAGTAGAACATAGTCCCTGGAATTGCTAGCTTCTTCCAGTTGCCATTGATTTCCGTGAGAGTGCAGAATATTCAGAAGAAAAAAATTGTTTTAATATCTTTTAAAGAAAAAATATGTCCTGGGGAGGCTTTTCTGTTGTGCTCAGCCCAGTGATGCAGGAACATAACCAAGACCTGGCTATGATACGTGAGAAGAATCAAATCATGTGGCAGGTTGGCAGTGCCTGTAGGGACTGAAAATCCAGCTTGTTAGCTTTCTCTGAAGGTCTGTATGAAGAATTCTTGTTCTAGTTATGTGACTGGGAAGATAAGTGACTTTTAATAAACTATCCATATTTTTAAAAGCAACTCAGAGAGTGCAAATATTGTATCTGATACATTGTCCCAGTGTGTGCCTCTTAACAGTTACTGTAATTTTCATGCCAGCAAAAAACACATATTAATTACGGTTGAAACTAGCGATCCCACAGTTTTAATATCACTTTAAATGCTTCATAAACAGTAAGTACTGAAGTTTTTCTAGAACTTCACATGAAAACAGGCTTTCAGTTGTTAATATGCATTTAAATGGACTCCTAATTCTGCATCAAAGCTTGGCCTGCTGGAGGGTGGGAATGCAGAGAGAACAATGGCAAACCTCAGAAGTCAAGGGAATGGAGATGGTGTCATGACTCAGCTGTTCAGTCAATTAGTACCATTTTAAAAAAAAAAAAAAAATCAGCATATGTCCCACCCCAAGCTTCCTAAAGATTCCGTGTACTGTTGGAAGAGCAAATAAACACAATCACTTCTGTTATAAACAAAGCACATAAAAGGGCAGGGGGGGGAAGTTTACTTGGAAAAAATAGAGAAAATAAAGTCAGTAAATGAACTCTTTCCTAAGAGCTGTAGGTTCTGATCAAGAGCATGAAGCTCTCTTGCTGAAATCTTCACCAGTCTTGTGCCAGAAAATAAGGCTTTTACTGTGTTCTAAAAATAATTATCATGAGTTTAAGTGAGATCTCCAAAAGTGATTGGTAAGTTTAAGTTGCTTAGTATCAAAATTCCTTATAATGTTTTGATTTCAGTAGAATACAGAACTATTACATCTGTGAATTAATGTTTGTTTTGTATTATATTTTGCATTAACCATTGACACATTTTAGAAATGATTGGGTAAAAATTGTCTATGTACGCGGAATTAGATGATTTTATAGTAGGCTGTAAGCTAAGGAAATATTGTCCCTTTCACATTTTAAAAGCTATGAATAGTCAAAACTATTCCTTAAAGTACAGACTGGCTGACAGGAAATGTGCAAGAAAAGTTTACCCATCACACCGACTGCTTGTCAGTGTGTTAGAAAATCTTTCTGGGTAAATCTCATTTGCAGGTTTTGAGCCTTAAAAAATTAGTTCACTCCTTCCAAAATTTTAAAAAAGGATGCATCTGTCAGACTTGGTTAGTGGCTATCTAACTTGTCCAGTTGATCCAGCATTTTTATTTCTTCTATATGTCTCAGATGAAAGTGTCCTGCATGTACTACCTGATGTTTCTCCATCATTCTCATTAGAAAAAGTGCAGTTTAAGAAAATCTTCAAGTTTTTTGAAGTAATTCTTCTTATCTGGTGTGCTTGGGCAAATAATACACATTTTCTGTTGATCAGCTGGTACTTCAGAGTACCAGACAATTCCTTACTATTTTACTGACATTCAAGTTGCTTTATTCCTCAGATTTCTTGTTTGTGTCTGTAATTTCTTTCACAGATTTAATGTGCTAAGGTTTTCTCCCTTTCATTAGAGTCACTTAGGCTGTTAAAGGGACACAAATTAAAGTAAAAATGTGAAGCTGATGAATATGTGAATATTGTTGCTAGGCATTACCCTTAATATTACTGTATGTGAAAGTGGGGAGATGCAGTGAATAGGATACAGAGGTACTTCGAACTCATTCAAGTGCAAGACTTCAAGGGTGAAATAGTTGTCGCTTACAGCTTTTAATTTTTGTTCCTTTGCAAAGCTTTATGCACAAGCACACACTGTGGCCTTGGAGTACTGTAATTGCAGATCTATTGACAGTATTTTAAAACCTCGAGATTATTCATGCTGGCTTGCTCACCTGCAGTAAGTTCTAGAGTCTTAGAACAAGCAGAGCTAAAGTATTAATCAAAGCAGGGTTTTGTATGCATGAAGCACTTAAATTCTCTGGAATAGCTCATTCAATAAGTCTTTCCAACAAGACATTTTATTTACTGTGTGGCTGGGATCTAAGCACCCAGGACAGAAGAGTGGCTTTGTGAGCAACGTGATTTTCCTGCTGTCTATAGTAATTTCTGCTGTGCTGGTGAGGGGTTACAGTGATTCTGCAGTGTGAAAGTAGTAGCAAACTTAGCTTTGATATCACACTGGGCTTTCAGAGATTTAAGTCCTTTTGTTAGTTCATCCGTTCTGTGTTTCATGGTGATGTTGTCACTGTGTTCCTACACCATAATTTGATTGAGCACTGTTACTTTATCATAGAAGAAACTGTAAGGTTCAGCGATCCACTGCACCACCACTTCCATTTTCTCATTACAAAAATTGACCTTCTAGCTGTGGTTTGAAAGGGCTCAGACCACTGTCATTCAGGCTTCAAGACTGGTGAGCAGTAATAATAGTATAGGAAGTAGGAGCAATAGTTAAAGCAGCCTGGCATTGTGCTCCCTTCCTGGAATCCATTTTGAATTTCACAGTACAGGCAGCGGGTGTCCTTTGCTACCTCCAGCGTGCATTGTGTTTTCCTGTAATCCCCTACTTGTCATTAAATCATTTAAATGTATTAAGGCAACACACTGCAGGAACATTTTGCTATGTTCCTTTTGCTTTGTGGGTGATTTTCCTCAACCTGCTTCAACAGCCCAGAAATAGCACAGCACTGTGTAAAAAAAAATAAAATTAAACTTTGGTGATACTTGCTTAAAACAAACTGACCTACTGAATCTATTCCCAAGTATGTTATAAACCATGCTGCAAGATACTCCTGCATGTGGGAGCCTAAATTTGCAGACAAGAATATGGACCCTACTACAAAAGGTCCAGCACCTCAGCGGCTTTGGCCGTGGGTTTAAGAGAGCAACTTTGCATTCTTCAGTCTGGAAATTCTTCCTTCTGTCCTTTTTAAAAGCACTTGGCAGACCTTGTTGTGGCTGCTGTGTTCTTGGGCCATACACGGCACACGGACCTCGCTGAGTTTGCTCCCTGATGTTTTACATTTTCCACTAAAACACTTCTGCAGGATTAGGGGAATGCATACCCTGTCCACAGCACTACAGCTACATCAGATTTGGATTATTCTGCACAGTATAACAGGTGAAGATGCAACCCTGCATGCTGTGAAAGAATGAGTTTGGTCAGAGTTTGGGTAATAAAAATCAAGACCTTTCTGCAGAATAATATTTAAAATATTTTTTGAGCAACTAGTGTCATTTGAATGCAGACTGATGAAACATATGATTTGGTTGAAGTACTGAAGAGAGGGGATTGCTTTGGACCCCCTTTCCCTTTCCCTTTCCCTTTCCCTTTCCCTTTCCCTTTCCCTTTCCCTTTCCCTTTCCCTTTCCCTTTCCCTTTCCTTTTCCCTTTCCCTTTCCCTTTCCCCTTCCTCTTGCCCCACTAATCCTTTAGCCATAACCCCCATAGCCAGCAGAAGATACAGCAGATATTTTTTTCATGTACACTGAATGTATTCTTGTTCATAGATGCCAAATAGGAAAGCAAAATAAGTTTGGATGTTGCCATCTAGGTTAAGCCATTGGGATTTTTTTAAAAACCTCTTTAATTTTTTTCTCTCTCCTTAAAATTACTTAATAATGCACAGTGGTTAATAATAAACCAATTTTGCCAGTAGTATTTTCTTGGGCATGCTTCTTACTGAAACCTCTGATTAAATACTGTAAAATATTGTACTGTAAATACTACATCAAATGTTCAATAAAATCAAGAACTATTATTTACTCATTTTTGTTACATTTGGGGTTTTCTGGGTTTCATTATATCTGAGACATCACTTTCATTGACGTTTTTCTAAATATATTGCTTTTATTATATGAATCTTTTCTGCACATTCTTGAAATCCTACAGGGACAAGCACCATACTAATACAGATGGAGTCAGAACAAGGCTCTGGTTCTACCAGCTTTGGGGTTTCTATGACTTTAGGATCCAAACCTAGTTCAGATTTCAGTAAATAATTTCTGTAAATTATTGCTGTCTTACAATACAGCAAAACAAAACAAACCACATCCAAAGCATTAATAATTTTGTACTGAGGTTGAGCCTGGTCACCAAAGTTTAAAGTCTTCATCTTCTCAGCAGGATAGTAGCACTGTTTAAATATAGGAACTGTAAATTGAATTTAGGATGACATAAGTTCTCAGAAAACCACTTCTGTTCAGCAAATATTTGCTAGCAATTTTGGATTTATGATAAATTTAAGTATGTGCTCTCATGCTTTCCCAAATGAAGATCCTTGCTGCTGGTCAAATATGAGTTCTTGAAATATGGGAGGCTTGTAGTCATTTCAATAAATTTTCAGATGTCTAAAATAGTCTTAAACCTGTAACAAGACATGCCCTAGTATATAAAAATCTGCTTTTTACTAGGAAAATTTAAGCAATGTGCCATGCTTTTTACTTATTTATTTAAACTGTCCCATGGCTTGCAGTGTGACTATAATGTAGCAGTTGTTACTATATTCACATGTTTTAGCCCACATCTTATCACCTCTGTCCCTCCCCAAGACAGAGGCCCCTGGCTGTGGGCCTTCAGCCATAGTGCTGGAAAGTTTGCTAGGTTTTTTGGGGTTTTTTAAACAAGATTTCTGTGGGGCAGACTTAGGTATAGCATAGAGCCACCTGAACTAGCTGGGTGTTCTTAAGGCTGGATTAGAATCAGCTATTTTGCTTTCTTGGTAAAAAAGTAAATTTAATTGTATTCTTTAGAAAGGAGGTGGTAACTATATCATGTAAGCAGAGCAAGAGTATAAATTTTCAAAAAACGCAGTTATTTCAATATAGGTAATTAATTTTTAGTATCATTTAAGATAAACTATTGAAATCCTGCTGCATATTTGCAAAAGTGGAATAGATAATATTTGTTAAATGAAGCTGGTTGAAGAGGAAAAGAATATGATTTCCTGAAGATGAACCTGATAACATAGTCATCTTTCTGTAAGATCTTTTCCCTCTGGGATTATTAAAATTATCTCCAGAATTTAGAGAAAGAACTGATGAACAGATGATGTCATAAAATTCAACTTGATTAAATATTCACCTGGAACCCTTATCAGACACTAGTAGTTCTTATTTATAGTTTTGTTGTTTGCCAGATTCAGATACTCAAACTCCTAAGTCAATCCTTCAAAACACTGAAAAAGTTAAACAATATGAAAGAGCTTAGGTATTTTGAACTTGCTTTCTGGTTTAGAAATTCATAGTTAGCAGTCTAATAATGTTTTCAAATTTTCTCCACAAATATGAGAAGTAAAAATTATTTTCTGCTAGGAAGGCTTGTTTTCTTGAGAAATCATTTAACTTCGAGAGCTGAAGTTCAAAGAATTGCTAGAGAAACCCAAAAGAGAAATACTTTTGGTGGAATTACTGTTATTCTGTTTAGAAATGTTGTCATCCAGGCAAGGAGCAATACTAATTCTTTGTGATTATTTTACTGAGTTGTCATCTAAAACAGTCTGCAATTGATGCAGTTGTTTAGAAACCTTTGTGCAAATTGCTTGATGAATTCAGACTAATAAAGCAAGTTTTTCCCCATGTTTTGCTCTCTAGTTAGTGGGTATTTGCAGGCTTTACAGACAACACTGTCACTTTTTCCATTGAAGGTTGCTCTGCTTAAAATACTTCTGACAGGAGCAACACCGGCAGAATTTGCAATTTGCCACTTGACAAGGTTGTCAGCATCAAGGGCCTTGTCTTGGGGCCTGACATGAATGTAAGAATATTATCCAGTGAGAACTGTGAACTTTGTTGTACTGATCTATCTCCATTATTTCTTGCTGAATCCCAAACTTGGCATGTTGTCTACTGAGAAAGCAGCTAGCTTTTGCATGACTGACTGCATGTAGCATTTATCCACTTCTCTTGTCTTCACTGTGGGCTGATATATCAACAAATGAATAAAGAAGTTAAAAAAAAAAAAAGGAAAAAACCACAATGGTGCCCCTGGATTAAAGAGTCCTTAATGAACTCATAGTTCTTGTGCTTTTCCTGCACCCACAAGTGCTCGACTGGAACAGAGGTTGCAAGTATCTGAATATCTCATATTCAGTTGAAAGCCTGTGGAAGTCATCAGGAAGTCATACATGGGTTTTATTGGGATGTATTGAAGCTCTTCTGATAATTGGTAAGGAGCCTGGAAACAGTGAGGCAAAATCAATCTCATGATATATTCATAGCCAGATGTGAATCTGCGTGAGAATGTTTTTCTTGCTATTACTCTTCTTTACGTTTGTTTCATCTGCTTCCCTTCAGGATAGCTGCCAGAGTCACATTGGAACGGAGAGTCTCTCCCTCTGCTGATTTTGCAAACAAGAGGAAGAACATTTGAAAATGCCAACACCATTCATACCTACAAGTCAGGCTGACTGCTGACTGGTTGTTATAATTCCATGGAAGTTCAGTGATACTGAACGTAATTGCTTGCGACCTTAATTTGGCTCACTTTGATATTGAGGTATTTTTTCCCCTTCCCTGAGAAATTTGTAATTTTCTTCCACCTGTAAGAAGGTCCCATCATACTTTACTCTGGAGAACTGGCTGAGTCCATGGCAAATACAGTAAGAAACAAATGTGTTCACATTTCACTACAAAGAACATATGAACTCTTTGTGCCCGACACTTTACACAATATGCTCCCTGGCTTTAAGAAAACATTGTTTCATGTTCTAACTCTAATCAGCCTTTTCTGCCTGCTCAGAGAACAGAGAAGTTCATTGTTATATGCAGCTGTCATTTGTTCCATCTCTTTGCTCTTTCTGACTTCAATATCTTTGTGGTATTTAGTGAAAGTAATTTCAGTTAGAAATCTTCTGCCCTTTCAGTAAGTGCAAGTATAGCACTTCATCAATGGCCAAAGAATTCCAAGCTATCTGGGATGTATCAGGACAGTTGATAAAACCTCACAGAGCAACCTATGATAGTACATCCCATCATAAATAAAAAAAACCCAGAAAGGGCCTTTGTCAGTGTTTATCTGTAGCGCTTTTATTCTTTGCCCTTGATTTCCTCTTCAGAAAATTGATGCAACCTTAAATTGAAGCAGGAGGGTTGACAGGTGATGGTTAGTGTGATAACTGCTCAGATTTCATCAGCCAGTGTTTTTCTGGTGGTGCAATTGTAGGAACTTTCAGCTAGATTACCTGTCATCCACTACATCAGATAAAAGAGGGAGAGTTGAAAGATGCAGTTTTGCCACTGTACCTTATAGGAAATGAAAAGTGTGGGAGAGGTAACAGTAGCTGAAAAGAAGTACAATTATTTTCTAATCAGGCTATTCCATCAAGAATGTCACTGCTGAAATTTGCAATCATTGGGCAGAATCCATTGTTAAATTTGCATTGTTAAATTCAAAGGGGAGAAAATCCTAAAAGACATAGTCATTCTTACTGTAGGTATTATCTCAAGCACTACTTTTGACTATCCATTTAATTCTTCTCTGCATGAAAGGCAAAGTACAATCTATATTTAGACAGAAGAAAATGTTCCTATTTTGGGTATATGCCTATATTCTTATTTCATTCTATTTATTCTGATGCTAGGTTGTACGTTGGTTTTTTTTTTCCCCAAAACTTCTGATAGCTCAATTGCTTTGTAAAAATTTTACTTATTTTGTGTTCATTCAAATATTTTTATTAACAACTAATTCATACTACTGCTACCTAATATTAAAAGTATATACTTTTGTCAGTACTTCTGTACTGTGAAAAAAATTGGGCTGTTTTTTGACCACCTGAAATCACTGACTTTATAAAGGTGACCTGAGTTCAACTAAATTTAATTGCACTTAGTAAATTTTATATTTTTGATTTTCTATACTGACTTAAATCTGTGCTCTTACAATTACTTTCCAGTGCTGAATCTCCTAAATATAGAGCAACTACAATATATTTTGTGTTATCTATGCTCTGATTTATCTTAGTTATCCTCCATAATCTATTTTTCTAGGTAGCTGAGATCTGTTGTGAGTTTTATTTAAAATTATTGCATATGCAAACTCTAAAAAAGGATAAAATAAAAACATAACCACCAGTTTGTTAAATACCACTATTCCCAATACTGCAGTTGAAAGTCTGTCAGTAATTCTATTATAAATGCTTATTTTTCTGAGGATTATGCAGCTCAGCTATGAAAATTCTCTCTCGGGTGAGACTTGGCAGCTGAAAGTTCATCATGTGACTGCAGCAATTTGTTGCTATTGTTTTACCAAATATTCTCAATTTGTTAGAGACTTGTTGTCAAAGTTATAAGTAGAAAGCAATTTTGGAAAATGCAGAAGACTAAATCTACAGTCTCATAATATTTTGTTTGTGCCCTTGTTAATAATAATCTCACATATTAAAATGATTCTGAGAGAGTTGTATTTTTTATTTCTTTCCCCTTGTATAGCCAAGGACACTGGGATTTTTCCAAATGGATTGGAAAAAGCCATAGTTGGGAAGAAGTGATGTTTTCTCTTAGGTTCTCTGTCACTATTCAATCCTCCAAACGGTTTCTGTAAAGGAATGTCCACCCAATGTGCCATTGCTCATGTTAGAAACTGCTAAAAATATTGTTAATTTAAAAAAAGTAATTTTTTTACATATGTAGACCTGAAACATACACATTTGCACTTTGGGTGTGATGAAGTGCCACAGTGTCTTTTAATGCAGTGGTGAAGGAGATTCCTGGGAACTGAGGCTATCTCTGGCCATTGCAGAAAGCTTCTCATGAAATCCCTTTTCAGGCACATCCACTTCAAAGGAGTGCTTTGTGTACACACAGGGAATTCTTTCTTGAGAAGCAATTGCAGGGACTTGGATCTCAGAGAAGGCAGTAAGCTGAACATAAGCTTGCACTGTAAAAAAATGATGATAAAAGCTAGGAGAGGACTTGCACAACACATGAGAAAAGTTAAAAGTGTGGAAAGTTTGCTTGAGAGAGACAAAGGAGATTCACAGAGCCAAGTCTGTCTACTAAGGAAAAGTTAAGATGTCAGTTTGTCACTTGTAGGCTTCTACACAAAGAAGAGATTTTAATAACAAGATGTTATAGACAACATTATAACAACTTGTTATAAAGAGATTTTGTCTTTCTTTAAAAAAAACCCCAAACAATTGTGGTGAGCTCTGTGATTTTGGAACATCTAAAATTGATTTATTGTCCTTCATTTAAAAAAAAAAGGCAAAAAAACCCCTAAAACCAGAGGAGATGTAAGCTACAATTTTTCTCTGTATGCAGAGTGCTTCTACACATAGAAGATGTTTTTACAAATCTCTGCTGGCTTTTACTCCTTGAGGTAATAGAGGCAGCAGTTGTGCCCATGTTTTTCTCACCTCTATGTAAAGAAGGTGGAGTCTTTCATTTTCCATACTCATCCCTAATATTGTTCAGATGAGATGTAGTCATGATCCAGAACTTTAGGTACAGCAGCTGTCAGACCAGACAGGAAAACCCATTTTCCCTATACTTGACAATAATCTTCTGTTCATTTGAAAAAAATAGCAAGATTTTAATTGTTTTCTCTGCTGGTTGTCTGTGTATCAAATTAGCACATCCTGATCTTTTGACTCAATATGAAACTGCCATCAATATAAGAATATTTGCCTAATTTTTCTTCTCAATTAAATCTATTTTCAGCTACCTAGAAATGTAAGGAGGCAATAAAAAGTGAATATAAATATCACAGAGGGTTTGATGCTCTGCAGTAGGCACAGTTTCCAGAAGAATTTAAGTGCTATGACTGAGACCAGTGTTGTCTCAGGCAGCTTAGGTGAGACCAGATCTCAGCAGGATTTGAAGACACATGCAGCCTTTTTGAGAGATAAAGTATCCAAAACTGAGTAAGTCAAAACCTCCACTTACAAAAATAGTGGTGATCCATGAGTTCATCTACTGTTAAGTAGACCAAGTGGAACCATCCAGGCAGACTGCAGCTTCCCATTCATGTTTCCTTTTTACATCTCCTCCTCCCAGTAAATTCAGCCACTGGAAAGGACTGCTTATTTACTCCATGTTATATTTGTATATAATTATTGCTAATAATGGTGATGATTATGATAACAATGTTGATGAGCAGTGTAAGAGAAATACATCAAAGATACAGTACAGCTGTAGTAGCACATCCCAGTTTTGGCAAGCTGCTTATTCAGGTGTCTAACTGAGTGCAGTGCAAGACCAAAAGGGTAAATAAAAAGGTAAAAAATAAAGGTAAATGGCAGAGGGAGAAGAGCAGCTGGAGATTAAGTTGTTTGTCTAAGTTTTTGGAGGGGGACAGTGACTGACCTAAGTGTTTAACTCACAGTCTACCACTGATCACATCCAGACATTGCACCTTCCTACTGATAAAACACCTACTGATTAAGCAAGATATATAACAAATAATTGGTTAAAATTATTTAATTCAGTCTGGTTTTTTTCTTGTCTCAGGTTTTTAGGTGAGATGCATGGTATATAAAGAGAGATTTACTCACACTGACAAGTTAAAACAGCATTTCATGAACAGAAGAAGCTAGGAAAAGCATAAAACAGTAGCAACAAAATGAGTAGCTTGCAGGGATGCAAATAAAGCACTACTGTGCTGAGTAGCAGCATAGCAGAGTTTTGCTGGAAGAACAGACTGGAATGCCTCCTGTTTTGCATCATTACAGTGCAGCAGTATGTACTTATACATGCCATTAATTTATACAAGCTTTTTGGCCCCCAAAAAGCCAAATGTTAGAATAAGCTATCTACTCACCCTGTCCATAAATTGAAAAGTGGCTGAAATGATTACACTTGATCTGCAGCCATATTCCACTGAAAGTCTATTGGCTTGCAAAGGCTGTCAGAGCACATTAACCACAGAGCTCTCTCCCAAGCTGGGTATACTTAGCTGCCATCTCTGTGCCTCATATTTTTACTAGTTTGGTCTTAAAATAAGGTGTCATTAGGCAAAGAGTTGAGTAGCTGCATATTTTAACACTGATACAGAGAAAAGTGAAAAAACAGAGGAAAAAATCAAACAACTGCAAACTCATTTTCTGCTGTATTGGGGGCAATTCAGGAGGAGTGAGGGGATAGCATAGCATTTGTACTTTCATGTGAAGCATTAAAATCTAAAATGCAAAGTCTAGTCTTATGTTTTCTATCCTGGAAATATTTCTATCCAGTGATTTTATCAAAAATTTTGAACCAGAATGTTCACTGGACAATGCTTATTTGTACTATGTTAAAATGCAGGGTTTGAAATGCTCAGTGGGAAAAAAACCCGAATATACCTGGTCAGTGTATGAAGCAAGCATGCCACTTCAGGCATTCAGTAAATAACAAACAGACAAAAGAAAGCATGGGACGTACTTTAAAATTTTTGGTTTAAAAATGGTTGTTGGTTTTTAGCTTCTCATCAATATTTTACTTCATCTTGTCTTTCACTGATAATGTGATGTTCTCAGCCATATATTGACTGCCCTTCTCTACACATTGTTATATATAAAAACTTACTCAGATGTTCCAAATTTCACAGAGCGCCTACAAGATCAGAGCTAAAGACTGAGACATCTGAATGGGCACAGAATCGAATATTGTCCTTTGGTTAAATGCTGATGAATTTCAAGAACTTGACACCAATTGTTTTTAATGCAGCAGATTGAATTCCCCAAACTGAGGTCAAATCTGTTTTAATATGTTAGGTTACAACCGTAATATTGTTGAATTTTTGTATTTTAAGCTTTTTCTATTTTAATTACTGCAAAAATATTTTCACTGAGACCTAGGAATCTCTGCCACTAGTGTGTGGCTCACAAAACGGCAGCCAAGTCTTCACAAGTCATTTCCAAACAATCATGGACATGTATACTTTCTACATAAGAAACTGTCTTTTGTGTATGGATGACTGTCTTTTGTATGTGGTCATGGAAAAATTGCCACCCTCTCCACAGAAGCACACCAGTGTGGTTAGGAAAGCAGCACAGCACAGGAGTGCGGCCTTGCCATATATTTACCCTGAGAGAAACAAACAGCTTTCACTTTTCCAGAACTCAGCTTTATATATAATGTTTTTGGTACTCCTAGTTGTGGCCTGATTGAAGTTTGTGCCAGTAAGATTGGCATCTAAGTCTGGGGCCTTGATTACAAATAGTTGAGGTGTGACCCTAAGCTGGTTCTGTTGTTCTGTACATGAGGCTGATCCCATTTGTGGAAGAAAGAACATTGCCCTGTAGCTCAGTATAGGAGATATATATTTCCCATGCAGTTTGGAAACTTCTTTTACAATACTTGGGGTTTTTACTATTTGTAAATATTTCCTTGTTATTAGAAATTCCATCAATTACTAGGAATTACACAATTTCTTAAATTCTGGTCAGGGTTGTACAACATTGGCTAGATAAAGGACCACAAAAGGTTTGAGGTCTTGGATAGTTTGTCAAATTTTTGTTTTTACTAGCAGAGCTGTGTTTGTTTTAAGCAGTGAGAGAATTTTGCTGCGTAGTCCTGTTGATTCTTTTCTTGAGCTATTTTTTTGCAATTTTATTTTATTATGAAACTGGTAGGTTAGAGTTCAAAGGGTTTTATTTTGGGATTCTGAGACTGTACAGGTTCTACAAAGTAATGACAGAGTATGGATCCCCTATAGTAGTTCATGTTAATCATATGCATGTGTTTGTGTTCACAGTAATAATTTTAGCTAAGGAGTCTGTGCAGCCATTGAGCAGGCATATGAGCTCTCCTGTGTGTTCATTGCCATTCTAGACTCTTAGATACCCTTTGCAAAACAATGTACAATTCCTAAACTAGCATTTGGCAAGATGAAATGTAACAGGCTTCAAGACTTAACAGAGCTGCAGATAAAAAATTCCTTAATAGCCTTTATCCTATATGTTCCATTTACAGAGGAATATCTTAGAAGCTGAACATGGAAAAATTGCCACTCTCTTCTCAGAGGCACACCAGTGTGGTTAGAAAAGCAGTATAGCACATGACTACAGCCCTGCCATACATTTTTACTGAGAGGAGCAAACAACTTTCACTTTTCCAGGCCTCTTCTGGCTCCCAGGGTATCTCTGTCCCCACAAACTCCTCAGTGCTCCTGTAGTGGGTGTGAGGCCAGCTTGGGTGTCTCTGTACACAGGCAGTAGGCACCCTAAATATAACATGAGAAACAACAGATGGCTACAAACAGATGGGGGAACCTAAGTAACAATTAGATGCTATTGATCAGTATGACGACAGTTCTCACAACACAGTGATATTCTAGGGTTTTGTCCAATCTGCTTTAAGTGTGGTTCAAACATTCACTGCTTCTTTTAAGCTGCTATTCCAGTGGTGAATTCACTGGGGTGAAGATGGAAAGAAGAGCTAGATGTATTCTGGCCTTATCCTGAGCACTGGAAGGAGTATAGCACTTATTTTTGCATCCTGGAATGGATTTACACAGGGTCACAGTCCCATTCATGGCTTCAGTGAAAGAGGGTATATGTGAGGCTGGCAAAAATGAACTACAAAAAAGGTGCTGCTGAGGAGTGGATCAGATGTTGCTGTAAAATCAGATATATTGCTGACTTGTATCTTGTTGGTACCTTTGTCGTTCTTTAGTGGAAGTGAATGTACATATGTTTTTGTCCCTGAAACATAGTCTTCTCTGTGTTCAGATGATTTTGTTGCTGTCCCATAGTTCATACCCCACCATCGCACGAATACTTTTCTGGAAAAATAGTGCCTATAACATTATAAGGCCTCAGCTGGTTGTCTATCTCTAGGTTCTGGCAGGTTGTTTTTTGGTTTAGTTTTTTTTGGGGGGGGTTTTTTTTTTTGTTGTTTGTTTGGGTTTTTGTTGTTGTTTTGGTTTTTCATTTTTAAAGTGCTCAAAAGTTTCTAATGAGTAGAGGGAAGCCACCTCCCCTGACTGCCTGCAGTTAGAAAAGAGAATCCATTATGTTCCTATTATTGTTGTGATAAAGACCAAATATGCCATGAGATGGATGTTACTATTCACAGTCAGATGCAGGATACTGCAATGGCTGGCAGGCCTGGGCCAGGGTGGTAATTCCTCTCTTGTGTTCATCAGCAATGTAGAAAAGACTGACTCCTGACTTTCCCTGCTCTGAAGCTGATACATGGGCAGCATGAAATATGCTGTTGGGGTATTTTTGGTTGTTTTTTTTCTCTTCAGCCATTTTGCATTGCCAATTAGTGTCTGACTCTGTCATTGAATATTCATGCTTTGGATTGTTTTTCAACAAATGCATTGGGAATTGTGTCTTTCCAGTCCAAACCTCATTTTGTTACAGTATTTCTGCCTATGCTTTTAATCTCTCAGGGTGCCTTTGTATTATTTGTCTTTGTTCTTACTGGTACTTTCAGCTCCTCCTAAATTACAATTGTTAGCTCATTATGATAGTGAATTCATTAAGATCATTACTTCTTTCAGATTATTACTGAAGATGTTAAGAAAGACAAAACTATTCTCTCTCCACGGATAAACCTCCCACAACACCTCTCATCAATGCAATGCACTGCCTTTTCCTTGCAATTTCTTTCCAGCCCACCAAATCCTCTTCTTCAGGATTATACTAATCCATTTTCAAACTCAAAGGTTGTGAGATGCAGCTTCAAGGCTATACTGAAATCCACATACGTTGGCTGCATCCTTCATGTCCCACTGCCAACAACTTCACCCAATAAACATATATGTGTTAGCTTGAAGTTGAGGGGATTCCTTAACTGAATAAACATATATATGTATTAAAATCTTTAATCATTAAAATCTTAGTGCTCTTTTAAATTCTCTAATTCTCTCTCTCTCTCTCTTTTTTTTTTTAAATGAGACATCCAATAAATCCAGGGTAAGGTGCTCTCAATAAACCAAAGACAAGGATTTCACATCCTTTAGGTAGCTGGTAATTTTGATAATATTTCTCACTGTTGGTGATAATTTTGCTTAGGTTAGCTTTTTATTGGTCACATCACTCTTCTGCTTTGCACTATTTTGGTGATTTTGGTTCCTTATCCTGTAGATGTCATTAAAACACAAAACCACCAGGTCTTTATTGATAAGAAAATTCTCATTATAGCAAAGGATGTGTAGTGTCTTTTAGATGGTTTAAAATTTTCAGAATTACACAAGTAATTTATTTCAAGCTCTTTATTTTTATTTTTAACAGGGTTTCCCTTATTTTATTTTATATAGTAACTTTCTTTTAAAAAAAGTTGTTAGCAGCAGTCTTACTGAATCATCATTCACTTGGAGTCACTAATTTTGTATCCATGTTAATTTCTGTCTCTCTTTATGTTTGTGAAAGCTCTTAAAATTGTGCTTGACTCTTTGGATATTTCGTCTTCACTGAATGTCCTTATCCCAGTATTTTGGAATAATCCATATCTGCTGTTTATTTAAGGTTGTTTTTGTCTTTGACTCTTAGAAGGTCTTGACATCTCTTTTTTTTAAAAACTTTCCTTATAAAATTCACATTCATTTTTTGTTTTGTGTGGGTTTTTTTTGTTTGTTTTTTTTTTTTTTTTTTTTTTTATCAGAGAACTTGATATCTTTGGCCAAATTCTGTGACCCAATTTCTGATTATCCCAAAATACAGCCAGATTTCCAGAGAAATGATGGTAAGAATGGCATCATTCTTACTTTGAACTTGAGGACCCAGGAAAGGACGATCCTTTGCCTCAGTATTCTCTCTGAAGAGCCAGACTCTGTTGTTCACTTGTATTCTAATTCCATCTAGTCTGTATTACTTTTAAATGTTAGATTGCAAGTGGAGCCCAGATTCATGAGAACAGGCTTCAGACTTTGTCCTCTATGAGGTGTTAAATGACGACAGTGCTGGGTTTTACACAGATGTAGCCACGGGCATCTTTGCCAGGCTTGACATCTTTGATATCTCACAACCTTCAAACCCAACTGGCTTCACTGGGAACTGCATTTGTGTGGTGTTTAGATGATGTTATCACAAGCACAGTGAGTTCTTCCCAGGTCTGTGCTCTATGTCATACTTCTAGAATTTACAGATTGTGCAACATTTGTCCAAACTTTCCTATATAGCGCTCTATAAAATGTTGCATCTCTTGATTTTTCTCATGGTTAAAAAACTGTCAAAAAACTCCAAAACCAGGCCATTAAAAAGAAACTGTGTTAGTCAGTTGACGATATTGTATCTTAAATTTAGACACAATAATGCAAGAGCCTTAGCTTTCAGTGAATTGACTTTCATTTACTTCGGGATCTGGTCTATCAAATTGACATGCAAAAATAAAAATCTTATATACCCTTTTCTTGGTCTCCTAAGTAATGAATCGATATAACCTGTGGATACTTTACATCTGACTTTTCTATTATGTGGTTTATTTCTTATGAAGAGAAGAGACATCATTCACATCATTTTAGCACAACATATTTTATGTTTATGATTTTCTTGCAAATAAAATAAATTTGCACTATAGCTAAAAGATATTTCAGCTTTACTCCCTAGTCAGAAGCTAGACTTGTATATTTTGTTATTGATGTAACTTGAAAGATACATGTTAAGCCTTTTGTTTAAAGTACATTTAGAATTAAACAGGCCACATTCAAAGTAATTTATCTAAATAGATTTTGGAAAAAGAGAGGAGCCTGTTCATTTTAATATACCTTCAGAAATATTTTACTTCTTGATGATGACAGCAGCTCTTACTGACAACTATTAATACATTATAAACACCCCATCAGAGTTATATAAAAACATGTCAGTTTTAAAGAGAACATCTTTGACAGCAAATTTTCTGATTGTGAAACAGCTGTGCCTCCAGTACAATGCATTAAGTAGTTTATTCCTTTTAGATAGTTAAATTGTGCATGAAATGTTGCTGGCGCAAGGGCTCCAAATCTGGCCTGATTAGCGAACATCTGTTACATTGGAAAAATTCATGTCTACCCTAATTAGCTGTCAGGCTGATGTACATCAGCCCTGATGGTGAGGGATCCTGTGCTGTTTAAGTCAAACAGGTTTCTCTCCTATCCCATCACCTGCCCTTTCAAATCTTTTCCTCTGGTGTGTTGCTGTAATTAGAGATTGTTGGAAATACAATAGAGCAGGTTATGGTCAGTTATAGTCCCATCTGTGCATTTTTTTTATTCCCACAAAACTTACAAACTGACATAAAGCAGTCCTAGTAGCCAGGCTGAGGTCTATATATTTTTCTAATCCTAATCCACTCACTAAATATGGAGAATTTTCATTCTGCTAAAGCCAACACTTTGGGGTGACTGAAATAAAATTAAGAATGGGCTGAAAAATTTGTCTTTTTGAAAAATTATAATTCCCTAAATAAATTTTGGGTTGAGTATGAAATGTGGCAAAGGATTGAAGAAATCCCATAAAACAATGTTCCCTGCTATTGATATTTCGGCATCTGTTTGCTGGAACAAGTATGGACACAATACACATCATATAGTGTGCATATATATGCATGCTTATATTTAAAATTCCATACTAGATGGATATCCCTCAGCTTGGGGTTCCAAAAATTTTTACTAAATTTGTAAGGGTTTTAAAATTTTGAGTGATGCTTTACTTGTATAGATACAGAGATCTTATTACTATTAATGGTAGAAATATTCATTAAGGATACTAAGTTTCTTTATTTTATGCAGTAATCCTAATACATAGGTATAATCTAAATACAATAAAGTAATTCCTCAGATGGATAAATTTTTGTGACTCTATTAAAGAAGGTCCACAGGCTTAAGATTGGTTAAGAACCTAGACTTATTCAATGAAAATAAATTGTGTTTTCATTGCTGACTTTTCCCTGTGTCCCAACAGCAAGGATTAAAGCCAAACTGTGAAACTCATATTTGTTAAATTAATTTCTTTGGCTTTTTCAGTTCACAATTTCCAAAACCTAGTTCAATTCTCCATTGAAAATCATGGTTTTCTTCATCTCCATATGTTTTCAAGCATGAAAAAATGAAGTATTAAAATGTGTAATAGATTGATTAGTGGCAGAGTAATTAATTCTCATTCGTTTAATTTCAGATTAGGATGAACTCCTTTAATTTCAATTGTGAATTTTTAGATTGTTACCTGACTAGCAACTGGTTCATAAGGACTATTTTAAAATATTGTTAAAGGAATTATCTTCTTTATTATGTAGTTGAGGGGCTGGAAGGTGAAAATTCAGAGCTGCATAATTTCGAACCAGCCATCCCGGTGAGGCAGAAATGTGTCATCACCTCTCACTCCTGTATCCTCTGGAAAGAAAAGAAATATCTCTGCTGCATTGCTCCAAAAGAATTGGTGTGGACCCCTTTGGCTTGATTCCTGACTTTACTGGTAGTACAGATCTTCTCTCATATCTCCCTTCCTGGTTTGCCTCAGAGCCCCAGAAGAGATCAGATAAAGAATAGATAATTATAAATGGAGGGCTGTAAAAGATGTGAGAACCACCTCCATACTTCAGCTTATGTCAGTTTAAAATGGGCTCCATGTATTTGTTTCATGTGTTGCTTCAAATATTGCCACAGTGGAATCTTACTGATCTTTGAATTATTACAGAGCACTGATATTCTCACATTAAATGGTGTCTGTAAGAACAGATATTAAAGGGAGTTTCTAAGCATAATTGAGATGAAGTTAAAGTTGGTTGTCAACTTTTGAATTTGTAGCTAAAGAAGGAGCAGTTGCTTTGAAAAACTTGCAGTGAAAAGTCCGTCTCCAGACATGGATATATATATATATATGTGTGTATGTATATATATACATGAACATGTATGTTTGTGGTGGTCAATATTGCTGTCCTGTTGAAGCATTAGAAAAGAACACACTGTAATACAAAAGGAACAATCCAACTGGTAAATGTGATGTACATTAGAAAGGCAGAAAAATAAATGTGATAATGTCCATGTGAACAAGAGCCTGCCAGGCAGCCAGGGATGGTAAAGCAGCAGATGAAAAAGTAGTGAAGTTGCAATTTATGTTCAGGTAATAACTACAGTTAGGATTTTCCTGCCAGTAGCTTTCATTTAGCTGGAAGTGACACTTATTGCCCTTAGTGTAACAGATTTGGGAATGAGGTGAGTTGAACATTCACAAAGTTTTTGAAGCTAGGATGCTGAGGTATGTGTTAGATAAGGAATAGTGCAAAAAGGAAAGTGCTGAGATTGATTGTCATATGCTGAGTTACTGTCATGTTCTGTGCATGAGACTAAGCCAGTAAAGGAGAATATTATGAAAGGTAAACAAATAGGAAAGGAAAAAGATTGGGAGCCGAAACGAATGTAGAGGAGTCTCGCCTCAAAGTAGCAATAGATTAAAATTAAACTGCTTTAGAACTACATTTATATCTGTAGCCTTAGTGTGGGATTTGCACTGAGGGAAACCTGTTAAAAGAAGATTCAGCTGAAAGACATTTAGAATAGCAGCAGAATCCTTTGAGTAGTTGAAATATATATTTGTTCTGTTGTCCTTGTCTGTTCCTTATTTTTCTATAGAAATCAATGGGTTCACGTGCATTTCTGACTGCAGTACTCAATCTGTTTTCTTTTGGTCAAAATATTACTCAAATTGTAGTCAAAAAACTAGCATACATCTGGTGGGACATTTGAAACACATCAAAGGAAAAGCAGGTGTCTCTCACATTGCTTACCTAACATTTGCACTCATGTCACATTTAACCAAGTGTCTAATGCCATTCAGAACTCACAGGGCACTGCTCTTCCATTTGATAGAGGCAACAAAAGATTGATGACCATTGTTCACTAGAGGTGGTAGACCACTGAAGATGCTGTGAAATGCTTTCTTACCAATTTTTACCAATCCTTATCAACTGAGTGCTGTTGTTCAGGACCAGTCATTTAAATGAATATAAACTGTGTAGTTAATGGATCTACTGCAGCTCAGGATGCAGCAGGTAAAGGTCCTGCCACTGGAACAGCAGTGCCCAGGGTAGCTCTTAGGACCAGCCATTCCTGACTGCATGCACGATGTGAAAAACAAGACTCCAGGAGGCAACAACACCTGAGCCATCAGCATTTGTTGAGTCCTGGGGAAAAAAAAAAGTTAAAGTGTTCAGATTCTCTGAGTCTTGCTAATTTTCAGAATGACAAGGTCCTGGATGTCTGAACTTCCACTGACCTGACCATATTTTGAATCAGACCATAAGTGGTTCTCTTAATAAACGTTTGGGATCAAAAATCTGGCCAAAGAGATGCACTTTTTTCAGGATATGATGTCACAGAAAAAGTTGTTTCTCTCCTGTGTGATCTCAGAGAGAGAGAACTGCTGTTTTATTTGGTGCTGCAGCCTGCTAAAAAGGAATAAATCATTAAATATACACCATAAGTCAATTTGCCCTCACAAATTGACAAATTTATCTCTGTCTTTAACTTGGGAGCCATTACATGGGATATCAATTACTCCAAAAGTCATCTTTCACATTTGTATGGCTTACACTGATGGAGATGTGTAAAGGTATTCTGTGCTCAGCACCAAAACCTGAGGGAATACCTACAGTTACCTTTTGGGGCTCCCTTCCCTAAACTATAAACCAAGCCCTAATCATGAGTGGATCATCTCATGCAGCAAACATGTTTTGATATAAATCTTGAGTATAATTTACATTGAAAAATAATGGATCAATATTTGAGTTTTATCAGTTTGGATCCAATTCCCTGAACTATAAAGTTTTTTAGAACAACAAAACAAGTAAAGAGCACTCTCAAGTTCAAAATAGTTTTGTTGGAGGAAGAGTTGAAAAAAAAAATTAAGTATAAGTTTTGGGTTGACATAATCCAGGTTAAATCTGAAAAAGAAAAATACTTACTTTTGTAAAACGAAAGGCTATTTTATCACTCAGAGAATGTCACATCAATTGTAAAGCCATCAGCCTCAAGGCTTGTTGGTGATTGCTTCATATTTACTGTTAGTCCAGCAACGGAGATGGTACTTTTACAGTCTTTGGACAGACTAGTGAGTGTGACATTTAAAGTGTTGATTTTTGCAGCACTTATGTTAATTGTTGTAATTTTCCTGATGAACCACCATTCTGGTTCCCTGATGCAGCCAAGATAGTTTTACATTTTCTATGCAGGCCTCTTTGCCATTTGGTCTGTGTAGTGTCAGCTTCGAGTGCTACTGAAAGCAGACAAAATTGCAAGCAAATTGCATCAGATTGCCAACATTGTGAAAAGGTAAATTGCTTGCAAATCTATTTAAACCACTGCCCTATTTTCATCAGCTTCAGTACTTGGTATTCATGATTGCTTAATTGGCGACCTTTCCTATTGTGTAGTGCTTTATGGTGTAATGGAAAGCGATCTTTACCAAACCAATTACCCTTTTTTTCTCAGCACTACATTATTGCTGTGATTGCAACTGCCAGTCCTTTGTAAATGAACTTTCTGATTTCAATGATGTTTTTAAAATGTAAGATAGAAAAAAGTGGCATTCATATTGTGTGATGTTCTATTTTGAAGCCTTTTTGTAGTCACCATTGTCTGGGAAAATGGACTGAAGGGTTACACAGTACCTACAAATATCCATGTAACTATTATTAATATTATCATAATGTCTCCCTTTGTACAGCAGCTCAATTAGGAAAGGATAGGAGAAATATTTTGTCACCCTGTCAAGTGCACAGGAAGTGCTTTTGATGCCTCTTTTTTGACACATACATTATCTTCACTAATAATATGAGATTCCTTTTTAAGACATGGAAATAAATATACAAAATCTTAGCTGCTATGATAATTCAAATCACCACAACTTTACAAAATGTGTTTTTGAAGAGTCCTAGCTTTTCCAGACATTTAGGCATAAAATAGTTTGAAATTCTGTGGGCAGTATAAAGGTAAATGTTACCTTTTCCTTCTACTAGAACAAGGATTGCAGCTATTTGCCTAGTAAATACAGAGACAGTGAACGAACACATTTCACAAGGTGCATATTATCTAGTTTGGTTTCAGCAATAATAGGATGCAAATGTTTGAACGTATTCCTGTACTGACAAAAAAAAATCGAATTCTATAAAAATGACCATCCTCATTTATTTTTGTAACACAGGATAAAAAAAAAATACAGAATTCCAAGAGCTTACTTTGTGTATTAATTTATGTGATTTAGGAAATTATATCGTTACTCGTAAGTGGCGACACGGAATGGGCTCTACAAGTAATTTAGTCATTCCCTAATATGGTGCTGTAAGTGCAAATGGATGCATCATTCTACCCCCTACAGCTAAGAATTCTGTTGCAATGACAAAAAATTGAAAGGATTTCTTTTACTCTTTGTTCTTTTTTCTTTTGCAATTAAAAAAAAATCTTCTGGTCAAGGCTTCTGATGATTTTAGTATTTTCACTGTGGTTCAATGGTTTATTTACAGCTGTGCTCTTCAGTAAAGGAAGTCTTTCCCCAGTTGTGTAGTCTTTTTTTAATTATTATTTGTAAGAGGAAAACACCACTGAAATCTACTGTATGGCAGTGTGGTTCTATTTCAAAGCAGTGAAAAAACTTTACTTTCTCTACTTCAGAAAATGTTGGAAGTCACACATTTGAATTTCTGTTTTATACCCATAGTAAGTTAGCATGAAATACTATTGATCTCAAGCATGTAATACTATTGATCTCAAGCATGTCATTGCATGTATAAACACAGTGTGTGTGCACATGCAGAGATATTCTCCCAGCTCTAATTTAGTTATTGTTTTTGTGTCAAGAGAGAAAGGAAGATATTCATATCCCCACCTTTGAAAGGATAAGAACATAGCAAAGCAATTACCCCAATGTAAAATTAAGGGGTTTTTTTAATCAGAAAAGCTTAGGTGGGGGAAATGACTGAAAGAGAGAAATCCAGCAATAAAATATTTAGAACTTCTTTCCATATATGTGTTTATAGAACAAACAAATTGTTGGAGTAGTGCTTGTTATCCCTCAATTTACTCTGTGAGCATCGTAGGGACACCCTAAGTAAGTGCCAATAGCAAGGATGATGGCTTCACCTCAGAATGGAGTTCTGTTCTTCAGAAAGCAGCTCCATGATGCGGCAGCAGTGAATAAGTGGACATTCAAACCTGGTATTACTGATGCACAGAAGCAAATCAGTAGCTGAAGAAAGCTGGCACTGATGGTGCCCAAAGGTGAGGAGAGACTTTTAACTTGGCACAGTGAGTAGAGTGTAGCTGCAAAGGGAGGTCATGGCTTTGTGATGGGGCAGTGTAGGTTCAGTAAAGCAGCAAAATAACAACAGTGGTAGCTAATTCAGTGGAAAGCACAGTGAGGAAAGTGTTGAAGGGTTTTGAGGGTTATAATGGGCATATAAAAAAATGACAGAACATTCAAGGGGCTTGTAGACGTTTTGCATTGGTGGTGAAACACGATCTGTGCGGCTGAAAATGTTTCATGACGCAAAATGAATTTCCATTGTAAAATGGAAAATTCCAGATAGTGTAAAATAGATCACCAGAAACAAGGAAGTACTGTGTTGTGTTGTCCACAGTTCTCTGTTAGCTCTTTGTTGAAAGTGTTCTTTAAGGCTTAGTTGTTGCACTGATATCAGTGTTGACTCTTTGCCTTCTGTGCTATAAATGGGATAATGTTAACATAGCCACTGCAAGTTCATATTGTGATCCATGACCACACTCTTGTCCTGAATAAAATTTTAATTTAATATGTTTAAATTAATTTGCTCCTGAACTACCAGGATCCACTGCCCTGCTGCGTTGGTATATTCTGTATGTTGTAAGGATTTTTAATCCTATAGACTAATAATTTTGGTTACTTAGTCTCCTTTATTGTGAATATATATCATAAAATAATTGTAAAATTAGGGGACAGAATTTTTCTTCTGGTTTGAAAGCTATAGAAATCCATGAGGCTTGCAAAGTAAAAGCATACAAATGTATTCAGGGAGGAATACATACTAATATCTCTTTAGCCATTCTTTGGTGGAATGTCATTAAGCCTTGATGAATTTAAAAATGAAGGCCTGATGAGATTCATCCATTTTTAAAGTACCTCTGTATGTGTGTGTATGTATATAATATGTATGTCCTGTTTTTCAGGTTACTGGACAGTGAGTGGAAATTTGGCAGCATGGGCTCTGTGATGAATGTTTGTAAGCTGACTTTAGCAGAAACAGGTCTGGAAGTGTCCCTGTCCTCGGCTGTTCACCTCTCAAAAAGGTAAGTGGGCACACCATTGAAGTTTGAACTGTGTGTGGGTGACAAGTCAAACAACAACTTGTATTCAGAATTTTTCTTGTATCTAAATGATGTTATTAGAACAAAATTATTCACTGTGTAGGTGATGAGGCACTGGAACAGGTTGCCCTGAGAAGCTGTGAATGCCCCACCTCTGGAAGTGCTCAAGACCATGCTGGGTGGAGCTCTGAGCAGCCTGGTCTAGTGAAAGACATCACTGCCCTTGGTGGGGGCTATTTGGTATTTAAGATCCCTTCCAACCCAAACCAATGCTATGATTTTATGATTACTGTATTCAGAGTAAGATTGTACACCAACATGACAGAGAGTATCTGTATGCTATTTTTTGTACATGAATATGGGGGGTTTTTACATAGATATGCATTTACCAGTTATTTCATGCAAATGGAAGCTTCTTTAAAATTTGGTTGATACAAAGCCTGGAGGAACCTTATTTCCTAAGAAAACTTAATTTTCAAAAAGACAACCGCTCCATAAATTCTGTCATGCCATCAGCAACTGGATAAAACTTTGGTTAATCAAAAACTTGGGGTCTATTGGGAAGTCTATTCAGCTGCAGGTTAGAGGCTGATGATAAGCATGGAGGCATGGCTTTGTATGTCTCTTTAAGCTTGCAAAGGTCTTTGATACTCCTTGGAGTAAAATTGATATGTAGATATAAGATATCATTTGTATTAATTTACAATTCACACAGCAATATGTAATCTCTCCTGAACTTTATCAGTATGACACGACAGCAAACTCTATCACAAAATTTCCACATTTTTCTATATGAAGAGGGTGTTTCTCTATGACAATATTTGGTTTTATTCTCTCACATTTATGCCCTAGACTAAATTATAGTATTTTGTTTGCAATTTTTTTGTCATATCATGTTAGCCTAATATGCCACTAATACCATTTTATTACAGAAATTTTAGTATTCCTACTCATAAGATGATACAGTAAATTATCACATTAGCCTGCTATGACGACTTCTTGTGGTATCTGTTATCACCCTATAATTACATTCCTACCTTAAGTCTGATAGGTACCACCATTGCTCACACTTCTGCATTTGAGACCCTTCATAAACTCCAAGTTACAAAGTTCTACAGCTGAAGTGGTAACTTTGATCTACTTAACTATATTTAATAGTGTATTTGCAGGTATCTGTGAGCTCAGTCTGCTATGGTGCAACAGCTACGCCTGAAAGTTGAAATGTTTCTAACTTAGAAAATAAGACAAAAGAAAAATATTATTATTGAAAAGCAATCAAACAAACTAAAAACCCAACCAAAACGGTGCTTACACAGAGTACCCGGAGTTTCTGCAGAAAATGAAAGAGGAAACCTTTCTCAAAAGCAATATTAAAAACTCCTTTATTTCCCTACAGTTTATTTTTTCCTGTAATGTTCCATTCACCTATTCAAATAGATTTATAATGAAATGGAAAGGGAAAGGCAAGGAAAAATCCCTATGTTGGTGCTGGCAACTCAGTGCCTGAAGCATCTCTACAAGATGCTGTCTGGTGACACTCCCTTCTGTGGAAGGAAACAGGAGAATTTTACTGTCCTGGACCAGGCAGCCTCTCATGCTCATTATAACCAAACTGCTGGAAGAAATTGTTTCTCACTGCTTCTTTTTTTCCTTTTTACTTTACCTAAGATAGAATTTTATTTCTTGGCTTAACTGCAATGGTAAGAGACCTGGTTTAGTAAATAGATGAAATGATGAACTGTGCAGTTATCTGGACAAATCATGTACTCTGATTCTTTGAGCTGGATTATTTCCCATCTCTGTGTGGCCAGATTTGCCTCAGGTCTGCAATAGTGTCTCAGATTCACAGTGTTGGAACACCTACTCGTTCCAGTCTTGCAGTTATAGCAGTGGGAGTCAAGGAAGCAAATTAAATACCTAAATATATTGTGTTTTGCTTAGAAACAGAATCAGGTATATTTTAGAAATGCTTTAACAGTACAATGTTGTTCTTAACAGGCCATCTTGAAACTAATTCTTACTTCAGTTAACCTATCCATATAATTGTACACCTGCCCTTTGTACATGGACTTTTGCTCGTGTCTTTTTGGGGTTGGCCTCCTTAAAGCAGCCACAGCCTGAGAGCTGATTCTATGAGGTTTCCATTCAGATGTGGCTGCTGTTTGCCCACCCCCTTTCCATTTCATCTAGGACTCAGTTCCTGTTGGCATTTACTTTCACCATGTTCTTACTGAGACATAACAGCTGTAATCCAAGGTCAGAAGCTG
This sequence comes from Cichladusa arquata, assembly GCA_026413545.1. Classification (NCBI taxonomy): domain Eukaryota; kingdom Metazoa; phylum Chordata; class Aves; order Passeriformes; family Muscicapidae; genus Cichladusa; species Cichladusa arquata. The sequence continues at coordinate 31,026,482 of JAOTQP010001286.1, forward strand.
CTTTCAAATTTCAAAGAGTGGCATTTTCCTGTGTGTGGTTTTGCCCAAGTTTGGTTTTCAAACCAGCTGATTTGCAACCATTTCCCAAATATTTTCTTGAGATTCTTCCTCTGTAAGATGTGACTGGATGCCTTTGAACGTCTTCACTAGCTGAGTAGGAAAGATGTATCTTTGACCAAAATAAAGTTGCAATAGGACAGCCAGAGGTGCAGAGTTTGGCGCAGTTGGAAGAAGACGGGAAGAAAATTTACATATTTGAGTAAGGCCTGATCTATATGTTTTGGCCCTTGGTGACACTTTTGAAAGGTGCTATCTGTGCTTCAGATTCTTGTGTTACTGATTGTCCTTCAGGTTCTGTGCCTAAATGATGAACAGATTATGGTTGTTAGGCGAGCAGATTTACAAAGTGTTGGGAAACCAAGAAATTAATTTTTGATTCTGTGCCTTTCTACTTACTGGCCATAGCTCTTTCCCCTTCACTGCAGTGTGGGTCTACAGGAACAAAGTTAGAAATTTCTCTTTGATTATGCAAACCACCCTGGTCATTCTACCAGTGCCCCCAGTCATAAGAATATCTGTTCCTTTGAGTGTATTCTGCAATGTCATAAATATTCTTTCAGTAAAGTCTCCTGACCTTATAGTGCTCTTTGGGGAGCTGCCACAGATTCTGTTAATGCACATGCTCATCCTTTTAAAGGGGTAATATCATATGAGCTGTAGCCATGCTGGATAGAGGCTTCTCAGTCCTTTCAGTGCATAAATTAGACATAGTAATGAAATAATTTGTCTCCTGTTGCATGAAAGTTTCTATTTCAAAATCAAAAAATGCTGCGATTAACCTGACATCCACAGATTCCTGAAATTCCTGGAAGTTTGCTATTATTGTTTATATGATTCAGTTTTGGTAGAGGTAAATTCATTGCCCAATGTTCAAGTTGTAAGTATTTTGCTCAGATGTATGGACTAAATATTCGTGCTGATACATAGTTTGTTTGCAACCCACTACAGGTGAATGGGCAACTTCGCCATTGCTCACAGTTTCAGAGGAGCAGGTCCAGGTCAGAGCAGATGAGTTTGATGGGACACATTCCCCTCCAAAATTTATCAAGAATTGTCTATTCCTACCTTATCATATATTAACATTGATATTACTAAGGGTTTATCCATAATGATTTTACTTTCTTAACCCACCCTCATCATCCCGCTTCATAAGAGAGAGCTAAGGGTTTGTAGAGTATTCAATATCTTCATTCAGAACTCTCGAATTATTCAAGAAGCTAATAATACACTTTAGTTTCTTTGTGTTGCTGCATTGTGGTTTTATAGATTGACTGTAATTTTGCCTACATATGCCCTCAGGATCTCAGAAACTGAGCTTCATTATTTCAATGAATTTACACTAAATATATACTGGTCACTTAAACTACATTTCAGCAAAGAGATTATAGGAGGTCAACAGATGAAAGTATACACTTCTTAAACATAGTATAATTTCCTTTTGATGATTTTCCTGGCTTTTGAATTGCTAAGGAGTGCACACATTCCTTTATTTCTGGACAAAAAAAAAAGTTAAGGAACAAGAATTCCTGGAATTTAATGGGAATTCTAGTGCAAATCTCCATGATGTACTTAGCAAACAATCCCAGCAGCAGTGGTGATTAGCACCCTGGTCTTAAAGGCTGGTGATCTGGGGTCTCTTCCCCCTTGTTGAGTAGTTGCTGCAGGGCATGGCAGGCTCCTGGTGAGCTGCGACCTTTCATAGTACAATAGGCTTCATGGGAAACTACTCCAGTGCTTCTGTCTCTGACCTAATGCTTTGAGGATGCTGTAATTTCTCCAGAATGAGCAAATACTGAGTTACTTTTCAGGATTTTCTATATTTTGGTCTGGTTGACATGGTGTATCTCTTGTGATTTGTTCTACACCTAGTTCAGGTATATGGAATAGGATGTGTGTGATGCTGCACTTATTGCAACTCAGCCAGAAATACTCATTTTTTGCAGGTGGCAGGTGAGATTCACTAGGGTATTAAGGAAAAGTTTTGATGAATAGCCACACATTTGCTCTGCCTAAGGTCTGTTGTTGCATTTGAGCTGTAAACTGAAATGACAGTCTCTTGAATGGCAGAACACCCAGGAGAGCACAGCAACAGCAATGCCACCTGTTATTCATTGTGTGACTAGTGAAAACACACAGGGTTCTACCTGCTATGAGAAGATATGCGAAAATATTTCTTCTTTTAATAGTGAAGAGATGCTGACACACATTATGTGTACATTGAAAGGTAAACATTTCCATTGTGTGCTTTACATGCTGTAGCAGCAACTATTATTTCCCTCGGTACCTTAACATATTTAGGAGTATTTAAATTTTGTGAAGTATTGAATTGCATTACATCTTTGTTACTCCTTCCTTGAGCTCCATCAGTTTAGAAAAAAAAAGGTGAGATGCATTACTGTGTAAGAAATTTTAGAAGATGCATAAAATGTTATGGTTTATTCTTGACCAAGTTGTATAGTCTATATGACTACAACACATTTCTTTAAATGCTAAGGTAAAAAGCATTTTACTTTGGGAAATTAGATCAGCTTGAAAAGTATTAAAAAAAAATAAAGAAAGTAGAAACAATTGCAAATATTATATCTTTAAAGGAAGAAGGGTACAGTAGGTTTTCTGGTTTACTAGTTAGTATAGTTTAAAACTTCATGAAGAATGTCATCTGCTGCTTAGGAGGATGTCATTAGAAATGCAAACAATTATAAATTTTATAACTAGCTGTGAAAGTGAATCTTTCAGCAATAGATGAAATTTTTATGATTTCCTTGGCTGTCTCAGCTTGTACCTATGAATTTTGGATGCAGGGATTTAAAAGATCCTATGAGGCTGGAATGCAGTGAATACATTTCCCTCACCTGACTCATGCTGTAAGAGCACTACATCCATCACCAGAGAGCTCTGCTCCTTGTGTGTCTGCCAGGACAGACCTCTTGTCACACCTATTGCACAGGCTGTAGGCTGAACAACTGCCTTTAGCAAGGGATGAATTGGTCTAGAAAGCCAAAAATAAGGTTGGGATGAATTGCTCTCCAGAGTCCAACATTCCTCTCTGCAGGTTGCTGAGGAAGGTCAGCTAGGACAGGTAATTTTTAGAGCTCAAAAGTTAAGCAGTCGACACACTGACAAGTCTGAAGTAGAGCCAGAGGCAAGAACTGAGCCCTGAGACCTGGTGGGAGACTTGTGCTCTGGACAGTTTACAGTATCTTTAAACAGTCCAGATTTTTTGTGCTTTCATACTCAACATTGCTTGAGATTAGTTTCCTTGAAGAGATTTCAGATTAGTTTGGCAGAAGCAGACACATCCTAGATTGCTAGTTGTATTTGAAATGTTTAAATTCAACCCAGACTTTGTTGGAAGAGTTATTCAGTAATTATTTTTCTGTATTAAAAAACAGGCACTTGGTTTTAGTCAGAGTTTGGAAGATCAGGCCAGTTCAATGTCTATTTCTACAAGGTAATCTGCTGGTCATGTCAAATGTCCATATTTGTGTCTGTGAACATAGAAGTGAAAAAAATTATTTAATTCAGAGCTTATCTCTATCTTCATTCTGAGAGAAAACACTGGTTTCTTTTCAAGCTTATGCTGAGAGCAGCCAGGTGCTCCAGTAGCATAAGACTATCCCATAAGAGAGGATAACCAGAGGCTAAAAGAGGCAGAGACAGTGTCAGGGAAAAAGACTCCTGCAGGGAAAATAAGTGCAATATCCCTCACAAGATGATATCTTTCTAATTTCTTGAGGGTTGTTCCCACTGTGTCAGACAATCACAAATAAAGGGAAAAGAGAAAATGTAAAATAAATCAGTGTTCGTCATACTGGTTTTTGAAACTGCAGTAATTTACTATCACAGTACTTGAGGGCAAATCATACTGAGGTGTCATAAATAAACCATGTAACATTTGATTTTCTACATGTTGTCATATTTCTGTGTATCAGAGTTTCGATTGTAAGTCAGCTATCATTTTATCTTGCTAACAATTTGGTATCAGCTTTGCTTCTTAAACCTTGTTTCAAGTCCAAAAATTACATGTTTTTACTTCCACTAACATGAAGAATTAGGACATGGGGAAACAGCAGAATCCTCTGCTACAATGACTGTTGGTAAACCTTTGGTTACAGTTGTTCTGCCTGCACAAATAAGAAGAGTTTATATATTTTTTTTTGCTTATTGGTTTTTAACTAAGTGAAATGTGAGCAGGACCCTTAATGAACTAGGATGTAATAAGAGCAGTTTAAAGTATTAAAATTGTAGGCTGTGATTTGGGCTTGTTCCAAAGAGAGGAATGTTTTGTGCTATACTTACCAGCATCCCAGTTAATACTGTTAATACTAAGTGGTTGAAATTTGCGATGTGCTGAACTTCCCAAAAGCAAAGGGAGCAGATATACATTGAAAATACGTAATGTCTAAAGGGAACAGTCCTCCCCTCCACCCTGTATTTTGTCAGATGATCAAAGATTAAAAATAAAACAACAAAGACTCAACAAAAATGCTGTTTTGGGACATTCACTAAACATTTTAGTTCTTGGTGCCTCAATGCTTCTTATAGGTACTGAAGTGACCAATAAATCACTGCCTGAAGGAGATGACAGACTTAAATTCAGAAAAACCTGCTGATCCTCAATCCTCCTCAGATACATGCTAGTTCTTTCTCAGCTCTGGTCTTGATACTTTCCTTCAAGCGAAATGCAGCAAATATTTTGTAAAACAGGCTCCTCTGAGCCCAGAAGGGATCAACTGGTCTAGTGCAGAAGCGACCTCTCTTCCTTTAGTGTAAAAAGTCAGCTGGGAGGCAATCCCTAGGTACAGGAAGAATTGTAGTGCAGGAGCAAGTTACCTTAGCCAACTACTGCCTGAGCATCCCAGCCTGTGTCTCTTCTGTAATTATTGCATTTAATACAGCTAGTTACTTGCACAAAAGAGCTTCCGGATACAGCAATTTCCATGGAGAGTTGTTTGGGAATGTAGAGGCCCATCATTTAGCTCTGATATTGTTGGGTTGTCAGAATTGATCATAGCTCTTGATGGAACACCTCTAGGTGTTTTTATGGAGTGCATCAGTGTGACATTTCACATTGTTTAAGTAGGAGTGATCTGTTAGTTTATATTTTATCTAAAACTGCAGAGCAGATGACCTCCCTCAGGGTCTAAATACATGAATCCTATGTGCATGGTATAATTAATAGTAGAGCTAGGAGAGAAATTCATAACAAGGGGCCGAAGAGCTGGGCAGAACAACTTGTCAAAAAGAAGGAAATTCCACTACAGATTAGCTTATTTTTAAGCATGTCAAGCTCTACATACAAACATGATATATTGCTTCCTTGTAATGTCTGTTTAGGCCCAGATGCTCGAGGCAGTGTCAGGGAGTGCTGTAAATTTTGTCTGAGTCAGGGCAATTCTGATTGATCTCTGAGTGTAAAATCGATAAGAAGACACTGTCATTTTCTTAAAGGATGAGCTAGAAAAGGAAAATAAATTAAGACTCCACTGAATGTCTATCTCCAGTGCTCATTAATTCAGTGTGGTCTGTACTTTGTTAATGTTATGTCCACAGCTTTAATCTTCCAGGTGCTCTTCCTGCAGATAGTCGACAGCAGCCCTTTATTATGTTATGTATATTTCATCCACACGTGGTGGAAATAAAATGTCTGCCCTCTTCTTTCCCCTAGGTCCTGATTAATCCATTTTATTATTTTTCAGAAGTACATCACTTGGGTACTGATTAACTTAAAAATGGAAAGCCATTGTCTTTCTTGCATGTCCTTCATCAGAACTAACACACCGGCTGCTCATTTGTCTTGGGTTGTTACAGCAAATAACGACTACCAGGCATTTCCCCTTATGCAATGTACTTCAGGAAGATTAATTTACTTCTGCTCTTTTTCTCTGCTTCTTTTTTGTCTACTAAGACTTTTCTGACACGTTTTGAACTCCCTCCCAGCTCCCACTCTCCTGCTTCCTCTTAAACCATTTGCAGCCTGCATGGGAGCAGCAGTGCTAAAACTGACCATTACAGTTTTCAATTGAAGCCACCCAGTGCTGCTGCAGACATGGCTCTGTTCTGGGCTGGCTTGCCTTGCTCTGAACTGCTGAGTATGAGCTCAGGGGATTGTCCCTAAAGAATAACAACACATTGTCACCTTAGTCCCACAGCCTTCTCATGCACAAGAAGTCACCTTGATGTTAATAGGTCTGCTAAGGGGTGTATAGGCTACTCTCAGGAGTATAGCTTAAGATGCTGTTATACTGAAATATAAAATTATTTTTATCGCTAAGCAGTCATTTCCCTTTCTTCATATCTGCTGTCATTGTAGAAATAGCTTCTAAACATAAGTAACAGGTCATTTTATGCTTCTGTTTCTACTTTACAATGTTAATATCAGGGCCCAAACAACTGTCACAAACAGTGACTATCAATGATAAAGTTAAAAAAATACATGTAAATACTTTTCGGCAATAAAAATTATATTTCCCATATTCCAAACCACCCCCCCCCCCACCCCCCCCAGCTATTCCTAATAACTAAAATGCTATTTACTTACAGCTTCATTATATACCTCTGGGGTATGTTGATAGGGAAAACAGAGGCAGTTGAAAAAGACCTCTTGACTTCAACAAGCATTTAGTGCATATTCATGAAGCATCTTACTCCCACTCCTTAAAAAAGTACAGTACATGCCAATTAATTAATTTTCCTGGAGAGGACATTGGTGAGACTAGACCTTGCACCTTCAGTTTCCCAGTAGAGCAGCTTCACCTGAGCTAAAGGAGTGGTTTCAGTGATCTCATCAGGCAGCCTGTAACATCTTATCTGAAAATCATCCTTCAGAACATTTTTCTGTATTCACTGAATTTTGAATTTCAGAAAAGCTCAGAAAATCTTTTAAACATTACATTCACATTTGTATCTAGAACTGAGTGTATTCAGCTAAACTCTAAAATGCTATATGCTTCTACATTTATCCTAGAAAAGGCAATAAGTAAACTCCTAAGTCTTCTCCTGGCTATATGTAAAAAAATTTATGCTTTGAGAATAGCTTACCAGGGGTAACAACACCCTAGAAGAGGCTGAGCTTTTGTCCAGATCTACTGTTCTTACCACAAGGCTATGGCCAGTGACATCCAAAGCACGAAAAATGCTTGCCTGGCACAAACTATTAAAATGTCTTTTGTAGTACTTAGGTTAAATTGTTGATTGTATTACCCTTGTGTATTGGGAAAGAACCAGATGCCTGATTTGCACTTGACATGCATGGCCTCATCTCCAGGTCCCTAGGAAGTCCTGATTCCATGATGTTAGCAGAGACACTGACTTTGCTATATCTGAGAAAACAGGCAAAGGTGAGGTTGTGGCCAAAAACCCTTCAGGGCAGAAACAGGATATGTGGTATTCTGCTGCATCTTCCAAGCCACCCATCAAGGTAATCTGGAATTTTAAACAGAAAAAGCTGTAAACTTCCTCCAGACAGTAACATTCCACATTAGGAGAAAAATTATGATGAACTAAATGCAGAGAGTAGCCCAGATACAGAATTGCCTCCAGGTTAGATAAACACTGATCTGATTGTTGTCTGAATTACAAATCTGTAAACTCTGACAGCCAGCTATTTGCAAAGGCAATAAGCATTTGTGATAGGAAAGGATTTCACAGTGGTTATGCTGCCTAGCCACATGTCTAGATCAGCTGAATTTGGGAGTCAAGTTAGAAAATCTCCATCAAAATGGAATTGCTCAAACTAAACATTATTGAGCAAGTGTATTTTTCAAACACATTTTGAATGTGACTGAAATGCAGCAATAAGTTTATAAACTTTATCATAGTAGACATTTTTATACTGTCCTTGAAAAATGCACCTACAGTTGAGTGGATGGAATGGATTTAATAGTAATATATAATATAAATACATGTAGTAAATATATAAAGCTATGTATATAATGCACATACCAAATGACACTACGTGTATATTCCAGATTGCCTGCTCTCCAGAGCTTCTGCTATATGCACCCTTCCAACAGTCTGACAATCAAACCTGTGCATATTTATTTACCCATAGCAGGTTCAGAGTGCAGGTTTTGACATCCTTTAACCAAGTTTTTAAAACCATGCCTGTATGTAGTTGAAGGACTTAGCATGAATTTTTGTAAGCTTATTTTGCTAGAGAGGATCCCTTCTAACTTTATATCTAAATGAACAGATAAAAACATCTATAGGTTTTTATGGAGAAAAAAACCCCACCACAAATAATCACACTTCTACTACAAGAAAAAACAAAATTCACCTTATTTAAATAAAACTTGTTCTGGCTTTATTATTTGAATAAGCAATCCCACTGATTTTGGTGGATGAAGGTAATAATTCCTGTTCTGTTCTTCCATCATATGACTTAGATAAATAGTAACTGATCCAAAAGCTGATGCTGAAATTCTGAACTTAGCAAGTAGGGTGATAGTAATGTAGGCTTTGTGTCAAGAGACTTAACCAGTCTAGATTTCATCTGGGAATAGCAAGATATTTAGTAGAAAGTATCAAAATGATGGCTAGCTGCTTTTCAATAAAAATTCTTGACAGGGTTAACTACATCCTTAAATACAAAAGAGGAGATGCTTTTACAGCTATACCAAGGATTTGTTTATGAGACCCTTAATTTTTTCTTCAGTCAGACTTCCATTGACTCTATGGAAAGAGAAAATCAAGTTGGATCAAGCTAATTTAAGCACTATAAAAATAGGTTTGATGCACAGAGTGTATTGATACGGATCCATTCATAAAGGGATAATAATTTAAGGGACCTTATGTGTTTAACACACAACCATGTCTATGGTTGCTTAAAGGTTTAGGATTTTTGTCAGTGCAACCCTGGTGTTCTGAGCAAAATTATTTAGATAGGCTTCACACTTGATTTTGAAAATAGAGTGTTATTGTAGAACTTTAAAATGAGATGTTAGTTATTGATAGGATGTAGCACATCTCTTGATGCTTTGTTTAACCATGTTTAGATTTCTATCAAATAGATTTGGGATTCATACCTGAAAAGGAAGATGGCATACAAGTTGCTCTGGGATGGGGGAATAGAGATTCAAAAGAAGAGCTACAATAAATGGATATACAAACCATTTTAAACTGACGCCTTGGCCCAAGTAGTAAAAGCTCAAAGAGAAAAAAGAAAATTAGGAATGAACATTAAAATAGTAAGGTGAGCTTATGAAAGTCTGAACTTTGACATGGTCCATTCAACTGGGTCTGTCATATTGGTCTGTGAGATTTATTGTCACAATTTAAAATCTGCATAGAAATGGTTTGTGTAGTTTAAGGTAGTATTAATTGTCTATCTCGTTACTGTACTGAACAATCTAACATTTCTCAATCTAATTTTATACTTTTGTTATTAAACATCTGAGAATAAATTTTCAAAGCTGTGAAATTTATCCCCATCTGTTTTTCGAGCACTTGTGAAAATTCATGTACCAATCCCAATGCTTCATAACACCCAGCACATAGGTGTAAGGACTCACTGCTCTTTCTGAGCAGTAATTCATTGCTTCTTACAATGAATTCATGCTTTTTACATATAAATGTCTGCCAATTTAGAAAAGGCTGGGTGCTATTGAAACCAACAGGTTAGTTTCCTTTGACTTCAGTGGGGGGCAGGATTGATTTGAGAATGTAACCAGATCCATGTTCTTTATGATTGTGCATACTGAGGAGTATTAATGAGAACATGTTTTACAGTATGTGTGCTGCATGTGCTTCCCATCCCAAGAAACCTCAGAACTGCTGTATGGTTATATATCTATGGTGTGGCTGGAACCCACATCCTTTTGGATATGAATAGCAGCAGTAAATCAATGTACGTGTTTATATTCTATCATGAATCTCCTTTTCTACTAGAATATTTGCAACAGCAGCAGATGACTTGAATTTGTGAATTCAAAAGCAATGCTTGCTGCAACAGGGAATTTTCAACAGTGGCTGCAATTGTGAGGGACTTGGTTTAGTGGCTTAGTGAAGGCATCATAACATCCTTGCCACCTTTTCAGGTTTCTCTTAAACAACTTTCTTTCATTTTAGACATTCCTTGACAAAGTTGAGTCCCTGGCCTCCAGCAGATTTCACCTGCAATTTATCATTCAAATCAAGGTACCAAAAGAGAAAAAAAATGCTTCTTTATAAATCAGCAGTATTAATATTTTACTTATTTCAATCACTTGCTCCTTTATTTGGTACCCTTTTGAGATACTTTTTTCTTGACTTTTTTCTATAACATTGTCAAAATGAATTGTAGTCATGCTCCATAATACAGGTGTTGAACATTCACCACACATATGCAGAAATAGCAACCACAGGCATTTTTCCATCTCTTCAGGGAATCACCAACATTTGAAACCACAGCTGTTGCTTCAGGTACTTTTTCTCTCAGTCCTTAATAAAAATGGAAAAATACTAAGAAAAATACAAATATGAAAGAAAGTATGTAAGTTCCAGAATGTAAAAAGGCTTACAAGAAGTCTGGAGAGGAACTTTCCACAAGGGCATGTTGCAGTAGGACAAGGGGGAATGGCCTGAAGCTGACAGAGGGTCGGTTTAGAATAAAGATTTTTTTACACTGTGTGTGGTGAAGCTCTGGAACAGGCTGCCCAGAGAAGCTGTGGATGCCCCATTCTTTGAGGTGTTCAAGACCAGGCTGGATGAGGCTCTGAGTAACCTGGTCTAACAAAAGGTGAACCTGCCCATGGCAGGGGGGTTGGAGCTAGAGGGCCTTTAAGGTCCTTCCAACCCAAACCAGCCTCTGATTCTATGAAAATAGAAACAACTCTGTGGGGAAATAAATTCCTCTGTCAAGCAGGCTGCTTGAAGGGTGTATTATGTTCTGGAGGAGGGGGACTTGGGAGATTACTTTTATTCAGGCTTTTTCCTTGTTGCCTGGACCTTTTCCCATGCATTATTGGTTGCTGCCAGAATGCTCATCTGAAATGTGCCTTCCCTTTCTCTGTTTTATAATACGTGAAAAAGAGAGAGTAGCTGCACTGTTCTCCTTCAAATACATCTTTACAATCACTTTCTGACACTCATCTGCTCTCTTGCCATCACTTAGGCACCCAACACTGCTTCACCTAGAAACCATCAGGAGACCCTTATTAATCAACCAAGCCCAGAGAGGGTACTTATGTAATTTAATGATTACAAGTCCATCTATGAAATATCAAAACAGGGATAAAAGTGTATTACTGAGAGATTTCCTTGCTCAGTCCTCATTTTGTCACTTCCATAATTTGCCTTGATGTGGTTGTTGGAGTCCTGAAAGATTTGTCTAGAAAAACTAGGCACTATGAAAACATATTGAAACCCTGCCAATGTCTTCTTTGACCCGAGCATTCTGCTCTTCCTTGCTGACAGGAGCTCTTTTTTCTAAGACAAGCTGCCTGCAATGGAGGCTGGAAATTAGCTCTTACCCTTCTTTCCACTCACGCACAAATCCAGAATTCTCCACCTTTGTAAAGCAGAGCACTAATCACGAGAGCAATCCTGCAATCCACCTTCTTTCTCAGTTAGAGCTGCCTGTACAAGAGGCCACATAATGTGTGGCACACTGCAGAGCTATTGCTGAGAGTATCAGGTCCTGTTTCACCCCTGCCACAGCAAGGGTCCATTTGTACTCCAGAAGCAGGACCTCTCTGGAACTAGAGCCATGCCATTCCTCGTCTGACTGTTCAACATGTCTGCCTTTGCAGGTACAGGGAAAGATTTTGTGTTCTTAAATATATGGAACGGCAGGAAAATCAGAAACACGTGCTTTAAGTGAGCTTAAACAAAATATATTTCAAAAAAGTCTTTGCTACAAAGCAGAAATAAAATTAGGCAGGGAAGAAGTGGCATACCTGAAATATGAAATACCAGTGACCGTTATGTCCTGTGAAACCTGTGGGGTTTTCACTACTTATCTAGCTCCCACTTAACAGAAGTCGTGCTCCTACTCATCAACACCAGTGCTAATTACATTTAGCCTCTTTTGGCATTCTGTACTCCATTATAAATGTATTTTTAACTCCTCCACAGTCTACACAAAATTTATATTTTTTTCACAGATTTTACTTTTTTGCTTTTATGACTAGAAAAATCCCTGTTCTATGCAGAATAATTGTTCTCCAGTTCCAAGAAGCCTCCCTACATTTGCCCAAGATTTCAAAAGAAATCTTCTGATTCCACATTTCCTACCTTCCTCCTGACTTATTTAGGCTGTATGTGATATCAGTGTTACAAAGGTGCTTAATTTCAAATTTCAAATGGCACGTGGTAGTAAATAAGTATTTTTGGGAGAAAGAGTATGCCTTTTGTGCCTTGTAAAGCCATTCCAGGACCCCTCCACACTTTGGAGAAGTGAAGTCTTCCATCATAACTGAGGTACCCAAGCAACTTCACAGTAACTGCAAATTTATATTGGTGCTCAATAGATGAGCAACCAGACTTCTCTGGTTATTGTATTTATCAGCCTGGCTCCTATAGGCTCCTATTCCTACAGGTATGACCTACCTCTATGACATAAACCCACACCATGATGGCAAAAAGATAATATAAAATCTGGATGTATAATACTTCTATGTGATCAGAATCTTTTAGTCATGTCAAGGTATATAATAATTCTTGAATGTTGCTAAAGCATTTCTTCACCTTTGCCTTCTGCAACACTGACTGATGCACAATAGAGCACTGTGAAGAAATTTAGTAATGGTGGACACTAAGTTAAGCCTGCTTCTTTTGATTTAAAAAGTCTCGTGATAGAACAGAGAGGCCTAGAACCCACCTTATTCATGTATTTTCATAGATTTTGTCATTAGGAAATTACAAAAGTCTAAGAAGAATAGTTCTCTTTTACATGCTTATAGCCTTGTCCTGTGGACTATTTGCCCATTTTTTGCTGGTGTGCTAGCTGTGTATTTCTAGCTCTGAAAGGTATTAGAAGTCACCTCAGGCACCTTTTAGCCTGTTCAGTTACATTCCTAGCAAGAAAGGAAGCTATTCTCATCCCAGATGTGATCCCATTTAACCCTTGCATGGGCTAATAATAAAATTTGCTGTCTGTACCATTAATTTATCTTCTCTGTTTTTCCCAGAGTGTCTTCTCTGAAGTACCTGCTTATTTGCACTATTCAGAGAAGCTGCTGCTTTCAGCAAATTCACCTCAGGGATAGCTGCTGGGCATCATTCCATTACCATGATGACATTGGTGATTGTACTGCCTAGAGGTATGATCATATAGAAACTTATTGCAGCAATGTATGTAATTAAAATGCTTCATTCTCCCACTGGCTCTTCAGCTGAAGGTACCTGAAGCTGTCTTATCAGTTGAAAATGTCTCTAACAAATTCATAGTTTGATTTGCAAGGTGAATACATCCTTTTAAATTCATTAATTTTTTTGGTAGAGCTCTCGCTTCCAAGAAAAATGAGCAAGCCTGTGCCTCAAGCACATAAAGCAGCTGCAATGTAAGGACAGTTTAAGCACCTATATGATAAGGACTTCTAGAAACCCTTGGACATTCACAGAATTCTGTAAAAGGGGGTCTTTATATATTTAATTACCTCAGCGCTCATCTCTTCTCTAAGCCTGTTTTTAACCTAATTATTTTGCTCCCTTTCCCAGCCCAAGCAGGAATGCCTCTTCCCTCCTATTTTGCCTTTTCTCTTTCCTCTTTTCCCTCCTTCACTATTGGCTTTCTTATCCTTGTCTCCTCAAAGAGCTCAGAAAGTAGTTTGGCTACCAGTAGTCTGCTTGGGCAGTCTCACTGGTTCAGGAAATGAATTTGAGCTGGCTAGGATCTAGGACTTGTTTCCCATGAAAGCACTTTAACCACTACGAAGCACGATGTTTGCTTGTATCAACCAGGTTGTCTTTTCCACAGAGATCACCTGGATGTCAGGAGGGCAGGAGACTGGCCCCTTGCTGCCTTGTGCAACATTGCCTCTCAACAAGTGCAGCCTGGCCCCTGGATCTGTAGGAAAAGTGGATTTTTTTGCTGGTTGCCTGAGGCTATGGTCTGTGCAGTGTTGTGGCATCTGGTAGATGCCCTCTCAAGAAACTGAGCTCTGAAATCTGTCTTGTGTTTTCTGGTCTGGCACGGAACATTTTGAAGTGAAGAACAGTCAATAGTCACCACAATGAATATGTGAACCTGGCTCTAAGAGCTGGATGAAAGGCATCCTTTATCCAGCAGATGAATTTTTCCTTTGCTATTTGAACGTAAGGACCAAGAATAACAATGCACCCCTTAACAAGGTTTGATATTTCCAAATGTCATCTCTTCTGGTTTCATGTGCACTTGTTGATTGTTCTAAGATCTTAATTAAAAGTGTAACTCTAATAATGAACTTATTTTCAGCCTGCTTCTCTGAGTGGTGCATTGTATTAAAGGACAGGCAATTCAGAAAGCAGTTAGCTGTGGATCAACAGTGACACAGAGCACTTGTGTAGTCGCTGGGGGTCAGTCAGTACATTTCTTTCACACTGGTGCTAGTCAATCACTTTTGTTTTCCAGATTAATTATGTGGCCTTTCATTTAAAAAAAGAGGCACTCTGGTTTCTTGCCATTTTCATTTCACTTGTGTCTTTGCCTGGGTGAATTTTTCACCGGGGACTTCTCTATGTTGTGCTTTTCCCTTTTTTTAGGAAGTGGAAGGGGTGGAAGTGTAAAGGGTTCAAATAATCTAAAAATCTAAGGGGATGAAAGGAGACTAGTTCATAATTTCTGTGTATCTATAAAGTGAGATAATATAAACTCCTTTTGCAGAGGTGAATATTTCACTGTGCTGATGTTATTGTCTCCTTTCTCTTCATGTTCTATAGTTTTCTGTAAAAGCTGAAGCAGTGACTATATTCAACACCTGCGTCTTTAACAGCCACTGCAGTATAATTACCTTTCTTGAATATTCTATAGAATTGTCAAACAGCAATTTTCTTTTTCAAGACAAGCTTTTGAATAATGCCGTTTACATACAGAGCTTAACTTCTCTTACGTTGAAAATCTAATTATAAGTATCCAAAATTTACTGCCTGTTTGCTGTTTTATAATTCAGTCTACATAAAAATTGCTAAAACACAGCACCTTTAACATTTATTCTGGAGCTGAATCAGCACACTCTTTATTGGACACTTTTTCAGTCTTAAACGTAATTGATTCTGTAACAATATTTTTTTATTTTTCTTATTGTGTTTATCTTAAATTTCCATACAGAGGTACAGAGCAAGAGGAGAGGCTATTGGTAGAGATGCCTAATGTTCTTTTACTGTTTTTTCATTCAGTGAATATTTATTTTGTGTTGGAGGAAGAAAATCTCAGCATTTCACTGAGAGACTCTAGGAAAAACACTCCAACATGTTTTATTCTGTTTGGTTTATTATTCACTAGGTATTTAATGCTGATGTTGATTGATTAGACCAGCCTCAGATAATTAGCCAGGAAATCTTAGAGCAAATCATGGCTTGAATTGTGCAACGTACCATCATCCTGGTCAGGCTACTTTTGCAGGCTTTGTGATACAAACATACATAGACAACCATCTCGGCTATCTCAAGCAGCACAACTTCAGTATTCTGTTAGGAAGGTGACATTAGAATAGAGAATTAACATAACATTGTATTATTTCTTACTGGTGCAAGCTATAAATTAATGTTATGAAATGTTATGAGCGTATCTGCAAAACTACCTCTTACAAAAATTAAAGAGTATCGTTGTAATCTTCCAATTGTCACTCTGGGAATTCCTGTGTTGTCACACATTATTTTCAGTGTATGGTAAGCTACATTTTCCTTCTCAGCCGCTTTTCCGGATTTCAGTTCTCATTTCCAATTTCTGTCCAAGGTTTCTGTAAATCTTTTGTGTCCTTTTTCTAAACACGTCCTATTCTTAAAAAAAGAATCCCTCAGCTATTCACTCTGCAGCTTACAGAGAAACCTTCTTCAGCTTTTCTTTTCAAGTGCCATAATCTATGAATGCTTATAATAAGCAAGGTGAAAAATAATTTTAAAGACTGCTACACATTCTGCTGATATCAATGTAATATGAGACAATTGCTCTGTTTATTATTCTTTTTTACTTTCTACAGGGAAGTGTAGAAATAAACCTTTAATATTTTAGTCCTATTAGTTTCATTCTTTTTTTCATTTGGTTTGGTTTAAAGATCTTAAATATGCCAACATTATCACAAATTCTTAAGGCTTTTGAACATATCCCCTTCATGTTGCATTGTATGATGTCCGGTTTAACTCTTCCCTTCCTCTTCCAGGAATGAAAAAATTCCCTGTGGGGAACAATACAAATGTGTGTAAAAGACTATGCTTCTGTTAAAACATGAATCTAAGGTTCACTACTGGGAATAAATTACATCAAATAAATCAAATTTTACAACAACTTTCTGAAATGTTTCCTTGAAGAGATCTATTTTAAGTAAAATGTGTATGTGTGCTGGCAGTAACACATATATAAATTTGGAATCTATTTCTTAGGAGAACACTAGATTTTAAAACTAGTTCAAAACAAAAAAGTAAAACTGTTTTCCTCAGAAACAGCTAAAATTTTTATGTGGTTTACCTCATAAGATCTTTCATGGATTAAAGAGTAAGAACAAGTTTTCTCCATTACAAAATTCTCATTTAATCCTTATCCACACTTAGTTTATCAAATTAAATTGGACAAGATTGATGCAGGGGCTTTTTAAGCCGGACATCATGTGTAAAATCGCTAGACAACAGATTTTAAAGGGTGCCCACCATGACTTGTCACATCATCTTTCCTCAGCCTCAGCTGCCCTTGCATAGTCTTATGCAGGGTCAGGATTCTTCTTGGTGTTACACTATGGACCACTGCAGAGAAACAGAGCTGCGACACAGTCTCCAGCAGAGTTACTTATTACATCCTCAGCCCCCTTCACCTGCCCCAGCCATTCAAAATAACATCACACCATAAAATATTCATGAACAGCCCAGTGCTCCGGCGAGGGCCTCGCTTCTGCAGGTGGCTGTTACATCAGTAATTGCCCGATACTTCCCTCCACAGCGTAAAATTGTTTTCATTATGTGTCATGCACACAGAGCCAAGCAAATCCCTCTTGAGTGGTTTCCCAAGGGCTGGAGGGAGGTGGTACTTAACTTAAACAGGCGCTTTTGGCTTAGATTTAAAAAAAAAAAGAGGAAGAAAAAGCCAGTGAAAGCTCATCATTAACTCTACTTCTAACTGCAACAAAAAGCAGAAGCTCATGCAAAACTCTCATAAAGATTATCCTAAATGTCTCAGTTACTAGGAAGAGCTTTAGTGGCTTTAGCTGTTCTTATGATACTTAAAGCTGCTTCAGCCAGAGAAGAGAATAACTTTCCACCTGACTGAAGTTCCCATGGTTTGCAGTGCAAGGCGATAAGCAGGTTTCAGCAATAAACTCCTGCATTGTGAGACAATAATGCACAGTCAGGTCTCCCCATTTTGATTCAAGGGTGTCTTTTTCTTTCCCCCCTGTGGTGGACTAATCACAGCTCCACTTTGTTTAATTGCAGCAAAGAGAGAAATGTGTTTAAGAAGTCATTCTGGCCCTCTTTAAATGAATGCTCAAGTTCTTCAAAGACAACAAACAGGATGCATAATAAATAAGATTTAATTTTCAGATCAAAATAGGCAGAGTTAAAGATTTTATTGACTGATGTGGGAGAGAGAGATGCTTCTGAAAAGGGGGAGGAAAAAAAAAAGAAGCAACAAGTGGGATTAAAGTCTTGGGTTTTATGCAGCACAAGCTGGTTTTGCATGGTGGGAGGATCAGTACAGGAATAAAATCTTTCCAGAATTAGTGGTCGGTAGCCTGCCGGGCAGTTTGCTTCTGATAAAAATGCTTGTAAAACTATGTCAACCCCTTGATAATTGACACAGATGCACCCACTATGGTTTTCAAGCTAAGACCTAGAAAACCTTGGGCGCGATGTATTGTAAATTATGGCTCGGGGTCATGAACTCCAGAGTGGTTGTTGGGGGGGAGAGGGTGGGACAGAAAAGTGTTTATCAATCAAAAGTTTTCTTTCTGAGTCTGACATGACTAAGCTACAGCCCAAGTGATTGGGAGAGAAAATCTCTTAACTCATTATTTTTAAAACCATGTTGTTCTTTTTTCAGTTGTTGTCCCAGTCTGAGGTTATGATCACTCCTTAAAAGCAGGCATACATATACCAGTGGAAATTAAGTAGAATCATGACAAATTTCTCCAGCTCTCTTATTTTTGGGGAAAAAATAAATTAAAAAATCACAATTTATTGAGTATGCTCTGTGAAACATAGAGTGAAGCCATTTTAAATTTGCTTCAAGGTGCTTACTAAGGTCTCATATAGGAGGGAGCACACACTACCTAATTTGATGTATGCCAGTTAATAGTTATATCATCATCTATACTCCACATTTTGTAGAATTAGTCTTCCAGGCTGATTTTGAATTCTATCAGAAGACAAACAGACATATTTTTCCTTAACTTCTAGTGGTAAACTACTATGGCCATGGTTTGGTGCTCTTTCCTTGCTAAAATTCACAATTGCTGGTGACCATGAGCTGTGAGGTCTCATAATTTTGAGCAGGAACTCGGTGTGCATGAAATGACCCTCAGGAGCATCTGCTGTGGGCTTTTTTCCCCCCTGTGTTAAATCGGATATGTGAGGTTATCTGGCATACTGAAAAGCTATGCTCAGAAAGAATTTTTTTTTTTTTATAATGAATGATGGAGTTCTTTTCGCTTCTGGCAACTATAGGCCTTTTCTGAATACAGCAAATGACTGTTTCAAAATGAAAACCACTATGTGTTTGAATGTAGTATTATGCCTAGTTGCTTTTTGAGTGAAAGGCGGCTTTAAAAAGTTAGGTATATCATTGCCAAAAAGGGCTACATAGTATTGTCAGCATTTTGAGAAGGAATAGGTCCTTTTTTTCCTGAAACTCCATTCTGGACAGCTGTTAGTGACTTACCAAACTTTTCATATGGATATGTATGTTAATGACAGGCAATGAACTGGAGATGAAGAGACCCAAACACAGACCGATCTCTTCAGTGCACATCAAAAGCCTTTACAAAAGGAGCAGTAAAAGAGGCAGTGATGGTGGAGCCTTCACTTTTGTACACTGAATTAGTTCTGCAAGCAATGAAACTGATCTTTTCTCCTTGCCAGAAAAGTCTGGTGATTTTTGTGAGTGCTCATTAGCACAAGAGGCATTTGTGAAGATAATTGACTGACGCTGATACTGCTGGCTGTCACAACAGTGCCAGCAGTGTATGTGCGTTTTTAATAGTTGTATTTTTCCCCCTTTCTTACATGTAATGCTTTCTGAAAGATACTGGCTCTCTAAAGCTCTACGAGCCCATGCAAAGCAGGGAGTTTAAAGAACTCCTGCTCAGGGAATCTTTCTGCCTGCCCTGCTATCTCTCTGATTGCAGGGTACATGGGATGGGTAAAAGAGGCTTTGGGGGCAGAGATGATGTGAATGTGGACAGCTAAGAGTACCATAGCCTTCCCATATGGGGAAATATTTGAGCCTCACCTTATAAGAAAGTGTTGCTGGCTGAAATAATGGCAGAAAAATTAAACAAGCCAGATTCACGATCAGGAGGGAGCAACTCATGCAATGCTGGACTTGAGCAGACAAAGAGAGGGGAGAAGCAGGTTGGATGTTTGAGTGTGTGCTTAGCCTTGTGCAGAGCAGTCTGACCCCAGAACCCAACCATGCACATGCATGATCAGTGTGCTGAAAAACACACGTCTCTTGTATCGTCAGATGCATTCCAGAAATCTCCAGTTTCAGAATGGTTCAGAGCCTGAGACTCTTTTTAAGAGAGGTTTTTCAGCAGAGGTAATTTGTTGAGTGACTGCTAACATCTCTCAGCTTCAGCAGTACAACTTCATGGCACTAAGACAGTGTAAACAGAAACTGAATTTGGCCTGTTACCTCGTGTGTGTTCAGAATGAATTATGATCAGCAGTGCAAGCACATATTTTTATTTGGTATTCCTGACGACAAAAAAACAAACAAAAGAAACTGATAAAAACAAACAAACAAATCCAAAAAGCCCCACAACAACAAAAATAACAACAACAACAAAACTAAACCCAAGGAAAAAAAAAGGTAAAAAAAAAAAATATTTTTCTAGCCTGTAAGTTCAGTTACTAGAAGGTTCAGAAGTGATGAAATTAACCCAGGGAAATGGTGTTTTCAGATTCTAAAATATTTTGAAAGGAGCACTTGAATTTTTCAAACCAGCCTTGCTAAGCATTTTGAAAATTTTAACTTCATGGGCTTTGATTTGAAATACTAGCTGCTTTAATACTTTAAATCCCAATGTCCCCAAATGAAAAGTCAAAATCAAAGTAAACTGTTTTTGATTTCTTAACACAGAGCATTGCATCCCAATGCACTTTAATACTTTGTAATATTTTTTGAACATTTAAAAATTTGTGGCTTTCTGTTTATTGTGGGAAACTTGTTTGAAATCCAAAATTCTCACAGGACAGGACAATTGCTGTCCACAATTAGAAATAGCTCCCAGGAGTTTATTGCTGCCAGAAAAAACTGAAAATAAAAAGATAGTTACTGGAGTTGCATTACTTTTAGCATATAACTTTAGCACAAAACAGAAAATTAAAGATCTGTTTATGAGAAAATTAGGTCCCCTGTTTGTCGTCTTGAATTTCTATCCAATTTGATTTTCTAAAAGCATTTCACTTTAATATTTGACTAGAATAAAATTTGGAGTAGAGATTTGAAGAGTAAAGCAGCTGACCAAGAAGTTTTTAAAAAGGAATTGCAATCGTGGGTTCATGACCTGAAATAAATGTCGTATAATACTGTCACCATTTTAGCAAATAAGATTATGCTACAAAAGACTGTAATCTATATATTCATTAAAGTCTGTCAAGAACATAAGAGAGAGAGTGTGTGTGTGTGTGTGTGTGTGTGTGTGTGTGTGTGTGGAATACCCTCTGTGGTTTGTCATATGGTTTTATTGACACATTAGGGAGGGCTGTGTTGCTTATGAGTAGAAAGAACTATGTAGTTCTTTTTTAGATAGCGCCTAATGTGCCTGCTCTGTTGTCCAAAATTGAATTGTTTATTTGACACTAACATTATGAAGGAAATTTAAGTAATCTCTGAGGTCAGTTAGTCTCTAGCTATGAACTTCAGTGCTAAGAATAGAAACTTAAAGCTTGTTTTAAGTCTATTTTAAACCTTCCTTAAGGAATGTGAGCTACTTATCCCATAGCGAGCAACAGAAAAACTACAATTTTATCTCCAGACCTTCTCCAAGTAGGAGCTGCTTATTGGTGGGGAGATTTCTTATTGTGCTGTTTGAAAACATCTGACTGTAAACCTATGTTAGTACCAACTACTGATTCACGAATATCCAGCACATTATTATTAGTCTCCTGAGGATGTCAGGTTGCATGCATGGATTTGAAGGATGGCTCTCTAAAAGTGACAAATAGCAAAAAGTATGCAGAGATTTTAGGTAAGATTGTTAAGAATGAGAGTGTCATGCAGCAGTTTGAGATCCACAGTAAATTCAAATGATGTCTCTATAGCTGGTATGTGGATATTACATTTTAAGAAGAGATTTCAATATGATTTTTGGTTATGTTTTAGAAGCATTTTAAAAGAAATAACAGTTGCAACAAGTGGGCACAGAGCACATCCACATTCTCTAAACTGATGTAATAGATGAGGGCTGAATTTCTGCTCAAGAGATGAGGTTAATAATGCATGTCACAGTTAGAAATTTTATCTATGATGTTAGCTTAGTCTTTAGCCATATTTTATAGTAAATTTCAATGACATTTTATGTCATCAAGCAATACTCTGAGGGCAAAAGTTCCCAGATCTGGGCACTACTCAAAGGATACCTTACCAGGAGTTGCGTCTTGCTAGAAATTTTTAAATAAATAATATATAATAAATAATAAATAAATAAATAAATAAATAAATAAATAATAAATTTAAATAAATATTTAAATAAATATTTAAATAAAACACAGATACCAGGATGGTAGTCTGTGAAAAAATCCTTCTGGTTTTCTACTTACTATGTTTAAACATGCAAAAGACAAATGAAATAACAGACTTCCTGATAGAAAACAGCATAGAGACAATTTTGGGTTCTATGCAATTCTTTTTAAACAGTCTATTTTCTTCAGCATCAAGTGACATTTAATGTCATCTTTTTAAGCCTCATGACTGAAAATCCATTAACATCCTCTGTTAAAATAAAAAAGGCACAGAAGCACAATTTGAGTTCACATTTCTCCTGAAAATTTGACATGTCAGCATTTCATAAAACATTATTTTCTTGAATTGTTATATTTAAGGAAATGTTATGCTGCAAATAGCAGTCAGTAAAACAGAGCTGGAGAAGGGATGGCAGGATTTGTAAGAAGTCAGTCAGCCAATTCAATAACTGCAGGAATACCCCTGCTGAAAAAGTAGCCAAGGCTTTCCTCCTCTTTCTGTTTCTGTCTGAGGAATCACAGTCAGGGATTTACTAACACTGTAATTACAACTTCCTGAAGTGACCAACCCTTCCACCCCTCCCCATAACATTTCCACCTCAACAACCCAGCCAGAAGTTAGGCAGACTTTAATTTTCATGACTCCTCCCTCACTTCTAGCCCATGTACTGATCATCCTAAGCTGTCATTGATCTGGTGGCAGCACATATCACTGTAATTTCTATTTGCCCTTGGACAGATCATGCAAAACTAATGCTTTCTTCAATGTGTTAGCTTCCAATATCCATAGATGATCTTGGCATAGCTTCTAAGGAAAGCTCTCACCCATCTCATAAGCATGCTCTCATACAGTACTGCAGCACACAAAATACTCATCACCCAAGCTGTTCATCTGAGGTGTGCCCAAGTCACCCTTATTCTTCTGAGCAGTGAGTTGGACAGTCACTTTTCCTCCCTTCCCACCTTGCTGCAGAACTGTGACAGTAACCTGGGCTGTACTACAAACACTTTGCAGGCATGAGGTGAAATGTCAGGGGGAGGCAGCTGCAGGCAGACCTCAGAATGGTGAGGAGTCAGGTAGCAAATAGCTGGGTGTCCACTTGCTGCAGAGTAACAACTTCCTATGCAGAGAGTTGAATTTTGGAGTACAGAAGGAAATAAAAATGAAAGTCTGAGCCTCTGATGTATGCAGCCATTTGGATCTGGAATTATGTAGTTGGGGAAATTCATACCTCAGAGCTGGAATTCGAAGTTAATTGCAGATTGATATTATCCTGATAAAGTAAGAATATGCTAAAAGTAAGTCTAAGATTCTGACACAGAGATTTTCCTTGGGGTTTTTCTGTAATTGCATTCCAGATGATATAATTTTCATGAAATATATAGCATAAAATATTGGTAAGTAATTTCAAGGGGATATCTTTATTATATTATTTGAATAAATGACCACAGCAATATTATATGCTATTTGCAGGATGTGAAATGAAGATAACGTGCACTATTTGGTATCATTACCTTACTGAGTATTTCTGGAGTAATGTTCCTCCCTCTTAGGGTTGTGACATATTGATATTGAGGACCTGGAAGTGAGACACTTGTTCTGCAAGTGAAGCCTTCTGAGACACATTGCCTGTGTGAGATACTATAGCCACAGGTGGAACAGAAGGTCCATCACCATTTTCTGAATACTGATGAAATGAACCCCAGCTTCTTAGACAGGAAGTTAATTCCATGATAAAATATCCATTAGGAAAATGAAAAAGCAAGCTTTATCTCTGCAAATACTGGGTGACAGCTTTATTTCAGATTTGTTGTTAATGGGCCAGCTCAAGACAGGTACTTGGCAGTCAGAATCACCAATACTAGGAAGGACAGTCAATTATTTTCTTTCAGAGTGACAGAATCTTCTGGTCTTCTTTTTATATTCTACATGGGGACAGCCCTGGCCTGTCTGAAACATGATCCATATTACAAATGACATTTGCCCTTAAAGAGAAATCTCGGGGCTCAGTAAGACAGTCTATTTAACCAAGATGAGATACAGGACACACATTAGACATTGAAAGACCCTGGGAGAAGTTGATGCAGGAAGATTATAAACACATAGCAGGCATCTGAGTGGGCCTAGTTGAGGAACTTAAGTTTATTTCAAACAGCATAAAAAATTTCTCATATGGCACCAAAGCATCCCCTGAAGGTCTGTCATACAAACATAGACACTGTCTCACTCCACTTAATGAATGAATATGATTAGAAAAATGTTTGAATAAGTATAGCTACATGTAGATGACTCCTCATGTGGGATTGATTTTCTGTAGATTTCAGCATGTCTTGGTGAAAGCTGCATTTGGAGGCCTGTAACTACCACCAGATCTCCTTAATGTGCAACATATTCTATGTTTTTACTATTTTCAAAATTAGCCAAGAGGCCTGTGTTTGTTTCAATTAATGTCTTTCTTTTCATGAAATATTTCACAAATACCATTTATTGCTGTGTGCTTGATTCTTTGCAGGGTTTCAAGACTATGATTTAATATCTTAGATTGTCTAAACAAAGCCCTACTTAAAATTTGCTCAGGTTTGCTGAGAAACCCAGAAACCCTGTAATTATAGGGAGAATTTGAAGGAGAAAGCAGTTTCATTAACACCAGAAACTACTGTTTATGCCCATGAACTGTGTAAAACTGCAGTTTCAGAAATCCTGCTGAAATAATCCTTCAGTGTACTCAGTAAGCCAAAATAGTAAAGAAGCAGTACTTCCATGTGGCCTCAAGGACTGGACCAATTGCTTTTACATGTGATTTTGTCCAACCCCATATTAGTTGATTTGCAATGCCTGAAGTACAGCTGATGCAGCACACCCTCCTCATTGCTGTCATCTCCAGCAAAGGAGCAGGGATGTCAGAGCTCCTGCTGGTGCCATGAGATGTCAATGGGGGTTCAAACTGTAGATGCATGGCCTTCAGTTTGTATTTGTCTAACCTATGGTTTTCCTACTATTAGGGATATAAACTTACCTATCTAACTACAAATGTACCCTCTTTGGCACTGGCCTTTCTTCTTGCCAAGTGCAGTAATTAAGGATATGCTTTGTCTACTATGCTGTGTGGGGTTTTTACAGTGCCTTTGAAGGGTGCCAAATTGACAGTCGTGGGGCTTTGGGTCCTCTCTTAACCCACAGAGCCATTTCAGCCATTTGGGTTCTGAGCAAGCATTATTTGCACATATTTAACTTCAATGAGACCAGTATCCATGCATGGCAGCTAATGTTGGGGAGAAACAATGAGCTGAATTCTCTGCCGTTTGTTTATTTGTGTTTGCGTTGATATTGAAGGTGAGGAAAGTGCAACTTCATTAAATTAAATTAAAATTTATAACAATCAAATGATTTAGGTAATAAAGGAGGGCAAAGAAAGAAAATGTTTCATTTTAATAGCTATAACCTGTAAGCAGTGCTTTTCTTGCTGCTGCTGTTGTAGGGACTAGTAATTGCAGCCGTCTAGACACAGGAACAGATGCAAAGTAGAGCTTTATTATATCAGACATTTGCCCTGCTACGATACAGTCTAATTGCCCAGAAAATATATTTCTACATGAATTATTTCTAATTTGATTTGAACTAGACCAACTGTTGTATTTTGCTAAACTTTGTCAGGTGATAAAATGGAGCGCTACATTTCAAAACAGTTTCTCTTATCAATCTTTTGAGAGAAAAAGATGAATTAATTGAAACTTAAAATGGCATGTGGTTCTCTAGTAAATACAATAGATTTCTTTCTTGCTAGTTGCATTTTTGTGATTTCATTCACCTGTGTGGTTCAAAAAGAAAAGCAACATTAACACTAATTTGTGATTTAGGATGTTATGTCTAGTAGCATTGCATAAAAATATTTTAAAGTGCAAGTTTAAATTCTGATTAGTGGTGATGTCATTGTGAGAGATGACATTGTAAGGACTTCAGTCTGGTTATCTGAAAATGTTGATAATTTGAATAAAAAAAGGGTTTTTTCCTCCCAATTGTTTATTTTCTCTTTTTGAGAGTATTAGTACAAAATCCTGAATTTTCTAATAAAACCTGATAAGCATTTTCCATATTTCAGGTCTACTGAAAATGGATAATCAATGTGAAATAAAGGTAAATGTTTGGATTCTCAGGTCCACAGTTTTAAAAATACTAGATTTTGTTGCTATGCATTTCTGTTCTTCTGCATCTGGTATTTGTACATTCGTCCAATTTCTTTTCACATTTTAAGAAGTATTTAGGAAATGCAGGGGAATCTCTCAACGGCTTTTGCATAAAATGATAATACCAACTTGCTTCCTCCTTCTTCCCATCCCCCCAAAATAGACCATACTACTGAAATTATTTAAATTGACTGAGCCTTTTAAGCAAGTAAACACATTTTAACTAGTTTTTTTTCCCAATCCTTCCATTCATGCCTACTATAGAAATTAGCCTTCACTCTTCCTTCACTTACACATGGATACACACACTTGCATGGACACAAGAAAAATTTCTTTTCTCCTGTCAGCATTCCTACCCAACAATAGTTAGATTAGTGGAAATGAGGGCCTCCGCAGAGAAAGGACATTCAGCCACAGAAGGCTCCCTGCAGGAACAGCTGGTAGGGGTTAATGGCTGCTGAACCTCACAGCCAGGGCCTATTCTCTATTGTGTGTTCAACTCCTGGGAAGGAGGGAGACTTGTGACAGCTTCTGGGGTGCATGGGATCAGAGGTACAGCAGCTAGGTCAGAGAGGTAGTGTTCGGGGGGAAAAGGCTAGCCGGGAATTGCAATAAAAATGAACTCTGCGGCGGGGACAGCCGAGCCTTGAAATCTGCAAAAATTGGGCGCAAATTGCCACGGGGAAACAGTAAAGGATTATTCAGTAACGTGGCTTCTAACCTTTTAACAACTGTGATATGAATTAAAAGAACAATTGGAGGGAGATGGGGGATGAATAATTCATATCTGAAAGTGGATGAAATCCAAGTCCGAGCTAAACGTGCGCGGCTAATGTATGTTATTTACGTTTGTACTCTAACCCCTCGCAGCCCAGCTCTCCCTGCGGAACCCAGCGCTCCAGTCAGGAGCCACGGCTCGGTGTTCAGCACGCTCGAGTTTAAATAGAGAGTGATTAATAAGTGCATGTTTCCCCTCTGTGTAGGTGTGTTTGCCACACCACCACAGCTGGCGTGTGGAAGGAGCTTTCCTCAGAGGACTGGCAGGGGATGTGCTGGAAGGTCGGGTCTGCTTTGGGACTGGGCTCCTCTGCTGCCTGCCTGTGCCTGGCACACACCAGGAAAAGAGATTCCAGCTCCCAAAAAAGCTGGGAGGAAACGACTTGATGGGCTGAAACAATCACCTCTGGGAAAACACCAAGACCCTTCTGTCACCCTGCCCCTCCTTGCTTTGGGATAGTTTGGCAGGATGCTGTGGTTTTAAAGGGACCTTAGAGGGAGCTGTATTTCTCTTCTGACAGAGGATTCCTCTCCATACTGTATCTGAAAAGTTTCAAAATTAAATGAGGTAGCATAAAATTGCAAAAAACATACAAGATTGATGAATTCTATGTGGAAACGTCCTCTCCTTTCACCTACTATGGCAGCAACCTTTCTATTTTTTTTTTTTCTGCTCTTTTGGTATGGGAATTGCTTTCACTCAATTACATTAAATATTGGGAGTTGCTAGGTATGTCGTACTTGTAAGCTAAAGCTTAAGTAAAACAATAGCAAGTTTGCTGGTAATGCAGCTCTTTTGCTCTAAATCCACTGATTCCCTGCTCGCATTATGCTTCTAGGTGAGATATGCAGGTCTTGGGAGACATCAGCACATATGTTACCCAGTGCAGTCTGGGTGAAAAAGTTCAGCTGTAATTATCATTCCTTAGTTTTGTTTGTTTAATCTCAAACTTTTTAAGTCACGTAAATCATTTTGCCTTATGGTTGGTTTTTTTTTCCTCTATGTGAGTTTGTTTGAAAAAAAAAATAAAGAGAGAGCAAGGGAAAAACACTATTCAATTAAAATCCTCACCTGCAGCAGAAGCATGAAAGATACTGTCAGTGAGCTCCCAGTGAGTCCTTTGTAAGCAATACAGATGCAATACACTCATTAAAGTTCTTTTATTTGGATTGTAATGGCTCAATGGAAGCGTGTGAGCCAGAGCCTGGGGGCTTTTAAGAATATTTAAGATGCACTGAAGTGTGTCATGCCTTAGTACACCTTGACACAGTATTGCAGGCCCCAGAATGAGGATTGACAAGTACAGGTAAAAACAGCAACAGAGACATAACAGAACAATAACAGAAATGCCTCCCTGAAGTACCGACACTGACAGCTTGATAGAATAAGCAAAAATATCACCAAAATGACTTGCAGGCAGGAATAAATGAGGCTTCCAAACACTCGTGAGAGAGCGCTCAGAACATTTATCCTGCTTTACATTGCAGGTACTGAAACACTGAGTGTAAGTGACTTCCCCAGAGGCAGGCAGCAGAGCAGAGCACCTGCCACCACAGCCCTTAGTCATGCTTTCTGCTGGGCTTGGCAGGTGTCCCTCGAACACAAAACCCTTCTCTGCACATTCTGTGTGTCCTCTGCCCAAAGTCTATGAGTCTGCAAACAGCTCTGGGCATGGACAGATTTCACTGTGTACCTAAGTGCCTTTTTTGATTCTGACTCCCAGAGGTCAATATCCACATTTAGAGAATGTGCTCATCTTCACTCCAAAGGTCTGTCTTCACTTGGACTGGTGGAAACATGGTTGTGCACTGAAATGTCCATGCTCTGGATGCCTGAATTCTTTGAAAACAGTGAGGATGGATGACAAATTTGGAAAGAAAATTAGGCAAATAGGCTCACTTGGGCTAAGACTTCTGAATGCATGATTTCTGTTCATAGACAATTTCTCACACTAAGCATAAACATCCAAAAGCAAGACTGGCTTGACATAGATACAACTTAGAATAGCAGAGTTAGTAGGTGCGTTTCTAGTAAGTTGCATCCAAATTCCTGTTTGTTCTCATAACGAAGAAAGTAAGAATAAGGGAGTTTGTCGACCTCTTGGCTATTCATATTTTCAGCATAGAAATGAAAGGGGTATGAAATTAAGAACTCAGAAGGGATTTATTGTGATGACAGACTCACACTAAGGGTTTGGTACATTTGGTAAACTCTTAATCTCCTCAAACTGCAGCAACTGATTCCAATAATTTGTTGACACATTTTTTTAAGATACAGATAAATCAGTTTTGTGAAAAAAAAATTAAGAGAGGATGCTGTTTACAAAACTATGATGCTATTTCTAAAGCTGCCAGTTCAAACATTATGTGTGATATGCTCTGCAGGATGTGCTATTGAAAGGGTTAAGCTTTTCTGACTTTCAGATACAATGAAATTATGACAGGAAGAAAATTGTGCCATTTTAGCATGAAAATGCTTGTACAAATACTGTCGTTCCTTCCTTCTTACTTTCTTTATAATGCCTCAACGATAGCTAAGATGACAGACATTTGACAGGTATCTGTAAGCATACAACCCAGGCAGCTCATTAAAGTTTTTCTTTCTATGCATCAGCTTTCACAAAGGCAAAAACCCATTAGCATTGACTATTTTGCAGATTAGAAGAATTAAGGGCTTCAAACGTTGGCTTATACCAAGCAATGTCATTTGTGAAGTGATGTTTGCTTTATTATTTCCCTTTCTCTCCCTCTGAAACCAGACTGACATGACTTTAGCTCAACGTAGGGCGTAATGTGCAAACCAAAAGACTGGCTCACCGATGAAAAGAAACACATTCCCTTTTATACATGACTGGAATGGCAAAAAGGGGAGACTTTACATGTACTATTTAGGCTCATTAGAGTACTGATTATGATAGTTCTCCGGTGTAATCTTTAATCGACTTTGACACTAGATTTGCCCCGTTACAAATCCTGTCATGCAAATTAAGTCATTTGTGTTGTTTGATATGGAAAGATCTGCTATGAAATGAAAGATTAGTTCACAGATGAGGCACCAGAGACTGCTGCCCTTGTGCACCATGCAACTGATTACAAGGATGAGAGCATCCATTTTTATACTGCTGTTAACATTTAGGAAAGAAGATTAAATTATCGTAGTTTATTTCCTTCTTCCTGCAGTTATTTTAAATAAGATTTCATAATCCTTATTTTAATGGTATGCGAAACTGGCAAAGCTGGTTAAATACAACACCATTATTTTAAAAAGGGGAACATATTTTTGGAGGCAATGTGGATGATGCATTGGGCATTTCTTTGAATGCCCTTGAATGAGATACTAGATTTTGTTCCTTTTTTTTATTAGTAATCAGATGGCAGAGATTTTACCGCCATGTACAAACCAGCAATGAAAAATTACTGTAAATTTTCGTGTGCTAAAAACCTACCCTTTTGGCTCACAATGTATGGGATGCATTTTAACATTGCTGTTTTTATTTTCTATGGAGTGTTCGTGTCTTTCATTAATCATATGGGCTTGATAGGAAAGGTCTACTTAAAGAACAAGGGTTTTTCCTGCTTAGAAACATAGCTTAAGAAGAAAACATTGCACCTAGGTCCACTAAATATACATTTAAGTAAAATTTGTGTTGCTGATAAATGAGCCATAACTGTTTTAAGATTTTAGGATCTGTCATGCCCAAGCCACAGTGATGGCTGGCATAGTGCATTTCATATACCTGGCCTTGATTCAGGTAGTCAATCCCTTGATTCAGGTAATCAATCCCTTCCTGGTGACAAAGAATGTCAAAGTCTTTATAAGGATCATTTATCCTGTACTCTTGAACCAGAGTGTTTGTTCTGCTTGAGGAATTTGAGGTGCTTAGTTACTCTTAACACTTCCCTCTTTAAAAAAAAATAAAATAAATAAAATTGCATTTTAAGCAGATCACCTAATTTCTCTGAGAGGGTGGGAACAATGGATATCTGGATAAGTTCAGACTGATATACCCAGAATCTAAACAAACCAAAATAGATGGCAAAATATTCATCATTTTCCATTTTCATTAAGCATTGTCAGCAAAGAAACAGCTGTGCAATATTTTTGTATGCTGCTCTAGCTGTATGGGATGGACACACAGAATGTGCCTAGTGCCATGGCTGGGGAGGGAACCCAAGAGATTAGTAAGTACCACTGCTACATATTTTTAAGGCAATGGATTATAAAGAACCACCAATTAAATATGCTCTCATCTTGTCTTATCCATTCTTTCTACCTCTCATTTATAATCTATTTACTTTTTCTTTTTTAAAACTATATGTTAAAAGAAATTACCACTACATTTGATCACTGTGTTTTGGCATATCACGTGAATATTTCATGTAATCTGGGTGCCCCCTTATTATCTGGATGACCATGAAAGATGCAGCTACCTGAAGTTCTCTTAAATGAGCATGGCACAAGCGGAATGATCCTTAGAAAGTTTATTTCACTTTTGGGTAACTTGAAGAAATTTTAGCCTTTATTTTCCACTTGAATATTTCAAGAGTCTGTGAGATAATTTATTTTTACAGGTCAGTAGCGCTAAATATTTCTGAGTTACTGAAAAAAACTCTAAATATTAAACAATCATTTTTAGAAACCTTGAGGAAGAATCCATATAATACACAGTTGAAAAAGTTTATAGGTGTTACAAATTTCAGACCACCAATGACTTAAATAAACAATCAAATATATTAATTCATCATTTTAAGAATGAAATACCTGAAATCTATCAAAGACACACTTATTTTAATATAGTATGTTGAAATTTATCGGGATGTCTTTGTACCCTTATTGTCAGGTGACAGTTTTGAAGCCTGTAAAATGTAAATAAGAAAGATTCATCTGAAAATCCTAGTTTTAGAATAATTTATTTTTTCCTCTTTATGTCAACGAAATAATAAAATTCATACTTCATTAAAAGGTCATGGTGTTAATGTGTTATATTTTTTAAAAATGAAATCTATATGTTTTAACATATAAACTGTGATGGTAGAGGTTAAAAGTAAGGATTTCCAACCATTACATAATTTGGTTAACATTTGATAAGTGCAAACACGTGCTGTATTATTGCTGTAAAATTTTTCTAGTGGCATAAAATAGGTTTGGACAAGCTTTCATAAAGATGCATGCTACAAGTGTACATGCTTTCACAGAACAATCCTTGCAATTCAAAGGCATTAGCTGCCCATTAACATATTTAAGTATTGGATCTCTCTCTTAGACCTGATCGAGAGCAATGTGTTATCTTCTTTGGTATTAGCCAAAATACCACAGCACTTATAGAAAGGATTCAAATGTGTCATATGCTTCTCCCCAGGCTCATTTGCACTCACTGCTTGATGCTTCCTGCATTACAGTAATGGAGTGCATAAAATGTAATAAGAAAATGTGTACTTTAATTAGCCAAGTCATGCTATGCAGAAACTCTGATATAAATCACTTCTCTTTATTTGCATGTATGAGTTGTGCGAAGTGACACTTCATATTAAGTTTATTGAAGTGTCTTAAGGTTCTTTTATAGTATGTGTAAATACAGGCCTGGTCAGAAAAAACCTTGCAACACTAAAATATTCAACTATTGCACTAACTGGGTGGATATAAAAATTAAGAAGACTGCTAGCATACAAGAGTTTTTTAAACCCCAAGGTAGAAATCAGAGTATATTAGTTAGATGTATTAAATTGTGTAGTAATTCTCTAAGAAAAATGCTGGAATCTCTATCAATTAAGTCTATTTAGAAACAGTTTGGTTTAAATGGACTTCCCAGGTAGTGGGGTAGGTTAGATAATTTATTAATTTCTCTTCCTCCTCTGTGAGTGTTACAAGTCTATTAATGGTACCCTAGGAATTACAGCCTATTTTTTTTTCAAATTTATTCAGACTCTAAAGGACAAAATTCTTTTCAAAGGCATCAAAATTGTATAGATGCTTAATTCCTTTAGTTTTGAGATAAGCCTTCATGACTGTAAAGTGGCTTTTCCCTGTTTATGTGCATTTGGATGTGTGAGTACACATGTCCAGGACACCACTAACCCTATGTGTAGACAGGTCTGTATAATTCTCAAAAGATGTTTTGCTGTGTTGGTGTAAGTAAGAGCTCATATGCAAGTTTTTGGCTCGACCCATTCTGTACAAGCTGCCATACCAGTGCACCAAATGAGATCTCTGCAACTCAACGAATGATATTAATACTTGTCTCTCATCATGGAATTGTCTTGGCTGACCCATCCTGTGATTGTATCTGCATACACTTGGTGATTCTTGGCTTTCCTGAAAATGCCATGTCCTCCTCTTAAACAGTCATTGCCACCTGCACAGCAACATTTTTCTTTAATAGGCCACAAGTGCATGCTGTACCAGCTTTCTGCATGGTTTCTGCATTATCCACCTTTGTATCCTACTATGTGTCCTAATCAATTCCATCAGCACTCTTTATTTTGTGTCAGTGTTCCAAAAGATAATGTCAAAAAAATTCTGTCCATGATCCCCATTCTAAGAATATGAACTAACGTGGAGGAGCTCACTGTTAATATCCTCCCAACTTTCCCTTCTAACACTGCCATCTTCCTCTTAACCAAATAATGAAATACACAAAGAACATATCCTTTGCTGAGAAGGTGATAGTCTGTAAAGTTGACAGGTTATTCTACTACAATGTACATATAATAAGCCTGTGCTGCAATGTATCCAGTTCCCTTTTCCTTAACACTGAAATTAAAATTTTCCCCAATTTGCACTCAAGCACTTTTTATTCTCACTTCAGAGTAACAGGAGCAGATCTCCATGTTCTCTTTCCTATCAAATAAAAGCTTCAAATAATATAATCTCTCTTGAAACGTGAAAGATTTCTTAAAATTTATTTATTAAATGATGCTTAACTGCTGAGCTTTTCTAGAATGAAAGTTACTCTAATGTTATTCCACCTTTTTCCTCTATTTCTCATCATTTCAAGCAACACAAACTGAGATGCTTGGGTTTCAGTCACAATCACAGTTACAGTGTGAATTCTGTTCTGTGTTCTGCCTCTGGTTTTACAGCCAGTTTCTAACTTGTGCAGAATAAAAGGCTGTGAATGCACACGTGTTCTGCAACTGGTCTCTAAATTGTAAGGGTTTTCTTATTATGTCAGAAAAAGAGGAATGCTAGTATAAAGAACAGAACAAGTGGAGCACATGGTCGTCTACTCGTCTTCCAACTTTTTCGCCCTCTGTCCCTGTAATGCAATCAGGGATCTGTGTTTTTAAGGTGCTGTGAGTGTAACTGGTATAATAACTTGGAATTAGGAAAAAATATTTGTATTGTGGCAAAATCAGCAGGATTATGTGACTATTTTTTCCATCACACAGCCTTATAAAGACACCACAAGAGCACTCAGTAAAGGTTAGGCAGTTTAAAACTCAGTAATTAATGGGAATGATCTATGTCTTTCAAATCACAACCACTGTCTGCTGTGAATAAGTAGACAATAGTTCATCTCCCAGGAAAAAAACCCAACACAGAGACCTATGATTTTGCTATTCAACTATTATCTGCAGGGAATAATGTAAACACGTTGAAGCCTTAGGTCTTGATTTACCAATCCTTCCATCTGCTTCCCTTTTCCCTTTATTCTCCACATTTCCATAAATAGGGAGTTTTTCACATAACCCCTGTAACATTCCCACTGAGACCACTTCAAAAATGTTTGGTATATTAACCAGTATAATGCCAGCCTTCTGCCTGTGACTCAGAAACCAATACATTTAGATTAAACATAGTGAGCCTTTGACCAAAGTTTGAAATAAACTTTCACTTAAAGTACTCAGGAGTGAAATACTGACTCTATAAATATTCAGCTCAGTAGAAATTTAAAAACTGAAAAGGAAAAAATTGCCTTTTCACTGACTTGTCAACCCTACAGCAAATTATGGGAACAGACAGGAAACACATAAAATATTCTGTCGCTATCTGATTATGTTTTCTATAATTAAAGGTCTGTCATGCATTTATGATGTAAAGAATATATAATAAAAAAAATTAAGAACTCTAGCTTTGTGTACACAAATATAAATGATAGTCTAAACTAGTATGGATATTTTGACTTAAAAGTTCAGAAAATTATGTTCTACCACAAAGAGGGTCCTTACTAGTAGCAGGTCTAAGATTAAAATGAAATACCAAGACATTAGATTCCCAAATATTATTCCCAAAGATTATTATAATTACAAGCTATCAAGGTAGAAGTGAGCCACTGAATCAACGACTCCTTGAATGAATAAAACACAAGAATATATTTAGCTATTGAAACATCTGTGTTACTCCCATTACCAGAGCTGCATGCCCAAAGCACAGCAAAGTGAACCCTGTATTTATACATATATCTTAGAGAGCAGAAGTGGTACAAAAATTAAAAAAAAAAAAAAAAAAAAAAAAAAGAAAGGAAGAAAAAAAGTAAAATAGGGTGTACTGAAATGCTGTGGAAAATTATGGCCCACGAGGGCTTCAGAAACCACAGGCACAATGATATTTCAGTGTGTCTCTGGTCAACATGAGATATTCTGCTCACTGTGGCAGGAGGCAGCTTTATTCCCAGCTGGAGCCACCTTCCACCTTCTCTTCATGTGTAACACTGTAGGCCTTTGTGCATCCATAGCCATCATTCACTTCAAAAGACACTTACATGGCTTCTGTGTGAGGCAATTCAAGAGGAGCCTGTTCTATGAGTTACTGAAACCACTTGATTTAAGACAAGAATTTTACACCTAAGTATAACAGATAATAAATATTTAGGGCAGAGGTGACATCTTTTATTTAGAGTTACATTTTGTGTAAGTGAAAAAAATGAAGCGTAGAGGAGCAGGCCTTACTTCTGGATAATCAACAAAGGGAATCAGTGAAGTGGGTTATCATCTAAGATGATAATCTTTGACCATCTGGGAGCTGAGCTGGTGAAAAGAGGCTTCATTAGGACTGGACCTGAAAAGCAGAATGGTTTTGTTTAGGATCTGCCCCTTAGAGGAAACTGTTGGGTCAGGTTCAGCCCTAGTGATTTGAATGTGAAATGTGAACAATACCTGCAAACTCATGGCAACCTAGGCTAGGCATTCTTGTTCAGACCCATTGCTGTCCATACTGGAATTGGAAGGAAGTCACTACTGTGAAGGCTTAGATATAGGTTTGATGAGGATCAAAGACAAATGGCATCCCAGGATTAGACAGATGTTCTAATCAACCAGTAAGCAAGGGCTATATTTGGAATCTTGTGCCCCGTGCGCAGTAAGTCATGGGAAAACAACAGGCAGAGCGGAGGGTGTTGAAAAGAGAAAGTGTGTGCAGCCAAAAAACACAATTGTTTTAATACATGTGCTTGATACTAAAGCAGAAATACAAGTCTAAAAAGATGAGAGATAACAGATAAAATCTTTATGAAATATTTGAATGGATGTGATGTCTGCCAATGACTCGAACTAAGATTTCTTATGGGATGAACCCGGATTCTCTCATATGGTGTTAAAACTCTAAGCTTGAGATGATTTGTACAAAATATAAATGTCAAATGAACTCCTAGACTATGAGAACCACATCAGACCAAATCAAGGGTATTATGTTGTATGCTGTTTAATTGTCATACAACAAAGAGCTCAATGCCCACTAATATCAAGGTCTGTTTTCTCATTTCTAGGCCGTTCACTAGATTGTCTTGTCTGTAGTGTATGAAATATTTTCTTTGAGTATATAGTGACTTCTAAATGTGCAATTCCAATGCTGAAATATCAGAACTTTTGAGTGATTAGTGGTGTGCTCATGAAACTTTAATCAGCACTCCATTTAATTATGTCACCTTGTTCAAAAACTTCTTTTGCCATTCTGAAAAATTTCTGATGCCTAGTATATGGAAAATGAGTTATTTCAGTGATGATGTCAAGAAAGCAATTTATTACCAAGTAGAAATTTCTTAGCTGCATTTCTTGTATTTAACTTTAGTTGTTGAAGACACTTTGCAGTGATTACTTCATCAGTTATAATTAGGCATAGGAATTTAAATACTTTTAACACCACACTGTTCAATTCTTAACTATGAATATGTTCACTTATAGATAATGCTCTGCTTTTCTCATATATGGTGAACAAATAACTATGGATAGACATAAGCATTGACACACCTAAACACTTTTTAACAACAAATATAAGCATTCTCTTTAGAACCTGTGGAATCCCTTATGTTGTGGCTTCCTACTCTATCTCTGGTATTGAAAGTAGGTAAAAGTACTGTGAAATGGTGGTAGATGACATATTAAACTCCCTGATATCATTCATACCCTGACAAAAATGACAAAAACTCGTGTCTGGCTTATCAGCCTGCAACCAGTTCACCTTGAGTAAGGATGAGACAGAACTTTCCTGCTGTCAGTTTGTGTTGTTTTTTTGTCACCTCTGTCCTCATTGGAGAATTCAAGGTTTTATTCTCATGAAGTTTATTTAGGAGGAAATAGTGCTCTTTTCAATTGCAATGTTATTTTTATGTCAGGAATCTTAGAACTGCTGAACTGATGGCTATTTTTATCATTGTCAACAATTAATGTTGGATGCAAAACTCCAGCACTTGGACACTACAAAGTCAGTTCCTCAGGAAGAGGAGAGGCCTCAGCTCCCAGTGAC
>JAOTQP010001286.1:31073701-31095204 GCA_026413545.1 Cichladusa arquata
AGGAGAGGAGAGGAGAGGAGAGGAGAGGAGAGGAGAGGAGAGGAGAGGAGAGGAGAGCTCTTCTTGAGCTACATGAACCACAATTCAAATTCTCCAAGAACTTTTCTAAGGTTATTAATAAAGTGAAATTACATTTTATTCCTTTAAGTAAGAAGGAAGAGAGGGAGGAAAAGCAATAAGAAGGAGGGCTGAAGTGTGATCTTTTTAGCAAGTTGAGATTAATTGAGATAGGAAGGAGCAATACCATCTCGCATATCTCAGTGAATATCACCACCCAGATTTCTCTAAGGTCCTCAAGAATGATCCACTCAAGCTCCAGGCAGCTGATTTGGGATTTATTTAGGTAATGGAGCCTTCACCTAGGGCAGAATTATGCTCATAGCAGTCAGGTTTGTAGGAAACTAGAGAAGAGTGCAGAGGTGAAATTTTATAATACAACAGCAAAAGTTTTAAAATTATTTGACAGCTGGAAAGATTTATGTATACTTCCTTTGTACTGGTGTATCACTGGCACACACACTAAGATACCCAGATTGTTCTCCTTTTGGAAAGCCTGAGTTATTTCTGCCTTATTAATTCAGGATTTTATCACAGTGCAAGATTTTTTGATTCTTCATCTCTCTGATATATTTATCTTTTGGACATATGCCAGAAGCATTTTACTTTCCCTGAGCTAGGTAAAGAAGCAGAAATGCAGGGTCTACATAGTCAGTCCTTTGAAAATAAATGAAATAGTAAACTTAGGGCCATTCATTTGTGAACTTCAGCTGCTCCTCATCAACAGAGACAAGGGTGGGACTGTGTCAGACAGGACCAGCTATGTAAGTTCATGCCACTGCTGGGAAGACCTCAACGTAATTGAGTCACCAAACTATGATCTCTCCTTCCCAACACTGTACTGCAAGCTCTACACCCCAGGGAATGTGGTGCCACCCTTGTGGATTCTTTGCCAGAATCATCTGTGTGCTGCCACAAAGAAAAGCTCTTTCTTCTGCAGAAGTGTGTCATATACAACTAAGTAATTCACACTTTAAAAATGTTTCTTTCTTTCTTATGACTAAAATACTAGTTACTGAAGTCATTTACCAAATGGCTAGTAATTATCATAATTGTTCTTCAATAATCTTATCACAAAAAAATACAAGATCTGATTGTAATGTATGGTTTATTAGGTTAATACTGTGTATTTAATTAATTTATTATTAATATATACAATAATTATTAATTCAATGAACTGTTGTTATATAATATTTGTATACTATTGTTTCCTTTATTTAAAGGATGGACTTGATGATCAAAGGTTGGACTTGATAACCTCAGAGGTCTTTTCCAATTTAGTTGAGTCTGATTCTATAATTTATGGGGAGGAAGAGGAAAGGTTTGAAGTGAACAATTCAGGTGGCTGACAGGAATAATATTCAAAAGCCACTTGGAAGAAATCTTTATATCTGTTGCAGCTAGTACAGAGAGGCTACAAGTTTCAAATAAGTTTAAGCTGTAAATATATTTTACATCAAGTACATGCAAACCTTGTTTGTATGAAAGTTACTTGTTTGTTCTGTGTGATCAGTTATAGCCCTGCATGAAGGCTTGATTTTAACAAAGTGCTGACTTTGGATCCTTGTGCATTAAACTTTATTAAATTTTTTAATCTTTCAAACTCTTCTTCATATACTGTAAGTTTAGATAATTTTCCTTCCTGCATAAGTCTTTCACAAAAACATTTATTCACTCAAAGTAGGGAAACTGTGATACAAATTCAGTAAAAGAAAAGAAGGAAAAGTTATCTAAAATATTAAGATACTACAAGAATCTAATTAAAATATTAAGATACCACAATAATCTCTTAATTTTAATTTCATTTTGACTTCACTGTTTATTTTAAGCATACAAGGTAAACATCTTCAGAATTCTATTAAAAATCAAGTTGTACTTAAGAAAAGTTATAAAAGTTCCCTTTTTTAGATGTAAGATCATTACCACTCTTTTTATTTGGCTGACATAATTTTCAACTAACTGGAACATTTTATTCCTTGGAATCATGACAGGTACAGATATGAACAATAATTTATGGCTACCACATTAAATGAATGGCTCAGCATGGTAACTCACATTTCAACTTTACTGTAAACTCAACTAAATAGCTTAACCTACATGCAAAGAAAGCTTCTCTAAGTGGCTGTTAATATTTTTAAGCCATTACTATGCTCAATATTGCACATAGCATATTAAAATATAATTTTATGCCTATAAACCAGGAAAAAAAAAGACCGGCTACAGGGCAAATCACAAATTTTTAAGTTAAGACTTGAATTGATCATAAATCTATCAATTTCTTCTTCACTAAACAGCAAAATAAGCAGTAGTTTACACTCTGCAGTCTAGGTCTTTTGGGAAAAGACAGTTTGTATCTTTCCTTTTAGTATTTTGGTTGAAACCTTTAATTATAACCAATTGTATCTCCTTAAAGATTAGGGGGCCCACATAGACAGACTGTGCATACCCAGTCATTATCTAGAGCTCAACCAGAGATTAATGTGGGTGAATATTCTATGATATCATGCACTTTTACCCATTATCAAAATTTAAAATATATGCCAAATAACCTTTCATTTTAATATTCATGCTGGTTTTAAGTATCTCTTTCTTATAAAGGCTACAATGAAATCTTCCCTTAAGGCAAATTTTTTTTCCACTGTCTGAAAGTTGGATGCAGCAGCACTGGGGGTTTCATTAATGAGGGGGAAAAGTGTCTGTGATTATAGGAGTCACAGGAATTACAGGAATTGCAAAACAATGGCATGAAACCAGTTTAGCAGGGCCTTACAGAAACCACACTGTGGGTGTCACTGACAGTGGAGCAGGGATACACTGGATGGATTTTGGATGTAATCACCAAAATGTGGATCACACTGATATCAAACCAAACGCCATCTGCACAGAAATGGTGAGACCTTTTTGCCTGCTCTGTGTTGGACATGGACAAGCAGCAGAAGAGTGGAAAGGAACAGAGAAGGTAAATAAGAGGCAGAGACTCCTTACATTGGCACAGGAAGTGGCCCCAGCTGTCCCATCATTGTCTGTCTGGAGCTCACACAGGGAAAGATGGAGTAAAAAGGTACTTCATGCAGAGAAAATACACCATGCTCTTGCTGTGTGGGACAGGGATGAGATGGCAGAGGACTTCCCTCTTCCCTCCACTTGTGAAGTAAATCTTCCCTCCTCTGTGGTAAAAGCAGGTTCCTGGCCTTAGTCTAGGATAACACTTTTGCATCCTTTTCCATTTTATCCTCTGAGCCTGTGTGCACTCACTTTGTAAACAATTTTGGCAGACAGCAAAAGTAAAAGTAAGCACATCTGTGTTTTGGAGTTCAATACGACCAGGTTGATAAGAATCAGGCAAGTCAAAGAAATTCTTTGGCCTCTTTTCTGTCACAGCCACAGAAATTTGCTCAGAGGAAAGATGCCTCATGTATCATCCCAGTACAACCATGTTGGATCAGTTTTGCTCAGCCTCCTTCACACATGTAGGATTTTGTGGTCCTTATTCCCCCTTATGATGTGAGTGCTTAGAACATCTGCAAGATTTCCACAAGTAAAGCAAGGTGTGAATGTCGTCCAGGAGATTTAGGGCTCATGTAAAAGATTTAAAAATTAGTTGTGAACTAGAAAATTGTTTGCCCTTTAGACATCTGGGACTCATATATGAATCCTCTGCAGCAAAACTTCTTGATGTACATGCGAAGTGGAACACTGAGCAGCAAGTGCAAGGAAGTCTGTGGGGCTTCAGCCTCTTTCCTTTGTGTATCCATAGCATCCCGAATTGGAGAGTGACTTTGTCTTTTGCTATTCACAAGCACCAAATTCTCTTGGGAAACTGTAGGGCCCAACAGCTAAATTATTGTTGTCCCTTCAGTGTCTATTCCTGAGACAGCATGAGCAAGTTGGGAAGGATGCAGGATATCCAATTCACTTTGTTTTTCAAGTAAGCTTACAAAAGTGTTTAGGCCAGTGCATTTTTAGGGAGAATAAAGGTGGAAATGTGAGTTTTAGCAACAAAAATGTGAGATGTGTAGATTATTTCCAATTTTAAGTTTTATTTTTCCTTAAAAATGAAAGGAAATGTGACTGAAGCAGACAAATTGCAACAGCAAAGATCAGAACCTACTCTGGAAAGCTTAAAGTAATTGTTTAGTAATTTCCTATAGCAGCATTTAAAAAATTTTAAAAAAGAGAGAGAAGGAAATTTTCAAAGTCAAAGTCCCCATAATACCCAGCGTTCTAAATTTCTTATATTTTACTGTGAAGGGTTCCCTAGTTCTCTTGGCACTTCAGCAATAACTTAGTGGAATAGGTTTTTAAACATCTCTCTTTTGAAATAGCCCACAAGGCTTGAAGATAGAACTTTTATAGTGAGCAGTAAAAACCCCCTTTTTTTGAAAAATATAACAAGGAATCTTCAGGAAAAAATGATGATAGGATTGTGATTTTTACATGTGATAAAATGATAAATCTCCTAATGTCCCAGATCTACATAGGAGGGCACTAAACCCAGTCCCCTCTAAACCACACTAAGAGCACTAATGCAGAATCACTGCCATGATTTATAATATTGAAAAAAAATTTTTTTGCAGTTTTTACTGTTGCGGTGCAAGAGATCAGAATGAATATACACTGTTAATCTATTTCTCAAAACCTCCTACCTCTGGGTTCCAGAGCAACACAACAGCAGTGTCTCATGTTTCCAGCACTTAGGGATCTAATTGGGGTATTGTTCTGTACTTGCTGTTAGACAGTGTAGTGACAAGATGAATCTCAGCCAGCACTGGCAGCCAGCCAGCGCATACCTTGCACAAACAAAGTGCAGGGCAATTAAAGTGTAAGTGCCAAAGGAGCGCTGAGAGAGAGCACAAAAATAGCCATCCAAGAAAGCACTTGGAAAACACATTTCTTTGGCTTATTGGAGCACTGCTGTTCCATCCATTTATTTCTTTCCCTTGATGTCTTCCCCTGAAGGGAATCTGTTTTCTCCTCTTCAGTATTTTTATTCTTTAGAGAAGTTTAGGAAAGCCTTGGTGGGGAGGAGATTTTTTTTCTAGCAGGGCAGAGGAGACAGGATTTCCATTATGTGAATTGAGGCAAGTGGATATTAGAGAGGAAAGAGCTTTGGGAAGCGTGTTATGAAATGGAGCTTCATATAAAATACATGGATTGGGTGTATTATACACATATTATATGCTGCAGGAATACAGAGCAATCATTCTGTACACAGCAATGAATAATATTCAAATATTCAAAATTCAAATATTGAAACAAGGCCTGCAATTTGACTCATCAAAATGAAAGCCCTTAAGGAGTCAGATGTTCCCCTCACTCCCTGCTATGCAAACAGGTCTGCATTACTAAACTGAATTCACAATCACCTTATTAGAAATTTCTGCAACCTGTGTTGAACATCTAGTACCCTAAATGCTCTACAAATTATTCTAACAGGACATTTTGTGACATTCAGTGGCAAAATCTAACAGAGCTGAAACATTTATTACTTGGAAGCCTGGTTGTTAATAGGTGGGTACACTACATAGTTGGAGAGGGAAGGGGAGAGAGGGCTGGGGAATTAGATAAAGGAGAAAAAGGATACACAAACCAAATTCCATCCTCATTCCCAAACAAAGCAGCTGGTCACAAGATACATTTTTCTTTTTCTTCAGATCTGTTCCAGTGTTCTTGTGCACCAGGTGTGTACTTGCAAAGACCAAAACAATGGGCTTTACTGAATTTCTGACAACCCTGGATAGTCTTGTTGGTAGGTCTGGTGGGTTTTTTTCTCCTAAAATATATTTAGCTAATGAAGATTTTAT
Source organism: Cichladusa arquata (assembly GCA_026413545.1). Lineage (NCBI taxonomy): Eukaryota > Metazoa > Chordata > Aves > Passeriformes > Muscicapidae > Cichladusa > Cichladusa arquata. Next base: position 31,079,563 of record JAOTQP010001286.1, read on the forward strand.
GTCTACAAGATAATTTTTATTTCCCCTGTAGTTATCCAGAGTACTTTTTTCTAATATTTTTTCTTGTTTGTGGGCAAATTGATTTATTGTGTCTAGCAGCAGCAGGAGTGACAGAAAAAAGCTCCTAAGCATATTGACAACTATGGATGTATTTATTAATCTGAGCTTCTCTAAATACAACATCCAAACTCTTCCCTAAAATGTGTTCCTTTACATCATATCTGTGTCAGATCATAAGCAGCAGATACATTCTTTTAAACTTAGATTTGTTTTGAAAAAACAATTATTTATTCTGCGGGAAGAAAAGGTTATATTGCAGAGGTCAGATTTTTATCTTTTTTTTTTTTTTATGGAGCAAGCCTTTGGGATATTATAATGGTATGTCAACTAAGCACCTAGACGGCTCTACAAGGTCAAACAGAGTTACAACAGGCATATTTTATGTATGTATCTTGCAAGTGCTGTCCCAGTACACTCCAAGCCCACCAATAAACCATTTTATTACTTTACAATAACGCAGCTTTGTGTTCCACAGGATTTCCCCCCTTTTGAATCAATGCTAAATTCATACAAATGTCAATAACAAAAATTTGACAAGTTCTTCCTGGGGTCACTTAATGACATTGTTAGGATTCTTAATGTAGCTACTAGGTGAAAGAGCTGCCAGTACTGCATAAAGAATGAGTTGTTCTAGTCCTGCCACAGCCTCAGCTGATTTACAACCACTTTGTGTTTGATGTTGGACAGGATAATTTCATCAGTCTCCAGCCCTTGTGATCATGTCCCAAAATGACTAGTCAGGTGAAGCCCTAGCCAAAGATTGCTTGTCACCTGTAGGAAGTAGCTGTCTGCTATGAGTAGTCTTTACTCATAAATGTAATCATCAGTTAGCCATTCATTGAGCTATACTTCATGGTCTAGATGTAGTAGTGAGGATAATATACAAACATCTCACAGGGAAAATGCTTTGAAACAACCCATGTGTCCATTAAAAAACTTGGGTTTTTACAGTGGGATAGCATCTTAAATAGAAATAGTTGGCTTCCAAGTTCATCTCTGAAGGTTTCTTCAGAAAATCTGTCAAAACCTCTCCCTCTCACTGAGTGATTCACTGAAACAAATGGCCTGTAGTTAAAAACAATGATTTCCTAAGAGTCCAACACCAACATCATAGTGGTGATTTAAGGCAGCCAGAGCAGGATAGGTATAAATATTTGTTGCACTATTGTTTTGAAAGAATATGTGATGTGGTGGTAGAGCTATCTCAGAGATCAGTATGCTAATGCAGCCACATCTCTGAGTGCAAATTCTTATTTATTTTGGTTAGATTCCTTGAAATTGTGGAGGATGTGTGTATTTCTACTACAAGCCATGCATTTCCATCATATCCAGACATATAATTTGCCATGAAGTAACTAATACTCATCCATTTTTTGCTATTCAGCTGGGCTTAACCTGAGATATTTGTTCTCTTATTTTAAATAAATAAAAATGTTGTTTCAGGAGGAGTGAAGCTAGTAAGAATTCTGCAAAAGCATTATAAATTTGCCCAAGAGAAAGCAGTGCTGTTATTAGGCCGATGCTGCTGTAAATGATAAATTAAAAAGGCAACATGAAGAGGCTGAAAAGTGGTGACAGCTACAATGAGTACATTTTCTCTTTTCTCAGTGTGAGATCACAGTGCAGGAATATATGAACTTTGAATCCCTTTGTGAAATTTGTGCTCATTTTAGCTGTCACTGCTGCAGGTGATGAACACTCCCAACCTGTTGTTTCTCCTCTGCGCTTTTAAAAATGCAAGGGATAAGTTCTAGTAACAAAGGAGTGGGTATTCTAGCAAATATGGTCACATAGCTAATGGGAAGATCTGGATAAATAGTTCAATCTATTTTGGAATTTATCCAGAGGCTTGTGAGATCAAGGTCAGAGAGATATTTAATTTCTAAAATTGTAGCTGGAAAAAAAGCATAATATTTGAAATGTTTTAGTTATATCTGTTTTATCAGGATACCTTCAAGGTCTGGATGCACACTATTTTTCCTCCTCAGGTTTGTTCCTCAAGGTCTGTTCTCTCTATTAATTTCACTAAAATCTTTTAGATCTAGTACCTGGAAAGAAATTCTAAATTTAAACTATAGGTTCAAACAACTCAAAATGCAGAAGGAAATGAACTGAGACTTCTAGTTTGTCTCATTAAGAAGAAGGAGGTCTTTTGCAAATTTTGCATCTATAATATATATGAAACTTTGGATTTTGGAATCAGAAAATGTGCAGATGACATATGGTGTGAGATAAGTTTTTAATTAATTTTTTCTTTTCTTGAATAAGGAAGGATAGAAAATCAAAACACGCACAAAAGAACAATTCAACTTTTCTTCCACAGAACAATTTTTCAAACAGTATTATATTCATATTTTATATTCATAATTTTAACATCTCTTTAAAAAGACCTGTATTTTGGAAATTTATATAGGGAAAGATTGTCTACTTGTTAAAATTCTCTTTATTTGATCTTTTGCACTCTGAATTTTACTCCCATTTCTCGACATTTTTATCTTTTCTTTGGATGCCTGGAAGTCCCTGTGGTTGGTATCAGCTTTTAACATGATACAGGACTTCTTAGAGAAAAGCTCTCTCATACTGTGGCTGCCTTTTAGACCCTCCATGCTGATGAACACACAGCAGAGACACACTGTGCAGGAAGAAATGGGGACTTTTCCCTACTCTTTTGGCCTCAAAATGAAAATAAGATGCTATGCATGTTTTAATTACTAGTGGAATATTTCCTTTCTTGTGGGTTTGCATTGCTGTGGTCAGAACAGGGACAAATTTTAATATCCAAATGCAGAAATCATTTTCAAAGCTTACAGTACACACCCAATGACCAATTCTTCCCTGAGTTCTATGGCACTACTAGGCACCATAGTAATAAAGGTGTTATATTTAGTAATGCCTTTCCATGTATGACACAAGAAAGAGCCTTTGGCAATTGAGCAGCACTTTCTAGCACCCAGTGCCATTTGTCTCCTGTAAGCTGTGTGCACAAACTGATCCACAGCATGAATATTCTGAGTTTCCCCTTGCAAAGCATTGATTGACACAAGCCATACACAAATATCAACAACTTCCCTTTACAGAGGCAGGGGAAATTATCCAAAAATGAGACAGCCAAGGCTTACAGGAATGTGACATCTTTACATCTCTAAAGTAGGTAAAAGTAAAATTTACTTAAGTTAAAAAAAACCAAAACATTGAACCCCCAGGTAACATTTAACCTTTTTTTCACTATATCTTGAAATAACATGACTGTGATTGTATTGGCAGTGATGAGTGCCACTGCCTTTTGCAAGCACTGCTGTGGCTCTGTGACCATGGAAAGTGGCTGTTTGCCAACAGAGAGTCTCCAGAAAGGTGCTGTCGTGCTGCAACAACCATTGCTGGGACAGAATGGCTTTCTAGGGGAGGTTGTAACACCCAATATTATAACAGGGAGCAACACTGGTGCGTGTTCAGCAGCCTCCACAGGTACTGGAGCTGAATCTTTTCCAGGAGCAGCACTGAAGGGTTAGGGCATCACTGCATCACTGGTGCAACTGAAAAGCCCCCTTCTCTTCCCACACATGGATTAATTTGTATTTCCATTTAAGAATATGTACAGTTACAACTGTGTTTTTGCAGACAGGATTCTTTTTCCAAACAGAGATTTTTTTTGTTTTTCCCCCAGTGGATTTTCTTTTGGAAGTTTGTTTCTTTTCTAATTATGGTATACTCTATTCTATCTGGAATTCTTTCCCCTTTTTTCATTCTCCACTCTAAATGAAAAGGTATGACTGCACAGACAACAATGTCCATCTTTCCAGGCTAATTTCACATGTGATGGCTGGCTTCCTTTGATGTTTCAGACATTTTATCTTAGATTTGCAGTATCAATGTAAGACAAAGAGCTAATTCTACACCAAATCTGGAACTTTCAATTTGGCAATGCTACTTTGCTGTATCTTGTGATTTTGTTCCTGGTCCAGGAGATGGTTTATTTTTTAAAAAAATATTGATTTAGATAATCCCAGGTGAAAGACTGGTATCATGTAAATAATAATGATTATTTCTTTGACTATTCCAGATATTGGACACAAAAACCACCAGAAAAGTACAAAACATAGAGGAAGGGAGACAAGTGGCCATCATAAATAGCTTAAATGAACTAAGAAAAAACATTATTTGCATATATAATGGATCAGTACTGAATTAATCTTTTTTTAAGTTAATGCTGAGGTAAATGTCATGTAATACAAACAGTAACTAGGATATTTTATTTTCATTATCAAAATCTTTCTGAGGAAAAATCTTACTTGTCCTTACTCTTGAATCACAGTGTGGTTTCCCTGCAGAAAAAAATGTTGAGAAAAAGAGAATGTTTCCAATTCCAAACCTTGCAGCAGTAGTAAAACAGCACCAGCAGACTAAAGACAGCCCTTATTTATAAGAGATTTTGTATTCCTGATTTTTAAACACTTAAAAGATAGATATATTAGCATAAATTAGTCACACTGGCCTCAATTTGTAGGAATCTATGAAGAGGAACTATAAATCAATACATGGTGATTCACCACATCCTGAAATAGTCCAGATGAGCCATATTGTGGAGGTGTGCACTGCTTTTGATGACTATAGCAATAATGTGACATATTTAGCTCAGTCACAGGCACCTGCCTGTGAGACAGTCAGGTGAGCGTGGCTGAATTCCATCCTTTTGAGCCTGCTGTCTCCACTTCTTCCACATTTCCTGAGTGGAAATGGAGAGAAGTGGATATGGAACTGAGCTCTCCCACACCAGCCCGTGTGCTACACCTACAAGTCCCAGAATCTGTTATAGTTCTTCTCTCAGATGAGCGAAAGGCAATGTCTTGTGTCATGTCAAAGGAGAATGTGCTCAACTGTTATCCATGACTTATGGCTCATAACTTCCCATTCGGTCAGTTTGTGAGCTTAAAACACATTTTACCACTGAGAATTTGCAGTGGCTTGAGTTATTTCAAATGCTGTTAGTATGCAAAGAAATCAGCTTGTTTTGAATGTTTGGAGTGATGTTTAAACCTCAAAAATATGACTGAAATGAAAAATGAGTCCCTTAATGTGTGATATTATACAGCTGATTAAAACACATTGAAAACATTGAAAAAATATTGATATTAGTTTCTACAGTGTGAATGTGTGTTTTCACAGTAAAACCTGCCTAAGAATTTTCACTACTTCTTACAAAAATGTAATAAGAAAGACTTTAAAATTAGTTTACTTTATGTTTGCCTGGGCCTCTTCAGCAGCAGTACAATAAAGCGAGTGTGGGGTTCTGCATAATAATTTTTTTTAAATTTCCAAGCTATGTGCAATGTCAACCTTTTTTTGGCCTGCTTTGAGCAGCACAGGGTGTTCTATATAATAAGAAGTTAAAAATGCAAACCCAAAAGCTTTAAAACTAACACACACTCAACTTATGATGCAAAAACATCGTTTTGTGCATGATGTTCATCTGTTTTGCCTCAGTGGGACAACATGTTGCCTTCTTTTGCCTCCATTAGGATGTGAGTTCAGCATTTATTAACATGCTCTGTACAAATGCCAGCCTTGAATGTCAGTGAATGTCACTGAGATCGTTATTAAGATTTTTTCCAGTGCTGTGAAGGAGGTAAAAAAGCTGGACATATTGTGCTTTCTTGTCCAGGGAAGGCAAAAACAGGGAAAAAGTAGAGAGTCAGTCAGTTGAAGTGGACCAAAGCTGCATACATCAAAGAAAATTACAACAACATGACTCCTAAGACCAGATTTTATATTGGCATATGAATGAATTTTTCTTAAAAGTTGTCTCTGAGGATAAGGGTTGAATGAATCATTTTTTCCCAGGAAGCAAAACACTGTTATTGCAGAAACTGCTTCCCAGCTCTCATCATACTGTGATTATAAGCAATTTTCATAGCCATTGACCTTACATTGTATTTCAGGGTGTAAAGACAGTAATTTTTAAGTATTCCCTCTGTGGATATGTCATTACCCTGTCCCCATCTCGATTTTGCTTTGCCACCTCTTTCTCCTCAAATTCCCATCACACCACCAGTATGAGCAGCCCTTGCTGTCCACTGCTTTGTGTCTAGAGGAGGAGCAGACAAGGTCAGGAGCAGGTTCTTCTCCAGACACCTTCCACTCAAGTAGGGCAGAGCAGCAGTGGCTGTGCTGCTTGGTGCTCCTGTGGGAAGCAGGCACAGCACTGCACTGGCAGTCAGCAGGCACCTCTGCTTCCTTCCTAAAGCACTTAAGGAGCCCTAGGTGGTGACTTCAAAGGCAGTTTATTCACTGCTCAGAGGAATGGATATTTTGTAATACGAAATGAATCGAATTTCAAAGCCTGTAAAGGTCAAAAGCAGCCTCTGGCCAAACAAGAGGAAGATGCTGATGGGAATGACACCTCTTCATGAGAGGCCACTTGAACACAAACAACCCTTGTGAAATTGCATATGCAAAGAGTTAAACCTCAAACCTCCACCGAGTCTGATGGATGAGAAGTGATCCCTTATCCATAGGACAGGCAGAGACCAGAAATGCTGGGCCAATGCAGTTTCACTTTGCCTGCTTTTATTCTTTCAGGTTTGGTACTAACCTCCCTTGAAATGGGACTGTAAGCATCCATTTTCATTGCTGCATATGCCAGGTCAGACTCTGTAGGTGTGAAAAACCCTGTGGTGATAGTACTCACTCTCCTTAAATAAGAGCAAGAGATGGTGGGTCTGGGAGAGCTAACATAAGAACTTGTCACAGTTCAGAAGCCTCCCCCTCCTTCACAAAATTAGTCTCTTTGAATTACAGCTAATACTAATTCTGTTTGCTGTATGGAACAGTACAGACCTATGTGATTTTCCAAAGGAATTGATTAAAAAGTGCCCTGCTGTCACTGGTTTAAGCTCTTGCCACCCTGAGTGGAATTCAATGGGTAAGAATAAGGACAATCATGCAAATATTCAGAATAAAGTCTTAAAGCAAGACATTATGTTGGCTGTCTTACTCAAGACAAACATAGCACTAATGTGTATCCTATTGTATTCCTGACCTAATAATCAGATTTCTAGCCATTTCACATATTTCAAGGGAAAATATTCTATAATGACTTTTTCTGTTTCATGGGGGCTTTTGTATCTTGCTACCAGATTAAAAAAAAAAAACAAAAAACAAAAAACAAAAAACCAAACAAATAATAGCAAGCAAGCAAACAACCCTCAAACAAAACAAAACAAAAATAGTCATCACAAGATGTGAGTACAGACGAGAGACAAAATGGACTTATAAAAATTTTCTTGTGTATGTTGTCTGAGGTGAAAAGTGTGAATTTTAAAGCCTACTAACTTGCAGTTTATCCAATATTTTATGCCTTTTGATTATGTAGTCCTTTGTCTTTAAAAGCAGACTGCCCAGCTGGGGTAAGAACTACTAGATCCAGGGCCTACCAGCTTGTTTGGGGATCAGGAAGGATGAGCTGGTGCCCCTGTTTTTCTGAGTACAGTACTTCTGTAGCTCTGGGCCACAGAAGAAAATGTCTCTTTCTCTGAGGTTACTGCTGTTTGGTGGCAGGGGCTCAGGGCTTTGCCTGCAAGAAATGGAACAGGAACCTCACAAAATTCATCAAGGGCAAATGCCAAGTCTTGCATCTGAGATGGAGTAATCCCTTGTGCTAATCCAGGCTGAGGTCTGCCTGGCTGGGGAGGTTTACCAACCATAAAATGTTGGCAAACTGTGGGCTGAACATGAGCCAGGGTGCCTTATGTCATTAAGGAGGGTCAGTGGCAGGCTAGGGTCTATTAACAGAAGAAAAGCCAGTAGGTTATATTCCCCCTTTACTTTGTACTATGTACAAAACTGCATCCAGATTTGGCCCCCACTGTTCCTAAAACATGAATAACCTGCAGCAAGTTCAGTGGAGTGCCCCCAGGAAAGGAGTGGCTGGAGCACTTGCCCAGTGGGAAGAGGCTGAGGGAGCTGGGCTTGTTAAGCCAGAGAAGTGATGGCTCCAGGGGACCTGCCAGTGCCTATGGGGAGGCCTCTGAAAACAGGGCCATGCTCCCCACAGTCATGTGTGCTGAGAGGATGAGGGGGATAAGCTGAAAAAACAGACATTCAGACTTCACATAAAGAACATTTTCATTGTGAGGGCTCTACAGCAGTGGATGAAGAGGGGCAGACCCCATCCTTGGTAATTTCCAAGACCAGACTGTATAAACCCCAGAGCAAGTATTCAAGCTTGACCTGCTTTGAGCAGGAGGTTGGTTGAGAGGCATCCTGCTATCCCTTTCATCTCAGTCATTCTGTGAGCATGTGGTTTTCCCCCAGCAGTGGACCTGCTTGATGGTGGAGCAATTTTCAGTGGTCAGTAAAAGCAGCATACTCACTTACTGGCTAAAATATCATCTGAAAACTTCTGCACATAAAAGACTTACATCAAAATGCAATTTTAAAATAAGAGAAATTAAAAAACCAAGGAAAAAATCAGCATGTAGCTTGAAATTAGGTTGGTGAATAGAGTACTCATCCTCCCTTGAAGACAGTGGGCAAAAGAGAGCACAATTCTCATCTGCATGGGGTTAAACAGAGGCAGAGCTGTTGCCCTGGCCCATGTCATGACCTCCTGTGTCATCACACATGAACAACATTAGCACCACCAGGTTTCAGCTGCGACCACATGGTGCCTGCAAAGAGAAGGGAGAAGCAGCACTTTGTAGCTGCCACCTGTAAATCCCTCATTGTTGGCAGGTACTTTGCAATGGAGTACTTGGGCAGGATAATTGCTGGAGACAGACTTGGCAAGAGCAGCGTATGGGAGACACATTCAATTGCACATGAGTATGGTAGGTGAACTATAAAAGAAGCAGCCCTGCCATTATCTGTTGAACAGCCGGCAGCTCTGGGTCTTCCATTTTGTTTACAGCAGAAGGGACAAAAGGCTGGAAGTGTCAGCAGCAAGTAGCCTGGGGACTGTGTGCCTTGAAAAGGTGTGATGGATGCCTCTGCGAGCCATAGCTCAAACTTTGGTGACAATAACAGTGAGGCATTGCAAGTTTATTTGCAGGATTAAGTCTAAATGTTGTCCCCAGAGTGCAGTATAAAAACTAATTAATTTTTTTATTCTTTGTCATTGAGATCAACATCCGTCCATAGGAATTTGCATTTCTATATGACCCTTGTGTAAGCCAGTTTGCATGGGAGGGGGACCAATTTTGAAATTCATCAGTAGTGCTGTCCATCCTACTCAAATATTCAATTTATGCTAAATATTTCACAAGCAAGTATAGTTCTGCAGGCAGTCTTAGGAGGAGTAGAACTACTTATATGAGAAACACAATTACTACTTTTCATTACACAATGCTTTGCTATGCATTTGTGTTTTACAGCTCCTCTGCCATATGGATTCCTCAATATCTGGTTCAAGAAGTGAGTTTACATTACAGTCTTCCATCCATTGAGAACATTGGCTGAGCTTTTCAACAGACTTTGGCTTCAAGTCATTGGCAGCTTTACACCTCAGCACTTCTTTGGTTTCCAACAGGTTTATTCATTGGTTTGAGCACTCAAAATTATTACTTGAGAATGTTATTGGATGGGCAGAAGTGAAAACACCTGTAGAGTGAAGACATAAGCCCCCAGGACATGAAAGTAAGAGACTGAAAAACTATTTTAGTGGGGAAAAATATCTTACCATGCCATCAAATCTGCAATTCAGATCCTCTCCATACAAAAATTTTGCCAGATAAATCTTCTTCAATCTGCAAGCTCTTGAATTAGCACTGAGGAATATTCCTTATAGAAGGATGCTGTAGAAGGGAAAGGTGCTACCCTCTGGTTTGGCTTCTCATACAAGGAATGCCTAGGTATGGAGTGGGGAGACTACAGGTGTGTCAGATGGGAACATGCTGGAACCATGCTGGGAGCAGAAGCAACTGGGAGAGGAGATGCACTGCAGCTGTTGGACATAAGCAGGCTGCAGTCATGCAGGAACATTTCTTTCATTCCAGACTGATCCTGCATTGCTCTCTGGAAAACCGAGTCTTTACCCAAAAAGTCCACTTCTAATATTGTTAGTACTTTTGGGTCACTGTAGCCTCAGGTGGTCCAGTTATCTACCGAACCAGCAACTTTCTCCTGTGCTACTGGGAAGAGCAAACTTTTCTTCATCCCTTCATCACAGCACACTGATGTGTGTGTGTGTGTGTGTGTGTGTGTGTGTGTGTGTGTGTGTGTGTGTGTAAAAATTACATGTAGGCTCCTATACTAGCCAAATTCACAGATGTTGAACAGAGATATGCAGAAAGTCAGTACTCCTGACCCATCAGTTTTTGTGGGTATTTTCTACTGACTACATATTTTCTGGCTTGAATTTGCTTTGGGTACAGAGATTCTTTCCGTGGAAGTCAGAAATCTCTATAGTTCTTCCTGTGTAAAGACTGAGGGAAAAGTCAGCCTAAGCAGAGCTTCCAAGGCTAACAGCTTTCCTTATTAACTCTTATTATCCAACATGCTGCGTTTTGTAGGAGGGAAAGAATCTAAAAGATGGGAGAGGGAGCAAAGCTGAGACAAACAAACAAAAAAAAAATCGCACTTTGAAATCCATCCCTTTGGCAGCTGTCCCTTTCTCATTTTGGCAGACAGAGAATTGCTGGCAGGACTAGTGACGGAAGGGTAAAAGACAAATGGTTCATGATGAATCCTTTAACTAAGCTGATATTTCAACACAGCACTTGCCAGCATTTTTCTTTGGCATACGCTTTGTAGAACGTACATGACAACCACTGCAGCATTGTCAATATATTGGCATTACCTGGTTTATTATTCATCTCCCTCTGAATCAGACCTCAGACTTTCAGGAGACTATCACATGGCAGAAGTCCTTTTTTTTTTTCCCCTAGCATGCATTGCCCTGGGTGCAAAACTGAAACTAAAACAATGAGGCCATGATTTACAAAATCCAACAAGATAGCTTGTAAAAAATAGTGTATTAATTATCAGGATATTATTCTTTGTAATACTGATAATGTTAATACCACCTCTCAAGAACATGGTTTATCAAACAGCTCCACTGCTTGGGTGAATCAGTCCACTAAGACAAAAATAAGTATGATCACAAATTCTTAAAAAGTAAAATATGGACTAGGAGGTAATCTGGGGGATTTTATCAGGTTTTTTTGTCCTGGAAAAAAGGCTTTCAGGTTTCAGGAGCAAAAGTGAATGGATCAAGATGCGCTGATGAAAACAAAATATTTCAAACACTGCAAGAAAAAGAAAAAAACAAAAACAAATAACAAAAGCTCAAACCAACCTGTAAGCTGAGTTTAGTTTTTATTACACTTAATTGCAACATTTTCATTGACTTGAATGGGTCCAACACTACACACTACATATATGGCAATTCATTAAACCAATAAATTTAAATTTAAAAAATAATCGCATCAACAAATTAAAGAAGAGATTGGAATATCAAATTGGGTTTTTTTTATTCATTCATTCATCCTTCCATTCATTCATTAATTTCCTCTTAATTTTTTCCTTCCTTTTTTGATAAATACTTAGCTCATTATCTTTTAGCAAATTTCATTTTGTCTTCCTAAAGTTCCCACAGGTTGCATTCCACCACATCTATGTCTTTTGCAGAAAACAGTGCATTTTCAAGGGACCAGCCCACGAGGACTTACCAATCACTAAATGTTATGTCTGTGTGCTGAAGTGTGTACAACCACAGTGGATGGTCAGGAAGGCCTTGTCTGACATTTTTGAATTATACAGTTGATTTATTATGCTGTTTAATTGTATAAATTCCTTATAAATTTGTCTTGCTCCTGTACAGCACAATACTCTAAAAATCACTGGTGAGGTAGCAACTGAAGGAAATGCAGTGAGACACGTGCAATGCAGTGTACAATTTTCTGGCCAGAGAGATCAATTAGTTCTCCTCCTTTCTAACAGCCTACCTTCATTTTCCATCCCTGCTAATAGAAGACTAAAATTAAAAAAAAAAAGAATTTACAAACTTTATCTTCTGAAATACTGATAATGACTTCAGGCTTTTTTGCAGGAAATTTTGGGGGTTTTGTAAAAAAAAAAGACCAAAAAAGATTTGGATATTTTCCTCTTATTTGAATTGACTCTAATATTAGGATTTATTAATAAAAGGAAACTGAAATGTGAGTGTCTAAAAAGGCAATATGGATTAGCTCAACAAGCTATGGAGAGCATGAATAACAAACCATATATTTTTCCTGCCGTGACAGGGCACTGCATAAAAACACTAGGGGATGGATGCAAACAATGTGCTGGTGAGAGTGACAATAAAACAGAGATGACAGCATAAAGAGAGAATGATGAATGTATTAACACAGGTAAGAGAGTTAGATAAAAGATCACAGGGGATAGCAGAAAATTCACTCTAAGCAGATCTTGAGTAGTCTATCAGGAAATAGTGCTGTTGTTAGATGTGGATTTGATAGAGAATGTGGTGACAACAGAGAGTGAAGAAATCTTTGAGTTTATATGGAGAGATTTATATTTATGCCTCTAGATATACATTTATAGATATTTATACTAAATATATATTTTGATATCCCTGTAATAAATTTCTATAACCAAATGATAAACTGTATTTATTGTAGTTAACTCCCTTTGCCTGCCTTACCTGTGCTACGTTCTTTTTTTCTTTTCAGCTGGTGATTTCTCTAAGCAGCTCAGAACTGCTGTCAGAATTGTTGAAACCTGCCAGAATTTTTTTTCTTCTTTTCTTCCCAAACACCTCCAGAGATGGGGAATTCTCCTCCTCTGCTGCATTCTGCTTTGAGGTACCTGTCTTGAATCACCACATTTTGTATTAGTTTACATTTAAAGGTCCAATTTCTCTTATCTATTAAAGATGAGAAAAGCAGGGGAATTGAGGCTGTTATTATAAGCAAAACTGGCATTAACATAATAGACAGGTTTCTTGGAAATGTTATTCCTAAACAGTTGAAAGAAAGATGTTAGTCTATAAAAGAAAGTTACAAAACCAACCATTTTTTAAAGTCTTGATTTTAATTTCAAAAGATCCATAAATCTATTAAAGTTACATATTTTTGGCTAATGGCTACTTGCCTGGGATTAGTCTCTAAAACTGTTGTTTTTCAACAGTTGAACCAGCAAAGAAGATGAAAAACCAATCGGCTTTAGTAGGCTTTATATTAGGTCCTTAGATGTAAATAGTTCAACATAATTTTATTTTATTGCTTGTTAGCACTCTCATGTTTTCACGCCTTATGGTCGCTCGATGAGTGGTTCTTTTAAAAACCTTTCTCTTTATGTCATTATTTTCCATAAAGTAATATTAGAGTTGTAGAGATCCCTGATTGCCTTTTTCAAAATGTGTGTCATGTACTTGGGGCATTTGTTTGTTATTGAATGGAACACAGCAGCACTACCTAGAAATTGAGGAGAAGAACTGAAAGACACCAATTTCTTCTGATGCTATAAGTAGCTTTTAGACAGATTACTCAAAGAGAAAGAAAAAAATTACCACACTGAACCCTACAGCACATGCCCACGCACAAATTAGGCAAAATTTACTGTGACAGTTTCAGTATTGCCAAATGTTGTTCAGGGTTGCAGACTTATGTTTTATACTCTCCTTCACACACAGCATTTTTAATATGATGGGTCAGAATTTCACCATTCAGTGGCATCTTTTTGTCAGCAGTGATTCAGTAGAAAAACAAGGCTTGATGAGTCGCCAGTGAGGGATATCACATTTACACAAAATCACAATTGAAACCATCACTCTGAGACAGATTAAAACCTGTAAGGCTAAGCATAAGAAAAAGGGAGGTTGAAAACCTCCAGAATTTGTGTATTACAGTATGAATGGAAATTTCAGAAGACTAGTCAGAAAGGATTACTCTAGAGAAGAAAATGTTTGTCTTGGAGACTTTTTTATTGACCTGTGATATGCTTTTAGTTTGAAAGACATGTTAAACAAAGAGAGCTCCAGGCTTTCAAAACTCTCACAGCTCTATAAATAACTCCACATAAAATGTACAGTATGCATAAACAGCATGACAAAGATTTTTTGACAGTATTTTCTCTACAGTAAAAGTAAAGTCAAAACATCCCATTGATGGCAGCTATTTTGAAGAATTCCTAAGAATACGAGTGCTTACGAGCTGGCAAACTCTCTGTGAGTGAGAGCGAGTATAAACAATGAACTTTTATGAGCTTGTAGCCATTCCATCAAGATCCAAATGCAGCTTGGATGGACCTTAGCCAAGAAGTGACTGCTCAGCATTTAGTAAAGCATCAGCTAAGGGAAGCACAGAAAGAACCAAACTGTTCCAGCAGTAAAACTATCTGCCAGCAACATTTTTGAGAGTTGACCATCTGGGTTCTGCAGCCATCAATCAGAAAAATGTGTCACCCCAGCTGTCCTTCAAGGCTCCTCATAGTCAAGGTAGAGCAGTTGTGAGAAAATAAAACACAAAAATTGAGAGAGCACAGCTGTTGAAAGCTCAAGTAAGTCAGCAGGCAAATAACTCCCAAGTATTAAACAGCACATGATTGCTTCTCTAAATCTAAAGACTGACCACTTGCATGTCTGAAATTACCTGTTTTCTGTACTACATACTGATATTTTATTTGACTATTCAGTTTTAGTGGATTTTGGGTTATTTCACAAATGCATCCATAAGTCTCTTTTACTTTTGCAGGAAATTAATCCACAGACCTCAAGCCTGTAAGTTTATTTTCCATAGGTTAACATGTAAGGGCTTTACTCATTGGCTCTTACTGTGACCTGTACTTGCTAAAATTAGACACTAATATTGGACATTTTGACTGGAGACAAACTCTGAAAAACTCTGCCACTGTGAATCTACCCTCGACTGAGAATTAGGGCCTTTAAAATATGTGTGCATGGTTGGAAAGATTCCTTTGAAAATGGAAATAAGTTAAGCAGCAGCTTGTACAGGAACTGAGACTAGAAAGTAGAGATGTAGTAGGAATTTCAGAAGAAACACTAGAATAGGTAGGAGCAGTAATTAAATTAGAAATTCAAAACCTATGAGCCAAAAAAAAAAAGCGGGGGGCGGGGGGAGGGAAGGCAGAACCAGTGAAAGAAGCTGATGGTTGAAAAAGCAAATCTGATATTCTGAATGGATTCAAGTATAGACAGTCCGAAATAAAAGCCAGAGATATAAGCTAGGCTGTGAAAATTTAGGGAAAAAATAAGTTAATTTAGTAAACTTGAAAAACAAGAGAAAAATTTCAGTGACTGAAGTGACAAGTTGAACAGACAAGGAAATAAATAGATTTCTACTGCTTTTTTAAAATGGAATGATAGGGAAATAAAGTGGGGTTTCTGTCCAAATATGGTTGATTGCTTTTATTATCTATGTTACATTGCAAAATACCTCCAATATTTCTTTCACGCTTTTAGGATATTTCACATGCCTGTATAGTGAGGGCAGTTTAATTTGTTTCTTTTTTTTTTAAATATTTGACTTCATTTTATGTATGGTTTTAATAATAAATATGTGCTGGCATCTAAGAATTGTTCTAGTATACAATTTAGATGCAATCATCTCCATATAATGGCTTTAC
>JAOTQP010001286.1:31095485-31138591 GCA_026413545.1 Cichladusa arquata
TTTTTTTTCCTTTTTTGGTGTTTAGAAAGATTTATTGTATCACAGCTATTTGATACTCAATTTTTACAAAGCTGAGCTGCAGATGGTAAAACTGTGCATAATAGTAAAAAATTCTCTATTCCAGGTTTTTCGAACAAATGTTTCTGTTTCAGGTTTTTAAAGTGAATAATAATCACATAATCACTGAATCATTTGGCTTGGAAGGGACCTCATGGTATCATCTACTCTTACTCTGGTACACAAGACTGTGTCATTTCTGTGCTGTCATTCCACATATTGCAAAACAAACTTAGGGATGCTCAGATGCTTCAGATGATCTAGACTGAGGAGGAGAATGAGAAATGGCAAAAGAGAAGTGCAGGAGAGGAGGATGAAAAAGAGCAGATGTCTTGTAGCCTGTTGTAGGATTTCCATGGCAAACTTTCACAAAACCCTTGGAGGCCTGGGCACACAGAGGACATCAGCTTGTATCAGTGCCAAATGAGATTCTTACAGGTGAGGTTTCCTAGCATTCATTGAGTTTTCAAGGGGAGGCTAACAAGAACACAGGAAGTTATGATTTTAATGACATTTTTGGTAAAATACAATAAACCAACTGAAGTGCATATGGCTTTAAAACAATTACCAGACCTGTGTTTTAAATACACTTCCAAAAGCATTATCATCATTCAAACTTGTCAGGAAAAGGATGTACTGCAAAAACACACATGGCATTTCAAGTGGATTGGCTACTTTCATGAAGCTGTGATTTAATCTACCATCACTGTTAACTGGTGTCTCACCCAGGTATTTACTGGAGAGCAGAGGGATTCAATACCATTTAAAAGATGGTTCAGAACAGCAATAACTTTTGCACACACATCATTTGGTTTCAGCCAAGAGAGTTTGTAATGTGCTTTCTACATCTGTGTAGTTTTTAAAATAAAAGTGGAAAATGCTTTTGGCAAAAACAAGCAATAAAAAACCTCCTTTGCTATATAGCAAATAAACAGAAAAGGACTTTACATAAGGGCACATACCTGCTACTGCTTTTCAACTAAGTAGGAAAGCTTTTGCCCACTACAAAGCTTGCATGACTTGTATTTTGATATCACAAATATTGACATCCTGATCAAAGTAATTGGACTGTATTCTGCCCGGTTGTGGCTGTTGTCAGAGACCAAAGCCTACTTCTCATTGATTCCTGCTGATTTCATGCCAATATGAAGGCATGACAGAAATAATGACAATGCAGCGTATTTTTACTTTGAAAAGAACAATCTGTCCACTCTTGTTCCCTCTGGGCTGAAATAGCAACCAGCGCATCCAAATAGAGAGGGGAAGATGGCACCAAATGAGTTTACGTGTTAAATGGCATTTTATTTTTCAGATTCCTCCATAAGTCATTAACTATTGTATTCTCTCTCACAGTAAATAGCCCAGTTCCTGCAAAGAAATCAGATACCTATTCTGTGAAGATAAATGAAGACTGAGTTACACATATATTCAAAAGTTGCATTAAATATTTATTTTCCATATGTTATATAAAATATACACTGCACTGTGGGTATTTGCCCTACACATGAACAAAGAAGTTAGAAGAATTACTGTAGTTAAATCCCAAATCAGATGTAATTCTTTTAAATACTACTCTTCCCTTTTAATTCTTTAAAATACTACTCTTTTCTTTTAATTTAATTAAATACAAGCTTTATCACTCCCTTATGAGTCAAGATAATTAAAGAAAGACCCATATTTGTCAGTGAATCTCAGAAATGTTCTAATGAGTGGATAAGAATCATTTGTAATTAACATGCTAATTGCTTGTATGCAAATGGCCTGTTGTTCAAGAGGTTTAAAAACTGCTTGAAAACAGTTTGTTTGCCTTCCCTCTTAAGCAGACTAAACATTCCCACTTGCAGTCTTATTTACATTATTAATTTGCTTAGCAAATATTTTTTTAATAGCTAGTGCCAATAGAAGGAGTGGAAGCCTTGTTTGGAGAGCTCTTGTGAAGAGTGCTATTTTCTCCAGTTCAAGCAGATGAGCAGACTGAAATGTGAGGTTTTCAGGCACATAATAGACCCTTGGCTTATCAAAGCCTCTTATCTGATTGGAAAAAAAATCAAAGGTAAACTTCACAGCTCATGGAATTAAAAGACAAATGAGATGTCATAATTATCAAAGTGGCTAATTTAGAAAATTAAGCCATTCACATAGGTGACATAATTGCTTGTCACAATCACTCTTTTTCTCATTAGCCCTCTCTTCAGTACCTACCATACAGTGGAACATTCTTTAGTCTTGGAAAATATTGCCTACACTGTAATCCCTTAATAGCATAGCCCCTGAAATTAGTGCAAAAATATACTTAATAGCTTCATTGATGTGATATATTTATGTGATTCTCTGTTTCATTGCATCTCACAGTGTAAATTCTGGTATTTGAATTCTGAGTATTTTATTTTTTTTATCCTCTTTTAAAATTACACAATTTAAAATTATCTAATTATCTAATCTAATCTAATTATGATGGAGGACATAATATGCCAACATGCCATATGCAAATTCTTTTGACAGGATTTTGTTTCCATCTCATAAGGAAGCTTTAACATATAAGTATTACGAGGTATTAACCATTGGGGCCAGAAGATTAAATTGTCCTCCTAAATTGTGGATGTACAGGAAAAAACACTTTTTCCTCTGTGGAGTAATGCATCTTTCCAGCACTTTATGTTGCTTTCAGTCAGTTTAAAATAATACTCAAAATAATATTCTTTATAAGAAAGTAATTTTCAGGAAGTAGGTGCACTTCTCCAACAATCATATTGTTTATGAGTCAGCAAGTACAGAAATTATTAATGACAATTTCTAAGAAAGGAAATGAGTCTGGTTTGCTATGCGAGTTTCGAGGCATGACATTGTAAATGGGCAAGGTTAAACATTTTGGATTAAAAACATGACTGTGAGATTGATTAGGGTCCTACAGTCTTGTAAAGTTGGTAGAACATAGCTGACATGACTTATAGTTTGCTGAATTCAGAGAGATTACATTGATGCCATTCATTTGAAGAGATAGTTCATCCTGGATGCATACAGTGAAGCTGTCATCTGTGCGTTTCACAAATATTCATGTGACTAACATGTTTTGATTAGACTAACACTGAACCACACCATTGGATGGGTCATGTGTCTGAAGCGCTGTGACAAAGTCAAAGCGTGCGTTAAAAAACACGGAACAAAGACTGGAAATAAAATAAAGCCAAAAACCCAGCCTAATCTTGTAAAGCTTTCTGTGTGCCACTCCTCTGAATATTTGGCATACTTGACACGTGGAGTACTGAAACTCGTATCTTATAGCAAGCAATTAGGCTTCTGACTGTAATAAAAGAAAGTTAATATATCATTAGCTCAATTATAAACAATATTGAGTTTGGTTTGTAGGAACAGACTCCTATACAGTTTGCATGAATGTGCTTATTTAAAAATAAGGTCCATCCTGCACTTTATTCTCCACCCTTGGCTGGGCAGGATTGCAACCCAGTATTCCCAGAAAGGAATTTGCTTCAGCTGACAGTTTGAATGGAAAGCAAGAGCTTCTGTTTCCAAGAAAAAGACCTTCTTCAATGGACTATGGTAGAGAATATCTTGCTTTAGAAAATTATGTTAGGACTGATGCTTTTGGATTTATTGGGCCTGACAACACACCAGTTATGCATCCTTGGCTCATTGCAGGGGTAGTCACTCCGTTTAAGCCCTCCTGCCCAGAAGGCATAGGAGGTGTTCCAGTCCCATTTCTTCCACAAAAAATTGTAGACACCAATCCTTTTCCCCAACCTTCTCTGCAGTTTCCTACCTTTTCACTAGGATTGTTTTTTCCTGAGTACTTCAGTTTGCTCACAACAAAGAAGGTAAGCATTTTAACCAACATTTAAAATACATTCCCACTGTTCATATGCAAAAAGAGCTATTTACAGGTCCATACAAAATAGCAAATACTATTTGCACATAAAAACATTTGGTTTCATTTCCTCTCCACTATAGAATTGCTCTGACTTTCCCACCCTTTTTTTATCCCTCATCCTTTTGATCCCCATGGTCTCACCTCCTCCCTAACCTTAGGTTCTCTTTTCTTGTCCAGGGCACTCCCTCCTTAGTTGAGACCCCTTGGTCTAGAAAGCCAAGAGACCACTCTCATTTTAAACAGCTCTATTTAAAGTGCTTTTTCTTCTGCTTTCCTGCTTTATGTTGTTGATTGCATCCAGCTGACAGACCAACTCTGCTCTCAATCCCAAGGGCAAGCAGGACATGTCAAAATCTCATGTCAATTAATATCCATAGCTATCCCTGAACCATGACTTGCTCAGTCTTTTGTCATGCTCATTGTTTTCCAAGGCACTTATCCCACGCTAACAACTTTTTCTCTTGTCCTCTGGTTGCCTCTGGTTAATATATTTGAGAGGTGACACAGACCCTGCCAGAAACTCTTAACATTCATGGTTATAGTTAAATGAAAGGTTCATAAAGACAAAATTTGTAAGTGATGCATAAATTTCCCGACTGTCTCAGGGCAGAATAAATATTAAGTGTCTGCTGTTTTTCTAGAAGACATTTTCTTGCAATAGATATTTTCCATAAATATCTGTCTGGTTTGAGGGAGAAGGAAAGGAGGCTGAAGATACAAGGCTGCTCTGTTATTCTTCCATCATCGGTCATGAGGAGGGTCAGGTTCTGATGTCATTTACTGGGTTGGAAACTTCTGACACAATTTCCTTGAAGCAGCTCAGTCTCTACTGATTTAGCAGGTTGTGTACACTGATCAGCTATTTTAGGTTTGAAAATATAAACACTGACCTTCAGAAGTGTCACTTCATCCAGTGGACAGGCACAAAATGGTGATGTGACAGACACAACTGGCAGTCAGCCACCGCAGGAAGCAAAAAACATCTAAACATTTTGCTTTGACATAGCATTCAGTATTGGAAACAAGCTTCCTTATCCAGCTTAAAAAGAAAAGCTGACTTGGAACATCTGCAAATGTCTTACAAAGCAATCAGGCCTAAATAATCAGTAACAGCACCCTTTGTGATTTGGTGACTTGTTTTGATCCCATTCCCGTAACAATTTTGGATCAAAAAAAAATTCATTTAGATGGCACAGAGGTTGTGATTTTGGTAGAAGATTGATATTACCATCACAAGAGTGCACATAAGCTAAACATTAAATAAGTAAATTGTTTACATGTATTTTACAGGGAACACCGAATTATCACCTAAGAAAACAAAGACTGATGTAAAACAGCTGCAAATGGTGGCTGATGATCACTATGCTGATACTAACTGTATTGTTCCCAAATGTGTTGCTGTCTCTCAGAGGCCATGTTTAATGCTAAATAGCTCCTAGTTTATTTATTAACAGGTTAATTCAGGAACTCATCTCGTGAGAGAGCTGATTTCAAGAACTAGACTACCTCCATGTGTACCTGTAAGATAGTTTATATGGTGAAAATATAAAAACAAAAGAATAAGCTACCTCATGCCAGCTCTTGAGGAAAAAAATGTATTTATCTTGTGTGTCTCTGACTCAGCTAACTCATGATTGCAGTTTTATGTTCCTTGCTGAATCAGTCATGCTCAATATTTCTTGCAATACCTTTGAAATAGAGCTGCCTACAACTGAAAGCAAACCTTTCTCCCTTTTCCCTTGTTTGCTGAACTTCCCTATCAAAATATTTAGGGTGTTTGAAAGTTATGCCATACACCTGACTCAGCAGCTGGGCTTTCCAGGCTCTCTCTGCTACCTTCTCCATTCTCCTAACAAATATTTTAAAAATACTGAGCTAAGCCTACTGACATTTATTATAGCATATATCTGAACTAACTTTACAATGCATTGCACTGATTTGGTGTCCTTTGAGCTACTGAAATTATTGAGCACAAGCATAGCAACAGTATTTGGAGGGAATGATTACTCAGCCCCACATCTGTCAATTTCATTAAAAATATGAGAATTTGCATGTCATCTCCTGAAAAAAATCACAAAATAGGAAATGAAAGGTGGACTTAAATGAGCAGTAGAAGCAAAGGTGGAAAACAGAAGGTCCGTGGAATCCATTTAATGACTTTGAAGGCTCGGTCATGTTGAGGTACAATTCATTAGTGTTGTGATTACTGTGACAGAAATGGTTCTAAGGCTCTACAGAATTTGGAGGTCATTCATATTTCTCAAGGGATTGGAGCTTCAGACAAGGTTGAAGAGCTCAAACATCACATATTTCCCCATGAAGGTTCACCAAACAGTATGGAGTGATGAATAGACCTTATCTCTAAGTGAATCAAAGTAAACAAGGGGCAGATTTTAGCACAGACTGTTGCAATAACACAGGGAGTAATGGTTTTAAACGAAGACAGTATCAATTTAAATTAGATTAGAAGAATTTCTTTTATGATGAGGGTGGTAGAATACTGAACAGATTGCCCAGAGTGGAGGTGGATGCCACATCCCTGGAAACATTCACCATCAGGTTGGATGGGGCTCTGAGCACTCTGATCTAGTTGAAGATGACCCTGCTCATTGCAGGGATATTGGATTAGGTGATCTTTGGAGGACTCTTCTAACCCAAACTGTTCTCTGGTTCTGTGATAATCAAAGTACTCAGGAGAAAAAGCTGGAGAACCACATAGCTCCTGAAAGGTAGTAGGTGTGTAAGGAAGCTGGAAGAAACAGAGGCAACATCTGGCAGGAGGACTGCTATATATTTGACTCCTCTGCTGTTTTCCAGCTTTTTGCCAGCTACCACTCAATTGCTCAGGATATTTTGCCTTTTCTTACTTGATAAGCTTTCTTTGCATACAATTTTTATACTGTTTGTTCATTAAGGGTAAAGTACAACACTCGTGCTAAAGTGATTCAGACCACTAACAATCAAATTTCCCGCAGGCTGCTGATCTAGATCTCCTGTCTTTTGATATTCTATTCTCTGATGGTAAAATGTCTCAAACATCTCAGCAGTCAGCAAGACTCTGGAAGCAGGTGTCGATTTTCACCTCTTCTAGTGTCAGAAATTATCGTCTAGATGGCATGTTGTCTATAGAGCTGAAGTTAAATCAAACTGAGAGTTGGCATTTTTCTCTTCCACTAGACCTGCGGTGAGACAAGGTCAGTTGGAGGAATACTTACACCACTCACACTGATTCCAGGTGAGGAAGCTTGGCTTCACAGGCAGAACTGCTTAAAGACCCAAAAAGTGAAAGTAACTATAGTTTGTAGTGCTGTGGTTAAGGAAGGAAGGAAGGGAGGGAGGGAGGGAGGCTCACTGAATGCTCGGTGAGACAGATATGTGAAGTACCTGTGAAGACACTGAAGCAGCTGAAAAACTAACTAAAAGTACAGTGCCTCCTCTTCATCATTTGCCAGAGTTCAGAAGAGGGCACTGGACAAATTTCCTGATGAATAGGACAGCTTTTGGAACAGTGCAGAAATGTGTCCTTGGCACTGCGTACATGAGACGGACGTGTCTTCTGTGTAAATACTGTTCTCTGCTCTTTATTTTGACATTTACTCCAGTTTAATCAACTAGGTTTTAAAGCACATTTGCTTTGATTAAAACTGGGATTGGCCTTGCAATAAAGATGGTCTCTCCAGTGGCTCATTTTGGAAACCCCCTGAACAGTGATCAGATATATTTATGACGCCCTTTAGCTGCATGTTTGATTTCCTTGACATAAAAAGAGGGGGAGGGGGAAAAAAAAGGAAAAGCTGCTGACTCTTTAAAGGTTTCTGGGGTTGTTTTTGCTGGCCTGCAGCCACACATTCTCTTACATGGTGGATCAAAGTTGCCAACACTCTAAGAGTCAGTCAGTACAACACAGGCACTACTTAAATATATTGATCAAAACATTCCTTTTTGTTTCTTTAAAAGATCACATTCTGAAAACAGTTCATCTTATTACTTAAATTAAACAGTAATTTTATATTCTCTGACATGTTGCATTTTTTTCCTGAGGAAAAAAAAAAGCAAGCTTTGATAGCATCCTAACCATTAGCTAATAAAATAGTTACATACCTTAGGTGCTATTAACTGTCTTTTTTGTAGTTACATAAATGGTTTTTTTTTTAATCCCCTTGTTCATTTTCAATGTTATGGTGTGGAAAGCTGGAGATCACAAAGAGTTAAATCATAGTCTATGCTGGGTACTTATTTAGAAGGAAAAGGTAGTTGTTTTGATGTAGGTCTCTTAGCAACTAGAAATTTAGCTCTTTGTTTATTATAAAATACTTCAATTTTGAAGGAAAGAATTTACATTTCTCATTTAGTTGCTCTCCTTGTCTTCTCCATCTGCCTTTATGTAGTCTAAAACAAAATAAAAAAAAGTTGTTTCCAAATATGAGTTACAATATTCTTGAATGACAAGAAAATCTTAATACTTACTATTCAGAGAGGGTTGTTTAATGGAACACTGCCTCCGATGTCTAACATTTTTTAAAAAATCCAAAGCCCAAAAAACATAACTTTTGTTGCTAAATAAATTTTACAGTTTTGTAGTGATTTAGTTTTAGTATAAGATACTATTTTTAAAGTATGGTTGATAAAAATAATAAAAGAAAAGCATTTTAGTGCACAGAATTATGCCACCAAGACAATAAACATTTTCTTTTGAGCCTTCAAACAGGGTAGAGTACAGGCATATTTAAACAATTGATGAAATTTTGTCCTAAATGGAATCCTGTGTCGGAGCTAAAGTATCATCTTGATGCTGTAAAGACTGCCTTTGTGCTTGAATGTAGTGTTTTGATGGAAAACAAATATTTAATTTTGCAGGAAAAAATCCATGTATCAATTGAACATTAAAACCCAGCTATATTAGTTACACATGTTATATATTTCCATTAAGCTGAAATGACCTAACAGTTTTTCCACTGGAGAAAGAAAATGTGTGTGAATGAAGGTAGTTTACGACAAAACCCCACCAAATATGAGGCCAAAATTTCACAGACTTCATCAGTGTTTTCTGAGGACCCAGATAGGACATGGGGGTCTTAACTGAAGATGGGGACGGGAGCTGTACTCTGGAAATAACCAGTCCCAAATACACTCAAACGGTGGGGAAACTGAGGAAAGCAAGATCATGTGCAGGTGTTCATTACCTTGTCTGCAATACAGTTGTCACTTGTACAGAGAAGGGTGTCTGGGTACCTGCTTCATGGGCTTTAAGTAACAAAACTTAGTTAGATCTATCCAGTTCGTGTTTGGGGCCGAAAAAAAAAAAGCAGCCTTACCAAGACGAGAATACTGCAGTCAGAAATAGAGGTGATGAGGGCTATGGCTTGATTTTATATTCTACCTTTTTCTAAGCTGACAAAATGGAAGGAAAATTCCAGCTGACTGTATGGCATTTTTTTGAATTAGACAAGCCAAATATTTGTATGCAATATAATTTGGGGGGTTGCATTTTAGTGCTGAAAACATTATAATCTAGGATTAATAAATTTATGATAAAAATAAATATTTGTAGCTGCCGCTGGTCGTGTGTAAATTTACATGTCTGCTTGCCTGATCAAGTAAACATTTACTGTGTTACCACGGTTAGTCCCAGTGGTCCATTGATTTCATGCCCTTGGAGACAAAAAATTGACACATAAAAGTAGAGTTTTAGGAACTGGGTCTAGTGTTGGTGCTCACACTGACCTGCTGCTGCTCAGAAATGTTAGGGCACGAAGATGATCAGTGGGCTGGAGCACCTTTCTTATGAGGAAAGGCTGAGACAGCTGGGGCTTTACAGCACAGAGTAGAGCTCCAAGGACAGCTTATAGCACCTTCCAGTACCTTAGGAGGGCTTAAACAAAAAGAAGGAAAAGGGAATTTGTATATGGCAGATAGTGACAGGACAAGAGGCAATGGTTTTAAACTGGAAGAGGGTAAGTTTAGATTAGTTGCAAGGAAGAAATTCTTTACTCAGAGGGTCTTGAAGTACTGGAAATGTTGCATATAGAGGTGGTGGATTTCCATCCCTGGAAGTATTCAAGGCCAGGTCAGATAAGGCTCTGCACAACCTGATCAAGTACAAGGTGTTCTTGTCCATGAGCTGGCACTGGATGATTTTTGGATGGACTTCCAACCCAAAACATCCTATGATTCTATGATTGATTCTAAACATAAACCAAAAAGAAGAATAATACATGGACGTATTAGTGGAGTTCTTACTATTACAGTATCTGAACACTTTTAAGTGGTTTAAGACCTTCTTGGCATCAGAAAAGGAACACTTTGTTGTAGCACTCCTGAAATTTTCATATTGCCTTTTCTAGAAAACTTATTTCATAATATTAAAGTAAAACTGAAATGGGTTGACGTATTTGAAGAATTACATGATATTAAAGAAATTAATAATGACAGCTGCATGCTGCATTTCTCTCAACACATATTTTCAGAGTGAGCTTGTAGAGATGCATTTCTTCCATTTTGCTATTCATTCACTCATTTACATGAAAAATCAAGGCTTTCTAGATTTTCCATCTTCCTTCCTTTTTTTTTTTTTTTTTTTTTTTTTTCTGGTACATTAGAGATATTGGCTCTGGGTTGTATTCCTGAATGAAGAAATATCTAATGGTAGCTTATTTTCCCAATGAGATACCTTAATCAGGACAGTATGAGTTGAGTTTGAAAGGTTCAGGAAAGTCGGAAATTCCTAATAAAAAGGGAAAATCAGAACAGGATTTCTCTTATGTCACGCTATTTTCTGCTCCAGGTGAAAGATTGCTTGTGGAATGTGGCAGTACTCAGGTGATGTCTCCAAGTTTGAAAAGTCAGCTTCAGACTGTCAACACACTGGTGTAGTTGTGTGTACAGCAATTGACTTCCTTTGCAACGGAATCCAGCATTTCATATTTCATGAGGATTAGTCTACCCCAAGGCAAGAAAGTAAAATCTGTCTTTCCCAATTGTTGTGGTTTAGGAATGGTACTCTGCAATCTCATGATCTCACTGAGACTCTCCAAACCACACTGCCACTTTCTAAAGCCCCCATTTTCCCTCCCCTTCCCCTTCCAGTGGGCTGGGGAGGAGAATTGAAGGCACAAAAGATAAAGATCACAGGTTGACATAAGAATTAATTTACTGGAAACAGCAATGAGATAAAAGAAAAAATACTAATAGGCACAATATTAATAAGAATGTATGCAAAAGAGAGAGGCATTCACATACATCTAGGTTTCTGTAACTGAAACATGATTTGAGGCATCTCAGCATCCTGAAAAACAGTCTAGGAAACCTCACTCCAAATAACACTGTGTTGGACTACATTTCTAATTAATTAATTAAATATTTGAAAGCCCAAAGCACTCTTACAATGCTAAATTTCATATAATGACTCTTGCTGATGACCAAGCATCTATTGACTTCAGGGATTTTCTGGGTCAAAGTGGATTCTCAGAGTTCTAACCCTTCACCTAAATCATAGAAATTTAGCTAATACTGTAAAAGTAGGAGTTTCAGGTTGACATCGGGTGCAACATCAGCGTGCTTTGGTTTCCTCAGGAGAAAAACTGTAAAATACAGCTGTCATATTTGTAAAGCTCCTTTCTTCTAGCTAATAGACTAAATTACTACGGCTACGTGGTTGAAACCTGGGACACCTCTGTACCTTCCTTTGCATTTGTTGGTTAATTTTACAAGGAAACATATTCAGTGTCTGATTAACTGGTCGTTAATCATTGATGAGTGTGAAACTCATTCTTCTAGTAGTGCATTGCCTCCCCAATTTCATGTGTGATAATCATATTCTAAGACCTGACACAGCTGAAGTATAGACAATTTGTATATGTCCATATAAGTAGAGGTACACATGCTAAAGATGAGCCTGTTGTTTATGTGGTAGAACTAGCAGTGAGTTATGGCTCCTAAGAAACAGAATGTCATGTTTCTTTCTCCAAAGAATGGGATTGGAACAGACCTTTGTACTACAGGAGCCTATTTCTCATTAAATGAAAATGGATAATTTACAGCATTCCTAATCACACAGAAAATGCCTTGTGTGAAATGCCCTGTATGTTATAAGAGATTATGGATTTGATAGTGTCAATCTATGGACAGGCACAAATAATATAGTGACTCGGTTCAAGGGCTGTACACAGACAGAAAATAAAAAAATAAACACAAGTGCTGTAAGATAAAACCCTTCTATATGCCCAATTTGGAGTGAATAGAGTTTTACATGACAGAAGTTGAAACAGGTTTTCATTAGAAATTTATGAGAGATTTCAAGAAAACACTAAAATATATTTTAGCATTAATTTATCAAATTGAAGTTGAAATTTAAGTAAAATTATGGAATTACGTTCTTCTCATTTTGATTTGCCTTACTAAATGGCAGACTTTCTCTTACATGGATGAAAGATTTCCCATCATTTGATTCTGAGTGAACAAGATTTAATATGCAGTATAAAGACTGTGAGAATTTCTGACTCTATCTAGTTCAACAGCCACACTTCACTAACTTCAACTGAGATTTCTATTTTTGCCTGATCAAATTGTAATCCCTGTGAAAACAGGAATGGGAAATATTTCATTCAGGCTAAAATAGATGTGGACACAAGCTCATGCAAGACGCAAGATCTCCCAAAGAAACCATGTCAGTTCTAAGCCCAACATTGTTTTGATATTATCACAAATTCTGAAGTCATTCAGCTGCACCCAGAATTTCCAAATTAATAAGAAATATTTTCTTCAAACCACCCACTGTGGTTTTATACATAGCCCTACTCACTGCAGGTAGATGTTAGAGCACAAACAAGAATGGGTGGAGTCAAAGACCATTTATGCTTTAAAAATCTCAGTAAGTGCATTTGATTCATTTCATGAAGCCTTTTGTTTTACTGCCCTGCAGCTCAGAAAACAGCTGTGAAGCCAGTCAGCTGTGAATGGGATAGCTATTTGCAAAAGCCTTCTAAAGGTAAGCATTAATATAGTACATAGTAATATTGGTACAAACACAGAGTAGAAAAGGAAGGAGAGGGGAATTAAATTAACTGACATCAAGATCAACTGGTTTCGATCTTGATGAGTTTATGAAATGAATTACAATTCTTCATTTGCAAGATTGTTTAAGATCAATCTTTTTGGACATAATTACCATGTGATTAATATGAATAAACTAACTAGAAAAACAGACATGATAATTTCCTTTCATTCTATTACACGGATGATCATTGTTTCAATGTCAAACAAAATTAAGCTTTGGCCTTAAAAAACTACATCGCAATCTTGGGATTCATTTAGGATGATAATTTTATGGAATTTGTTTGGCTGATGGTTCATTTTAAATAATGTCATGTGCATCTTTAATATCTTCTGAAAACCTTGATGACAAATATCGACACTAGGCTGTGCTTTAATACTGTCAGATTTTTAATTTCAGAAAGTGTAAACATTGCCAAGTTTTGAAGGTCTGAACCAAGGATACTGACATAATTTTCAAAGGCATGGGTAATACCTCAGCACCTCCCTTCAACATAAAACCCAGAGGTCTGACACGATCAAACCTCTCCATAATCCACTTCATGCATAACATTTCTGTCCCACATCCTTGCTGATTATTTGTGAATCCACACACCAAGTTGTGTTTTGCATATGAGGTTCAGGTGATGTATTTTATTGCTGATACTGTTTCACCTGTATTTAGTTCCAGTGACATGGAAAACACCGCAGCCAATTGTCCTTATTACAGTCCCTGTGTATTTCTCCCCAGTGCACTTGCACAGGGGAAAGATGTGAGCATGGAGTGTACTTAACTGCCAGGCTGAATGGCTCTGTAATGTAGCTTCAGCATGGCATAAATTAAGCTGTCATTTTTTTGGCAGCAAGTGCAGAGAGGCGATTTTCCTGTACTGTAACATTTGAAACAACAATTTTCTGGCTCCAGTAGTAACTGACAGTTCTGTGTGATACATGTTCAACATTTGTGCTTCAGGGGCTGCAGCTGGAAAAAACCTTTGGGGTAAGGTATTGTCTTTATTAGCAAATCAAGCTTGCAGTCACAGAACACTAATAATTCCTAACTCTTTTCAAAGACCCTGTTGCACCCTAAAATATTGTACTTAAATTTTACTAGATTCCATCAAGGTATTTAACTGCATTGCTTATATGCAAAACGCTATTTTTGATAATTACTTCAGACCTATTTTCATTAGGAAGATTGCTTACCCAGAAGGAGCTGGCCACAGGCATTTTACTGGCAACCTGTACCAAGATGACAGCTTGAAGGACAGCCAGGTTTGGAAATTATCTTGAAATACTTGGCCAGATTCAGGCTGGGGAGGAAGGAGGATGCTGACAATTCTGGGGAAGGAGGGAAGCAGCCCTTTTCCAGATTGCCACTGCCACAGACTCTGAACATGCCCAGCCACAAGCCTGTTTTTGCTGGCAAGGTTTAAGGGTATGCAGAGTCATTTCACAGAGATGAGAGAGACCAGGAAATCGTCACCTGCATTAGTGAGAAGTTGCTTTATTGAAAGTGTGAATTTTGCAGTGCTCTTCCAGAAGTGTGGTCAATTTTGACATAATTTTTTTAAAGGTTCCAGAGACGCATTCTCATTTTCTGGTACAGTGGTGAAATCAAGAGAATTAAACTATTACTAAATCAATGTAGGAATCAGCTCAGTATAGTATATGTCACTTATTGCTAAAAAAAAAAATTTGCATATTTAAGCATTCAGATATTTTGACACCTGTGTATTCCCTCACTGCTTCCAAACCAAATTATGGTTGTGGCTGCTGGCAGGGGTCCTGGCAACCCCTGGAAGCAGATTTCACTACATTCTGACAGTCACTCATTTTGTCCATCTCAAATATTTTAGCCATGAAACTCACACTTTTAAGACATTTCTTCGATGTCTAAGTTCATGCTGGAGTTTATTTTGAGATCTGGTTCTTTAAAGAACTACTGAACCTAGAGATAAAAACTGCATAAAAGTCCATAAGTTTTCTTTGTCTCTCCTGTTCCCACCTTGTCTCCAAACTTCAATGAGTTTCTCAAAACTACAAGATTTGAATGGCTAGTTTCCACAGGAATCAACAGCATTCTAGTGATGCTTTGGAAAGGACAGGCTTCAACACCTCTATGCAGAGGAGTATTTGATCTTTGCCTGTTTGGGCCGAAAGAGGAGGAAAAAGGAGAAAATGTGTTTTAAAACATTCATCAATGAGCTCAACTTATGGGATTGCTGCTGTCAAGAAAGAGAAGTTACCTCCACTGATTTTTAAGTGGAATCTAAATACACTGCTGCCTTGTCATGCTTGCTGTAGCTCACCTTTGTGTTTGTGTGGTTTAAGATGTAGTGATATGAGTTGGCACCTGACTTTTATTGTATAGGCACTCAGTTTTATTGACATAATTAAGAGTCTATAAGTTCTTTCATCACAGACCTAGATTTTAGAAGTTTAAAACTCAGCCATAGAAATAATTTTGGCAAAGGGCTTTGCAGTCACATTGCTTTAAGGATCCTATATTTTCCTTTGTTCCCCAAAACCTGAATTTTGCTTTGTCAGATGTATTCTATATCCAGTAAATCACGTGAGGGGTACAAAACTGGGCAGGGGGCGTCTCTACCTCTCGAAGCCTGGAGAAGGCTCCTGCTGCTTAATCTTACAAAAGGCTTACTGAATCAAGGCAGCACGATGAGCCCACTAGCGTTCTGTTTTTCATGTCTAGAAAATATTTTTTTCAGGAGACAATCTGATTTGGGATCTTTGGGCCTCTAAATTCTGATAAATTCTGATTCTGTCTATGAATGGTTATATATTCTGTACCTCAAATGATGAAAAACATATTTTTCCATCAGGTGTATGACATACTATAGCACTTCCTAATTTGAGGTTCTGGAATGAGCTGCACAAATAAGAATAGTGGAATTCCAAAATTGACTGGGTTTTAGGTTGATCAAATAGGCTTGAATTGGAATAATTTTAATGCATGAGAGGTGCTTTTCTCTAAATGCACCAAGGGAATAGCCAAATATATACATTCTATACATTCACACATACACACACAACTCCCAAAAGAAAAGTATGGCTGATACCCTCAGAAATAAAATCAACATGGGAACTTAGACTCCAGCAATATAAGCTTTGTATTCTAATCCATTAACTCTAGCTTTATTTAAATTTATTGCACTAAATAATATTTGTTCTTGCCTCTGAAATATGAACAAAATCTGTTTGCCCAATCTAGAATATCAGATTATGCTGCTACTGCTTTTATGGGAAGTTTTAATACAAATCTGTTTAATGCACAATCTTCTACCTTTTTATAGCTCTGATTCTCAGGAAAAATATTTCCAAAATTCCTATTGTGCATCCATTTCATTATTCTATTTTCTTTCAACTGGTGTCTCTAACCTGGGAGTCAAAGTGTGCTGGTTTAAGCTGAATTGCCAAGTATCTGCTATTTTCCTCCATATGATCAGCACTGCTGGGCTCTAGTATTAACCATGCTTTGTCAATGTTAATGTAACAGCAAATGACGAAGATGCCCTTTGGCAGGAAACACTGCAAGCCCTTAATAATAAACAATTTTTGCACCTCAAATGGCTTCTATACATAAGCAAGTTTAGTCAACCCCTGAACAGAACCTGTACCTTCTCATTACAGGGCAGCAGCAGTGAGAAAGAAATTCACCAAGCTGTAGGGTTTGCAATCACCCATATTTTCTGCTATGAGTAAATAACCTCAATTGATTTAATCATAAAAGAATAACAGGAAAACTACATTGATCTCCAAATCCCTAATGTGAACATCAGAATATATTGACTAAGTAACATGTAAAAAGGTTTTATCCATTTGTATGAACTGAAGAAATATCAATATTTGATCATTACTCTAACAAAAAATTACGACAATTTGCAGTCATCTCAAAATGGACTGAAGTTGCATTATGCAGTGCTATAGTTCAGTCTGCAGGGTGAAAGTGATAATGCTCCATTGTGTTCATCAGCCAAGAAGAGAAAAATCCATATTTCAGGCAAATGCACCTCCTATTTATTGTTATAGGCTACTTACATAACCCTATGGAACTGGTAAATAATATAGAATTGTTTTTATTAAAGAAACCTGGTAGCAATAGAAGACATTAGTCCTATAACTGTGCCCACCACAACAAATGATCAATGCTACTCTAACCAACTTATTTCAAAATAGCAAAATAAGAATGTAACTGTTTTGGAAAAAATATGATGCTTTCATTGTAGAGATACCAAAAATAGTTTGGCTCATGTAATAACCTTAAATTGATCTTAATTTGCAGTGAAATAGTAAGGATCAAAATTTGCTTAAAAGTTCTAATAAAGTGATACTACCTTGACAAAGCTAACCAATCCACTTGATTTCTTCTGTTGGCTTTTATTTTGGTTTTGGTTTTGGTTTTGGTTTTACATTTAGGCTGGATGTCAGGGTTGTAGTGCTCTTTAGTGCAAGTGGTCACCTGGAAGTGAGAGCAAAAACAACTCTTTGGCCAGCCAGTTCTTTGCTAACAACTGCTAGAGAAGGAAAAATCCTAAACTGCATAGACTGTGACATCCTGTCCCATTGAAATTTTCTTTATGCTGTCAAAGACAAGTTTCACATGGGCTGAAAATCCTACAATCTAGCACCAGCTTTTTTACTGGAAGATCTGATGGACACAGCAACACCAGTGATACGGTGAGCTGGTGGGGGATCTCTTTGGTGGAAATTTCTTTGTATCTACAGGAATTATTAGTGACACGTGTTTGAATGTGCCACTAATGATTTCTCCCTTGGTGGAAGTGGGGTTGAAGTCACACATACGGGCACCATGCAGAGGTGAGGCAGAGCCAGTGTCCTCCAGCAGCAAGCCCTGTACACAGGCACAGAGCACGCCTGGGACCAGTGGCCAAAGCAAACTCTGTTCACTGCCAGCAGAACTATGGGACAGTCACAAGATCCTAGACTTGAGGTGACCTGTAGCAAATCAAACTCCTTCCCTCTTTGCACTTCACCAGTTATTACTGTAGGCATTCCTACATCCCATCCTCAGAACGAATTACAGCTTCCCCAGGGAATTTTGATGATCACTTAAGAGCCCAAGAAGATTCAGGAAGATTCAGGTGTAGCTAGAACAAGCAAAAAGACATAACTGTGCATTTGAGGACACAAAATAGCCAGTAGAGGTTATTCCAAACCCCAAAGTTTCTGTCCTTTAGGAGCCAGCAGAAAGCATGTTCCTCTACTACCAAAATGAACAGCTTGTTCAGCAAGACAAAGTTGAAAATAGACAAATTTCACGAGCAGGTTGACAACACAGCTAATCTAAGATGAAAACCCCTTGGAAGAAGTTTGTGAAATAGGAAAAAAGCAAATAGGAAAAAGTCATTCAACCTATTTGGCACATCAAAACAAAAACAGGAGAGGTGAGAAGAGAAACTGAAAAATAAAGCAAGCAAAGTCCTGTGAAGTGGCTGAATATGTACGTGAGTTGAAACATCTGGAAAAACTGCAAGTTCAGTTACAACTCAGATTTGAAGCCCTTGAAGTTACAGAAAATATTATAATTCTTTTCATTTACTTTGAATTAATTTTTTGAACCTCTGCTCAACAGAAAAATCATTGCAGCATTAATTAGAAACTTCAGGATTTAACATGTTTGGTACCTTTTCACTGGACCATTGAAAGCACCACTGTAATTTTTAAAACAGTTGAGATGCATGGTTTTTCCCAGAGATGTGCAAAATGTCAGGACTCTATAAGCCTTTTCAAGTATAAGGCTATAGGTCTATTCATGAACAGGAGAAGGTTTTTTATTACATCTCTGTTAGGAGAAAAAAAAGAGCATTACTTCAGTCAGCAATATTCAAACTGCAGTTTTGTTTGTGATGTGGGTGCATGTGCAATGGGCTAGAGAAAGGTCAACTGATTACACTTTAATTGTGAGAAACTTCTGATGCAGTAGACACTTAAGGAGCTGCAAAATCAAGAAATCTTTGTTATTCTGTGAAGGTAAGAAAGAAATCTTGTTTTGGTGCTGTTTAATATTCTACATGTAGTTAATCTAGACTAATACATAGTTATTATATTAATTTTTGATGGCAAAATAGTAGCTTGAAAGAAACACTGTATATGCTAACCTGTCATCTTTAGATATAGCAACTAAATGGAGTATATAATTGATGGTTCATATATATTGAAAGTTAAATAATAATAACCTTAATAATTCTTTGTCGTTTGGCTATACAGATCTTAGCAAGCCAAAGTCTTTGCTGCTTTAGCTAACTGCTTGAGAGGAACCATTAATGCTACATCTAGTTTTGGTCCTTCATCCCTGAAATTCATCTCAGTTTGGAGCAGAGTCTTGTGATGGGCAATTCATGATAATTCTCTATTAGTCATTTGAGAAGTAATAGCTTTCTGTGTTACTTTCTCTGTGACTTCAAATATAGCTTTGTTTACTATGGATTAAGATGGTTACATGCTCAATTGCATGTAGAAAGCAAAGATTACAGAATTTAATTGCTACAGACAGTATAAATTTGAGCTCTCATTTAAATATTTCTTTTTAAAAGGATAATAAACCCAGATTTCTGAAAAGTACAGAATGAAGGAAACTTTTCAATCTCCCATAGTGAAACTAAAAAGTTGCATATTGGAGCTACTTTCTGAGTTCTCTGTAGTGAATCAAGTGGCAGAGGTGGAGAATTTAGAATGAAAAAGACCCACTGACCAATTATTTCTTGTCCTTAAAGCAGACCTCTCCAGAAAAGCAGCAAAGTGCTTTGTCCAGCTGGGATCCACACTGGGATGAGGTGCAAAAATTACAGATAAATGTGTGCAGTTAACGGTTCTGTTATATTTTTGGGAACTACAGTAGCTATAGCATACCCTGAACATGATTGTGCAGTTGAACTATTTGGAGATGGCTGTGCAGTTACTTACTCTCCATATGTCCTAATGTACTTCTGCCTGGAAATACAGTGGCTTCTCCACATGCATCACTGCAGAGGAACACTAGTACAGCTGAAATCACTTAGACAAGGTGATTCCAGACTGAGGCATGGGAGATAGTCTTCACAGCCAGCATATGGACTGAACATTGAGCCCAGAAGAACAAATCAGGGATGTTTCCATAGTCAATGCCATAGTGAGAAAGAATGCTATTTCAGATGCCAAGTGATAAAAATATGAAGTCATTCTGTAGATTAATTGCCCAGATTAATTATCCACCAAAGGGGCAAATACTCTTCATTGAAGCAGAAATATTTTCTTTTTAAATTCCTTGCAAAGAAATCCAGAATAAGTAAAAAAAAAATTCTGATGTTGTCTCTGACCACCACCACTGGACCATCACTAATTTAATATTGCAGTCTTCCCTGAAAAAAAGTGAAGCATTGAGAAAGAATTTATCATATCCCTGTTTTAACTGGTCCATCATAAAATGTATCAGCTGATATGTTATCACATATGAACTTTTGGAAGTTGTGTTTTTCTAGCTCAGTTCCTAATCTGTTGAATATTAAGTTACAGGTACTTTGGAGTTCTTTGAGATTTGTATATTAAAAATCCATGGCAATGAAGTTTGATTGATCTGTTACCAGATCCAAATTAAAATTCTTGGATAAAAAGTCCCTACTTGAGTACATTTAGGTGTTACAAAGCTATTACACTTTTTGTTAGATAAGAGTAATAAAGCATGCTAAAAGACTCTTACGCTAATTTCCATGTTTGCTGCACTGTTTTAGTACTGTCATAAACCTGTTATAGCTTTAACAGAAATACAATCTGCTGCAGCGTATTTTATTTCAAGTGTTAAAATAGAAAAGGCAAAACAGGAAAAACAGGATAAGTCTTCTGTTTTTTTTTCCTCACTAGGTATTCTGAAATATCTGATCATTAATGCTTTTTTTTTTTTTTTTTTTTTTTTCCTTCCGGAACTGTTTTGGCAGATGGAACACCTCACATTTTTCTTGGACTCTGGCTGTGGGAGCTAGAGAGAGCAGCAGACTGCTGATAGGACTCATTGCTGTGTCTGAGCCAGTCTTTCCCACATCCTGATGTTCAGCTTTTTCCAAATGAGAATTTGCTTTTTAATTAACAGGCAAACAAACAAAGAAGGAGGCTGTTTGTTCTAGGACAAGGAGTGCCTGTTTGTCAGCATCCTAGGACAGCTGGTGCAGGGTGGAGAAGAAAGCATTTAATATGGAATTGAGTTTGTTTGCAGATACTGATCTCATGGTGAGACCCTCAGCAGGATCTGTGGTCTGGCCTGGGGGAGCCTTTGTGTCACAGGCTTTGGGCAGCATTTCCCACAGTGACATGGACGCTGCAAGGTCTCCAGTGGACTCTGCTCCACAGGACAGAACACTTTCCTACAGCCCTGCTACAGCATGGCATCTTCCCTGGTGAAGTGTCCCCAGCAGGTTCTGCTCTACAGCAGCTATTTGCAATCCAGCTTGGGAGCAGCAGAACTTCTTGGAAGAGACTGTCAGCAGATGTAATTCCACAGGTGGTTACTGATCTACACAAGACCTGCAGCACTGAAGCAATGTGGAGCCCCCCCAACCACCCCAGGAACTGCAATATGGAAAAAGATGAACAGAACAGTGTGGTTAAACTACCTCTCCCATCACTTGACAACTAAAATCCTCTAGGGATGTGCTAACAGCAGAAATCTTCCCAGGATAATTACACTGCCTTATACTTCTATGGTTTTCATCTAATTCAGAATTTCAGTATTCTGTGCTCTATCAGCGAAAAATTTACTCTAGGACCTCCACATTCACTTTGGGATTTTTCCTCTGAAGCATTTAGGTGTGGCTCAAGCTCCCTTTTAGAAGGAATCATTTATGTCCAGTAAAACACCACCTCACCTGAAGAAACACCCCATGTTTTAATTACAGTTGAACATGACTCACTACACACAAATTTGAAACAGTTAAACTGACTAGTAGTTATCCTCAGTGTTTATTCCTCAGTGCAATCTTGTGCTTCTGTTGTCTCTCTAAGAATGTTATATTGCCCAGAGACTTGGGGTGTAATTTTCACCAAATCTGTTTAATAGCTACTGTAGTTACCACACAGGTGATAAATGGGCCATGTGTTCTACAGGAGCACATCAGCTACGAAGCAGCAACACACTTGCTAAGAATGCACCAGTTCAGACTGGAAAGGACCATAAAGGGTTTTTCTCAGCTCTGACACCCTCTTACCTCCATCACAGCCATGTTAGCAGAAGTGATGTCAATGTAACCTCGAGGTTTAAAATTTTAAGCACAGTGTCACACTTACATTTACAGTGTCACATATTAAGTGCTAAAGCTAAAGCACTTACATTGCCATAAAAACTGTTAGTCTAGAATAAATACTCCCACAAGTCAAATAAACGAAACCAATACAAAATATCTTGCCTCTAACATAACTGCATCTGTATTACTAGTCTTGATATAAAACTTCCAAACAAATTGTTTATGTTGGCACAATGTCCCACATTTTATTTTTCTTGAATTCATGACTTTGAGGGCAGGATGCTCTTTGAAAAACTGCAATGCACTGAAAAAAAAAAAAAAAAAGCAAGCTCAAAACAGGAGAGTGGAGACAAATAGACAAATAATGTGTGTGTTTCTTCCATAAGTGGTAGCAGTCTGGAGAATCAATCTTTAGCAGACTTATTATTAGCTGGTACACCGTTGAATAGCATCCCCTTATGCAAGCCATTTCAATGACACTTTAAGTGAAAAACCAAAAAAAGAGTGAAGAAACCGTCATTTTACAAGGCTTCTAAGGGCAGATTTTCACTTTACTAGTCATAATCATATGTAACTGTAAATTTAAGAAAATTCGTACAGATAATCTTCCTATGGGAAAAAAAAGTGCTGGTCTGAGTAAATGCAATTTGAAAATGTTTTCCCCCACTTTGCTTCTAGCCTTCATTCTATCCTGTTCTAGGGAATACAACATAAAATCTTGTCTAACAGCATTGTTTATTTTAAAATAACTCAAATAAAATGGGATCTCTTTAATCTGAGAGACAAGTGACAGGATCCCTTGTTGCTTACTTGATGTGTGCAGCTTTTCCTCCTACCTGCTGTTCTCACTGGTTGTAAAAATTCATTCACAGCAGGGAATCCATTGGCCTTACCTGTCTTTAATTTATGAGGCATTTCAAATTGTGCCATCATTGCAGGTGTGGTCAGGCTTTGTTGAGGCTTCTTAAAAAAAAAAAAATTAAAAATTCTGATCTACCTGCTTGAGTCTGTCAAGAGCACATTTGTATGCATGCAGCTAATGTGCTAGAAATAAAAGCCACAACCTGTCAAATAAACTCCTGCACCTGTATGAAGCAGTTAAATTGTTCCATCTACCATTATTCTCGGAGATCAAAGGGCCCTCACTGTGAGGGGCTCTGAAGAAATAAAGAAAATGATAGACCTACTTGTCCTTGAGCTAAAAAAGAAGGGGTGGGGGAAAGAAAGAAAAGTGGACCAGTTCAACTACCTGAAGGAGCTTTTGTTTGGCATGGGCACAACATGAACGCATTCTTTCACATTAAGACCCAAGAGGAAGAAATTCATTCACCCTTATTATAGTGACGTAGCTCTGGCATTGATGTGTTTTTAACCTTGAATAATTGTTGTCTCTAAAGCTCCAAACAAGTTTTATCCTGTCCACAGGTCAGTTTTGTTACAAAGGCCAATTAGTGGTGCTACCTTAGCCTGCAGCAAAAAGCCAAGTAATGGTGGGGCATGCCCCATCCAGAGGTGATGAATAGCCTGTAGAGCTATAATTTGAGAAGGGGAGGGGGAGGGGGGGCTTTGAAGCATTTACCTTACATGGAACTCCATTGTCACTGCAGGCTGTTTGATCTTTAAATAATTTACTTAATGATCTCACCATGGGAGCAATTGGCAGAGCAAGATTAGGTTGTAAGGGCCTAATGGACATGGGAAAACTTAAAATTACTAGAAGAGAGGTATGTACAGAGCCGATTTTTTTTTTTCCTGTGTGGATTCATGATTTATAAGGGGGGTAAGCTATAAATTATAGTATTTGCTTGATGTGTTCTGGCAGAGGAAACAGGAAGAAATTCTGTGTTTGGTGAATGTTTCAGGGAGTTTTAATCCTTATTCTTTTAATCTTTGTGGTTTTGTTTCGCTTCGCCCAGAAAAAAAAAAGGCAACCCAGGGAAATTATTGTTTTATAATAGGTTAATAGGTCAGCAATAAAAACCTTTGGCCACTGTGAATAGGCTGTTGTTAAAAGGTCATGGTTAGCATAATATTTCATTTTTGATAAATAAAGGGTTGGAAAGTCTGGGTCCAGAGCTTGTGAATGGGAAAAGTGTAGCATGACCCCTTTTATGCAGTAAATATTGTAAAATATGAATTATTAACTCATTTTGTGATCACACTTGAGAAGTATGCACCATTTTGTGGATACAGGATTTAGGATATTCTACAGTATCCTGAAAATAAGGTATTAGTCACCAAGGCTCCCTTTATTTACTTGCAGATAACAATTGTTGCATTCCTGTGATATCACACTCATTTATACACAGAATACTAAAAATATGAAAGGAAAGTTAATTAGACCTATGGAAGAATTGTAGAAATTTTAGTATAGAATAGTGTTTAATCATTTAATATCTGCCTTTGTAGATGGATAGCTTTATGTGAAACTAAAAATAGTCTTATGAAGTGTTTGAGACATACTTGCCTATTATATGCAATTTCTAAGCCTCTCTATTTTAGGTAATCAAGAACAAGCATTTAAATATCTGTATAAATTGTATAAATACAGCTAAAATATCTATACAAATGTAAATAAAAAGGGCAACATTCTTATCTGAATTGTGCATATTAGTATCTTTTTGAAAACTTCTTACAAGATGAGCAGTTCCTGAGCCCAAGTTAGGAAGCAAATATTGGCTTGGATTTCTGTGTGACTTTACTACTAAAGCTGATCCCATATCCTTTGAGAAATTTTGAATCTTCATTCCTTCAAAGCTCCTGCATTTTCAAGTGTTCTTTCTGGGGTTTTTTGTTTGTTTGTTTGTTTGTTTGTTTGTTTGTTTTAGTCATCTCTTTCCCCTTTCAAGATATACATTGAAAATAGAGAGGATTATGACTCAGTAAATTTCATTGGACTGTATGGAAAAAAGATGACCTGTGAGGAGGGTTGAAAATGGGAAAAAACCTACCACTTTGCAGTTTTAAAAAAATATTTCAAAGAAGCATCATTGTCTGCAGCAAGTTCTGTAACAGAAGAGTTCTACTGAGACAGAGTTGGAGGGTTTAAAGCCGTTGCCTAGTGCAGTTCCTGCCAAGTGCCTTCACTGAAGATCTAAGCTCTTCTCTTACTTGTGCTTGATTAAAATTGGGATCTTTGTGGCAGTGACTCTGGAAGCATGTTATTAAAAAAATGTTAAAACCCCAAGGCGTCAGATGCCAATGACAACCACGCAAGTCCCTGTCCATCTGCTTCTAACGTGAGAGCTTTGACCTTATGGACTTCTTGTAGGTTGTCTTGTAGGTTGATCCTTCCTTTTTGTTGAATTTTTGATGAAGAGCAGTCTGACAAAAAGTTTGATACTGTTGAGAATACGTTGATGGCAGTAAAAGTATAGGAGCTGGAGGAGGTTCTGAAACAGGTTTGTCAGTATAGTCCTGCCTCCAAACTTGACACATTCCAGGCGGGTTTGGAAGAAAAGAAAGAAATATCGGAATTGGTGCCACAGCTGTGCAAGTGCAAGTAAAAATACCTGTGCAAGAAAAAATGCTCCTGGTTACTTAAAAAATAATGAAATTGCAGCATTGGTGGAAATGTAGTGTAGACTGTTGACCTTGTTCATTTACATTCAAAAACAATTGGTATTTAGGTTTGAAAGGGTTTTTTTTTTTCATTGCAGACACATATGGTAATATAAACACATTGGTTTTACTGT
This sequence comes from Cichladusa arquata, assembly GCA_026413545.1. Taxonomy (NCBI): domain Eukaryota; kingdom Metazoa; phylum Chordata; class Aves; order Passeriformes; family Muscicapidae; genus Cichladusa; species Cichladusa arquata. The sequence continues at coordinate 31,121,405 of JAOTQP010001286.1, forward strand.
CCCCTCTTTAATTCATTGCCTGTTTGAAAAAAGATACACCCCAACCTAGGGGCAAAACCTCAGGGGATATTTAGTTTGGATATCAGAAAAATGTTCATCACCCAGAGGGTGTTTGGGCACTGGAAGAGGCTCCCCAGGGAAGTGGTCACAGCACCAACCTGACAGAGTCCAAGTAGTGTTTGCACAACACTCAGGTACCTGGTGTGATTCTTGGGGTGTCCTGTGCAGGGATAGGAGCTGGACTTGGTGATCCTTGTGGGTCCCTTTCAACTCAGGTTATGCTATAATTCTATAAAAATAAAGCCATAATTAAAAAGTATTTTAAAGTAATATTTAATGGTTAGTATTAGTGAATTGTTCTAAAACTGGACTTCTGCATTTAGCAAGAACAATCATGTGTTTTTAGATTTTTTCATATACATTTCTAACATATTTAAATTATGTATGGTGTTATGTCCCGCTCTCCCTAGTACACCACCAAACTTTTTCCTGTCAAATAGACTAAATGAACATTAAATAATTATGAAAACTTTTGAGCAGTAGTGGTTAAATATCCTGAGTTGAAATCAATTGTGAGGGAGAAAAAAGGATCTGTAACTTAAAAAAAGGTAATGGTTTAAGAAACAATATTCCAGCCTCATATGAGAGCATGAGTTTGGTTATAACTTGTATTGGCTGGAAGTGATAAAGATATTGCCATTTAGTGCTTTTCACATAAACACAAAATCATGGATACAAACCAAATATGTTCTTGCATTACCAGAAATAAAAGCAGAAAAAGGAAAAAATGGAGAGAGAAAATGGGTAACATGTCCAAAGCACAGTCAAACACTGAGCAAGAATGAGTGAAGGGAATAGAGGATGGAGGCCAGCTGTGTATTTTGAAGAGGGAGAAGGCTGCACACAGCAAAGCAAATATGATACCCAGCCCTCAAAGCTGGCACATTAAAAGCTGCAGATTAACACCTTGGAAACAGCTGGAGCAAACAGAAATCTGCTCCAAACAGACCCTTTTTATGTTGCCTGACATAAAACAAGAGCTGCTTGGGAAGAGCTGATACCTTCCAGCAGAGTGCACCACAGAATTGTCCATGGAGTATCCCAGCTTGGGGCAGATATCCAAAAGCAAGATACCTCAGAAAACGTGTGCATGTAAAGTTCTCTGTGCTTCACTGGCAACATGACTGATTTCTGGTGGTAAATCTCTCCCCGAAATCTTCCCTGGAAAAGGCAGAAAAGGCTGGTAGGTATGGTTTAAACAGCACCTCAGATGTCTGTCTTCCATGTTAGTCTGGCATGCTTCTATCTGGTTGTTTCAGTTACTTTATGACAGTGACGGTGGGAAAAAAAAAGATTAAAAGCATGAAATTCAAAAAGATTCTTTTCAAAAATATGTTTTTTACTTGTTCATTCACTGACATACCAAGCATTTCGAATTAATATGTGCAGAGACAGACTGTTGGGTTTTCCTCCGAGAAGAAATATTGAATGTACTGATACTATACACTTACATATATAAAATCTAAAATCTAAAATCTAAAATCTAAAATATAAAATATAAAAAGTATAAAATACACGTACAAATGAAAGGCTGGAGGATTACAATATAAGGGAACTCTGGGTAAACACAAACACTTATTGATACAAGACCGGGACACAGACAAGCATAAACAGATAAACTCTCTTTGAAGAAAGTAGAAGTTTTGCAGACTTATGTAGCTGCCAAGCTTTGTGTAGCAGTGGGTGAAATTTTATTCAGTTGAGCTAATGAAATGTTTGCCTATGTGAAAAAAATGTATTCATGGCAACTTTAAATAGTTGCATGGTTTTAGTAATAATGAGAGGCATCAGCAGACATCCTTCACGACGGATATCCTCTGGATTTGGAAAAAAGGCAGTCTGGAAAGCTTAACAAACACTAACAAACCATGACAGCATACCTGAGGTGGAAGATTTCCTCCAGGGGCAAAAAGGGTAGATCAGACTCAATAGATCAGCCAACATTTGGCCTCTTCACTGAATCTGCCAATTAGTGCAGAGCATTATGGCATGTTTGTGTTGTGGCAGCTAGAGAAAGAGACCTGCCAAACTCATTCTATACAGAACCCCAAACATCCATTAGATGCAAGATGCTTTTCATCCTGATGAGTTGGCTTCAGTTCAAACTAATGGCCAACTGATGAGAAAGTTCATTAACTCTGAAGCATTCAGTCCCTCAGGAGGTGTAAACTAAAAAGTGGGGTCCTACAGATATACACAACATAACAAAAATGATGTTAAAATATTGAAGTTACAAAGCCAAACACTTTAATGATCGGGAATGGGGGAATTAAATTCACTCCTCAAATTTTCATGTTGTCTGCCTTTGCACATGCACTAATGCAGTCTTTAATTACAGTCTGTCATTTCTATTTTTTCCCATGTGTATTGGAAGGCCACAAATCCTCAGTAACAACCTCTTCCATTGAATGTGATAAGTGAATGAGATGTTGCTCTTTCTCATTCAAGGCCCATGCTCTTTCATTGCTGCATATCTGGTTTATGATATCAGTCCAACAGACACTGTATGGAAGCTGAAGATGTGGAAGTATATGGATAACACCGTGACTCCACTAAAACTAGCAACATTTACTGAAGATATTCAGACAAAGACCATGATGTTTTCTCCTTCCCTTCACATCTTCTAGCTGTATATTATCAGATACTGACGAGCATTTCCTTAAGTTCACTTGCTTTTCAGCTGTGTTTCTCCAGAGCTGTAGGCCCACTTATTTAGCAGTATAGCTGGTAGAAGAGTTCTAGAAAATATAGAGAAAGCAGAATCCTAAAAACAACCGTGTCTATTGAAAATCCTTTTCTTTAACTGCTATGTGTCATAAGTTATTACTAGTCTAGAGTCTAAAAATCAGGGAATGTTGTCTTCTTGCATGCAGAGTCTAGTGGTGATTGAAAGATCTCTGAAGTTGCCTCCATAGCCAGCAGAGTTAAAGCAGTAAGGGTGGGAACTTGTGGAAATGAATTTCTTGGGAGACACAGAGTACAGAAATAAACATTTGGCTAATCTGGAAAAAAACCTGGGTTGTGCAAATATTTATTATTGTTATTTACATTTTTTCTTCACCTTAGAAGTGCATTGGTTTGATCAAAGGTGTGTATATATAAGGATATGCAGGAGTACAACGTAGAGCAAGACAGCACTAGGTAAAGGTAACACAACTCTTGGAAATTCATGGCAGCTGCAAAAGCAACATGGTGTTTCTTCTTAAACTGTCAGAAGTAACATGGCATACATGGAATAATCCATCCATAGCTCCTATGTGTAATGTAGCAACAAGAAAAGATTGCAAATAAACCAATCTTTACACACAGCAGACTGTGATTCTGCACCCAGCCTCTGCCTTGTCTCTGCTTTGCCTTACTGAAGGTTTGAATATAGCATCACAGAGCTAGGAAAATCTCTTTGGTCAGTATTTTCTACCCAGCCTTAATGAACTGGTCCTTTAGTGCTAGATTCAAGATAAAATAAATCCTTTCTGCTTGGATGTGGATGTAGCTGTCAAGTGCTAGTTATCCATAATACAGAGAGGATGTGCACACTCTCAGGACACAGGCAACACAGCAGACAGCATCCATGCATTCAGCCCACAGGAAAAGACTGAAGAAAAGGAGATGGAGATGAAAAAAAGAGGAGCAGATCATCAATACTTGGCCATAACAGGCCACCCTGTAACTCCTAACCCAGGTTAAGATCATCCCACCAGATCACTCTTCTGCCTGAGGCAATGAAAACTGTGTATGCTTTTCTAAACTCCTGCACATAACTGAAATACAGATTTGACTGCTCACTTCATAAACCTTTTCTGCCATGCAAATATGTTATTCCCTGACCTTTGGGTTCTCTTCATCTCTATTTTCATATGTATATACTTTTTGCCTTATCAGTGAACCGTATTTTCATGTTATTTGACTGAACACAAAGTACACACCTAAAAGTCACTAGACACATGACAGCTTTGTCTGTAAGCTTTAAGGGATATTTTTAGAGTTTGTAAAAGAAAGCTCAAATTTATTAGAAATCAAAGACAAATGCCTCTTTCTGTTGCAAAGGTTTAGCAAAACATAAGGATTTTACAAAGTGTGAAATACAGTGGTTTTAAATCCAGGCTTATTTATGTTTTCCAATTGTCTATGAGGCAGGAATTAATTTTTGGAATTAAGTTCCTAAAATTATTTTTTTATATTTAAAAATAAATTCTAAAGATATTTTTGCTAGATTGATTTCATTAATAAGGCAAATATTCACTGATATGTGTCCTTGTGGATGGAAGCCATTAGGCATAATAGGGTCCTGAACTATAGAAAGTATGATGATTATGATGTTCTCTTTTAGTCTTTTTATCCTGATCCAATTTAAGTCCATATGAATATAATTTTGTTCAGCTCAGCATTTTTTACATCTTCCTGTCTTTCTCTTGTCTCTAGAAACGCCACACAATTATTTTTTTCCTTTTTATCTTGTTCTGGATAAGAGAAAGCATCTAAAATGTGACCAGTTTTGCACCACATTCTATGACTGTTTAAACTAAATTTTTATCCTGACCTAAGAAGTGTCACAGTGTGGGATGTACCCTCTTGTGGGCAAAGAGAATTTTACAGTTATCCCTGCCTTGTGCAGGCTCCAGCTTGGTTTCATTTGTGCTCTCTTCATGATAAAAACATCACACCAATATTCAGGGCTTAAGATATAATTTTCAAATTTTGGTTTTTAAAACTGCTCCCATTGAGCAACATTGAACATCTGAAGAGCCACAATGCACCTGAGTGCAAGAGCTTATAGATCTGCTAGGTTACTGGCCAAAAGCTTTTAGAGAGCTCTTTGATGGGATAAGTTTAGTAAGTATAGTAAGTATATTATATATGTAACTGTATAGTAAGAGGTGTTTTGCTGGGCATTAGCCAGAGAGATGAAGCTGCTGAGGGATTTTCAGCTTCCCTTACAGTCCTGTCTTCCAACTGCAATGCCCAGCTTGGACTCTAGCTCCACATCCCACCATTGCACAGTGCTCCAATCTCACCCCCCCCACCCTATTCCATGGATCCCAGATCCCACCAGGAAATACTGAGCAAGAAGGTGCTTTTTGTTCTGTGATCCAGCACTGCAAGATGCTCCCCTGTCCCTCAGTGGGTGAGAGGTGATGCTGTTCCCGTGTGGGTCCTACTGGATCTCTCCCATCACCTGGACAGTGAGAGGACAGGCAAGTCCTCCTGTATCATACCTCTTAGTAGAGATGCCTGCCTTGGACTGCAGAATCTTCAATTGTTCTGCATCATGCTCCAACATATATTTATTGTAAGATATATTGTATTAAAAAGTAATTTGCATTTTTCATTCTTCTATGTTACAAAAAGAGGTAATTCGAACATAGATAGCTAAGTCTGCTTTCCAAATTCTAATAATCTGCTTCCCTAGATTAAATAATGCAGTTAATACTATTTCCATAAATCTTCTTTAATTTATGCTGCAACTGCTTATCATTTTATTTTTAAGCTGCTACATTTCATGATCTTAAATAAGTCATCTCTCCTTCATTGAAGGTGCCTTTTAAAATATGAAAATATTTAGATTAATTTCACAATATTTGTTCTAAATCTAAGAAATATAGATATGGACTGTTAATCAAGGTTGATTAAACACAGCTATATATTTTTTCATTAATTGAAATTTATGCTGACATTATCCTGATTGAGCTGAAATATCAAACTAAATAAAAATAACTCCAGTGTAAGATTTTAATGAATTTGAGATAAGCATAAATATGGTTTGTGTTTTTCAGCGCCCTCTTTATTATAAATGTTTTCAGCTGTCCTAGCTAAAATCTCACATAAGCCCGAAATCACAGAGTAGATGAGGCTGGAAGGCACCTCTAGGAATTGTCTAGTCCAATCTCCAGCTCAGAGTAGGGTCATCCAAAGAACATTCCACAGGATCTTGCTCAGTTGGGTTTTGGATATCACATTTGAATGAAGAAAAATGCACAACCTCTCTGGGAAACCTGTTTCAGTGTTCAACCATACTAGCAGTAAAAAAATTTTGTCTTGTGATTAAATCTAATACTAATTAATTTTACTTGTAAGCAATGGGAATAAAACCTTAACATCAATTTTAGAAAGTGTTTACAATACCTAAATATTAATGTGTTAGGAAATACATGCAGCTAAATAATGCAGACTTGTTCAAAATTAAGAAGTAAGAATCTTTGTAAAAAATCAGACTATGAGGATCTTAGATTGGGCTCTAAATATCAGAGACTTTATCTTACATAAATACCCATTTCTCGTTTGTAACACAGAAAAAAGTTAATTTGCCTCACAAGAGCTCTGAGATAAATTCAATGTCATTTGTGATGCAGTCAAATATTGCAGTGAGGAGTATAACAAAAGGAGAAAAACAAGAGAGTATTAATAGTTTGGTATTCAGAACAAGGAAAACAATAAACATGTCATAAGGCCACCTGCTGAATAGAGATGAAATGTAATGCTGAATTGTGCTTTGTTAAGTAAGCATTGTCCATCCTGTGTCTTGAAAGAGACAGAAGGTTGGTGGCAGATAGTGTATGATCATATAATTAATGATTGGTTTTTTAGCAGAGATATAAAATGATCCAAATAAGGATTCCACGGGAACTGCCTAACTTCAAATGTTTAAGTTGATGATCTTAACATATAGACAATTATTTATTCTGTGTACATTAGCACATTTAAGCATAGCATCACTCTCAAAAGGACTGCCATTAATAAAAAAACTCACAACAAGATAATGTTAATAAACCCTAATCTCTCTATGTGTCTGTGATTTTTAGGAAATGTTAGGTTTAGAGGCGTTTTATTTTCTGCTCTACATTGTGAGTCTGATGTCATTTAAATACATAAGAGCCCTATTGTTCTGTCATTTATGTCCCGTGCACTTCTGCTTTTAGCATGATTAAACAAAAGAGACATACCAAAGCTTTCTCGTTTGAATAATGCAGCATCAATATTTTACATCTTGGGCTGCATTTCAATTTTTTTCTTTAGCAAGGTGAAAACTTGAAAAGCAAGCAGCCATTGCTTGCAAAGGTGTCAATTAAGTTACATTCTCTTCTTTTCCTAAAGAGATTTGTGTTTCAGAAAATACACATTATTGAGTAGTTGTCATTCTGTTGTAAACCAGTTCTCCAACTGATGGCTTTTTATTCTCCAGTAGCATAAGGAAAGCAATAATGTATTTACATAGCAATATCATTCTTAACATTTCCAGTATGTGCTTTCAATTAATAGAGTCCTCTTTCACCTGCAGTAAGGAGAAGCAGCACTTATGATAAATGCACCTGAGCAGACCTAGTGCACTGTGCAACATAGGGAATGGAGGGGTTCAGATCCATCTTGTGCAAATCACAGATGTTCATGTTAGGGCTAGAGTCAGCTATGGAGATTATCATTTTGGTTCTTCAGTCTGTAGGAGTAAACACACTTTGGATCTTCAATAACAGCAGCATTTGAGTACCTTCTCTTGGGATTGGCTCCTCTGTATGTAGAAGTGTTGTTATTGTAAAGATCCATCCTACTAAGCGACCAAGCCCTACCCTTTAGCAGGAGGTACCTTCTGAGGTGAACACAGCCCCAGTGTGCCCTGTTACTAGCCTTTGGAGGAGCTGCTTTTATGAATTTGTCTGGCTTTCCCCAAAGAAAGCATCTCCAGCTGGGTCTGTAGCTGCAACTTCACCATTTCCATGAGGTGCACCCTTCCATAATGCCTTCCCTGCTCCCAGACATAGTATTGAGAGCTGCATGTTTCTCTTTTGCATTGCAATTAACTCATTGTTATATTCAAACTACTGGGTTTGTGGATATTTACCAGTAAGCCAAAAGGGAGTTTCAGGGACATCAAACATGCTGAGATATACTTCCTAAATACTGGGCTAATCTCAAGCATGCAATAAGACACAATTGGTTTCCTTTTGAGAAACTCCATTAATTCCCACCAGATACATAATTTTATGCACACATAACACTACCTGACAAGAAAAGCCCTATAATATAACAACATTCTGCCACTGTTTTGCCTCAAAAGCCTGGAAACTCACAGTTTAAGGTGCTCATACATCAGGTGACTTCTCACATTTTTGCAAGTTTGACTTGAAAATAAGTATTTGCTTTGTTAAGTTTCCCTCCATCAGCATAACATTTTTACAGGACAATTTTAAAGTTCTTTTCCAGAATACTAAAATAATGCTTGTTCTATATGTTCATTTCTTCAAATAATTTCTTCAAATTACTTCAGTACTTTTCACAGAAAGTTCATTGTGTTTTCTAATACTGTCTGAAAAGTACAGGCTATGACAAGCCATCTGAGTGATAAGTTGGTGCTTGTTTGTCGAAGCTGAAAAATAATAAAACAAAAGCTGCAAAATACCAATATAGTTTATAGGGACAAAAACTAGATAGGATCTCACTTTGTAATAAGCAATTTAGTCCATTTCATTAATAACATGGTACTTGCAATGACTCATTCTTACCTCTGTCATAAAGCAGCTAAAATGTTGGAACTGAGCAGACTCATTATGCAGTATCTAATATTTCATACTTAACATCCAATCTTTAATTTTGGTTTTGTTATTCAGGCACATTTGTTCTTTGTGCTGCAGATGATAAAACTGATTTCTGATTTATATATATTTATATGTAAATACATATAAAACAACTTTTATTTACTTCAGCAGAGTTCACTTTTACAAGAATCCATGGGCATAATTTAGTGAAAGTTACAAAGAATCCAAAAGAAAAATAAATTATAGTACAAACATTTTACACAATCAAAGCATTTCTGTTTATCTCAGGACCATTCAGCTGGTGCTGTAGGGTTATAAAATACATATAATGATTTCTTACGTTCATCAAGATCCAAGAAATTCTGAAATTCTCTTTCATCGTCCAGGGTCAGCACTTTTTTATTTTCGCCCCCTCACCTCTTTCTTATTGTGTGCAGCTAACAGTAAAACAGAAACAAATACAGAGTATATATGTAACTATAACTTGTCAAATATGGCTGTCTCTTACTGCCTAGCTGTCATGAGGCATTTTCTTGATAAATATGTATATATACTAGAGACTATACTTTATTGCAGTTGGTTCTATTGTCAGTCTTTCACATTACACAGCCAGGAATCCTTGAAGCTGAATGTCCAGTCTTTTGAAACATAGAATAAAAGATGTTTAAATACTTTTCCTTTTATTGAAGTGTTTTAACACCTCTCATATTACTCAGAGAAATGAATTGCTTGGGAATGAGGTTAATGCTTTACAAAAACCTGCTTTTTAAAACCCTATAAGAGGGGTCAAAGACCAGGAAATGCTCTCACTATAATTCTCATTTTCAGCTGAATTGGCCATGGCAACTGCAGTAAGAATGCAAGTTTGAATTTCATTATGTTCCAGAAACCTGTAACTTTGCACTAGAATGATTCACGCAATAACAGAAGGGAATTGTGAGCATTTTTGTTGCAGCATACATTAATTCATAATTTAATAAATTAATATTTTAAGTTAAGTAGCTACTTTCAAGTACAACAAGAAAAATGTTCATTTGATAGCTACTAAATGCATCCCTTTGCATTTTACCTGTAAAATTCTCTGTGTTTGGTGACAGGTTAAATATATATTACAATATATTACACACTATACACAGGGAGCCAACATGGGTCTTTGTAATACCGCAGCAGCCACAGCAATTTTAGCAGCTTTCTTATTATTTTAAGGTGTTCCCATTGTCTTCTAAAGAACATATGTAGAAGCTGAAAACTTAAAGCAACCAAACTCAATAAGCTCTCATTATGAACAAAATATTGTATTGTTGCTTAACAAGTGACCATGTCACCCAACAGGATAATGCCTTTTTCCTTAATCATGTCTTTGCAGATCCAATATTAAGTCATTTCTCAAACAAAACCTTCGTTAATTGAAATGGAAGTTTCCCTGAATGATGTTGCAGCACTGGCCTTTTAAGTATTTCCTTTCTCTAAATCAGCAAGTATTTTTTTATTATGAGGTCTTTCAAGAATACACTTGATTTTTTGAGAAATGACAAGGGTACATCTATTTAGTTAACACTGTGTCCTTACAAGCAGCTTAAGGAACTCACTGCAAAGCAGTAAGGCAATGCTCAGGAGTGGGAGGATAAGAATAAGAAGATACATTACAATTTTGGAAGTAAAATTATGTAGTTCTGCAATGCTTGAGGTGCTGATACTTCTCAAGCACAGCCATAGTATTGCTAGTATTATGGGTGGATCCATGTGCACAGCTACTTTTGGCGAAATTGTAGTTTAACATACCTTACAAGTTTCTAAGTACACTGCAGGGAATTTCAAAGGCCGAGTTTTTATCCTGAGAAGGCTGTGAAATCATTGCCACACAGCTGCTCCTCTGCCTGCAAGCTTGGAATAGCCTTCCGCTTTTTCCAGCTCAGTGTGATATCAGAAGACTTCCTCCTGCTGGAATACACCCAGGTTTTTGCAGCTGGTCTGCAGCACCTATTATCTCAGCCAGACAAATGACAGTGAGAGAAACAGAACTTAGCATCACCTGGAAATTCTGCAAACAAGTTATGTGTTTACTAAGATTAACTGGGATATGCAGTGGTTGTGCAAGCAATAGAAAGCAGCTTGGGTTGGATCTGCAGAGGTCAGATGGGATATTGAGATAGACCAAACCATGATCTCCACCCCACATGCCCAGGAGTGAATTTAGTCTCCAGCCACATCACCACCAGTCACAAGTTTTGCTGAGAACATACATCCTATTAATACTTGGGCCCTCTAGTATTCTGTTCCCAGACTAATGTTATACCAACTGTTTGCATGGCCAGAGCTGGAGGCAAGTGTGATTGATTTCCCTGTCAAAGGTGGCCTCTATCAGGGACATGCCAGGTAGAAGTGGCAAATTTGGCTGGGTCTGACACTCCTGGCCAAATGCTCTCTGTTAGGTACCCACTATTTCTTCTTGGAGATTTGGGGCCAGAACAGTTCCTGATGCTAAGTAGCAAAAATGACCCATTTAAACCAGATGTGCAGTCTGTTCTCCTGGTGAGAATCAGTGAGATTTATAGACAAAAGGAAGATCAGACAGTATCCTTAATCTCCTAGGTACAAATCACATGCACTACCTGATAATAATAAAGACCCAACTTCGCTGCTCCTTTTTGAAATTGTTAAAATAGCCTGGAGTACATGATTAGAACCATTGAACTGCCTCCAAAAGCAGCTACAGGTAAAGAGAAGTATGGATTGTGTGGGGAATACTTTCTTTTGAGGAGTCTAGTTTAAACTATTTATGTCTGTTTAGCAGAAAATTATATCTAGGGAATCAAGTGCTCTGAAACTAACCTTCTCTCTTCCCAAAGGGAATTTATGCAGTCCAAGAGATGTTTTCTTGGGAGAGATGATTTCATGCTAGATGTTCTTCAGAAGAGTCTCACTTCACTGGAATAGGCTGCTGCTGTAGCACAGCACTTTCTTGTGTTCAAGCTGCACTGGAAGCAGCATTTATTTGTTAACATCTGAGGCCATTAGCCTAATGGCCAATGCAGGGCAAAACTTATTTGTATAAAGAATAGTGTCTGGCACAGAGAATTAGCTAAACTTTCTGTGTGGTCTGATAACACTGAAAATGAGTTAGTGCTTCAGAGATTTTGAATGGTATTTTTATTAGGATAAATTAAGGTTATAAATATCAATATTACTTAAAATCATATTAACACAGCATACCAATTCTTAGAGATTTGTAGCAAAAGAAGGCAATTTGAGCCAATCTAGGACAATCTGGTTGTTATTTACAGAAACACATTCAACTCCAGTGCTTTCAATTTCTTGTTGTGAGGATTTTGCACAAGATCGAACAATATCTTCCTTCAGATTTTTCTTTCAGACTACTTTATTCCTTGGGAACAGAACAGAAAGAGAAGTAATAACACTGATGTTAGTGCTTTTCTCTTTTAACTGATCTCTGCAAAAGCCAGAAAGGATGATAAAGAATTATGAATGCACATGAAACATTGAGAGACCCCAAGCATGATGTCTTAGCATTTTTCATGGAAATTCTAAGCAGATGTATCTAGTGGATTTCTGATTTGCAGCCATCCTCTGCTCTTGTTGTGTTTGATAAGTACTGGGAAAAAATAGCTGAAAAATCAAAGGCAGAAGGATATTCTGTAAAGTGGCAATATCTAAAAGCCTGGTGTTGTAAATGTTCCGTTTGGAGCGCCCTTTGAAGTGGCGTGGAATGCACAGGATACCTGCCTATTCATTTAGCCACTGATAAGGTCCTAATTAGCACAGCACTCAGAACCTCCCAAATAGTGAAGTATAGAAATAGCTATGGCTTTTACTTCCTTCCTTTGTGGCTGTAAGTGAAACAGCTTTTAGGGGTTTTGCTTTTTACCCATGTGTGTGTTTGGTGTACTTGTAAATATGTCACTAAGTGAAAAAAAACCAAAATAAATAGATCAACAGTCACAGAAGGAAAATCTGTTTTTATTGCTGGGAATAGTGGATTTAGCACTCATCTGAGTCATGCAAGGGAATTTCTGTGGGTTTAGGTCAAGCTTCACTTACAAACTCTGGCCTGCAGGCTGACACTCTCTTCAGTTCAGTGCAACACAGCATGCAGAGTGAGTAATGATTGCTTCTCTGCCCAGGATTGGACCATCAGACCCTTAAATCTTAAAGTTTATTCCAATGGAAATGTTCCAGTGCATGGTAGTGCCCCCTGAAAGCAGAACTGCAGGATCAGGCCCTTCAATTTTTAAAAAATGACATTTAATATGGACAGACAAAGGCGCTGGAGAAGAACACAGTGACTCTCTGTATACCTGGAGGAGGGATAGTAGTACAAAACAAGCTTTTCTTTAACCACAACAGCAATCTTCTAACAGCAGCACCCACTCAAAAGCATAGAACTCAGAGGTTGATAATCATCTTTCAGTTCAGGTTATTGCATGCAATTTTTCACATTCATTCAGTTTTCTTCATACAGCTCTTAGTAAAGTAACTCCTTTAACAATAAAAGCTTTTATGGCAGCCCATTACACAGGAGAACTAACCACTCCTAGTTTTTTTATTGGCTTCTTGGAATATTTATAGCAGTCTTTGTTCTCTTTGCAAGCTTATGCATTTGGGTGTGTATGAAGATTTTTCTATTTTTTTTTTTTTTTTTTTACTTTGACAATTGGTTTTGACAGTGAAGTACATATATTTTTACATCTGTAAGGGTTTAAAGTTTTATATTTGTTTTCCTTTATATATTATTATTGGCATCAAAGTCAACATTCAGTCTGCTCCTCGTGGTTTAACACTTGAACATTCACTGCTGCAGAATTTTCAAGTTGCCTTTGCACACAAAGAATTTATGAAATTTGACTCCATACTAACAAATCAAAGAATTTACTTGATGTCTAAAGGGATAGATTAAATTTCTACTTCAGAAAAGAAAAATTTTAGAGAAAAACCTCACGTTAAAACAATAGATTAGCATTCTTGTAGGAATCACCTCAGCAGTGACTCAAACTGCCACGACTTATTTCTGCATAGCGTTTTGGACTCAACATGACCCCAAAACTTTTGATAAATCTTACAGAGCACTAAAAATGGTCCCAAATAGAATCTGGCTTTGAATATCTCTATCCTGGTTTTCAAAGTTTTTCATTTAATTTTACATTCTTTCTTTCATAAAAACCAGTCTTTTATTGTTTACATCATCTTAATGAAAATCATATGGAATATTGTAATCGATGGAGGAATTCAAGATATATATATATATAGATATATATATAGATAGATAGATATATCTTTTCTTTCTTCTCCAATATCATGAAAAAAGAAATTGTAATAACTAGACTGATGAAACTGTCGAAATTAAAAGGAGAATTATTTTCTCATTTGTCATTTCCAGTTCAGAAAATAATCATTGCACTAAAAGCTAAAGCAGTGCAAATAATAAATAGTAATATTAATCATCTCTTAAATGCCTTCTTGAATTTATTATGCACGTATTTATGGAATACATTATAAACAATTGAAAGGATCTCTTTCTTTTTTACTCTAAAAGTATTAAATAAATTATTATTAAAGAAAAATAAAGATTCAAATTGCTGAAGTGAAATAAGGTTTTTATAATGTTCTTAATAAATACAAGAATGTTGTAATAAACATATTTTCCATGGTATCTTTCACAGAGACTTATTTACCTGGTGCTTTGCTGCTGCTGGAATACTAGTAGGTAGGTGGAATCTTAGTTTTGTTGTTATTATCTTTTTAGCTCGTTATAACCTTAATACATAATAATACCAAGCAAGCAATTTGGACCTTGATAATGTATAAATTATGTTTTACTGTGTTGACTTGGGGAAGTTTCTTTGAATGGCTTTATTAGGTGGGTATATCTCCCCCCACTCTGGAGCTATAAAAATACCTCATTCCACTGTAGAGACTGGTGCGGTTTTTATGGGTGAATAGTGATTGTGGTGTTATCCCTAAACTCAGATTTGGGAAGGCCCCACAGGCTCACTCAGGGCAGTCCTCATTCTTTCGACAGGTGAAGGTTTCAGGACATTTCTTGAGCTCCTTCTCTGCCTCTCATTTCCTATTCCCTGGGAAGGAACATCAGGCTTTTAAGTGACAATCTTCACCGCCTACAAACCCAGAGAGAGCTCTGGCTCTGTGGGCTCGTGGGTCAGGCCCAGCAGCTGCTTCCTGCCGTGGGGCTGGGTCAGGAAAGACCTCGTGTGACCCCCCCAAGCCAGTCTCACTACATGCAAAGAGATGGAGTCCAAAGAAAACTGAGTCAGGAAGGACTAAGCATATTCACTGGCCAATTCCACCTACCAGAAGGTCACTGCTCCTGTGGAAAGGTTTTTGTCCCTCTTTTGAAAAAGGTCTCTTAGGCTTCAACCAAACCTGGTGATCACAAGACAGCAGCTGCCCCTGAGCTGTAAGAAAGGGTGCAGAGTAGAAGTAATTTTGGTGATGTAAGTCACTTCTGTGGTGACCTACCTCGTCACCTCAGGTTCTGCGTGCAAACCACTATTGGCTTCTGTCTTCAAGAGCGTTGGAGTACCTGACACACCACATCTGTTTCACCATGTCTAAATGGAGAGGAAAAGTGCAATGTGGGGAAAAAAAGCCCCGAAAACCCCATGGGAACCTCTTCTATAGGTGTGAATCTCATCCCTGCCCTGCTCCAGTGAACATGGGAGACCACACACCGTTGTACAGAGACGTGACAGATCTCATTGACAGCAGTCTGCCACTTAGGTGTGACAGGAGCCTCGTAATGAGACACACTGTGTGTGAGGAGTCAGCACCCATGTGAACAAATAGCAGAGGCACCTGAAAGATCCAGCTGATACTGGGGAAAACAGAGAGTATGGCAAGTTCATTCTTCTCCGCACAGAATACCATTCCAGGTCCTTGGTCCTGTGGATTAAGGTCTTTAACCAGTCTGTCTCCAGCTGTGCTTACACTGTGGCTTTTGGTGAAAATGAAACACTGGAGACTTAGCACCACAAATGAAATGCAGAATGATAGTGAAAAAAAAATACATAAATGCCTTTTTCAAGTTTTCCTATTAGCAGAACCCTGTGATAATGACCTTTGTGAAGGATTCAGGGATTCTATGACTCCTCAGCGTCACTCATTTTATGATGCAGTTTATACAAAAAGTATCTGTATCCTATGATAATAACAGTTGTAAAGAATAGCTGTGATACCCACGCCAGGCAGCAGATCAGAAAAATTGGCTTTGGAAGGAACAATCAGCGTCCCTTAACTCAACATATCTTTCAGCAGTCTGAAAGAAGCATATAAACAAAACCTTAGCTTGGATATCAGTATACAGATTAACTACAGGCATTTTCATGCTGCCATTGCACTATGCTTCATGTATTCAGCCAAACAATTCTAAAAGGATTGTAACTCCTCCTTGTTTGAATTCAAATTCCTAGAAATTCAAACTGCTAATGCAGGGTAAAATTCAATAAGCCTTGCAAATTGCTTAAAATTATACTATAAATATTATTTAGACATATTTGTGGGCTTATGCATGATAAGTCTATGAAAACAATAGCAAAACACTATTTTATTCCTTCAAACATTTTTAATTTCCATCATGCCATTACATTTTTTCAATTGAAGAGAAACATAGAGACGTTAAAAGAAAGCATAATTGGGTTTGTTTGAAATTATTTCTCTGAGACTTGAAAGAAAGAAAAGTCAAAAAATGCAGTAGAAGTCAGAGCTAGAAAGAAGTCAGGGAATGTATAACCTTTCAAGATTTTTAAAATGTAAGGCATAAATAATGTTTGTTTCTTGGTAAATAGCAATCATATGCATAAAATGGGAATGAACTGCAGAAAGAAATAAATCAGAGAAAGTCTATTCAACTGAAATCCTAGGAACTTTAATGTTGTGGAACACTGTTGGACTGCTTCAGTTTTGCATGTGCTTTATCTCAGCTGAAAGGTGAAATTAGCAGCTTTCTCAAAACCCTGGGAAGCTATTGTGTCAATGCTACACACTGGAGACCACTGTTTGATGCCAGTGCCACTAGTTTAGATGAGCACTGCAATCAGGAGCATTAGAAGTGAGTTGCTGAATTGCATTGCATGAAGCAATGGAGCTGCTTACAGACAAAAGAGCTGAATGGGGTTTTATACATGTCTATAAGAATATAATGAAGTCAAACATACCAAACACGCAGCTGAATTCAGCAACATTAAAGTAACCAACCTAAAAAAGAAGTTGAGGAGAGAGGTGAGATGAGGGGAGGACACCTGAATAAAAGAGTTAGTTAATAAAATGAATTGTAAATTCAGACATGGCTGGACCACTCCCTGAAATTTTAATAATGTGAGGTATGATGAATCAAACTTGTCTCTCAGAAGCTACTGCTCATAATTTTCTGCACTTTAAGAGGTCATATAATTTGTGCACTTTAGTTTGAGGAGGACATTACTTCATTTTACCTGCAATTTATCCAGTAAATGTCTTTCTATTTCTTTCTCTTTCTTTCTCTTTCTTTCTCTTTCTTTCTCTTTCTTTCTTTCTTTCTTTCTTTCTTTCTTTCTTTCTTTCTTTCTTTCTTTCTTTCTTTCTTTCT
>JAOTQP010001286.1:31139626-31168692 GCA_026413545.1 Cichladusa arquata
CTTCCTTCCTTCCTTCCTTCCTTCCTTCCTTCCTTCCTTCCTTCCTTCCTTCCTTCCTTCCTTCCTTCCTTCCTGTCAGCAAAGCATTTTTAGAAAATTTATAATCTTGAACCAGCCTGTGGTCTTTGTTTCATTCACATCAGGCTAAAACAACTACTTACAAGTATTTGTTCTTTTTTTCATATAGCTATAACTTTTGCGGGTTTTTTTTTTCTTTTTGTTTTTCTTTTTGTTTTATTTTTCATGGACGTAGAACAACTGAAAACAGTTCTACACTGGAAACAGTTTTTCTGTAAAAAAACTGAAAAACTTGTATATATTTACTCATGGGTGAAAGCCTAACGGTATCATATTCTAAAGATCATTATCAGAAATGATGAGAAATAAAACAATCTTTCTGTTAGGTGACGAGGTTTATGAGACTATCCCTAGACAATTCATTAGTTTTAAACTGACATGAAAATCAATTAATTTTAATGGGGAATAACAGATTATGTGCTTAATAATTCATCTAATTTCATGAGGCAAAGTGAATTAGACAATGCAATGTAAATCTAATAGCAGTTGTAACCACATAATTTGACTGTTTGTCAAGAGCAAAGCATAGTGAAATGATTGAGAATTACACAGAGTGAAAAACATTAATTGTGTGTAAACTGAGTGACAGTTTCTTGTAACCCTGAAAGCCTGTGAGTTCAGTGTAATTATTTCTATTAGATCTTTCCCTAAAATCGTTCTGTATCATTAATTATGTATTCATATTAAGCAGGCAAATTAATAAATAATACAAAATAACTTTTCCATGATTTTTTCAATTCAGAGATGCTACGCAATTGACAGAGATTTTATAGACTGAAACTACGTGAAAATTGTTTTATAGTCTGCATTAATTAATCAATAATGGCCCTGAGAGCTGGCATTTCTGCCTGTTAATGACCAGCTGAAAGAGTTGAGGACCCAACGTCGAGCAAGGGGCCCTTAACCCACACGGTCATTTGCGCTGGAGAAATGCCCGACCCCCAGGTCACTGCTGCTGTTAATCGAAGCCATAATAATTGTTATGGCTATTTTTCCATGCACACAGAGCAGTGCTTTCCATCTGAGTGGCATTTATTTCAGGTTGAGGGAAAAAAACAAAACGGGAAAGAACAAGCGCGAGGCCTTGACAAGCAAAATGGCCGCTCGGGGCGGCTGTGGGTGACAGACGGAGCACGGAGCACCAGCAGGGAGAGCACGGCCATCTCAGCTGGTGTGGCACAGGACACACGATTTTGTTGAAGCACTGATGTTGTGTAAAGAGGCTGTCCTTTCGTATGTTTGAAAATATACATGTTGGAATACATGTTGCCATGGATACGGGTCTGCTTTTCGAGCAATAGTCTCTTTCACTTGGTAGTGACACTGCAGTAACCTATGGAATCAAGGAATATCACACCTCCTTGTGTTAATATGAGAAAAAAAATGTAAAAAGCACTTCAGAAACACTCGAAGTGCTTTTCTTTTTGCAACAAAATACAAAGGAATCGAGGCCAGGTTAAATGGGGCTTTGGGCAAACTGGTCTAGTGTACGGTGCCCCTGCCTATGGCAGAAGGGTTGGAACTGGGTGATCTTTAAGGTCCCTTCCAGCTCAAACCATTCTAGGATCCTATGAATCACAACTTTGTGGGTGTTTTTTCTTGTTTATGATCTGAAGAAGTCTTGTTAGTGTAATTTAAGCCAGAAAATGTGGTGTGGCCTATAGCACATGTGTTCCCATTCCTCTCTCCTTTACCAGCAGTTGGGATTTGATATATACAGGCCAGCACAGGAGATGAAGAAGCTGACAGGGCAGGGTGTGAAAATCCACCAGCCATCTATGCCAAAGGGATGGAAGATACCGATTCTCCACACATTTTACCAAAAGCAGAAAAAAACCTAACCTTACCTCCCCTTTGAAGAACAAACAGCAGTTTTGGCACAGTGAACAGAAAGATGGAAGAAGCAGGTTGTGGACATCATCCTGAAACTGCAGATCTGGACAAGAAAGAGCAGTATCCACATTCTGGGCTGAAAGTTTTAGCAGTCACCATATTTTGTGAGTCCTCTCCTCTACACCCACTTTTGTCATTCAAGCAACACTCCCTACTGCGTGTGAAGGAAAGAAAGACATTTACACTGTAGTTGGCTGTTAGAGAAATACAGTCACAAAATCTTATTTTTATACCTTGAATTGATGTGAGGAAAGAAAATCTTAAGTTTCCAGCCTTCTGCTTGTTCCTTCAGATTTGGAGAAAGGAGAAGAAACAAAAGAGGAGCCTCCTTGGCTGCATATGCCCCACAGTATGCTCTTTTTGGGGTCTCAACTCTATCAATTGTGCAGGAGAACGCACAACAGAAAAGTCAAAATAGGAGAGATATATACCTAGGCTGAAAAAAGAAGAAGAGAAAAACAGACATCACAAGAAGAAAACAGATCATCTACAAACTGGATAATGCACTGGTCTTTGCTAGCACATCTGCCTGTTTTCCATCCATCTACCAAAGAGCCTAAAATAACTAAGTGCTTCTGAACTTCGTTCAACATCAACATGTGTGTACAGATTAGGTGTAGTTTCTTGTGTGCTACTGCTTAAAACAGTGCACAGAGGTGCTGTAACCAAAGGCTGGCCAGAGAATTTTACGTGAGAGTTGGAATGAGGTCTAAGTTTCACCAAAACTTTCATATCTGGCTGTTAAAAAGTAGCTTGATATTCCCGGCACACCCATTACCTCTAATATCCTAACCAACTGACAGTTTTGGTTCAAGAAAATCCCTTCACTCTGTGACCACAACCATGAAGACTTTCAGATTCTGTAGCATAAAAAACCTGTTCTGGCTGATCACACTTCTGTCAGCTTCTAGTCTTGGTCCACTCCATGCAAAGAGCAAATTTTGTATTTCTATAACTAGGAATTCTGAGAGATTTCCATAAAAACTAGCATTTGCAAAAAAACCACAGGAATATGTGCTATTAAAAAAAGTTTCTCTCTGTCTAATCCCTTCTGCTGTTTTTGAAATTAGGTGCTGTTTATTGATCTGTCATGTAATGCAATGAGCCAACCAAAAATACAGACTATTCCTGGCAGTGTCTCAGAAAAAATTTTTCTTAGCTAACTGAATGCACCTAAGCAACTTAATTGTTAAGTGCTTGGCATTTACATGCTCAAAATATGCTTTCCCACATCTGTGAGTAAAAACAAATTTGCTAAAAATAAAATTGTTAATATTTAGGCTGACAATGTTAAAAGCAGACATAGGAAATATGAAAAATAGAAATACTTTACATTTCAAGAAGCCATAAATTCAAGCCCAAATATTTGCATTAAAAAAGAAAAAAAAAAAAAATTGGTAATTAGTGTTATGATTCAGTCCTTGCAACTCTTAAGCCTCTAATCATTCTAAAACCTGGCGCTATAGTACACACAGAAAATCTGAGGAAATTGTCCGAATGTCCTTAAGGAATTTAAAATAAATGCTTAAATGAATCTCTTACTACTGGCACGCAACAAATGCCCAGATGTATTCATAGTGATGTGCCCAATTAAGTTTAGAAGAATTGCATGAGTTCAGTTTCAGCAGGTTCCTATTGATTCTCCTAGTTAATAAACAGTTAAAGGATGAAGTGAGTTTTTAAAAAATATAAGTGCTTTAAAGGTGCTAGAGAGGAAAAGCGTAGTACTAAGTGGTCATGTGGCTAGTGCCATTCATCTTGGTAGTGACTATCTGTCAAAAGTGGCAAGAGCCCTGTTAACAGCCATGACCTGTGCTGTAATGAAGGGAGAGTGCACAGCAAAGTGTCCATTATCAGGCAGTTGGGAGCAGTAAATTGGTGCAGTTTGCCTCAATCTTGCAGCAAGTTGAGATGTAAGATAGGTGGGGATCAGCAAGCAGCAATTTTATCCTATGATCATTTTTGTCAGATCGCATCAGAGTAGGAACTTACTCAGATTCATTATTTCAATTAAATAAGTTTCCTCATTAAGTAACCACTGCCAGGAACATTTTCTGTGGTTCTGTATTTATAATTGCATAAACACACCTGCTAATATTTGGACAGGGGGCAGTGATGGAGAAGCAGTAAGGTAAGCGACACATTAAGATGATAGTCAGGTACAATCAAACAAATCCTGCACCCTCTCAACAGGGCTAACAGCTTGCAATAAAATAGGCAACCTCTGTTACCTATACACTAACCTAAGGTGCTTATATCCAGTTCTAACTACGAAAATTCATTTCAGACTCTTTGCAAACCAACAAAACACTCAAGTAAAATTCCACCTCGATCCCATGCAAATGAATTGATGCTATTACCACTTTCCTGGGGGATAAGCTCAAAACCCCAGGTGACACACAAAGTCTGCTCTTGGGTGCATGGAGATGAAGAATTCTGGATGAACTCGTAAACTACCAGGAAGACTTAACCCTTAGGGACCCTCCAGTAAACTAGACAAGCAAACAGAAGACAAATGTACTTGTCGCCACCAGTCATTCACTACTTTTCAGCAGCAAAAGCCTTTCAGATCAGCCCATCTGCTTTCCAGACACTGGATGTATTTCCCTAATCACATGTTGTCCTTATTCCTACCTCATAACCTAAATGAGGAATATTAAAACTTCTGTAATTCTGTAATTCCTGTATTTCTGTACAGCCCTTCATTATACATCTCTGCCAAATTCTTCCCCTATTGTGAGAGATGTGTGCTTTCCCTGCCAGCTCCCAGCCACACAGGTAGTTGGGAGGTTGTGCAGAGAGGTAAAACTCATGTCCAAACAGCATTATATTGCAAATGATCACAGCTTTACCCTGTTCCCCAAAGACCCCACACCAGCACCTTTCACATGTGGGTCAGTGCTATAAAACTGAATAGCAAATGTGTGTTGTTTTCTTTCCTTAGGTGTATTAAATCAAGAGATGGATGCCTTTTTCTCCCTCTTAGTCTATGTCAGCAGTGCAACATCCCACTCTAAAAGAAGGACTCAGTTTCTGTTATATGTTAATAGAGACCAACAGAAAAAAAGAAAAAACTTTTGCAACCTTTAAGAAATTGCACTTTTACCTTGCCTACTCATCAGGCTTTTAAATTGGGTAAGGGACCAGGGAAAATGTGCCTTGGCTATCCTTTTGTTGACAGCTTTATATTTTTCATTTCAGTGCCAGAGGATGATTTCAGAGCTGGAAAGAAGGGGAATATTTTGGCCCTTTGAAGTCCTCAC
The DNA here is from genome assembly GCA_026413545.1 of Cichladusa arquata. Lineage (NCBI taxonomy): Eukaryota > Metazoa > Chordata > Aves > Passeriformes > Muscicapidae > Cichladusa > Cichladusa arquata. The sequence continues at coordinate 31,144,861 of JAOTQP010001286.1, forward strand.
CAGCAAGTGAGCTGTGAGGACCAGCTACAAGGATGGGCAAGCTGCAGCCACCCAAGCTGGTAAATGAAGGGATGAGTTTGGGTAATGATATCAAATAGAGATGATGAAAATAGATAAAAAATGCGATGCTGAGATAAAGTAGAAGTTTGAGTATATTGTAGAATGTAGATCTCTCCTGTAGCCCTGAAATGTTCCTCCCAGTTCACTTCTGTACTCAGGGCACAAGGTAAAAACACTGCTGATAGCCTTAAAACAAGTAGGGGATATGTAGTAATGAATTCAGAAGCGGCTTAATAATATTAACAGTTCTCTGGATATTTTGATAGATTCTAGCATACTTGATAGGAACAGGATCTGTTTATCCATTTCAGACCTTTACCTCAAGTTAAGGGAAAAAGAATATTAAAAAAAAAAAAGAACAAAAAAGAGCCCAACAAAACAAGGATGGTCAGTGACAGTGCTAAACTATCCCAGGGTACAATACATGTTCAATCAGATAACAGGATGAAAAACATAAACTGAAACACAGATCTAATCTGTCCAAAAGTAGGGTGAAAATTAATTTTCCTTCACATATTAGCACTGAACTCATGTTGATGCTGGGATCCCCACCTGCAGGCGCACTGAGATTGCTTCTTCATTTTTACTTTGCTATAAAGCTGTCAGCATTTCTTACACAACTTACATGTGCTGATTATCAGGTCTACCCAAGCAATACCCAGGATTTTTATGTCATAAGTATTTGGGTTGTATAAGGCCTGAAGAAAAGGAGCTTTTTCTTGTAAAGTGGGGCTGGTCTTTCTCACAGGTAACAGTGTACTACCAGAAACACGGAGCAAGAGGCACGATGGTGAAACACAAGTGATGAAATCACCACTGTTCACATAGCAGGAAAAAATTCATTTTGGAGGGGCTGGAACCATCTGTTACTACCTGTATAATGGCACTTCTTACAACGTGACAGTTAAACCAGGCTGTAAAGGGGGAATAGAAGCTGCAACTTTCTCTCTGTGTCTTTGCAGGGTGGTGAGAAGTGAAGGGAAATAAAATTGTTCAAATTAGTTGATACACAGGCAAAACTGTAATTTTTGAGGGGGGGATTGTTTACCTTAAAAGCTGTGTAAATCAGCTTGAAACTGAATTAAACAGGTGGCTGACCACCTGTACATAATGATTAACTGTGCTTACACAATAATTTATGTGAAAATACTGTCAAACCCTGATAACATCACATCTGCTACTACTGTACTATTGTGCAGAATGTTTGTATTTATTATTTCTTAAGAAAAACCAGTTAGGTGTTGCTGATCTTTCTTCCCTGTGTTTTGCCTTGATGTAAAGTGTTTGCACTGGAAAGTTTAGTATTCTTCCTAGTTATAAATTTTGAAGTATCATATTGGTTCATATTTGGCCATTTTATCAAAAATTCTGCAATTTTTAGTACTGAAAACTACCTGAATTAGTCTGATAAACCATTATATTTTTAGCATTAAAGTTCTTATTGAACACCTTACTACTTATTAGGTATTTAAAATTGCTGCTCTGCATATATATATAGACATGCTGGAGTTTTCTTTACCTTTGAGAACATTATAAACAAAATGCTTTGGTCTTTATTCAAATTCTAATTTATGCAAGTAGAATCATATTCTTGCCAGACACTATTTTAAATGAGGAGTACCTTTAGGTCTGTGAATTAGCATTGTCAGAAGCAAAATCAGAATGCAACCGCATGGCCTGTGTTCCCATGGAAGGAAGTTAAATCTGCATATGAAAGTACAGTGTTAACCCAACCCTACACAACACAAAAATGAATTTTGGCTGCTGCAATCGCTACACCACTCATCCATCCAACCACTCAAATGAAAGGCTATGAAAGAGCTCCGGAGTCCATGCAGGTTTACAAAGGAGAAGGTAAAATTCTTATCAGTTTATTATACATAGAGCTGAAGACAAATTATTTAGGACTTGTTTCGTGAGCTTTTCATCCAGCCCTCTTTTGAAAGGGCTTCAGGTTCCCTCAGTAAGATGTGGTAGTTCCCAGTTTATTGTCACTTCAGCCATTCACTGGCAGTGTCCAGTTGTATCCAACCTCCATCATAGTGGGAGAATTCAAGCTTGGTGACATCCTTATATCAAACACTTGGGCTCCTGCACAATTGGGGCTACTATAAAATGCTTGGGAATCAGGTTCAATGGATTAGAAAAAATAACAACAGCCATACATTTTTTAAAAAAATGTTAATATTATTCCATTTATATCAGAGCAGCATGTTCAATTCATTGTACATTTTCGTGTCTGAAGGAAATCAGTACAGGAGTTTTCAAATTCTTCATTAGTTGACATAAATTCAAATTCTGAACGTTTCCTGCTTTTCCTGCAAAAATCCTGCTTTTTCTTATTACATGTCTTCTTTGTAATAAAAAAAAAGTCTCCAATTGCAGCCACATTTATTTTCCTAGAAAAATATAAAAAAAAGTAATGAAGTTTTTCTGCTATACTGTAAAGAATTATGTAATTTCCCTATATCAGTCCTATTAACTAATGTTAGAATGCCAACAGACAGATTCTTATCTGCCTGTACCCCTAGAGAGACTTCTCAGGGCAATGACAGAAGGAAATTTAAAGTTTATGAGAATGCTGATTGTAATCTCTAGGTTATCAGAACAGGTCCAGGATTCCCCTTGACACCACCACCACGAAAAGAGGACACATACATGCCACTTCATCAGGAACAATGCACTGCTCAGAGAGTTGTCTGCATGCTGCTGTGCCTGTCCTGTTATCCACAGCTCCTGTTTCTGTGTTGCTGGTTCTCTGCATTCACAGTAGAACAAATAGCATAACTATCAGTTAGGAGAGCTTCAAACACCAATTGCAGTGGCAACATTTCTAGTACGATTAAAATTCTAGCCTAACTCACATTTGATTTGGGGAGTCACTACTTCTTAACAGGATAAATGGAAGAATCCATTGAAAAAATACATAACATGTATTTTCTGTCTCCAGCTGAGTCTATATAGTCAGTTGGCCTCTGGACCCTTGGATTTTATATCTATCCCATCACTTTCCAAGCTATAATTCACTCCTTGTCTTTCAGCACTGTGCTAACATGAACAGGCTTTTTTTTACCACACAAAATCCTCTGACAAATACATTTGATGACTCATAATTGTTCTGCTTTGTTTCTTGCAGGGATGCCAAGAGCATTATGTCCATTGCACAGGAGTTGACGGAATTTATTAGCACTTACCATTAATATTAACCATGTCCTTTCATTTAAAAAGAAATCACCACCACTATTGTGAAGGATTTCTTTTTTATAAAAATATAGAACAGATGTAAATCTAAAATAATCCACTCAAGCAAGTGTTCAGAAAAGACTAGAGGAAGAAGCCTATCATCCTGTGATGATACATATAAAACACTGTTTTGAAAATCATGTTTGCCCAAAATCACAGTTCTGTCCCTTCTCTTTTTGGATACCTCCACCTGTTCAAATTTTGGACTGAAGAGTCCCTGTGCATGGATTGTAGGTTGAGTCTCTTCTAAGGTAACTTCTTTCTCTTACACAAAAGGTAGAAAAGTGTTACCCTGTCACTCCATTGTAGCTTCTAATTCACATGCATTGCATGAATTTTGCTCTTTCCCACATTTAAAGAAGACGTTAATGTCTGGAGCACCCAGCACCTGGGTGCTTATCACACCTGCTCTCCCGTAGAGATCCCCCTTTTCTCTTGAAACTGGCTGGGAAAATCATTAATGGGCTGCAACACAAAAAGTACAGAAAAAAAATGTGCTGGTAGTGTAGCAGCTCTGCTTGGATTGAAAAGTATTCCCTCCATTTAAACCTCCCCAACTCTAGTACACCATCCCTTATTAATTTTTATTTCTTCTGTTTCTGTCTTGTTATTACCCCACTTGATGTCAGTCATCATGCCAACAGGAAATATTGGCAGTTCTGCTTTTTAGTAATGTAGATATGTCTTTACTGTTATTGGTTTTTAATACAAATAAGTAATTACAGTGCTTGTTTTGGTAATGTAACTGATAACAAACACTCATAATTAACATACAGTCACTCAATATTTAAAACTAGGAATTGAATGATGTTAAAATATAGTAACACTTTTTTTCTGGCTCTTCATATTTAAAAATTTTGGGACCATCTGCCTCACAAGCCTCTTGAACCAAAGACATTAGTCTTTAAGTTTTTTGTTACTGAGTTCCGGTGAGCACTGGATTTATGAAATCATTGAGAAACTGAAAAATGTTGCAATATACTGGTTATGACAGACATAAATCCTTGAATCTATGACTCTTTATATTTTGATCAAGTTCTGCATTTCTGAAAATATTTTTTATTTAGTTTTTCTGCGTGGAATAGGTCTTGGTGTTGCATGGTGAAGCTGACAGACTGGAAAATAGCATTGTCATAACGTGGTTTGTTCTGGTAGTCTTACCAGGGCCACTCAGTTAGTTACTTTATATTTTGTGCCTGTTATTTCTGATTTGGATCCCACTGCCAAAGGCTATACTGAGGAGCAAGGACATGGTCCTGAGGATGTTTCCCATTACTCTGTATGTTATTTACAATAAATGGCTGTATGCAGGCTGAATGCATCCACTTCATACTATCTTCAGTCACCCCAAACAGGAGTTTATTGCCCCTCTCTCCTTTGATGTAAATATTAGACTTCAGCTAATGCCACTTGAATCTGCGAGCATTGCCAGCAAGACACACCTTCAAAGAAAATATTTGATGCAGACATCATGCCTCCCTTTACAAATGTGTCCTTTACATCCTCAAACCAATGTGATTTTCTACATGGACTTTTAAGCAGAAGTTCTGTCCTTTGTGTGCAAAACAGGACTGATTCTTGCAACTACATTTGCTCTAGCTAGAAATACCTCATTTGTGCTTTCCTTCCTCCTTTGTCACAGATAGGACAATAAATCAACACCGCGGGTTTCTCACCTATACTTTTTGGCATCTTTAACATGAGAACTGAAACAGGCAGTGATCATCCATGTCTTTTATAAGGGTAAGAATATTTCTCCAGCTAAATATTGGCTACAGGAGAGATTGTCCTGAAAAGGTTAAACTGTTTTGTGAAAAAGATTGGAAATCATTGCTTTATGACTCTGTAGCCACAAAACATTTGACCTTATGCTTTAGCTATTTGAAAGACCAGCAAGTGTCTACAGGAGGCTGCTCACTAATGCAATATAAACACTGAGGGTTAAGAGTGTGCTTTGTTGTCTAATAATTTTCCTCATAGGAGGTTTTAATTGTGTTAGGGATATCAAGGTCCCATACTTTCAGAAGATGAGTTTTTAAAACATTTCTTGGCTTCAATCCAATGGCTTCAGCCTTCCCATTTTGAACACCAAGCTCACACAGAGGTCTTGTTTGGGCTTTTTGGGGCTTTTGGTTAAAAAATGCATAGCTCTGGAGTATTGGGGAAACTCTGCCCTATGCAAGGATGTGTGGTGCACAGATCCCCATGAAAGCTCTGGTCAGGCTACCTCAACCCTAGGAGGTTGTTTGTGGAGACCTGTGGTTGGAGTTGGTGGGTTCTGTTGCAGGCAGGTTTTAGCAAACCAAGGGATTGAGCACAGACAAGTCAAGCAGTTTATTGCTGCATTGAGAGTTACTCTGCTGTCTACTCTGCTTGTGCCAGAGACAAAAAAAAAAAAAAAGCAAGTTGGCTAAAGCTTCTGAGAAAGATATCAAAGATGTGCTTCATCCTTGCAGCCTCCCTCACGCCTGCAGTGCTTTCCTTCCTCCAGCAGCAACAGCAAGGTCCCATGCAGGTCTCCCATTATTCAGATCTCTCCTCTTCCCAGGCCAGGAGCAGTCTGGCTCCCAACCCCTGGCTGCAGGTTTTGCCTGTGCTGATGAAATTGTCTGAGCCAACCTTTGCAGAGTGAATATCTCCACACAGGGTTACCCTGAGCTGTGTACATGGCACACATCTGTCTGGAGGAAGCTTTGCTGTACAATGCAGAGATGTGCCCTCAAAGACACAAAGAGTTAATGCAGTGTAATTTTCCGAATAAAACTAAAGGCAGTGCATCATCTTTTTTATAAGCTATGGCAGGCTGTGTGACACCATGTAATTTTTGAGGAATTTTATACTTTGCAAGAAAACAACAATAGCCTGTGTCTTTTTAAGACTGTTTTTTTTCCCTGCCAAAGCACCCATTTGCTTTGTTCTGATTGCAGTATAAATATTGTGGTGAAGGCATTTAATGATGGCTACGAAGATTCTTTTATTTTACCCTGCAAAGGGACATTTCAGAAGTGTACCAGGCATATTCATCTCAAGTGAATGAAAAATACTATGTAGTGTAGATTTGCTGAGTAGACCCAACAGGAAAAAATGCAACAGCAAAACATTAGTAAGCATTAACACATGCAAAGTATCCCAAACTCACCTATGGCCTATTTGGTAAACTAGTAACTGTGTGGCACAGATAGACAAAGGTAGGAACTCTTAGTGTCATCATTCTACAAATGAGAGATGGTATGAGCAGCTCAAGCCCCACTCTTCCTTGCTGGCTGGCTGCATGTGTTGAGAACCATAAGCAACGTCACTGAGTCTGATACAGGAGAGACACCTGCCTTGCAGACTCTCAAGAAAAGGATCCTTCCAAAAAAATCTCTTCTGCTTGGAAGTACAATCCCCCTTTGACATCCCAGGTGTAATAAAGTGCTTATGCTTCAGCACTTGCACATAGTCAAATTGGGCCCAGTATGATTAAAAGACAAAGCCAGGACTGAAATGCACAGCGATTGACCAAAAACAGCTTCTCTTCAGATTCTCTCTTGCAAATGTAACATAACTCAGTCCCTGCTGCTTAAGTCAGGAAAGTTGAAACAAATTGCCTTTTTAATAAGTCAGTTTTCCTTATTTAGTTTAGATAAGAAAACTGATCCCAGGTGTAGGGTCCCCTTTGGCAGTGAGAGGACTAGGAATAGTATCTGGTGTTGATTTATGTGGGAGGAGGTGCTGACCTTAGCCTGAGCAATGAACGGGTTTGAGAGCCATTGCCCTCTGCTCTGACGGGTTTGGAGGCAGAAGTTTATTGCTGCTGAGCTGGCTGCTCCAAGGAAACTGAAGGGTTCTGGGAACTTCAAACTGCTTTTCCCAGCCAGGAGTAGTTATGGAAATCTGCTGCACCTCTAGCTTCAGCTCCCTGCCTGATGCAGGAGCTCAGAGACTTAGAAAGCAGCAGTTAGACAGGAGGCTGGAGATCAATGCACACCACCAATGGATTCCAGGCAGGTTATGAAACATCTTGAAACTGGTCATCAGTCCCAGAGCTGGCTCAGTCCCTGATCCAGGGGCTATGGCCTGATAACTGCTTTAGGCCAAATGCTTCAGCTTCTTCTATAGCCACGGTTTCTCCACATGCTAGGAATGAATTGTTTGAAGATTCACTCCATGGCCACCTCCCCCTTTGAAGGACCAGTCCTGTTGCTCTGTAGCCCTCACATAACCTTCCTATGAGGGGAGAACATATTACTCCAGTTTATTTTCAGTTCATTCACTCATTAATCATTCGGAATTATTCTTCTATCAAACATACTTTTCCCCACTACTGTCTAGAAGCATAAATCTATTTTCTATCTTGGTGTAAATGACTTAAATGCTTGCTTTTCTGAAGCACCATACACCAATTTAGTGGAATCCTTGAGTACCTAATCTGCTAGTTATTGTTATTGTTACATTGTACTTAACCAGATATTTAAACTATTTTCCTATTGATGGCTATTGCAAACCATTCTTTCACATCTTTAAAGGAGGCAGTCAATTGTTATAGTAGTAATGTAAGTTTCATCTTTTTGAAGAACAAGACAAGAAAGCACATTGCAATATACACTTAGATTTTGAAATTACAGAATATAAAAATTGAAGTCTCATGAACCTTAATATTACTAACAGAAAGACTGCTTGGTTTTTAATGCCATATTTTTCAAGCTGATATTGAAAGGGCAGTAAGCAGAAGGCATAGCCAGTGCTAGACACTTGGGAGCAATGTGTAAATGTACACAAAGCTGGTTTGATGGTTAAACAGAGATATATGTTGCATGTGATTTAAAAAAAATCTGAAATATATTAAACGTGATTTCCTCACATTTTAGTGGCACTGAGTCACATCTATAGATCCCAGTGGGTACCTAATAACATCTTTAAACATCTAAAGACATTTGGACAGCTATGATGGAGGAGTCCTGCTAAATGGCAACAGAGAACTTTCAAGCCCCTGCTCACCCTTTGCTGGGAGATACCACAAGGCTAAATTAACAATGGGGAGTTTGAAATTGCATAGAAAGAAAAATAAGGAATATAATAAAGATGAAGAATTCATGCTTGTATACATATATGTATATCTATGCACATACATACTTAGATCTAAAGTCAGGGCAGTATTTAAGTTTGTATGAAACCAGAATAGGAACAGGAGATGTTTTATCTGACTGCATACTTGACTGCCAGAATTATTATAAATGAACCCTCAGGAGCTCACAGCTGAAAGGATGATCCATTTGCTACTTGCCATGTTATCTCTGCTAAGAGGTGCAAATGAATATGAAATTCACTTCTGCATGACTCCTGAAAATGACAAAGCATTTCTTATCCAACCATGGATAAGAAAGACGATCCAGAGTTACTAATGGTACTGACGTGTAATCTTGTCTGACATTCCTCCTACAAGCATTTATTAGTAATTTGCTGAAGAGAGGACATATGACTAACAGGGGTCAGTTAGTCATTGAGTTTGGCTGAATTTCATATTTGGATTCTGTGAAAGGCTGATCTCTGACTATCTTTGAAACATTTAAATATAAAGTAATCCCCAATAGCAACATACAGGAAGAACCAGCTCTTGTTTATCACATTTATTTCCTGGTGTGCATAAGCACTGCTTCAGCCCAACCCCAAAATGATGAATTTGTTTTCAAAACTTCTTTCAAACTTGTCCTATAGTACTTGTTTTTCCTTTTTTGGGGGGAGCAGGGGAAGATAGGGGGAATGATGACTGAAGGAGCAGTTTGCCATCCATTACCTTTTCTCTTTTTTTAATTTAATATTAATTATCAGAGGGGGAAAAAAGCACATTTCCCTCTTGGTCTCTTAAAAGCACAAGGATTAAATAGATACTAATTATTTTTCCAAATAAATAAACTAAATCCCCAGAATAAATGGCATCTGGAACACTGTGCCATCTCTAGGCTTTCTCACCCACTGGGGTGACAGCTGAAGTGGTGGGAAAAGTAGAAATACTATCTACAAGGACTTTGACTCAATTCTTGTTCTGATTCTCTGCAGCAGCTCAAAGAGGAGATGCAAGAAATTATTGTAACACAAATCAACTTAACTTGTTCCCTCTTGGAAACAGTATTAATAGAGATAGTGCCTGTGACTGTACCCACAATGATGAGTGTGGGGACAAGAAGTGTTGTTACTCGGAGGGAAGTGGTTGGTGCAGGAGATGTGAAGATCTCCTTATTTATAGTTCAGGGTTTTTTCCACCTCCAACATGCTCTAGTCTGATCCTGTGGTCTGCATGCTCTCTCCAGAGGCATTTACTGTGGGCAGACTAGCAGGTAAAGGCTCACTAAATGAAGACAACAAGGAAATCTGCTAGCACAGATTGGAAGCACAAACCCCAGCTGAAGTGGGGTTTGACTGCACAGCCTTGGAAAGTCCTCATGCTAATTACCTCTATTCTGAGAACTTTTATAGGGGATGACATTTGAAACACTAAATTTTTTTCTTTCTTGGTCTTGCATACCTCAGGAGCTGAAACCTAAACACTGACATTACATGTCTGAAATCTCTTCTGAAGTGGATGTATGTAAACTTAAATGTTTTTTGTGTTAGTTTTTTAGTATCTGGGTTGGCACTTGAGTTTTTTTTGTTTTTTAAATGAGTTTCAGTGTAAATTAAGGCACGTTCTTGTAGGACAGAGGGCATGTTGGAAGTGTTCAATGGGAGTTATCATCTCCCATTACTTTTTGCATGGTACTTAAATGGGTAATTACTGTGGGCTCACAATGGACGTTGGCTGACAGCACTGCTTATGAAACGTTACTCACAGCATCCATCAAAAAAGTTCCAGTTCTTGCAGATTATCTGCTTCCCTATTCCCTACTGGTTGCAGGGAGTCAGCAGGATGTGTTCAGGTCTCCTCCAATAGTGATGGATGGATGAATTTATGTTGACACACTCCGAGGACAGGAGTTACAACAGTGCTGAAGTGTTTTAGGTAGTCTTAAAGTCTTTAAGCAATTTTTTTAATAACCTTAGAAGAACCTCCCACTCCTATTAGAAAGGAGTTTTACTAGAAAGTATGGGAAAATTTAGGAATTATGCTAGAATTTAATATATTTTTGTCATAGATGGGATCTCTGAGATAGAGAGCAGCTAATGAGTAGCCTGATGTCATAAAGCAGCTGAGGGGATGGCTATGGAAACCTGCTACCCTTATGGTCACAACTGCTGTTTTGTGTTCCTAAAGAGCCTGCTGGAGCTGCCTCTGCTCTGAATAGGAGATTGGCCCAGATGATCTTCAGAGACTTCTTCCAACATCAACTACTTAATGATTCTCTCACAGTTCCACCATTTTTCTCTGTTTCACTCACCAGCTTTACAGTTTGGAAAGAAAATGTGAAAAAGATCTAATAACACTTCATTTGAGTTTTTTTTTTAAGTTAAAAATGCCATGTAACACTTCTCAGTGATGTGCTGAGGCTATAGACTTAGGCTCTTGAAAGTCACACACACACAAAGAATCCATCTTCCTGTGGGTCCTCATGGGGCCCAGATTCACTCCCTAAGGGAAATATGTGTGCTTATGAATGCAAAGTGGCACACAAATGCTGCAGTGCCAAGACATCCTTCCTAACCTGCCAAGACCTGAGATCTGAGACCTGCTTCAAGTTACAGGGATGAGGAGACCAGATGCTAAAGCAGGCAGGAGAAATAGAGTTTGTGCTTTAATATGTCACCATTCTGAACTCAGACATCATGTGGTAAGGTCAAAAAGAAGTGAGAAAGCTTTAAGACTGCTGAAGGATATCCATGAGATAGAGACTGTAGTGTACTAGCTTGGTTTCTTCAAAGATTATATTTATTTTATCTACTATTTTCCTTTTGGTTTAGAGAGTAATTTATTTCAATTGTGCATAGAAGTGAGGTATGCAAAAAGGTTTTTTTTGCTCTACATTTTTTTACTTCATAATCTGATTTAAATCTAGTATGACTTTTCAATATCTGTTATATCTTACATGTTACTAACAATTAGTACAATCTAATTGATGCAATTTCTCAATGATTTAAAAAACTTCTGAGATACCATTTACATTATGTTGTAGCTCATGCTCTGGATAAGTTTAAGTTCTAGTCTGCATCATCTTTTTTATTATTATCAGTACTTTAATTATTATTACAATAAAAAACAACCATACTTATTCGGAAGAAAAATGAGTCCTTTCAACTAATGAAGAGAAACTAAATAAATCAGAAATTAAGTAAAAAAATGTGACAATGTTGTATTCATGCTGCTTCCATTTAGTTTGAAAGAATGTCCCTTTTGTGTTGATGCAGAGGTTTACAACCAACATAATTAAATGTTTCATTAACATGGGACTATCCCACTGTAGTAAACACTACCTTAGTAGGAGATTTTTGCAGGGTTAATCAGTTCTATGGCATTCCTTCTAATTCTATTTATTCTTTTCATATCAGTTATTATATGCTTTAGACACAGTTTATACACAGTTTATATACAGTTTTTGTATTATATACAAAATATTGTATTTATATACAGTTATTGTATTCTTTCACTTATTTGTCTATGTCAGATTTTTAAGAGAAAACACAATTTTTGGATTGCATTATCTAACTCTGTCTCAACAACACGGGTTTTTTTAAATTGGTATCAGTACCTCTGCCATGTTTTTCAAAATACATCTAACTAATCTAACTAATAATTATTGCATCTTACTTTTCATAAGCAAGGAGCAAAAAGAGAGATACCTAACACCCCTCTGCTCATTTTTGCTGCATCACTGCATAGCAGAGGAAAACACATGGAGAAGGAGCATCTGGATTACTGCCATGTTCTTTGAATCTTTTTGAGACTGATAAAATACTTCAGATTTTTTCATGCTAGAGAATTTTGAGAGAAAGGAAATGAATTATATCAACAAAATTATAAGACAACACCAAAAAAAAAAAAAAAAAAAAAAAAAAAAAAAGGAAATTTAACCTGGAGTATTTGCAAGGCAGTGACTAGATAGAGTTCCAGTATGAAGCTACAAATGGTCCTTGGGAAGGTCAAACTGAGAGCTGAGCTGCATCACTCAGGGTGCACCTCTCCTTCCACATAAGAAACTCTACAGAAATTCAAGGCTAAATGAAATAACTGTACCAGTGTCTCAATCAAATGAATTTTCAAAGCTCTTGCTCTAGAAGTACTTAAGAGGGGACAATCACCAGACATGGTAAAAAATGTCTATTGCAACAGCAAGGCACTCAAAATTAATCTCCCTCTTAGGAGCTTGTTGTCTAAATAAATTCAGACAAGATAATCCACCAAGATTGTGAGGCATGAGTAGTTGTGCTTCTAGAAAATTGAGACCCCAAACTCCAGAAATAGAAAACAGAGTGAAAGGCACACTTGTTCAGGTTAAGAGACTGCATTCAGGGCTTGCTTGCCCTTAACCTCTCTGAAAAACTCCCTAATGGGCAGCTAAACACCTTTGGCTGCACTCTCTGAAGCAGGACGTCACCCTACAAGGTAGCCAGTGGGACAGATCTACTACCCAAGAAGCTGTAAATCAAATATTGTGGGTTTTTTCCTAAGGTAAGATCTTATTTCTTCAACCTTTCTGTTCAAAAATAAAATGTCTTTCATACTGAAATTTAAAAGATACTGTGACTTCTAAGAAGCAATCTCGAACCTCAGTATGCCCTGTCTAAACATTACATATTTGCTGTCTCACTAATTGAGCACGAATATTGGAATTCTTCTTCTGCTTAGTATATAACACTTTTTTACTAATGAGAATCATAGTTATTAAAGAACAGTACACTGTTCTAGCTGCAGTTTGCAGTGCAGTGAGTTAAAAAATGAAGCACAGTCTCAATCTTAAATTTCATAGATGGCTCTGTGGAAGCCAATTGAAATCTTGCCATTGATTTCCAATGGTGAAAGTGTTCCACAATACATGTTTGGACTGTAAAAGAAATCAATACTATTTTGAGACATTTACTGGCTGAATTCTGTTTATTTTTAGTTCCCTTGATTCCTTCATGTAGACTAAGAGGACTTAGTGGACTGATAGTTTAATGAATATGATTTAAACATGAGGCTACAGCCTAAATCATTAAGACATTGCTTTCAGTTTTCAAAGTTTCCTTTTATTATCAAGGTGGGGTTTAACATAGCAAAATGAAAAATTGACACACAAGTCAAGGAATATCAAACAAGATAAAACACACATCCCAAATACTTTGTTGATAATGATCTGGTTTTCTGTGAGCACACAGTGTATAGATATACTTAACATAAAGCTGCCCTCTCCACCATTTGAAAATGAGCAAAAGTGAGTAATTTTGGAAAAAATTTCAAGAAACTGTAGAAGAGAAAATCAGCTTGCAAGCTGAGCCTTACCTGCCCAGTTTTTTTGCCTAAAATAATTTTCTCCAACAAAGGTAATCATCCCTGAAAATAATAGTTTGAAGGATGCATTGAAATCATGCAGCTGTATCTGTACTTTACTAAGTTGCTACGAAATAGAGCTTGTATTTTGACTTTAGTGTTCTAATTTCCTGATTTACAATGTACTTTAAAAAAGCATAATAATTTTATCCCTATTTTCAATTAAAGGAGATTATTTAGCTCACAGTATCTTTGCAGCAAGAAAGTTGTTTAAACTAATACGTGGCATTTGACATGATTGCTTCAGCTGCTGGATATTAATATGCATATATGGGCTATAGTTTTATAAAATTAAAAGGAGAGCATTTTTTAAATTTGAAGATATTCCTTTTATAGCTTTTCTTTTAAGTTCTTGCAAAGCAGCTTGGCTGTTTTCATGTTTTATAAAGTGGAAAAGTGTTTATCAGTGTTAAATGCAGTGCAACATACTCTGTATAGTGACATACAGAATAGGCACATGTGCATTGCATATTAGGTAATATTGTTCTTTCATCATTTATCTACGTGGTATATACATATATATAATTTTCCTCAGAGAGGGAATATACACAACATGTTCACTAGATCCATACACTCCATTTGAGATGTTAAGGGAGTTACCTCACGAGACAGATCACACGCTCTTGTTTCTCTGCAAAAATTAGGTGGTACCTTAATTAATGCTGAATTGCAGCGGAATTCCATGTGAGCACTTAAAACACTCACAAGGCTACAGAACGAGTTAATTATGATCAGTGTTATTACAGTGAATACCAAATGAATTAATAATGCTGGCACACTTAAAATGAAGTGTTAGCCAGGACTGCGGCAGAAGGCGTGAGGTTAAACATTATGTGATGAAAGGCATTACGTGCTCAGCGGGAAGAAGCAAACTCAGTCTCTGCAGCTCCACACTCTCAAGCACAGTGCCTGCCAGCATCACACACACTTCATATTTGAAGAAGTCAAATGCATATTTTCCAGCAGGAACAAGTGTTTAGCAGCGCTAGGCATGGTTTAAATTTCCAGAGGGAGTGAAAAACACTCATTAGAGAGGCAGCATTTCTTAGCAGCACTCTGAAGGTCTCCTTCTCCTATAGACAGAATTTTTCTAGGTGCCTATAACATTAAAAGAATTCACTTAAATGAAGCTGAACACAGAAGGAACCCCTGAATCTCCTCAGCAGGCTGCTGCCCTGAGTTGTGCTGTCACTTAGCAGACACTGTGCACTCTAGCTGGAATGAAATTATGAAATACCATGGCCTTACCATACCTAATAAATTATTGCTTCATAATCCTCTGAAGGTAACCTGCCTTGAAGTCTTCATCAATTTTTTGTTTAGATATAATATATTTCAACAATTCATATCTACTATACATTTGAAAAGTGTGAAATCATAAATGGATTTAATCAAATGTAATTATTTTTTATGCCTAGTACTCAAAAATATGCAGAAATGAATTTATGGTAATTTGGCAGCCAGTGGGAATTGTGTTTATAAATGTTGAAACGGCTGTTGGCAAATGTAAGTGTTAAAGCAAGGAAAACAGCTTTTAACTTCTAGTCATCAGGTTTGCCATAAAAGAATCCTAGTTCCTTGTGAGAGCTGGGCTCTGATTTGATGCACGCTTCCAGCTGCTGCCCTCAATTCTTTCCACACCCAAAGGCATAGAAAAGAGATAAGAATTTGCCCTCTAAACGTTGGCTAGCTCTTCACTGGCTCTCCTACTGTCTGTAACTACAAGCACGTGTTACTCAGTAATTCTCAGGGGGGTTACTATAGAAGGAACGGATAACACAAGGATTTACTGCACTTCTCTCTGTTTTAACTTTTAGCATCTTCTCTCTAGCTGGAGATGCCTGCACTGCCCCACCTTTACACATAGATCACATGCTTGTAGGTTTGTTAATGAGAAACATGCACCTGCTTAAAGCCGTGCCAGTGCTTAAGTCCTGTGTTCTCCAGGGTGGGCTTGTAGCATTGCTTTCCCAATTTTAGTTTTGGAGTTTTAAGCAGAAAGAGTCTATTTTATAGAAATAGATGCATGCTACCTTAATGTATGGTAGTTCTGCACGCAGTACTCCTGGCAAGTTCTCATAGCTTAACTTCTATATAAAAATCTCAGTAATTTCTGAAGTTTTATATGGTATCAATGACTCATTTTGTTCTATATCCTTATTGCTTTATTTCCATGCATCCTCGACAGACAGGCTAAAAACACCTAATTTGCTCTAACAAAATTCCCCTTCAGGTTCTAATTCTAAATGCAATTATTTTATTTGAAAACAAGTGAACAACAGAACTAAAAGTGGTCAGTAAAGTCAACAGCACAAGGTAGGCTGGTGTCAGGAAAGCAATCCATTTATGAACTGGAAGAAATATCCCTATGAACATTGGTGGGGACTGACCTGTCAACACTTATGATATTCAAAGTCATAATTTTTAAACAAACATCAAGGGTTAAACACATCATTACTGCACTACTGGGCAAGTACACTTTTGGCTCAGAATATGTTACAACTTTTGCACATAATTTCCAATTTTGAAGATGCAACTAAGGCTGTGCACATCACAGCCTTAATCCTAGTATCTGACTTTATCAAATGATGGGGTTCTCTTTCATGCCTGTACTCTATGTTATTGTGGAAATCAGCAGCATTTCCAATAAATTATAGATTGACCAGTACTAAACGCTCTTTGAAAACCACACTCAGTCATCTCCTACTGAACCCTTTTAAGCTTCTATAAGGCTCCTTCAAAAACCATAGAGTGCCCTCTGTTGACCAAAACATACTCCTTTAACATATTAAATATTTCACACAGAAGATGTTACAATTTCATCTTTTTCAATGTTTCACTTTAAAAAATGCTAATTTTTAAAAAGTGAAGGTATTCCCTTAAGCACTGCTTTTAGAATGCAGAAGCATAAAAACCCCCAAAACTACAACCAACTGCATTACTAATATTTACACATAATAGTGGTGATTGGAAAAATACATACCTGGCAATGCTAGCTGAGAGCAATTTCTTTCCCTGTCTATGCACAGGTGTGCATGTGTCTGTTCATTGGTGCCTACTGTCCTGAACATGCACATTTCTATTCATATAATGAAAAAAAAAACAGACTTTGTAAAAACTCAGAGCAGACACAGATCCTGCATGACAGAGCACACAGTGAGCAACAGAAAATGTGTGGTAAATGGTGATTTCTTAATCCCACCATGTTCTCCCAAAAAGCAAAACAGCTGAGTGCAGATTTCAGCTCCCATGTTGTCTCCATATGACACAGAAAAATTGATGGCTTGGCTTGCTGGTGACTCTTCGAAAATAAGTTCCAGCAAGCCTTGATAAAACAGTAAATTTTATTTGCAATTTCTGAGCAGGAATTTATAGGAGGATGAGAATAGTTCTATTTCTTTTCTCATCATTTTTCCTTTCTCATCTGTTGGCTGAGTGAAAGCATTGTTATACTTAGGACTATTTCACATGTTAATTGATTGAGGATGTCAACACTGAAAATGATTGACATGCATTAAAATAGCTTCTAAATAACATATAAAATAACATCTGATACACTTTATTTGAATGTTGATAAAAGACTCAAACGTCATTATGAACATTGAGATAAATATTAGTTTGTATTTAATCTAACCAGTTAATGAAATAGCTCAATTTATCCTGTGTCACTGTTACTAATGATTCATTTTTGGAAGTGATTGTTCTGTGGTGTTTTGTAATAAAGGAAGAAGAATTTCTATTATTTTGTGTCCATTTGAATGTGTAGGAAAAAAAGAAAGTGTTTTGTAATCTGATTTCTCTTACTGTGTAAGGACTTTTGTTCCAACTGTTGAAGAAATGGATCCTAATGCTGAATGTCTGTGTATACAGAAATATGGTGACAACTATAAAAACACATGGACAATTCACCTGTTGAATCGAGTTAAATCACTAATAAATAGAGCAAATTAACATTTACTTCCTAATATAAAACATACAGACTTAACCAGATGTCTGGACATTAAAGAGGAAACTTATAGAAACACAGTTCTTCACTGGTCTTGGCTCTTTCTTGTGCTGTATTTTCCTGCAAATTTGATTTTTTCCCTAATCCTATAAATAAACCATATGGTCATGAAATCAAGGTTTTATTAAATTAGGAATATGGCAATATAATTTTTTTAAAGTACATTGATCATTATAATTTTTGTGTAAGATCTTCATTTTGCAACGTCCACAGATTAAATCCAGTTTTGAAATGAAACATGCCAAATACATTTTTGTGGAGAGAAAAAAAAAAAAAAAGAAAAAAAAGAAAAGAAAAAAAAAGAGAGTGAATGTCAAAAGGAAATCAAGAGTGTTTCGGAAAATTTGCAATATAGTTAAATAAATTTATAAAATTTAATTAAGTACCATGCAGAAAGAAGAAAAGAAAAACAAAAACAAAAAGCCAAGAGTAACTATACTAATAGTCCTTGCATTTTTTAAAGGAAATTCTCACGGTCATGAAAAATAATATAGTGTAGTACTGCCAAACTGGAAGGAAGCAAAACGCTTTGGAGCGTGTGCATTTAAAATAATCTTTATTGGACTTATGGGAACAGCTTTTACAAATTTTCTTAAAAAGGATGGAATTAATAAGTGGAGATCTCTTCCCGTGCAGGAGACCCTACTTGCAGAATATTCCCATGACAACACAGAATCCCCGTCCCGCCGCTCCCCGCCGGTCGCAGCGGCCACACGAGGGCGCTCTGCTTTTGTCTGTAACGCGCTCCAGCTCCGCGCTCAGGGATGCGCCGTCCTACAGGAACGCTACTTATTCCCCCTTTTTTCACCCCATTTCAAAGCTTGTATATTTTACCTCTTTGTATAACGAGGTGATGAAATGATGGAGCCAAAAATCCTTGATGTGCCACTACACTTCTACAGCGGCTGGCTCAAGTTATGTCTCCCTGTTGCTGTTGCACTACTCGAGCGCTCACAAACTGTTTTGCTCTGTTGAAGAGATTTGGTTTATGGACTGTTGGAACCAACAGGGTTTAATCTATTGTGTTGCATATTCCTTAATATATTGTATTGTATTAAATATATGTTTAATATATTAAATATTGTGTTTAATAAACAACCAAGTATGAACAAGAAAATCCATCTCTCGAGTTTCAATCCTGACTTTGAGTGAAGGCAGAAGAAAGAAGAAGCCAGCCACTATGTGTAGACACAAACAAGGGACAAATTGAACTCCTGGGCAGCATTAAAGAGAAGCAGAACTCACTCCTCTGAGTCACATCAGAAGTGGGTGCAGGGCTCCTGTGGCACCTGAGAAGAGGGACAATACCGAAGGAATGTGGTGTGGATGTAAACACACCTCCATTAAATCTGTTTTTCTATCAGGCTATGCCTTGAATGCAACATATTATACAGCCAGCAGATAGTTGTAAGTTGTACTCTTTGTACCTAACCCTGAAATACCTACTCTATTTGTCTCTTTAAATGTGATACACAGCTGCATGAACGTAGAAATTTTTTTCAGTATGCTTTTTCTAGTGGAATAAATAATATTTTCTGCTGTACACAATAAGGGACATTAAAAAAAAAAAAAAAAGTTTGCAGGTATATTTATAAACTAGACACAGAAAGCTACCTTGTTTTTTCAGTACCCTAGACCATATATAGCTTTAGACCACACAATAATAATCTTTTAAGTAGATTTCCAAGTAAGCTTTCCAAGAAGAAAGCTGTCCAGGAAAGACATAGAACAGTCCTTTTCGTGCCCATGCATCAGTCCTTTTTAGAAGCACAGGGTGCTTTTCCTTGACAGCTGCATCACAGCAAGAGGAGGGATGCTGATGTTTTCCAGCTTTTTAGACTTGTGACAGTCTATGTCCATCTGGAAGGTCTTTCTCTGCATGTCCTCTTAACAAATCACAAGCAAGCTGGGTCCCTTTAGCTGAGCCTTTACCATGCCCATATTGGGTGTTGGTACACAGTGGCACACAGAAAGAAGGATAGAATTCACTCTGTAGTTGTGGATTGTCTGTGGCATGCTTTGGAAATTAACCACCTTTCCACGTTACATTTTAAATCTTCTTTCTTTCCTTGACCTTGATCATAGAAAACACAAAAACTGGAGGGAAATTTGATTTCCTTCATAGCAATGCTCATTCCTGTACTCCTTGAACAGAGGAATTTCCCCTGCTCTACTACCACTGCATGTTTTTGTATAACTGTGCATTCTCTGATAAAATCACCAGGAAAGGGCACACTCTCAGCAGCAGCTACTGCATTGGTGGCAACTGCTGGAAGTATGCTGAATTAGATGGGTCAATCTGTTATTGTCACAGATAAATCTTTTCTCTTGTTTGAAACTGGGAAAGCACACAGTTGAAAATTGCTCCTGGCTCTAAGTAATGAAAACACAATATATTCTCTTCATGCTGAATCCATCATAAGGCAAAAGTATATTAAGTCTCAAGTCAAATGACTTCCCAATTAGCCAGCCAGGTTTGTATCCATGAAAAATGCAAATTACAGATGAGTGATGAGATCTTGTATGTGTTACTGTTTTGCAGTCTCAGACTTTTTAGCTGGAACGGTAGTAATAAATAATGTTTCTGAGTGCTCATGCTGTGAAATTGCTTGCTGTTGTGAATACATCTCTTCACTACCTGCAGGTGCAGCAGTGAAAGTACAGGCACTGTTAATCACCCTCAAAGCAATGAAAGGGAAAAAAGGAAAGATCTTTCCTGGTAATGTTTTTCATGTAAATCCAATGAATCTAGATAATATGTTATCTTCAGGAACTCAGCAGTGCACCTGGTTAGAGGATGGATTTGTCAGATATCCCTTCCTCTGCTCTAATCCCTCTCCTCCTGCCTCTTAGAAAGGTCCTTATTTCATACAGAAAAGAGCTCTGACCATTTCTAGAGTGAGCAGGCAAAGGTGTTATCACACAGTTACCTGTGAAGGGTCCAGCCCTGCAAGTTCCAGGCAGCCCTTCCCTGCAGGCAGATGCTGCTGGTGGTCACTACCTGGCTCAGCAGTGACTCCTTTCCTCCAGGGTGCTGAAATGGCAGCTTTGAAATGTCAGGCAGTTTACTCTCCCCTTCAAGGTGAGGGTATCATGCAGAAGTTAGAGTTAATACAATTCATGATGTAGGTATTTCTTGTGCAGCACATAAAATATTGCAAATATATCTCAGGTATCTCAGAGAACAGTTTTACATTAAAAATTTCCATCTTTAATTCTTTCTGATGATGATCTCTGTCTAACTCTCCAGTTAATTTTATGCCCCATGCTCTCCTACTTTCTGCCTGCTCTTAAAGGTGTCAAATGGAATCTTGGATTACATCAGAATAATAGGGGCAAAGGTGTTTGTTAGAACAAGTCTGGCATTTTTTGTGAAAGAACAATACAACTTATAAAATGTCCGAGAGTAGCAACCTGAGCATTTCCCTCTCTATTTTCCAGTTTTGCTAGAAAAACTTGTGTATTCTTTGCACAACTGAGGAAACTGCCTGCAAAACACAAGACAGTTGGTAAAATGCACAATTAAGTTGAAACAGATGTTGGTCCTTCTGGGATTCATGTGTTGTATTTGGTAGCTTTTTTCCATAGTTTTCCTAGCTGTAATACAGGAGTGAAAATATTATGAGCTTAACACGTTGGTCTGATGAGTTTTATTTCACTCAGCCTTGCAAAGTGCTGTAAGAACCTAGCTAATGTCAGCAAAATACAGGAGAGGCTTTTTGTCCTCTCTGTTTCATTTTTATTGTGCCTGGAAATCATAATGTTGTAAAAAAAATTATATTCCTGTTTTCTTTGAAAATAAAGAAAGGGATGGAATATTTTGCAATTAAGATCATTTTGATTTGTGAAATTCAGCAGCAATCAATCCTCACACACCGAAAAAAAATCATGTGATGTATGTATGACAGTTACACAAAGAAAAATAATTTAATTTATCTTGCACATAGTTATTGTTCTCCATTTGAAACACTTCTGTCAGCTGTATGTGATAACATCTCCTGTCTGTATATATTGTGATAAAAGAAAAACCAGACTAGAGCATTTACATTTCTATTATCTCAAGAACTGATTTTTTCAGATTTTCCATTAAAAAGAACAGGTCTGACTTAGCTGAAGGATTAGGTAACTCCATCAAAACACTTGTTGCTGCAGTAGCAGAAGTTCTGCTGTGCACTGCATGCTCTTTCCTTTTTTATTTTTCAAGCAGTATCACAATAGTCCTACCCAGATTATGTATTTGAGGTGCATTTTTTTGGCAAAATGCAGAACCGAAATATTAGCATCACTTTTGGACATTCATAAACATCTAGAGAATCCCTAAATTTTTAAAAATACACTGAACATTAGAAGTATATGAAACTAGAAGTGGGATTGACAAGAAATATTTGTAAGGGAGCATGAAGCTACTAACAGGTTGCTGTTAATTCCAAAACATAAATGCTAGATCTTACAAAAAGTCATGAAATTCAGTTATTGATAGTTCAGTTTAAAAGAAATCCAGGCTTGTTGAATTAGGAGATATGAGGTCGAAGCACCCAAGTGGCTTGGGGTCTCCTCTACTGTGGCTTTTAGAGGATGATTTTCATAGCCTGGAAAATGTTTTCTGCTGCTTTTTCTGTCAGATAAGATCTGTATTGCTATATTAAGACTACACTTCATGAAAAATAGTCTCTTGACCCCATTCATTCTACTTTCAAAAGGGTTTTTTCAGAACTGGAGGAATGTGGCCAGTAACACTAAGTTACTGAGGAAAGCAAAGTTGGCAAGAAGTTAAAAACTATTTTCTTTTAAAGGTATTCCTTTGGCTAATTTTAAAAATATCTGAGGAAAGTAAATGGCTTCAGTGATTTATTTCAACAAAAAACTTACAGAAACCATTTGGAAGCAAGAGGAATAGGACAGGAAATCTGCAGATATTGCTAAAATTCTGTTCTAAAGATGTGAAGAAATGAAAAGGAAACAACGGTGTCTTGTGTCAGATGATTTTTTTAAACATTAATTACAAGTTTCACCACCATGAAGAACTTCAGGAGCTTTAGCTCATTACCTGTATTTCAAAGGTGCCAAAAGTTTTAGGAGGACATGTAAAAGAGAGGGTTCTGCCAGTTTTATCAGGAAGATGAGCAGGCTGAAAAGATGTGTGTTGCAGATGTGACTGTGCTCCCTTTGATACCTAAATCAAAGCCTTTTACTCAGATCTTTCAGAATTTTTCGCCTTTGCATGCAGGTAAGGAAATATTGGTGGAAGGGAGAGCAGGGGAAGGAGGAATATAAGGAAAGGCTGGCAATTATCAGCCAAACTCCCTCTTTCCTCACAGGTTGTGTATAGGCACTTGGGTGTATCATTAGAGGAAAAGCAAAGCCCTACAAAGGGTTGTCTTCAGAAAGGAGGATGACCTTACCTTCCCATCACCATGTATGTAGCTGTATGAGCAGAGAATGATGGTGGGAAACAGCTGACAGTAGAGTTTATACTCCTTCAGATGGCTGCCTTCTGTATCTCACCTAGTGCCTCACTACTACTGCTGAGAAAGTAAGTCTCAGTCAACGTTTGAATAAATTTTAATTATTTTAATTCATCTTGCTTAAGGCCTGTCTGCATGGCAAGGTTAAGAAGAAACATGCAGGGCTTGGTTTTTCAACTGGAATCTATAGCCTGCTTATAGCAGCACTCATTTGGCTTGGATATTATTTTTTTCACCACATTAAAAATATACTTCTTGGAACTAGGTCATGCTGAACTTTAAAATATCACTGAGGCTATATCAAAATTTTATCAAATGCAAGACACAAACCCTCACTGATCACTCTCTAAACTGACCCAAAATCAGATGGCAGTGGTGAAGCAGCATCAAATCAAAATGAATACAGCCTGTTGCTCTGCTCCATGCAGGGGTACAACTGCAGAATGTTACATTTAGACTCTGCATGCTATGAATGAAGGCTCATAGTCAGTCTCATTATTTAGAGGTTATCTGCAGATTGTGAGTGGCAGCTGGATTAGATGATCATTAAAGGTCCCTTTCAATTAAAACACCTCTCCTCTCCTCTCCTCTCCTCTCCTCTCCTCTCCTCTCCTCTCCTC
>JAOTQP010001286.1:31168792-31188438 GCA_026413545.1 Cichladusa arquata
AATAGAATAGAATAGAATAGAATAGAATAGAATAGAATAGAATAGAATAGAATAGAATAGAATAGAATTAGAATAGATTTTTGTTCGAAGAGACCATTAGGATCATCTAATTCCAACCATCCTGCCAAAGGCAGGTATGTCTTTCACCTGACCAGATTGCTCAGAGCTCCATCCAATCCGGCCTTAAACATTTCCAAAGATGGGGCCTCCTTAACTATTCTGGGCAACACGTTCCCATGCCTCATCACCTTTATAGGAAAGAATTTTGTTCTCATCTCTAATCTAAACCTACTCTCTTTCAGTTTGAATCCATTCCCCCTTATCCTGTTACATGTTTTTGTAAATAGTCCCTCTCCATCCCTCTTGCCTGCTCCCTTCAGCTACTAGGAGGCTGTAATTAGGTCACTGTGAAACCTCTTTTCCAGCTGAATAAAGCTGAACTTTGGCTCTACTTTAGCTTGTTTTCATGCCTTCACTGATATACACCTGACACTTATCACTGCCTGAAGTTATGAACACCGTATCGTTCTGAGCAGTGATGAGAGGCTAGCTGGGGAGGAGATGAAGGAGCTGCAATTTCTAGCATATGGGTTGGAAGGAACAAGCCATGTCATTGTATGTGGAATGGAAGCTAAAGACACTGAAAAATATCTATGCTTTCTTGCAATTTCAATTTCCCAGTTGGTCTGAACAACAGCTATGCAATGAGCTCAGTATTATCCAAGGGACTAGGGATACAACCTGCGCTTTGTACCTTACCCTCAATTGTGAGACTGCTGGGAGAAGACTTGCTTAGTCTTCAAAACTTTGTTAGGCTGATGTGAAGAGCTGCTGCTTTTAGTGTGTACATTAACAGAACCTCAGAGAGCTAAAAATCACTTCTGTTAGGAAATGTGGGACAGCCTCATTAAAAAAAATAAAAAATAAAAAGGGCATTGCTCATGCCTTCATGATTGTTTAATCATGGTCGTTATTCCACCAGGAGTCACTCAGAGGCTACAGTCCCTCTAGGGGTTTCCCTATCTGTCTTCACAATAATTGACCTAGCCAAAAAACCTTTTCCCTTTTCTCTAAATGAACTTGAAGTTACATTAAGCAGGGTGAGCTGCTGAAACCACTCCTCACTACAGAAAGGGGAAAAACATTCTTTGTGTTTCCCCTCCTCTCTGTCCCCTAGCACCTGCTCCCACCATGTAGGTGGCACCGGGCACCTCTTTGTGGCCTGTTCAGCTCAGCAACACAGCACACAAGCCCAGGGAAAGAGAACATTCTCTATGAGCAGTGAACTTCTTGAGCAGCGAGCTCAGTTGGCTTGGGGAGGGGGCTGATGAGTATTAGAGCAAGTAGAGAAGGAGAAAGGACTCTGTGGGAGCCAGCAGTGCTTGCAATGAGGCCCTGTGAGCATAGGAGGAGCAAAACCTCTCCTTCTTGAGGGACAGCGAAATGTTAGAAAAGAGGATTATGGAAATATATCCCGGAAAATTTTAGCCTCTGTTTCTTTCTCAAAGGTGTCAGTATTTACTTGTGTGAGTCTTATCAGGAATACTGCTCAGGAAAAGGAGGAAAGATGAAATGCAGTGGAAACAGATCGTAATTTGCAAAATCACTGGAACAGTATTAACCTGGACAATGTAAGAATAAAAAACTCACTGCACAATTACAACATGTTTTTCCTTTTTTAAAATACATTGCTGCTTTCTGACAATCGTATTTATTAATTTTGTTCTTTCAAGATTACCCAATAATATGTCTTTAATTCTAGCACCTAAAACTAGTTTCCATTCATTAAATCAAATATTCTGAACATCCTGAAGAGAATAATTTATTATTATAACACACATAAATAGCACATTTATCTAGACTATAGAAGAAAATACTGTGATCAGAAAATACATTACTCATGGAACTGCTAAAATAACACTTGAATACTCATTTTTCAATATACAATACATTATATAAAATCAGTTTTATTAATAAAATATCATAATAAAAATTAAAACAAAATTGAAAGTCGAATACTACATTATGAAAATATAAAAAGTTTATTGAGTGAAACCATATTCTAGAAAGTAAGACTAGTCTGACTATGTCATGCACAGACCTAAAGTCCAGTTCTGTTACCAATGATACTTAAAACTCCCAGAACAAGGTAGGTCATAATAAAGTATATTCTGTCTATGCCACCTGTTGAGAATTCACCTTTTTGTCTTCCTTTAGGCTGGTCTCCTATATCAAGCATAGGAGATTAGAGGGCCCACAAGAATTTCTTTGATGTCAGGGCAAATTCCTTTGGAAAATGTTTGTTCCTCATTTTATGCCCTTCAATTTAAAATTTGCTTTTTTAGCCATAAAAATTGCATGCAGGTCCACTATAAATATCTCAACCAAACTGATTTCATGTAAAATAGAGGTACAAAATTTAGACCCATGATTATACTCATAAATTATCTTAAACACTGAAAAGTATTTTACCATCAATACACCAAAGCAAACCCATAACACAAATATAGAATCTTATTTCTTCACATTTAAGACATGACTTTAAAATGGATTATTTTTTATTCTTTTCCTTCTGTACATTCTGAATAGGTGCACAGGCTGTCAGCATGCTGGCTTTCTAAGTAACATCATCTTGTTCTAGAGAAATGCTAAGATGACCTATGGAGTACCTCCTTTATTTTTCCTGTGGAATGACTATTCTCTACTGACTTCAATCCCTTAGGGCTTCAGTATAACCCAGTATTCCCTAATATAAGTTTGTTTTTCATGTCATGGATAATGGTTTTTTCCCCCAAAACATTACAGCTTTCATTTTCCTTGCCCAAAAAGCCATCATGTGTATCAGCAGTAATTTTATATCCTTTCTGCCCTCCGGTGACCTACATTCAAAACTTCCCTTAGAAGAAAATCTTTCTTCCCACTCAACAAAGTACTCTAAACTCAGCTTTAAAGAACTCTTTATTGCAATCTTAGTGAGAGAGCAAAGTCCACTAGTAAGGAAGATCCTCTTGGATTTGGCAGATGCAAGTTCAGTGTTTGTTCCACAAAAGCTTTTCTCAGCACTCTAGACAAGTCATGTAGATGGATCTATGATCTTGAATAACCTTTTTGAGTACATACGGACTTTAACACCTCTGTGCTTTGATATCGCAGCTGTAGTGGGAGAAATAAAACTCCCTGTTTTTACCTAAGTGTTGTAAACATAATGTAAAGATTAGAGGGCTTTTACACATCCTGGAATAAACATTTAATGATAAGACCGTCTTTATGGGCCTTGCAGGGATCTCATTGATGATAGACTCAAGCAATTTTTCAGAATGTGTGTATAACTGAATGTACTCATTTTTTACAAACAACAGGAAGATCTTTATTCAATTCTGGTGCTAAATGGGAACTGCACAAAAAAAAGTGCTACACAAAAATACACTTTTGCATTATTAATTAAGAAATAGAAGTAATAATTAAATTAAATAGGAAAATGAATACTACTAAAATCAGTGCACTTTGTACTATTAAATTATTAAATACCATAAATAGCTCAAGCTTTCCTTAGTGTTCCAATTAAGTTTCAACTGTATATTACTCTATTATCAGTGATATACCTGCAGTAGAGGCAGGCTTGAAGAGCATTACCTTCCAGTTTTTGCCTTCATTAGTAATTGTAGCAACGCTGTTTACCTTATAAACTTAGTTTATAGAACCTTATTGATTAGTGTTTTCACTGTTGTTGGTTGCAAGACACTGTCCATCTTTGAAGGATGGTTCCACAGCTCTAGGCAGCTGACTCAACACCTCTCTACAGCTGATGCACACGCTGCTCCCTGCCCTTCCCATCTTTCCTTTCTGCCCCAGCACTGACCACTCACTCCTGATGCTTGCACCATGCTGGCTTCACAGCTAATGAGGTCATTTTGGGAACCACTTTTAGTCAGCAGTGGGTCATGTCAATTCACAACAAAGCCTGTTATAACTGGAACAAGGAAGGATGGGTGCTTGAGGAGACAAGAACATCTGAATCAGGAAGAAAGGGAGCAAGGGCATGGGGAGCAAGGCTTTCTTAGCCACTGAGATCATTTACAGTCAATGCTGACTCTTGTCTTTAATGTGTTCCTTCACTAATAATGAATATAGGCTAAAAAGATCAGTAGGCAGGTCCATTCATATTGAAGTGATACTTTCAGTGCTTCTTTTCTGGAGTACACTTAGTATCTGCTGAAGGATCACATCCCAGGCACATTCTTCAGATTTTTGGGTCTTCTTGTGATGAAATTAGAAGATCAGACACTTGGGATAACACTGACAGGTTCTTCACAAACTATGGCACAGCCACACAGCTATTGGCATAAGCATCCTCTCCTCAGAAGCCAAATAGCAGAATTGGCAAAAATTGTCATTAACTTGTGACTGGGAGATACTGCAATGGTCAAGAACAATTTGGGATTTTTTTGAAAACAAGTGAAAAATGCCTCCAATAAAGAATAATTTTTTTTCAAAAAGGCTGACATACTTTAGACCTCAAATTCTTTAAGAATATTAAATATCCAGCCAAGGAGCTTCTCCAAATTATAGAGTACTGTGAGACTCGTAAACCCAGTGAAATGGTAATGCCTAATCACTCAATTCAGCCTTTGGCTTAAGAGAAATTACTAGAAGCAAGGCCAAAGAGGATACTAGACCAATATGTCTCACATGCCATAGCAGCTCTCCAGAGATTATTACTATATTGCACCAGTTAAAGCAGCATTAGCCTTTCTTTGTAAATATCTGCATTGGCAACATGATAGACAGGGGATCAACTTTCACAAATACTTTGAGAATGATAACTGTTTCATCCTTCCTGCTTATTTTTAGGCTCATCCACATATTCTGTGAACTTTAATTGTATGCTTTAAAATCGCTATGAGGCCACTATGTTCCGATGCTGCTCGTATGCCATGTCTCATGCTGAGTCTTCGTGAGACATTCCTCATTCTGGGCTTACTTGTTCACTAGGTATAACTTAAGCTAGCTCTGCCCCATTTGTCCTAAGGTCAGATTAGTTTCTGCTGTTTGCATTTCCTGGTTAGCTTTTCCCTCCTGGTACATCAGTCAACTGTACACAGGTTGAAGCTGAAAACCAGTGTGGATAATTGGAGTCTGGGCTTGAAACCTGAGCTGAAGTAACAGCTATAAGGTGTTCATGTGGGTCATGCTGCCAGCAAGGGCAGCTCAGGAGTACAAACAGCATGCCTCTCTTTCCAGCTATGATACAAGCACAGTATCACAGCTTGGCTGAGCCTCTTACAAAGGAGATAAAGAAGAAGAGGCCTCATGAAAGCAAAGAGAATAGGTGTAGAGGTGTTCTGCTAACCCCACAGTGAAGAAATGCTGTCACACCTCTTGTAGCTGATCTCCACTGCTGCTGAAAGGTGCAATTCTAATCTGTGCCTGGCCTCATCTTCTCACCTGGCCTTTCTGCTGGGGCTGTGCTACTTCAATACCACAGGCAGCTGAAACAGCTTAGCTGAGAAAATGTCTTTTGTCTGACTTCTTTTTCCACTTGTGTTAAATGAGTTTCTCTGAGTTGCTGCATGGCCACACTGGTACAACCACAAGGAAATCAGTGGTGATGCACACCTGTGCAAGAAGAAGAATCATTCTTTTTAGAAGAGTACCTTCTTAAGTTGGCTAAAGGCAGTTGTGAAGCCACACAGCTGCATATGAACCTGGCACAAGTAAGAACATTGCTGTGAGTCAGCATATAAAACTAAATGCCAAACCCAGAAGACTTTAATTAGTCAGTGTAGCACTGAATATGCTAATGACTAGTGCTGCAATGACCAGTGAGATCAGTATAGACCACCATGATTTGAAAGATCATGGCTTTTCTGAGGTGAGCATTGTCAAGAACAAGAAAAGTGAGAGAAAGCACAGACATTAAATGTTTCTGAAGTCCTTCTGTGACTAGAAACAGGAGATTACAAACTCTGTCAAAACAGAGAAAATAAAAATCCGCAATATGGATTAGAAAATAAAGAATCCACAGTATGTCCTCTGATACAGAATAGCAGAAGGGACCAAACTGGCATAAGCTCCAGCATGCCAGTTTTCTGCTTCTAGAGCTGCTCCCTGCTTTGCTGTGCCAGCTATCTCAGCTTTACACAGAGGCTGCAGGAACTTTGCACAAAGCATTTACTGATCACATGAAACAGGTGTCAGGTTTGACTTTGGTTATCCCGGTTGTTTCCCCTTCTCACTCTCTGTTTGAACCAGGAAAAACAGATAGTGTCAGCATAGGGATGTGCACCAGGGAATTCCACTTCGAATAAAATTTGTTGCCAAACTGACATAATAGTTTAGCTGCTCATAGCCAAATATTGCACCTGTACCACTGTGTGGTTTCAGCAGCCACTGTCTGGCTGTTCTCTGCCCCTTCCTCTCCCTAGTGATTGAATGCATACATTCCCAAAGAGGGAGACTTAATGGTACCCAAAGAGTTTGACACTCCATTCATGCCCTTTAGCCATCTCAGCTAAGCACCAGAGCAGAGCCTACTCTAGAGCTGTGAGGTGCCCTTGTGAAGCCTCAGGACAGATGCCACTTCAGTGAGAATATCTTCCATTTTTTAATATGTAAAACATACACATTAAAACAGAACGTTTCTCTCTCTCTCTCTTAATTATGTTTTAATTTTATTTTTTCAGGTAGGTTAAGAGAGAAACAATTTCCATATTACATTTTATGTTGACCTTTTGTCATTTGTTTGGCAAGTTTAATGTTTCATTGTAGGGAAAAAAAAAACAAGCAAAACCCAAAAGATATCTTTCACTCTCTGGCAACTGAATTTAGCAGTGCTCGTACATTTGTCATTGCCAGTATGTATTTCATCAGGAAACCACATGAGATAAATTAGATTTCCTGTTCAGCTTAGAGAGCAGCAGAAGGCATCTAGCCAGTGCAGAGTTGTTATCCACTGTTACAGGAGACACAACTCTGACATGAAGACTCTTTAGTAGTTCATCTGAAGACTAACATGAATGGGCTGCATGATGTCAGATGGGTTCTGTCCATCTCTGTAAGCTGTTTATTTCAACATACAGTAAATTTGCTGCCTAGGAAAGTTGTCTTTCATGACAGACAACTGTGCCTGTGGTCTAAAATATAAATTTAAATATACAGCTATAAATTAAGGTGTTCTTCTAAGGCAGACGTAGAGCTGCTCATGGCCATATTCTTCTGCTAAGAAGAAAAACTTGAACCCTGCAATTTCTTAGCAACAGCTTCTTTGAGCACCATGTAATTCCAAGAAGTATCCAAAAGTAACTTCCTTTTTTTTGGTCACATAATAACTGAAACTTGATGAAAAGAGAAGAATTTTGTTATGATTTAGAAAGAGACTTTTAACTCCTTGTGAGTCTTGACAATATCCATGAAGCTCTTTACGAAAAAGAAATCACCTATATTTCCAGCATAATTTAGCTCAAAAACAAGGTAAAAAGGAAACCACTAAAGAAACCATAAAAGTATGATGAATGTAAAATGGCATATTTTCTTCACTGTTTTTCTTATATTTTTTCCTTACAAGAGAAGAAGGAATAGATTCCAGTAACCACCTCCCACAACCCATAGCATCAAATACCTGTATTTACAAGGCCAACAGCAAATGAATGCTTTCCTCCAGAGAGGTTTAAACTTCATTAAAATAAATCAGTTACAATTGAAAGGTTACAACTATTTGTTGGAAGAGGGGTGTTTTGTGGTTTTCGTTGGGTTTTTTTCTTATCTGGAGTGCCATCTGTGGCAGAAGAGCTATTCAGTTCTGTGATGTAGCTCACCTGCACACCCACAAAGACGCTCAGAGAGACAGTGGAAGACGGGGAATCCAAATTATACCGTTGGGCTACTCTCACAAAAGCCATCAGACCACTGAGGACCAATCTCCACAAGTCCAGAGCAGTACAGGGAAGGCAGAGTGGCAGGCAGGAACCTAGAATCATACAATCAAAGAATCATTTACATTGGAAAAGACCTGTAAAATCATTGAGTCCAATTGTTAATCCAGCACTGACAACTCCACCACTAGACTATGTCCTTAAGTGTCACAATTACACATCTTTTAAATACCTCCACAGCTGGAGTAATACCTCCACCCCTTCATTGTGCAGCCTGTTTAAAGGCTTGGCAACCCTTTCAGCAAAGAAATTTTTCTTCATATTCAATCTAAACCTTCCCTGGTGCAACTTGAGGCCTTTTCATGATGTCCTTTCCCAGGTTAGCTGGGAAAAGAGGCTGAACTCCACCTGGCTACAGCCTGCTCTCGGGCAGTTGTAGAGAGCAGTAAGGTGCCTCTTGCACCAGGAGGATTTCTCCAGGATAAGCCCCAGCTCCCTTATAGGACATGCACTCCAGACCCTTCTCCAGCTCCATTGTCCTTCTCTGGACACTCTCCAACACCTTTCTTGTAGTGAGGGGCCCAAAATGAACTCAGAGTTCAAGGTGTGGCCTCACCAGTGCCGAGCAAGGACTACAACGAAATAAACACTTTATTCAGGCCCCTCCCTGGACTCTCCCAGCAGGGAGCCAGTGCCCAGGTGGAAAAGCCATCACAACAAGGTGCTGCAAGAAAGCAGCTCCCTCTATCCCCTTTCAGACCAAGCAAAGGTGCTGCCTAGGGGTGGAATACATCATTCAGTGCAAGAGAAGAGCATTTTCAAGTTATATGGGATTTACTACATAATGTTTAGAGGAGGATCCAGACATAGGAAAAGGGAGATATTTAGGTGATTTGGGGAGGAACAAGAGTGGGAAAATAGAGGGGTAAGGGGATGAAAATGGCCAGTTATGTGTAAATACAGTGTATTTCAATATTTCTATATCTCACTACCTCTATTTTTTTTTTTGTTCATGTTTTAATTCTTTTCGCCACTGACTTATTCCAGAGAAGCAATCTGGCAACGAGTAATTTATTATAATGTAGTTTGGATAGAGAAAATTAATAAGTATCTAACTAGCTTCTTCTAATTAGCTTCAGCAATATTTAGAAGGAAAAGTCTCTTAAAGCTACAAAGAATACTAATAAACTTGACATACATCTTTCCTTCTGAAAAGCTATTTTACTTTATTTTCTGTCTTGCACATTTTTTCTTTATTAAAATGTTTACTTAATTTTCCCCTTTTGAAGCAAGTGTCAAATATTAATATTGAGAACAGAGACCAAATTTTTATGTAAACACAGTATCTAAACATTTACCTCAGATATTTTCTGTGAAGTGGTCCTAGAATTAAAACATTTATAATGCTGCATTGTCATCACTGTTTTCAAGAATTCTTGAACAATGGGTAGTCTGAAGAGAGGAGAATAAAATATCATCTCCAGAAAGGAAAAATCAGCAGTCAACATAATTTCAACATCAAGAATAATACTTTAATAAATTACTAAATTGACACTTTCAAAGCACCTGGAGGGTCAGTGAAAAAGAAACAGACAGGAATGATTTGTTGCAAGAAAAATGTCTGATAAACTGCTATGTGTTCTTTAACAGATTACCTGGTTTGTAGCAAAAAAGGTAGTAGAAGAGATGTGTATTGACTTATGGGAGCTTTGGGCACTATCTTACTTGACATTCTCATTAACAGGGTACAGAAACATTTTGTTCTGGGCTAACTTGCTGCACACAATAGATGCATAATTGCTTGCAGAAAATATTCCTAGACTTATTTATATTTTGTTTTCAAATTAAAATTATATATAATATAGAATTCTGTTAGGGTCTGGTCAAAATTTGATTCAATGCAAAATCTGCACCTATGACTTGGTTGATGGAATGGAGAGCACACTCAAAAAATGCCAAAGATCGGTGCAAGGGAGCTGAAGGATTGGAATTCAAAATGACTTTGATAAATGAGAGAAGTGGTCTGTAATCAATAAGATGAAACTCAATAAATACAAGAACCAAGTACTATACTGAGGCTAGAAAAAAAATCAAATGCATAAATACAAAATTCAGAATACTAACAGCACTGTAGAAAGAGACCTGGCTGTTGCAATAAACCACATATTGAATAGAATCAATGATACCATGCTGATGGAAAAACGGAAAAACTCATCCTGGGACATTCTAATAGATATGTCATATGTAAGGCAGGATTAGTAATTATTTTTCTTAACTCATCTTTCAGAAGTCTCTGTTTGGAGTAGTTTAATACAATAGTAGATAAAGAAGAGTACTTTTTAAAAATTGTTTAAAATATGGAAAATTATTGAAAAAGGGAGAGGTAATATTTGCTCTAAAAAATAAGGGCTGATGGCAGGTGTGGAGGTGATATCTCAACCTTCCAATATGTAGAAAATCCTGAAAAGCAGGGATCCCACTTTATGATTGTGCTTCATGACATTGAAGGCAGGACAGAACCTTGCTGGCTTTAATTGCAGCTGGAAAGGTTTAGGATAAAACAGGAAAACCTTCTGACTCTAAGGATAGCTACAGATAGAAATAGGTCACCAAGAGCTGTGGTATAATCTCCACCATTCAACTTTCTAAGAAAAGGTTAGAAAAACACTCATCAGAGTTTCTCCATTCCTTTAAGGAAGAGGCAAACAGTGGATCCTGCTGGCTTTTCATTCTTTTTACTTTTGTTACAGTCTCAAAGAAACAGAAAGTTGTAATTTAAATTAGCTTTTTTTTTTTTTTTTTTTAGTACTAAATGTTTTAGTGACAGTTTCTGACAGTGACTTGCCTTTCAGAAATTCATGCCCTGGTGGTCTGCTCATTTTAAACAGTAATGTCTGCAGAGGTTAGATCTCTTGCTGACTTTGTTCCATTCTCTCAAGACAGCTTAATGCATCTTTTGATGCCTGCTGGTCTTTGATTCCAAATATTTATCTTCTTTCAGATTTATTCCTGACCACTTTAATTTTACGTTTTACATTTACATTCACAGAACCTCTCTGACACATTCATCAGCTACAGAGTTCAGATGATACTGTTCTTGATGCCTCCCCCTGGCATCATGGAGGCTGCTTTTAACTCTTCATAGGCTTATTTATTACTCAAATACACTATCTAATGCAGTATGTTTGTTCTTTTAATCATTATACTATAATGTAGTTAAATATTTACCGAGTTGATTTTAAGGATTTTATTTTCTAAAATACTTTGCCTTAGATTTAATGGTTTTATGCCTGTGGACACCCATTCTGGAGTTAAGATCACTACACTAATCTTCACTATCTTGCAGCTACTGTGACAGGGAGAGTCAGCTGTAATTACTTCTTAAATCAGATCTCATTTGTTACTTAGGACTAAATCTCTTGCGTACCAGCAAAGCCACCTGCTTGAAGCAGTCCTTTGTGGTAACAAGAATTTGCTACTCTTAGCTGTATCCTTCAGTGGTGTTTGAGCCATTAATCCTGGGTACTTGAAATTATCTATAACTACAAGTTTATTTCTATCTGGACCCTTGTTAGTGCACTTCTTTCACAAGGGTTATTCTTCTACAATAAAATGCACTGAGACTTGAAGCTAGGTAAAAATTGAGTCTATGGCTCATGTTACCAGGTCCCTCTCTTCAGAAATTTTATTAAAACAGTATCCTATTGAAGAGTCAAGATTAAAAAATATATTTGAGACTATGGAATGTGCTTGCTCCATCTGTTTTCTTTTATATTAGAGTTAAAGGAGGAAAAAATCTACCTCCCATTCTCCCCCCATCTGCTGTACCTGTAGACTTGAATTTCCAGGTACATTCACTGATTTTCTCAAACAAGAACCAACATTGTAATTGACATGTCTCTCATGCAGATTTCGTCTACATTTGCTAATACAAGACCTGTGCAGAACTGGGTCACTGATACCACATACAAAATTTGGATTACAAACTGCAAGTAACACAGGCATAGGGTACCCTGTTTATGCCTATGTGTGTTACAGGCATGTAAACAAATATCCTGGTTGAACTTCATCCTACTTTCCCATCCTCTGGTACTTTGTAAACTGCCAGCCCAGGTTCACTGCAAGAAATAGGTGAGAGAGATTATTAGTCCACAAGCTGGAGTCAATGATCCTGATGGGTCCCTTCTAGCTCAGCACATTCTCTGATCCTATCTTTGAACCGTTTAAGTTGAACTACTTTAAAAAACTCATATAAAATGCCTTGGACCTATCACCACACCTGCCATCACAATGTCTCCATTTTTGGAAGATGAACTGAGCAAAAACATGTATGTGGGCAGGGCAGCAGCGCTATCGGCGGCAGCACAGATGCAGGCAGACTTCCCGAGCCAGAAGCGTTTCCTGCACGCAGTGGGCCACAAAAATGAGACTGCAAAGTTGGTTATGCATGAGACATAACTTTCTGTGTAGTCATATATTCTCAATGATGACAAAGACACGATGGTTTTGAGCATCACATCTGGCTCTATGAAAAGAGTTCTGCAAATGCAGATAGGGCAGCTCAGCAGCAAGAAGAGATTTCTTGAATGGGAAGTACAATATTAATGATAATAAGTTCAACCCTTTTTTTTGGTGAGAAGACTAGTGTCTAAGCATGTTTTTGAGCAAGTGGAAGAAACAACTAGTCATACAGAGACCCAAAGTACAGCTCCCCTACTTCAGTGCCCTGGCAGCATTTTGGGACTGGAAGATCAACAGCAAGCAAAGAAATTAAATCACTTAGGATATTAAATTATCTATTATACTAAATATAATTATTTAGGAAATTAAAACAACCATTTTGATAGGAAATGGTAGTAGACTTGGATATATCCTCAGCTGCATCAGGGTCACTGATGGGGAAAAAATTCTCTCCGCTATCCTGGCTGCTGCTGAGATAATGTTTTTTCCTAGCAGCTGGTACAGTACTGGGGTTTGTGTTTAGTATGAGAATAATGTTGACAACACACTGCTGTTTTAAGTGCTGTTGAGAAACAATTACTCTAAATCAAGGGCTTTCCAGTTCCCCAAGCTTTGCTAGTGAACAGGTACACAAGAAGCCAGAAAGGAGCACAGCCAGGACAGCTGACCCAAACTAGACAAAGGGATATTCCATACCACAGAATACCATGCCCAGTACATAATCTAGGTGGAGTTGACAGAAGGAGACAATTACTGCTCAGGGTTGGACTGAATGTTGATCAACAGGTGGCAAGCAATTGTATTGTGCATAATTTGTCTTTCTTGGGTTGTACTTTTATTTGTCTCTCTCTTTGTTGCCAACCTTTATTGTTGTTGTTATTATTATTATATTTTAGTTTATGTTTGAAGTTTAGTGCTTTATGTTTTATTGTAATTATTAAACTGTCCTTATGTAAGTCCATAATTCTCTCCTCCCCATCCCACCAGGGCCAGGGGGCAGTGAGCTGTGTGTTACTTAGTTTCTGGCTGAGGCCAAACCACCACATCCAGGAGTTCAAACATCCATACTCTAGATCAAAAGGGAGGAGTCACTGTGTTGCAAGATTTTTTAACTAACCATGGAAGACAATTCTAAGGTTAGGTGATACATGGAGAAGTGTGGTACCTGGGTGTCCCACAGCTCTCTCCTGGCCATGCTGACACAAGATTATGATCCCCCAAGCTCCCAGCACCCTGAGATCCACAGACTGACCCATAGCACCACCGGGGACTGTGCCTGCACCCTGGCAGTCAAGCTCATGAGCTCATCCATTGGCAATCTTCACTGAGACTTTTTCAGTTACTGATTTAATTACTTTCAAGTGGTTGCTGGCTGTGTGTACTTGTCCACCTCAAAGAAAAATCTTTTCTGTCAGACTTTATTCTACTCATAGCTTTTCTGCATTTCTTTTCTTTTAACATATTTAAGAGTATCTGTCTCCTAATCAGAAGGAACTACATCTCCAGGTTTTTCCTTCCCTACTTAATCTAGCACTGATGATAGTAGGGCATGTCACATACTTAGCCAACAGGGGTTCTCTGGCTTGGGAGAAAGGAGAAGAGAGAGAAGTACATCTGACAGAAGATTCAGAACAGGAGGAAAGAAGCCAAAAATACTTCATAGCAATGACAAGTAGAATCAAATAACTCCCTGAGTTCAAATGTACTTCAGGCAAGACTTGATTTTAGTTTTCAAACTTGGAATAGATTGCGCATAGAAAAGTGTACAGAAGAGAATTATCATTCCCTTAAGGTGGATCATCTCTATACTGGATGACATGATTCTGGGTTTTGGAAAAAACATATTTTTTACCTGGTAGGGGAAGCTCATCATTAAATGTCCTGAAGTCAATTTCCACACTGTGTCCTTGGATATCCTGAACTCCTGGATTGCAGCTGTCACCTGTTACTGTGACAAGAAATAAAGTCTGATGTCTTGAGTAATGTGAGGTAGATTTCACTTTCCCTTCCTAAGCTAAAAGCTCACTTTCACAATGTCTGATACAATGTCATCCAATACACAGAGCTGATATAGTAGCAGGGAGTGGAGTGCATGGGCCCTGTCTAGAGCCACATAAATCCTGTTCAGAGTAAGTGTTTGATTCAGCACCTGAAACATACCTACTTTCTCATAGTAACTGCAACACAGTAATGACGTGAGAAAATCCTGGGAGAACATCAGGTGAGTGAGAAACAGGTGCAATGGAAAGTAGTACAAGGGAAGCTTTGTGTTTCAGGTCTGGAGAAGTTAGGACCACGGCAATCAGAACTGAAGCAATCATTTTTAACACTGGCCTTCCTGAAGGCAGGATTCTTAATCCAATCCTCCTGTGCTGTCTGAGGTTCCCCAGGCTGATGCATTTCCAAAGAGAGAATACTACAGAAGAAATCATTGCTTGAGTCCCTATGGTGTTGTCAATAGATGTTTTCCACAGAATCCAAGTAGGTCAAATACCTCTTGCTTAGGATCATGTGGAACAATGCCGAAGGGGCTTGTTTGCCAAGTACATGATTTCCACTGTGGCTCTGGTCCAGGTTCTTTCTGATCAGTAATGCTACACCATCACCAAATTCTTCAAAGTTGCTGTTGATGGAGTTGAGACAGTTTACAATAAAACCACCAGAAGTAAAAGAGTAAATATGCACCCAAGCCTGCATGTAGTTCTTGGGAAACATTTGAGTTCCATGGCAAAGCAGCACCAAGAGCACAAAGGGAGCACAAAAGAACTGGCAAAAGAGCGTTTGGGCTGGCAAACAAGCTTCATTCAGAAATATGGTTATCTGATACTTGATCTTAAGCAATCCTGAC
Source organism: Cichladusa arquata (assembly GCA_026413545.1). Lineage (NCBI taxonomy): Eukaryota > Metazoa > Chordata > Aves > Passeriformes > Muscicapidae > Cichladusa > Cichladusa arquata. The sequence goes on from JAOTQP010001286.1 coordinate 31,183,973, forward strand.
AGACAAAAATTACTCCTTCATATGTTTATATAAATATTCTCACCACCACCCCCAGCTTCAGTGAGACAGTGTGGTCTTATAGTAGCTCAGCACCTTGTGTCTAAGGGCTAAAGCATTTTTAATCTAAAACAAACTACCCTACCACTGGACTTACAGTTTAGTGAAGCCACCATGTCACTACTGTCTCTGCTGTTTGCAGCTGCTGGCCTCTCGTCTCTCTGTCCAAATGAAACCTATGTGAGTGCTGGCAGAGAGTAGAGAAGGGAACCAATGAAACTGGAGCACGCAGACAGCTGTCTTTCCCTCCCCCTTCACGCCCCCTCTTTTTTTTTTCCCTTTTGTAAAGATATTCGGATGTTGTTCTGTTCAGCATTACAAGCCCCACTGTGCTCTAGAGAGTCATGCTTAAATAGGCTCAAAAATATCAGTCAGTGTGTTAGGTGAAAAGTCAATGACAGCTTAAAGAGCAAACCAGAAGTGATAAAGAATAAGGGAGTTTGGGAGCTTGAAAAGGTAGAGAAAAAAAGGAAAAAAAATGTAAAATACAGGTGGGGATTTGGGGTGAGAGAATATTTTTGAGGTGGAGAAATGGGTGGTTATTAGAACAAGGAAAGAAAGTAGCAAAAAATAATGGGAAAAGCAAGACCCAGGGAATTAAATTCACAGTTGGAGAAAATGAAAATATTAGGAAAACAGAAACAAAACATAGAAGAACTGACAAACAAGAGAGATAGAAAACTGCACATATGGAGGGAGAGAAAGGATAATTAAAGTATCAAAAACAAGGAGCTAAGCTCTTTGTAGTTAAAATATATATGCACTGTGAGAGACACAAAGCAACAGAAGCTCAGCATTAAGTGGATTTTCTTAGTTTGGGCTGTTGTACAAACCAACCACCCTCATGTGATACTATGCCTGAGCTACATCTTGCCAGAAACCTCATATTTCAGTGGGTCTCTGCTCACCCACACATTTCCATGCTGTGCTCTTTTCCTGGGTGATAACACACTTCTAAAGTTCTGAGCCTGAAAGAAAGCAGTGATGAAAGCTATTTGTTTGATTTTTTCCTGCTTCTGATATTTTAGTTTCATAGATCCCTATTAGCAGTTGGGGCTCCTGTGCCAACAGACATACATCCTCAGACCTGATATTTTTTTTTCATATAACTCACCAGATGACTATTGCTGACTTCAATCAAAGCCCATAGAGAACAACCAGTGTAAGGGTGCAAAGGGAAGGTACTGGTTCATGTGGGAACAATGCTGAAAGGGGAAGACTCAGAAAACTTAAGCTGGCAGGAAGAATTTGAGCAAGAGTGTCATTTGGAATTTGGGAAAGAGTAGGTGGTATAGGAGTAACTATGGGTGGTAAAAATAAAAAATTAAAATCATGGTGCCCCTACTGAAACCACCTACACCACCACCATCTTTTTTCTGTCGCTTCTATCACTTGCTGAGTTGAAACAGATTTTACTCTTTGCACCCTAGAGCAAATTTTTCAAAAGCACTGTACCTACAGCCTCAGATGGAAATCCAGTAAAAGGTTAAAAGTTTTCATAGGACTTTAAAGCTCCATCTCTCACTGAAAAAAAAGGAGAGTGACCTTGACAGCACATTTGCCTGTTCTTCATACATCCCCTCTTTCAGGAGGTGCCCCATACTTTGTTTCCCAGAGCTGAGTGCATAGGAAAGCTGTGATGCTCTGAACAGCCTGACCCTACACTCCCTACACCCCACACACTGCCCAGGGGCTGGAGCTCTCATGGAGCTCAGCCCTGGTCCTGTGGTGGAAGTGGCCCAGTCTCCTGCTCATCTGATGACCACTGGATCACCAGCAGGTCCAGTCACTACCTCAGACCTGCTTGGATGTGAGGGATGGTGCCCTGACCAGGCGGGCACTGCCCTGCCTTGGCAGTGGACTCTCTAAGGGGGAAGCCCTACTCTTGCTGCTCCCTGGCACTGACTAGGAGGCACTGGCATTTGGCTGAGCTGTAAACTGTGAGCTACTACCACTTGCTCGTCTGAACACAAATAATTCAGCATTTGTAGGGTCATGATCCCTTCCCAACTGCTGCTGCTGTGAAACAAAAAAAAAAAAAAAAATTGCCATTTAGATAGAACAGGAATTCAAGATGCTTTATGGAATTTATAGATGAAAGAAGGAAGCTTTAATTATGTTCTCGAAAACCACAATAGTGAGATGTGCTTAGAATCCCAGTTCACAACAACTGGGCTGGACAGTTTGGGGAAGCAAGAAGTGAAAATACATTTACACTGTAGAAAACACAGAAGAGACACTCTTAACTATGTTATGTGTGATACCTTTTCTGTGTACCTTTCTTTGGAATGTTGTTAGGAAATGCGCCAATTTCAGGAACACAGTTTTTAATTTCCACTGCTACAGTGGGTGAACTGATAGCCTTTCAAAAGTATGGAGCAATGCTCTGGGGATAAAACCACACCACAGTGACTGACACACAAGAGAATTGACTCTTTAGAAAACAGAAACCTTTAGAACTACAGAACTGTGACGGAGTTCAGAAAATTACCATCTAGACCTGCAGTGGTGGAATCAAATACCCCATGGACCAGCCTGGCACATTCACATCTTAACTTCTCAAAAACTTCCTGTGAAGGGAGTTCCTTTGGCCCAACAATTGGTCTGTTCTGGTGTCTCACCATTACAATAGAACATAACAGAGCAGAGATTAAGAGTATGGCTGTGTTATGTTCGTTGTAGGGACAAACATCATTCACTGCCATGACAATGTAACACTTGAACTTGATCCTTCAATGATCCTTGTGGGTTCCTCCAATCTATTCTGTACTGTGATTTTCTACGTGTGACCTGTGTTTTCTCTCTGTACAATGTCTGGAAACAGACATACCAAGCTTATGTCTATCATTTCCTTACTCTACAATGGTATTTCTACATTTCCTCTCTTCCAGAGGGTTTGCTGGAGGCCTGGAGTAGATTGAGGGGAGGGTGGCCTCCTTCCTTTGAAGGATGAAACTGTTGAACAGCTGGTAAAGAACTGCTTTGGCACTTTACCAGCTGTTCAACAGTTTCAAAGACAGTTTCAAAGAACTGCTTTGGCACTTTTGTCTTTGCCTTATCATAGAATCATAGAGTAGCCTGCATAGGGAGGAAACCTAAAGATCATCTAGTTCCAACCCTTCTGCCATGTGAGGCTCATTCCACTAGACCAGGTTGCTCAGAATTCTATCCAGCCTAGCCTTGAACACTTCCAGGGATGGAGCATCCACAACTCCTCTGGGGAACCTGCTTCAGGGCCTCATCCCCTCCACAGTAAAGAATTTTTTCCTATTGTCTATTCTAAACCTACTCTCAGACTGAAGCCATTCCCCCACTGTCCTATCACTACACTAAATAGTCTCTCTCCATCTTTCTTGTAGACTCCCTTTAGGTACTGGAAGGCAAAAAGTTAACCCTTAAGCCTTCTCTTTTCCAGGCTGAAAAAACCCAAATCTCTCAGCTTTCCCTTGTAGGAGAGGTGCTCCATGCCACTCATCATCATGGAGGCTGGTGATTTTGCACTTGACAAGCAACTTGGGCACATAGCATGGAAAATTTAAACAAAATTTGCACGTGTACCAATTTTATTTTTTTTTTCCAAATCTGCCTAAGGCTTACAGACATGGAGGTGGTTATTGTAGATGTACCATATCTTGCACCACATAGCTGCCACGACCAGCTTCGGCTTGCCCAGCTATCGCTCCGCACCAGTCAGGCTGAGCCGCAGAGAACAGCGGCACAAGCACGGGAGTAAACAACAGCACCACGGCAATTCATCCGGTTTTAATCCCACACCAGCCAGCCTAGCGGAGCACAGGGCGCTGACTGACTCCCGCTTTGTGACTCCGCAGCGAGGCCGAGCGCTGACGGCCCGGGCCGGACCCGCCCCGAAGGCACCTGCCGGCCACCGCCGCCGCGCATGCGCGCCCATCGCCACCGCCAGCCCGGAACTACATATCCCGGCGTGCCGCGCGCGCCCGCCGCTGCGGCCCAGCCAATGGGGAGGGAGGAAGCAGTTCCCGCCTCCACGCAGCAGGTGTGGACGCCATCCCGGAGCCACCCTTCCCCCGCCCGCAGGCAGAGGGCTGGCGCGGGAGGCTCTTACAAGGGAGCACAGCGGCGGCAGAGCGAACAGGCCCTGGTTTCCCAATGGGAGCCGCAGGGGTGTCTCCTCCCCGCTCCCTGGACAGCCGGGGAAGCGGGAGCGGCGGCCGCACCTCAGGGGGAGCGGCGGCTCGGGGGCTTCCCGCGCGCTGTCAGTTACGAGCGCGCGAGGCGGGCGGGCGCCACCGGGTTGGCCGGCGGCCGCGCGCGGCCCCGCCCGCCCCCTCGCCGGATTCGCTGGCGACCGGGACGCGCGCGCCGTCCATCATCGGCCCGAGCCGCGGCGGGACCCGGGGCTGAGGGCTCGACCGGGCCCCGCCCCGCCC
>JAOTQP010001286.1:31197560-31217338 GCA_026413545.1 Cichladusa arquata
ATTATAAATCTTAGAGTAATTTTGTTACATGATGATGGAGGTGTTTGCCCCATACAAAAGTGAATTAGATGATTTTGTTTTAAAACAGTGAAAAATATTGTTTGTATTTTTTGTTTTGTATTTGTTGTCATACTTGTTCTAAGAGATTTTACTTGCTTTAAACAAAAGTCATCAGATTCCATCACTTTGCAGCACGAGTTCAAGCCGTTTTCTTGACGATGAGTGGTGACATGGCCTGAATTATGGGGAATTTGGAGTTCATCCACCCAAAATAACCTGGAGCAAAAAAAATATAATGAGCCTTGCCATTCTGTTTCATACTCTGTAGTAATGTGAGGTACTAAGGCATTTCTCTCTTTGGCCAGATACTTTCACATCACTGTGACTAGCAGTTATGCAATTTGTCAGTACCTTGAGGTCTCCTGATTTCTTGTGCATTTTTCCACTTGTCTGTGTCCAGGTTCAGCCTGTCTTCAAGGCTTTTTCTTCGCTTTCCCCCTTTATTGACTCTTCTTGTGTGACAGTCACTAGTTTTAGGACTTGCAGTTCAGAGACTCAATATATTGTTTAGACATGACTCTCATTCTCGGTTCAAAGTTTGGTGAGGACTTCGAAGCATTCTACCCAATTATTTAAACAGGAAAAGTATGGATTAGATTACCTGTATGTCACGCAGTGACTGGAAAAAGGGAAACATCACACCAGTTTTTAAAAAGGTAGTAATGAGTAGGCCTCTACCAACCAGTCAGTCTCATTTCTGTGTCAGGTATGATCATGGAACAATCTCCTGCCAGCTATGTCCAGGCATATGGTTACAGAGGTGGTTAGAAACAGCCAACATGTTGTCCCACGGAGGGCAGATAGTGCCTGACTAATCCAGTGGCCTTCTGTGGTGGAGTGACTGTATCGGTAGGTAACGGAAGAGCTGCTGATATAGTCTACTTCATCTGCCATGACTTATGTAAGGATTTTTGTCATAGTCCCTCGCAGTAGCCTTGGATAGATATGGATTTTATGGATGATAGGGAAGTGGCTGGGTGGCCACATTCAGAGTTGCCATCCATGGTTCAATCTCCAAATACAGATCAGTAATCAATGATATATAATAATGTGACCGGTACTGTCAGTATCTTTACTAATGATGTTGTGGGATTGTGTGCAGCCTTGGCAGATTTGCAGATGGCACCAGAGTGAGTGGTGCAGTTGATGTGCTTGAGGGAAAGGATGCCATGCAGAGGGGTCTTGGCAGGATTGAGAAGTGGGTCAGTGTGAACCTCATTTTACTTCAGCAAGGCTGAGTGAAAGGTCCTGCACCTGTGGGGGAGCAATCCCTAATCTCCGTGTAGATTGCATGTTGAAGTAATGGATTGAGAGCAGTTCTGTGGAGAAAGACTTGGGGATTATTAGTAGATGAAAAATGGGATATGCACTGGCAATGTACACTTGCAGCCCAGGAAGCCTATTGTATCCTGAGCTACATGAAAACCAACAAGGCCAGAAGTTCAAGGGATGTGATTCCCTCTTTGCCACTGTTGTAACACCCCATCCATAGTAGTGTGTCCTGTGCTGGATCCCCACTAGAAGACAGACATGGATCTATTAGAGCTGGTACAGAAGAGGGCCATGGAAATGGTCAGAGACCTGAAACACATCTTGTATGAAGACAAGTTGAGAGAGTTGGGATTGTTCAAACTGGTGAAAAGAAGGCTCCCAGAGCCTTCCAGATGTGTATCAGGATCCTGTCAGAATGACAGACTTTTTACCAAAACCCGCCTGCAGTAACAGCAGAAGGGGCAGCAGTTTTAAGCTGAAAAGGAGTAGGTTTAGATTGAGGAAAATATGCTTTACTCTGAGGGTGGTGAGACACTGGAACAGGTTTTCCAGAGAGGTTGTAGATGCCCGATCCCTAGAAGTGTTCAAGGTGAAGTTGGGTAGGTCTTTGAGCAGTGTGATCTAGCTGAAGATATCCCTACCCATGGCAGGGGGATCAGAACTACATGATCTTTAAAGATGTTTAAAAATGTTTTGTGACCCAAAACATTCTATGGTTCTATGAATGTAAGAATCAAAAGTGTTTCTGACCCTATCTCATGCTGACTGCAGGTGATGCATACAAGAGCAGTGCTCAGATTCTCTTCCCTCATTCAGTCATCTGCATTTTCCTGAACCAAAAGTGGGAATTTTTTTAAAAAAGCAAGTTTAATAGTTATTTATGGATTTCTTTTCTCTGAATTTGTCTTTTCTGAGTCTACCTAATTTTTTTTATGCATTTGGCTGCAATATATTGTGTTTTAATTGTTGCATAAGACATGTTTTTATTTAAAGTTCTGAAGTTCCTCTGTCATGAAATGAAAATTAAAATTACCTGCTTAATCTTCATAATATTCACAGTCTCCTATTATTCTCTATTACATATGCTAGATTTTGAGGGAGGCAAAGGTGTTTAGTCTGAGGTCCTGGAATACTACACTTTCATTGTTGAATGAAAGAAAATGCATTTTTGTGGTAACAAATCCTGTGGGGCTCCTCTCGTGTTAATGTAATAGTGAGTATGTCTAGAAACAGAACTCACTGGGTAGTGTAGCTAAGCAAGAAGGGATTCCTGTGGGTGGTAAGAAGTTGAAAAAGGTTTAGAATAGCCACATTGCATACAAGAAGACTGGCAAATATAAACACTAAAGGAGGAAGTCAAAGGAGCTGAAGAAACAAAAACAAAAAAGAAACAAACAAAAAAAGATGTCTCTCTCGGTTTTTTACTTCATAGTATGTGACTTGGCATTCTGAGAGTTTAGATGGGAGGAGTATAGAAATGTAGCATACTTTTTCCAAAGTTATGGAAGGTCACAACTGTTCTCAGGCTGCCTTGAGCTGAGAATTGTTGCAGAACCACAGTGTCTTAAATATTACACTACTGGCATCCTTTTCAAATGTTTCAAAGTAATTACAGGAGAAGCATTTAGTCTCCTAATGACGAAATTGCTTTTGTTATGGGATTTTCTTAAACTGGAATTCAATACACTGGCAGAAACAGTTTGACAACAAACTGCAATTGAAAACAAACTGCAATGGAAAACAAACATTTGCCATGGTGATGGTAGCATAAAATAAAAGTGTCAATATACTGGTTCTAAACTTGATGCCTAAGGAATGTGCAATCTACCTGTTCAGATAAATTGCCAGTGGAGAATAACCTGGTAAATATGCCTCAGTAAAATGAGTCTTTTTTGCCTGACCTGTGAGTAGCAAGGCATGACTTGATCAATACTTCTAAAATAAAGTGGGAAGAGGAAGCATTTCAAGTACCAACTTTGCTCATGATTGCCAGGTAAAATAGGCTTACAATGAGCTATTTTTATGCTATAAACTTCAAGAACAAAATGTAAGCCTTAAAGTCTTCAAAGAAGAATGTCACTAAAGCTGTATTTCCATATTAGATTGTGTCATATATACAGATACACTCTTGAGAATATTGGGGCTTGCCATCCCCTCTCTTAATCCCTATTGTCAGAAATCAGAGCATATAGAACAGGAAAAGAAATGGCTGAGCTTTCTTGTTCATAAAATGCCAAGCAAGTGAATGGAGTGATATGGCACATCTTCAACAACTTGTTAGTATTTTTTTCTTTTTTAAAGCATACTTAGATCTGCACTAAGCCAACCTTCTTGTTCTTCCGTTATCACCTTGTGCAAGAGAAAGACAAGATGCATGTTCAAAATTTAATTTCGACAGCTTCCTCACTGTAACTTAAATTTTAAAGTAACTTTAATTTAAAACTTAACTAAAATCATATGACTTTGTATCTGGTAGATGAAATAATTTCTTACTGTTATAATATATTTAACAACCTCTTTAGTAGCAGTGGTGATCATTGGAAAAGCTAACTATATGGAATGGGATGTTGTGTCCTAAGAGGAGTATCAGTTTCAAGTGAAACAGTGTTACTATTGAGGGTTGCCCTGTGGAGAGCCAAGAGTTGGACTCCATGATGCTTGTGGGTCCCTTCCAACTCAGGATGTTATATGATTATTGAAAAATAATTCTTTTTTTTAGTGGTCATTGATTTTTAATGGCTAATTTAGTTAATAAAAATAGCTTGATTTACATGCTATAGCATAATAGCTTTAGAAGTAGTCAGGACTGTATAATGAAGTATCATTTTAAAAATTAATATTTTACTCTAGTTATGACAGTTTCATCAAAACAGTAGCTCTGGACATCTGCAGTCTCTTGAGAAATGTAGCATCAGGGCACATGGATAGTTTAGTTTGGAGTATGGTTATGCAGCTACAGTGATTTCTGTATGCATCTGTTGCTAACAGTAGAGTATCCACTGATGTCTAATGCTGCTGAGAGTTGATAACACTCATATACCTTGATATCAGCTGGACATTGGGAAAACTGTATCACGCCAACGTACATATTTAATCTTCATAGATTTGCAGACTACTATTACTTTGTTGTAAAGAGAGAATTATCAGTTAATATCTTCCTGCCAGAAAACCCCTTGGGATACATGTTAAGTACAAGCCTGAGTTTCCTTAATTATGGTTTCAAGTGATGATGTGACCACTTTTCCCTTGAGAAAAATATTGAAGTTTAAGAAATACAGACCTTGGTCTTCTTATTTCTTTGGTCATCAGGAAGTAACTGACAAAAGTGTGAAGCTTTTCAGTTTGTTCTGATCATAAAAACAAGACTCAGTAAACAGTTTTGCAGGTTTAACAGTGTTTCAGAAAATGTCAGAACTTTTATGGGTTTGGATCTTACAGATTTATGTGGCCCTTCTTTTGTGATTCTATAATATGTAGTTTTGTTGGTCCTTGCCTGATGAAGGCTATAACAAAGTTTCAGTTTTTACATCTTTAATAAACAGGTCACTTTTAATATTGGCCAGCCTGTTCTTCCATAGACTGTTAATAAAACCAAAGGTTGTGGCTAATGTTTAGTTTTGCTGTGTAAGATCTTTAACAATGTTTTATGAATCTTGTTTTTTTCCTTACAGTATCCTTTAAATTCCTTTTAATCACCTTGCCTTTATTTTTTTTTTTTGCATATTTACTTTTATCTTGTTCAACATAACATTTCATATAGCCAAAATGTTTACTTCAAGGAAATTAATGAACCTTCTAGTCAAGTGTAAAATATTTAAGCCAGCTAAAGCATAGTCAAAATCCCATAAGACCCACCAGAAAAGCTCCCAGCCCTACCTCCCAAAATCCAAATAGAGTACTGTAATCTTAGCTTCTATTTTTTCATGTTAGCCTACTTCTGTCCTTTCAAGATTCAGTAATTACTACTTCATAGCAATATTCATAAATTGAATGGAGATGCAGAAAACGACACCTTCTGAGTGTGTGTTTTTGTTGCCATATGGCAGATGTGTGTAAGATAGACATTTGATTTTTGTTTTGTTTTGGAATTTTTTTTTCATTTCAGTTTGTCAGGTATTGAGCTCCTCTAGTCAGATTGCAAAGATGGACAGTCCACAGGTTTCTTTCTAGTTTAAGAGTTAGGGGAAAGAGTTAAAGGAAAGAACTGGGCCACATTCTGTTGTGGCTATAAGCTGTAGAATAATCTGAAAATTGGGACAAGGGAATGGAGGAGAGGAAGATGTTCCATAAAAGTAAATCTGAGAATCTCAATTTCTTACATCTGCTGCTAGTTTCCATGCAATGTGTCTGATACTTTGCAGCACAGCTGGTGCTTGAGTTTTCAGCTGTTGCTCTAAGTTTCAGCGTGCAGAAAATTACTTGTGTTCATCTGCGGAGAAGTGTTCTTGAACACTCACCCTAAATATACTTTTCTTTTTAACAATTCATTCAATAATGATGTAAATGAGGTTTTTTTGGAAGGATCTCTTTTCATTAGTATAACAAGTTACTTTTCTGATTCCATCTCCGCTTTAGAATACTTAATAAATAGACTGTGTTTTCTTTTCATTTGAATAGACAGTATCCAGAACAACCAGAGACATTACTTTGCTTTAACTGAAACCACCAGTTGGTTGTTCAAGACTAAATTTTGTGAAATTGTAGCTCTGTATTTGATTTTCATATTGGTTTTGTATGGGTCTTTCTGTGTTGTATTTGTGGTAGCTCTCCTATTTTTAATAAATTAATAAAAAGTAAACTTGCTTTCAGTTTAATGAAAAGTTCTACCAGCTGGGAAAGCTTATTTTCTGGCTCAAAGTGCTGAATTGCCCTCAGGTTGTCCTAAAGTGCTTGGGTAAAGCCTTACATTTTTGAAAAATCATTGAAGTAATATGGTGAAACTTCTGGGGCATTGGTTTAATTTTATGTTACCAATATGATTCTTGCACTAAAGGAAACAAAGTTGGTTTTTTTTTTTCTAAGATGCTTAAACCCTTCAAACTTTATTACCTTAAATTTCACTCTTGAAGCAGTATTTTCAACAGAAGTTAAGCATAGTTATGGTCTTCAGTAATTTTTTAACATTCTGTGACTTAAAATGCTTTTGAAGAAGGGTATAACAAGTTCTTACAAACTTGGACAAAGTTAGCCATGGACAAAAGATAGAAACTTGATGCTGCAGTTTGCACTGGAAACTTTCTGCTTGTTGTAGCATCTGGACACAATGCCGTGATTTGTGATGACCCTTGTAGTAGTTGGGTGAATCCAATTCCTCTCCTTACCCTGAACTGATCTTCTCCATAGAATGTGTGGGTCCCTTGTATCAATGCTTGCAGTTTCTGTTCTGGGGAATTCTTCTTTTGTCACATATTGTTTCTTCATAAATCTTTATTAACCACTGCTTAGAAGAGAGAGCAGAACTGTCAGCATACTGCATCATCTTCTGTGTAGATATTTAAATTCAGTGCGGTCTTTACATATATGTAATTTCTAAATATGATCGTGTTTCTTTTTTCAGCATGAAATCTCCTTCATAGTAGATTTTTTTTTTAAAAAATAGGATCTCTAACTATATTAACACATAATTTTAAATAATATTTAAATCTTGGCTATATCTTAAAGCATTATATTCTATTCTATTATGTAGGCATGTTGTTGTAAGTATAATGTAATATAAATAAATATATAAACTCTATAGATACTATCTTAGTATAAATTACGCATTTGTCTTTGTGGAAGAATAATATTAAAGGGTATTTTCAAGCTTACAGTACCTGGTGTATGCAGGGCAAGAGCAGATGACAAACTTCTTTTTTCCCATTGCTTTGTATCATTGAGTTTTTAATTGGTGAGTTGCTGCATCAGCTCTGATGCCTGTAGAGCTTTGGAACTCTGCAAATTATCTTGTAGTATGCATTGAATTATGGATTCTAACTGCAACATTCTCTTTGCTTTTTAGAATTTGCAGTTGAACAAGTGTTCTTTTTTTGCAGCGTTAGCCACTGTGGCTCTAGGTACATTTTGCAAAGTGTTGCTCAGATTATGAAGTAAGGTGTACCCAACTACTCTGTCACCAATAACTCTGTCATTGATGCTCTCATCTTTTGGCTGCTAAACATTGGCTGCACAGCAGCAACAGGAAATACATAATTGTTTTTCTGAGGAGCTGTGTGCCAGAACTCAGAAGTATCCTTTTCTTAGTCTTAAATTTCTCTGCTTTCCAAGATCCAATTTTCTAATACTTGCTCTCATGATTTCTGTAGATCAATAAAGTCCTTTTCTTTCTGCCCTCTTCGCCTCAGTTGTCTTTTGTGCCTGCTACTTCAGGTGTACAAGAGTAGGGAAGCAGGTGTAGTGTGTGATAAAAGGAAGCTTGGTTTAACTTATAATGGATGGCCAAGCCTAATAACCAGTGGTAGATCACTCTGTAGAAAAGTACTTTTTTAGGTACCGTGCATTAGCTTTCTCAAATCATTCAAGTGCTGTTAAGGTTTTGCAAATTAATTTTTAACTGAAAATGTGATTGATGTGTGTGTGTGTATTATTTGGTTTGATGGTAATTACTTAAAGTTGTTGAATTTTCTTGCATGAATGTGTTGCAAACTCAGTATGGGAAAGTATATGTGAGTTTTACCTGCTAAGATGCAATTTTACTGTAAAATTGGAAAGCTGAGCAAGTGATGCTGAAGAATAAAGGATATGCAGTCATTTATCTTGACAGTCCTGTATCTTGTGTTGATAAGTATTGCATTTACTTAATGGCTTAAATGGAAAGTGACTAAGTTCATGCAGGTTCTTTTATTTGAGAAACTTTAAAAATTTCTATTCATTCATAATCATATTTTAAATATTGCAATCAGTGAGACTTCTGTTGCACTGGATTTGTAGAGTAAATACTATAACAGGTTTCCTTGCTGTATGCATTTTGTCCTATGGTCGAGTAAGTGGTTACTATCCAATAGCAAGAGAGAACTTAGGCCTGAGAGGAAATGAAATGCAATTGAGTATCAATGTTATTTTGTATCAATGTTATTTTGTAACATTTGGCTGTAACTTAACTTTATATCCTGACAGTGTGTATAATAAAGCTCAGACATATGCAAATTCAGCAATGGTTTTTTTTGAATCAAGATATTTCACAATTTTAGAAATCATTATTAGAGAAATCACGGGAACTTGAGAAAACTTTCTCTGTTCCAAAAGCAGGTGTTAGTGTGTGGTGACTGCTTTCGCAGCTTGTACAGACTAGCATAGATGAACTGAAGTGTGACTTTGTTCCCTCCCATAGTGATTTGTTTAGATCTCTTTTTGAAACCTGTGCTGAAACATGAGACCTGTTGTTACTGAAGGGTTTGATTATGAATGGTGAAGTGTAGTGATATCAGGTCTTGTGGTTTGGAGTGTGTCAGGAAGAAACAATTTCAAGTGATCTCCTGATTATAGCAACATTTCTGGAAAGCTTTAAATAGCACTTAATGCCCTAGAAGGACATTCAAAGGAATATTTTTAATAAGCCCTTTTTTCTCCATCTAGAAAGTGTCAAGAGATCATTCTGTTCCTGTATGGGTAACATTATCTCAACCACCTGTTTCTAGAGTAAGCAGATTTGTTTGGTTGGTTTGGAGGTTTTTTTCAAATAAGCCAATTTAGACCTAGATCCTCTCAACTGAAAAATCCTCTCTGTTTTAAACTTTTAGAAGTTGCACTCATTTAATTTAGTAGGCTGCTGACAAACTCATATCAATATTAAGTTTTCTCAGTATATTTTCTATGGTAAAGGTGCTTTAAGAAATAATTAAATTGTCTTATCTTCCCTTTATATTCCCTTTATTTTTCTTACTCTTTAATAAGCACAAGTGATGTAAAAGTTAAAGCCCCTAGTGATCCATAGAATTCTAGTATATAGTTTAAAAAAACATCCCATACAACTCCAGACTATAGCAGAGTCACTTTGAGATTTTGGGCATGTTCTGTCAGTTGCTTTGTGAAATTTTTCTGGTTTTTCTTTAGGATAAAATATATTTCAACTGGTCTAAAATACACACCTATTATTCTCAATGAACAAAGACTTTTATGTTTAACAGCTTTAAAATGAGAATAGATGCATTTCTACCCTGTGTATTACTAGTGTGCTAGCTTGTTGGGGTGTTCTCTCAGGAGTTCAAAACAAAAATTAAGTCCAGTAATTACATTATTAAACCTCCCAGTGTTTTCTCATAGCTGCATAAATCTCTGACAATGAATATTTATCTTGTACGTGTGCTTTCTTCAGTAACTCTTTTACCTCAAAAAAATTGATTTGCTTATTATATGTTGTGTCCTGGCTCTTCAAATAAGGCAATCCGTGTATTTTGAGAGCTTCAGAACCTTCTGTTCTGAATTTAGTAAGTGGAATTCAAGGGAAGGGAGTTTAAAATAGTGACTCCATGACATTAATTTAAAGAAGAAAAATCAGCATACATATTAGAAAATGTTGTAACTAGTTAATGCTATCTAAAGAGCAGTCATCTAATTACTGTTTAATTGAAACCATGTGGGGCATGTAATTGTCTGCCTGAGCAACCTTACTTAGCATTGTCCCCTTTGTATTTTTATTGTCATTTTTATGGTTATTGTGAAGAATTTCTACTCAAATGTGTCACTGCATTATGTTTAATGAATAGATTAAGGTTGTAGCTCAGTAGTGTGTATCCTGTCTTCCAAGATATGCCATGTCCTCATATGGGAGAAGGAAAGTTCAGAAAGGTACAGCAATGGTACTTGATATTCTGAAAGAGTGTCAGAAGACCCTTGTGTAGTTGCTGATTATTAGTGGCTGGCCTCTTTTTTCCTCTGCCTTCACTCAGAGTCAGGATTGAAGCACGAGAGACAGGATTTTTGTGTTCAGACTCAGTTGTTTATTAATTCTTATCTAAAGTACAGTGAGTTCTACAGCACCTCTAGCTAACAAGCTAAAAGCAAGAAAATGGAGCTGTATCTTGCTTGTTACAAGGTTTTTCAAGGCCTAACTATCCAATTAAAAACTAGCATCTATATTATTTATACTTTTGACCCAATGACCAAGCACCTGTGACTCACAATGTGGTACTTTCTATCCAGCTGAAAACTACTACCTGAAATCAGGAAGAAGAAGCCACTGCCCAAGAACCTCCATCTTGTCCCATACTTACTATGTTCTAAAACCCCAAATTCCAAACCCTTCACCATGTGATATTACACACTTCTATTCAAACTACACACCAGTGATTCCAGCTCCATCACTCAAATTTGAAAACTTTCTCTAAGGCCTCAAGTCAAAAGCAGTGTTCTCCTGAGGGCCAGTGCCAGAAAGCACAGAAAGTTCAAAACTCCCAGGCCTCAGGGTTCCAACAGCTCATCTCATTACTTGGACAGTGAAGGTTGGAATCAGCAAAATATATTGGATTTTTTAAAATGCTGAACAGGCTTCTCTATAAATGTGGATTGGTCATATCCTAGAATTATATCCTGAATATTAACCAGTAATCATGGAATGAGTAAAAGAGGAGTCCTCCTTAGGATTCTAGTGCCCCAATTCACATCTTGCTTGAAAAGCCTTGGTTTGGCAGCTGTCTTTATTTAGGGTAAATTTAGGGAGGAAACTTTTGAAGGGGTCTCTTTAGAAAGTAGATTTAAGCAATCCCAACCAGTTCAGGAAGTAAATTTTCTTCAAGAGAAGTGGAAAAGCTGTTTATTTAATGAGCAAAGTACTCACAAACATGGAGAAATTAATAATATTAAATAATAAAACTTCTCAGTGCTCTGAACAGATGAGAGATTCAGAATCCAAAGTCTTTTTTGTAAGTATGGCTTTTTTCAGGTTAGGAGCTGACAAGGCAGCATCCAGGGGGTGGGCAGGGAGCCTCTTCACACCGGGGTTTGCTGGCATGGTCAGTGTTGGTCTGCTGGACCAGAGCAGAGTTGAACAGTTCCTCTGAAGAAGCCACAGTCTAGAGAAAAACCTTTTGTCTTGGCTAATGAACTAGAAGCCAGTTTAAAAGTAAAGAAAGACTCTCCGTTTTCTCTTCCCAGCTACAGGGCTGCGAACTCCGAGAGCACTCTGAGAGTTTTATTTTTCTTTTGCTGCCTGTGCTAAGCAGCACAGTCCATGAGAAAAGGAATTTCAGGGGAGTAAAAGTGAAGCTTCTGCAGATAAACAGTGTGCATCTTCTCCCTTGTCACTCGCTCTGTCTCTCTGGGCCTAATTTAGAGCTGCAGGGCCCATTTCTGAGCAAAAATACAGATGATGGGGATACCAGGATACCACGTCATAAAATCACCTCAGGACACCAGCCCAGGGAGAGGTTGCATCAAAACTTTAATATCAATTCAAGAAAATCAGAGAGAAAGAGATAATCATCCTCTTCAACTGAGTTCTGACCCACAGACTGTTTAGGTCTCACGACTTCTTTGCTCCAGTTGGACTTTGTGACATAGATGAAGTCATCCTTCTAACAGACTGTAGTAAAAAAGTGTAATTCTTAACAATGTACTCAAAAACATGGCTGATAAAGAAAATGGAATAGGAGGCTGCAGGAGGCCATAATATCTGTTATATCTTTAACTTCTGTAGTAACCATTCACAGACCCTTTATTTATAGTGCTACTCTGAAGTAAAGGAGTCTTCACCTTGGGTATGTTTAACAGATGGAGAGTGGATGGTGCTCTGAAAGGACTGCACATTGAGCAAGTTCTTCCTTTTCATTTACCTTTGACTCACCAGAAGTGCAACTGGTTTTTATCACAAGCAATCATATTGTCATATTAATATTGTCATATTAGGATAAGCATTAGATATATAAAAAAAAGATTAGTCTTTATTTCACTCTGGCTGTTTATAGCACTCAGTGTTCCAGCAGCTCAACAGCCCGACAAAGAGTTGCCAGAGGACTAGCACTTTTTTTGAAAGCTCTAGTATCCTCTTCAGCCACTGTTAGACCAAAGTACTTGATATTACTATTTGCATTTATATCATGATGTTCTTCTTACCCTATCATATTCTTCCTCAAGGATTATCAGGAGTGCTTTTCTTTCCCATTAAAGCATGGGAAATATATATATTTCCAGTACATTGCTATTCTGAAAAGAGAGACTTGGTTTTATCCTAAACATATGGGGCCTCTGCACTCAAGGTTAAGCCTGTAATTATTTTTCCTTTGCTGCTGATACTAGAATCCTTTTAGATTTTTTGTTTGGTTGGTTGGTTTTGGTTTTTTTTTCACTGTCTGTCCAACAGTAAGTGGAGTTCAAACACTATCTCTTATGGGCTTGTCCTTGTTCTTTTCAGAGAACTGAAAACACTCTGTGTCTCTCAGTACTTGTAGCCTTCTTAAGAAGACAAGGAATTAATGTTTCTTCATATCTAAGCAGATTAGATACAACTTCCAGGCATAAACTAAGGGAAATAACTGGGAAAATTTGGTCAGTGCTTCAGGTGAAAATAACCTGGTACTGACCTAGGCAGAAACCAGATTTTTTCTATTTCCTGTAGCCAGCATGGCCTTTAGATGACAAGTCACTTTGGGAGGTTCTCGGTATGTGATGTTCCTCAGTCCTAACTTATGTGCATGTGTGTGGTGGTGTTGGGTGGTGTGTGTTAGGTTTCATCTCTGATTTGTAGTATGGTGTTACACAAGATAGTCTGTCCAAGAGTCTATTGCCCCTCAGCAATCATGTGAATGAAGTAGTCATCGTCCCATGCTGGGCTGTGTGTCAACTCACTCAGTAGCTGGGCACTTTAGGCTTCAGAGAGAGAGAGAGAGCGTTCTTCTTATACCCATTGCTGGTGTCTGTTATGGATGCTACAGAAGTCATTAAAACCCATTCAGATATCTCTGAATCCTGTTCTCCCCGGGGAATTTCTACATTTTAAATTAATTTTTCAATACTGAGGACTCTAATGTCTTAAAATATTTTATTCTGCTCTAAAGAATTCTGGTTGCCTGTTACACTCTCTAAATAAGGAGGTAGTATTTCTTTTAATTTCACAGTTGTATGAAGGCAGTGAATTTTTGAAAATGGCAGCATCTAATTATATTTTGTTCCATTCCTGTTACTAGGAGGGCTGGCATTCAGTGTTGTCATATTGTGACTGGAAGTTGTATCTTTGTGTCAGATTTAGTTTAGTACATGTATTTTCTAAGTCTGTATTTTAAAACAAACATAACATTACTTTGTTGTTCAAGAAACTACCCTTCTTACCTGTGTTGGAATACTTTCTTTTGCTTTAATATCAAGCCAGTAATGCAGATTTCCGTAGATCAAGAAAGCCAATGAGATAATGGACTTATGCAATGAAGCTGATTTCTTTGTTCATCAAGTCAGTCTTAGAATTTTATTTGGTCCCTTCCCTGGGGAAGCTGTTCTGGCGAAGTCTTGCCCTCGAGATCTTTCATCATCTTGGTCCCCTCCTCTGGACACACTCTAACAGTTTGATGTTGTTCTTACATCAAGGCACCCCAACCAGCACTCAGTGCTCTAGATAAGGCTGCACCAGTGCAGAGCAGGACAGTCACTTCCCTCACTGGGCTCACTGCACTCTGCTGGATGCACCCCAGGGTACTGCTGGCCCTTTTGGCTGCCAGGGCACACTATTGGCTCATCTACAGCTTGCCATCAACCCAAACACCAGATCTCTTTCACCAGGGCTGCTCTTGCTTCTTGTCCCCCCATTTATACATCTAACCAGGATTACCCCATCCTGAGTAGAGAATCCTGCAAAACAACAGTCTCAAGAAAGCTTTGGTATATTAGCTTGTTCAAGTCTAGTCATAAGTTTCTTTTTCATTCAAAAGTTCCTTTCTGGCTCGATGTTGATTCAAGAAAGATTGTAAAGAGAAGTGATAATTCTATAAGTGCCATAAAGCAACTTCTTAATTAGCTAATGGTAGTTTTCTGAATGCAGATATAGTTCAAAGGTTCTTAGAGAGACATTAATTGGCAATTGACTGAACAATATTTCTGTGTAAGATTTTGCATGTCTCAGCTTTTAAGAAAAAGAATGCATTTGTTAAACTAGTTAATTTTTCTTAGTGTCAGTCAGTAATTTGCAATCTTGTGCTGTTTTAATAACAAATTACATTAAACTAACAGGTAGGTAGTGCTTTAGGAAAATGGCTGGATTTAACATTTTGTTTGTGGCTTCCCTTAACATTAGGTGGATTTTTGTCCACCTAATGTAAATGTATGAAGTTTATTTGTGCATTTCACTTATTGAAATTACTAATAAAAGATACAATTTTTATTTTACAGGTCAACAGCAAGGACAGGATGGAGTAAAAGTACAGCAAGCCACAATAGCTCCTGTAACCGTAGCAGTAGGTGGCATTGCTAATGCAGCAATTGGTGCTGTTAGTCCCGATCAGATAACACAAGTGCAGCTTCAACAAGCTCAACAAGCTTCTGACCAGGAAGTGCAGCCTGGCAAGAGACTGAGAAGAGTTGCCTGCTCATGTCCTAATTGCAGAGAGGGAGAAGGAAGGTAAATGTAACTTTTATCAGTATATATTTAAGCATCTTTGTCACAGCTTGCCTCATTTGGGAATGAGATTCTCCTATATTGCCTAGATTTTTAATGCTTTCTATTAGAAAGTACATTTGTGTGGGCTTTTTTAGACAGGGTTTAAAATTGCCACTATTAGCATGAAGTGTTTCTCCTAATAGCTGGTAATGTTTTAGAATATAACTACTTAGCTGTTTAAATATAATCTTTTTAGAGGCAGCAATGAGCCAGGAAAAAAGAAACAGCATATCTGCCATATTGAAGGGTGTGGAAAAGTTTATGGCAAGACATCTCATCTTCGGGCACATCTGCGCTGGCATACCGGTGAAAGACCATTTGTCTGCAACTGGATTTTTTGTGGCAAGCGATTCACAAGGAGTGATGAGTTACAGAGGCATAGAAGAACCCACACAGGTTGGTCATCCCTCTCTGTAGCCACTGTACAGCAAGTCTAAATTGTAGTGGCCATAGTTAAACAATGGTATCAAGGTTCTCACTTACTAACTTAGCTGAAAATTACCCTTAAATGTAAATAAAATAACTTTAAAACAAGGAAGTGGTAGATTCCAGTTTTCATTAATTTAGGCTGACTGTGAAGTCATATAAATAAAAAGGGATCTGTTTCAACTGTTCTTTTGTATGTTGGCTAGAAAAAGATGGCCATTTCATCATAGGTAGCTGATGTACATTAGCTAGTGCCTGATCTAAATATAATAAATTTAGGTCAGGCATGTAGGATTGGCCATGGACCAGGGTTATTGTTTCCTCCCTTGGATTAGCTCAGTCCTTAAGAAATTTATTAACCTAGTCCATACACTAGATTTGGTCTTCTTGGGAAATTTCCTAGAGTTTCAAGTGGGAACTGATAAAGTAAATTCTCTTAACAGTTCAGAATGGAAAAGTTGGCCTTTTAAAAGCTGAAAATTGTATCAGCCTTTATATTTTTTGGCCCAGTAAAGTGTCTCCCCCTCCCTGTCTCTCCTCCCCCAGTTTACAGCACCTGATGTCTAAGCACCAATTGCATTTGAACAGTGACAGGATCTTTTTGGTAAACTGAATTCATCTCCCTTAATATAGATTCCATGCATCGTCATGGAACATTGGAATTCATGTTTCTGAATTTTCTTCCCATCACTTTAAATAACAAAAGTATTCTTAAAGAATGCTATCAAGTTGTTCTTTGAGTGCTTTTACCTCCCTCGCTCTGGTAGGTTTATGGAAGTTTATGAAAATTCTCTGGTGTCCTCAAAATTCAAACTTCTCGCCAGATAATCACAATGTAGCAAATACTTGTTGAGAACATGTTAGTAGTGAAGAGTATGTGGCCAAAAGCCTGTGACTGAACAGAACACACCTGAAAATGAATCAGATGGAAAATAAAATGTATCCTTTTCAAGACACTTTGAATGTTGATTAGAATACGGTGAGATTCAGATGATCAAGCAGTGTTCAGTGCTCTCTTTCAGTAACATTTTGGTTTTCTTCTTCTTTTAAAAAAGGTGAAAAGAGATTTGAGTGCCCAGAATGTTCTAAAAGGTTTATGCGAAGTGACCATCTCTCGAAACACGTGAAAACTCATCAGAACAAGAAGGGTGGTGGAACAGCCCTTGCTATTGTTACCTCAGGAGAACTGGACTCTTCAGTTACTGAGGTTCTTGGTTCTCCAAGAATTGTCACTGTTGCTGCCATTTCTCAAGATTCAAACCCAGCAACCCCTAATGTTTCAACAAACATGGAAGAATTCTGAAAGGATCGTTTATATGGACACCTAGTGCTGCACTTAAGTTTACATACCTTTCAGGATATGGAAGTGGGCTGGTAAAGTGGATTACAGGGCAGGAAATCTTTTTTCAGTCATGACTTCTGTAAGTGTTCCAAGTTGGAGGGTCAGCATGGGAAGTGTACACCGGTGCGACAAGACAAAAATTTCAAAAATACAAACAGCGCAAATTGATGACTGGATAAACAGATAGAGGAATAATATTTCCACACTGTACTTTTTTAGTTATATGTCTGTATGTTCTGTAATGATTTTAAGTGAACTTTACCCCCCTATTTTAGCACTGTATGTTAATGTGATTATAAAATCAGATAGTATCAATGTAAAACTGGGTGGACCTTGACTAGGATTAATACCATTTGATGAAGGCACTTTGGTTTTAACATAAATTTGTAATATTTTCATGACTGCATCCTTTTCCCATAAGGCACAGCAAAACAGAATACAGGATGAACAACAGTGGATATATTTTGGGGTTTTGCTCAGTCCATACAACACATCAGTTAATTTTGGCCATCTTTTCTCAAGTTTTGGAATTACTCAAATAGCAGCTGAGTGATGCATGCTGCAAAGTGGTTCTGAGGTGGACCTCAGATTAATTTTGACTACTACATTATAGTAGTGTGTATAAATGACAATCAGTGAGTTCTAATTCCTCTCTTCATGTGGAGAGCTAGGTTACGTAGAATTGGTGTAAACAGTAGAAAAGATATTAACATAAGATTTACAAAAGTAATGGTATCTTTATGTAGAATGAAAAAAACTTGTGTCAATTTTTGATAATTCATTTCATTTTATATTTCCCTGCCCGTGGCAAGGAGGTTGGAACTAGATGATCTTTAAGGTCCATTCCAACCCAAACCATTCTGTGGTTCTATGATTCTGTATTTTAAAGCATCTGTAACCCATTTCTAACTCATAGATAACTTGAATCTTAAAAGCTCGACCTTAGGTGTTTGACTGTTTAAATTTTGTTAGAATCATGGAAATCAATCAGACAACTGACTCTTGTCCAGTATCTCCTCTCTGTAAATACTAGTTTATTATGTTGTGGTTAATGTGCTGAATTCTTTGTGCTTTGACTTAATAGTCAAAGAAAATAATTAATTATCACATTTTAATAAGAAAATAAGTAAGTAAACATTTTCTCTTTCCCCTTAAATACTACCATTTCATTTTTTCTCTTCAAGGATAATATGTAGGCTGGTAATAAATATCTGTTACCTATCAAGTCTTATATTGACCCTCCAACCACAAAACAAACTGGGAAAAGAGAAGTATTATCATCTTTTTGGGACATGACTTTTGGTTTCAAAGGTTTGGTTACATTTTCAGATGTGACAGTGAATATAGAGGAAATGTAAAAAAAAAAAAAAAAAAAAAAGAAAAAAAGAAAAAAAAAAAAAAATTCTATTTTCTATGTGAAAATTCCAGTAGGTACAAGGAGGAAAGATGGCCAAATATTTCATACTCAGGATTTTTAATTACTTCCCCTAAGCATAGGTATAACCTTTTACATCTACAGTCACTTATTAATAAATTCTCATGACCAGTTTTTAAGGAGATTTATACACCAAAACATTTTTAACGTAATTGAAGGAAGTACAGTGCAAGAAGAACAAGATGTTGTTCTTTCCCTAACAAATTATGAAAGAAGAATGTGTGTGGTAGCTGTTGGTTTGTGAGACATAACAGGTACCCTATGCATTCCCTAAAGAGCATATACTTCTCATCTGAGCAATTTATCAATCTTGTGGTGTTTTCTGTATTTTTGAAGCAAAAGAAATATCATTGTTTACACTGTGTACACTTTAGGCCAGCCCTTTGTAGCAAAATACTAAGCTGAGGGTATTTTATACTTTCAGTTTACATAAAAAGCTTTGAGATTAAAGAAAAACAATTTTACACTGTGGTTATGAATTTCAAGTTTCTTAAAGCTTTTTTAGACTTGTAACAGAGTCTTTAAATTTTAGTTGGGTTTTGTACATTATTTTGTATATTTTATTTAAAGTACTCCTAACTGATGTATCTGGATTTAAAACGTCAGAAGCAATTAGGTGTTACATTTAATACAGATGAACATTAGGTAGTATTAACTGTTAATTTTATTATAAAGGAAATGAAATGTCAAAGATATATTTTATCATTATGCTTCACAATCAGTGCTCTACATTACTTTATGCAAAGAAGAACTTTCCTAATGTTAATATTTCCTAAAAGTTAACAGTTTTGTAAACTGAAGTTACAAACATTCTGCACAACCATTTCATATGTAATTTTTTCATGCATACTTATGTATGCAGATAGGAAACTGAAGTAATTTTTAATCTGCAATGAATCCCTATTATAGATTTATCCAAATCTAAATCTGGTTGGCTTCATAGCATCTCAAGTTCATTAACTTGTGTTAGCAGGTGCACATTTTACCGCTGGAATTAGAAACATTCTGCCAGTCTGTTCTGCATACCATTCTGAATCCACTTTTCTGTCTTAAAAGGATCGTAAATTTCAATGTCCTTTATTTGACTCAGTGGGATATAGCTGTTGTAAGTAATAGGGCACAGATGTGCAGTAGTATCTTGTTTAATGGCATTTCACTGTTCATTCCCTTTGCCACCGTTAAAAATTTTGCTTTATTGTAATTATCAGTGCAAAGTGTATTTACCATGGTAGAGCTCCAGTGTTAGAATAGTTTTTTTCTTACAATATACTTTCTTTGGTTAGGTTTGTGTATGTGTTGCCGATTACATTAGCAATTGGTGTTAAGTCATTATTTATCACATTCTTTCACGAGAGCAGTAATAAAAGTGTGTAATCTAGGAGAAAAAGTTAATTTGTCAAAGTTAAGTAAGCATGATGTTTAGGTCCTATTTTTCAATTTTATAACTGTTTTATTGCAACAATATTTGTATTTAAGTCTTCATTTTAATGCCTTGTGGTGTTTTTTTATGCATGTCACTGAATTGTCATCCCGCAAGAATTGATGTGCAGCATAGGGTATTAAATCTACATAATGATTTTGAAACAGAAAAATAGTTGATGGTAAAAATGTAAATGTTTTGCAAAAATTCCTTATAAAAAAAAAAAAAAGTTTTGTAGTAATATTTC
>JAOTQP010001286.1:31225338-31254391 GCA_026413545.1 Cichladusa arquata
GTAATATGAAACTTTTGCAGCTCACATGCAAATACTGTGCCCTGCCGAGCGCCCTGTGCCCTGCCGAGCCCCCTGTCCCTTGCCGAGCCCCCTGTCCCCTGCCGATCCCCCTGTCCCTTGCCGATCCCCTGTCCCCTGCCGAGCCCCCTGTCCCCTGCCGAGCCCCCTGTCCCCTGTCCCTGGCGCCGCGGTCCCGCGGGAGGCAGCGGTCGGGCAGCGCCGGCGGCCGCCGCGGGTGCCTCCTGCCGGCCCATGGGGGGCTTTCCGCAGGGAATTTCAGAGGATGTTCTTTCCCCCTCTCCCGGGGTAGGTAGTGGGAAAATGCAGCGGGGCTGTGTTTCGTATTTTCAGTTGCGAAGGGTTTGTTATTTTGAAAACCTGAAGAGCGACCAGCAACCAAGCCAGTGAGAACGTCGTCTCTAGATGGAATTTAGTGTCAGTCTGAAACAAAAAAAGTTGTTGGGTTGCTTTTCTTTCTTTTTTCTTTTTTTTTTTTTTTTTTTTTTTGAGGGAACAGGGTTTGGATGAAACCTCAAACTCATTCCACAACCTTAGTCTGACCAGCAGAGCAAGTTCAAAAATTATTTATTTGTGCACCTTTTCTTTGCATCACCGTGAGGCTCCACTTGTCTCTCTCATCCAGTCATCCAGTAAACTGGATGCATGTTAAGAATAGTTTAACTCTGATAGAAACCAAGAGGTAGAAATAGTGGTGCTTTACAGTGTCAATTTTCTTCCTGAACTCTCCTCCCTTGACTGTGTATGGTTTTGAAGATCTTCTGCGCCATTTACTTTGACAAAGGTCATTGATTTCTCTGCTGTACTGTCTCTGTGACATCTGTGTTGAGAACTAGAAATACAAGAACTGTGTAAAACTTGGTCCCAGTTAAAATCTTTGTAGCAAATGAGTTGTTTTCATGACTGTAGTGTCCAGCAGGAAAATCTGTGAACATTTTACCTGTGCAAAGCACAGCTCCCCTTCTCCCTCCTGTCCTTCTACCAATGGAGTCATGCTTCTGCTATGGCAGTGGTTCCTGCTATTTCTTACCTCCACTTGTTGACCTGTGCCATGAGCAGGCTGACTTTCTCTGAGGGGTTTACTCCTCTGCTGGGGAGCTGTCTCTGTCTCTCTTAGCCCTCTGCCCCATACCATTCAACTGGCTACAACCTCATTTTAGGAGTCACTTAATGCTATATATGCTTGTTGGTGTGACAGAATTAACCAATTTCTTGTTGGTATGGGCCCAGACAGCACTCAGTTTAGCCTGTACTCAGTAATGGCTGATAACTCTTTCAGGTAGGCTAAAAGCATTTTGCTTCAATGGAAATTTCAGTTCTGTATTTCTGAGCAAGCAGAGAAATTCACAGTAACTTGCAGAGCTGCCAAGCCATGAAATACAGAGCCCTGGCAAAGATGATTCTGAAGAGTTAGTTTATTTTTGGACATGAAGACACAATTTATGATGAAATTATGCTGTCAGAAATAGTTTTCTAGTTCCCACTAACTTAAGGAGTCAAGTATACGGAGTTGAACAGAGTTAGATCTGTGAGAATCTTGTCTCATCTCCTAAATGTAACTTGCTGGTACCTGGAAGGAGGACCCTGATTCTATACCTGTTGCCTACCAATCAGGCTCTCTGGAAGATAAAACTATATGGATTTTTGGCAGAGCAGAGATGACTAAATGCAATTATGTATATTAAAATATGGCACTGATGAAAGGTGTTATGGCATATCCAGGGATGGTTTTCAAAAGATGATGTGTATGATCATATTTCCAAGCCCAGAGGCTTGGTAAAGGTCAGTAAACATCCATAGGGAGGGTGGAAAAGTTTAGGAGGAAGAAAAAGGAGTATGTATGTTTGTGTAGTATAGATGTTCTGGAAAACATTTTTTGGATTTGAGACTTGCCTATTTACATATGATGTTTTCTTCACTCCATCTAAACAAAACATGCTGAGGTTCAGGCTTCTATTATGCATCAGTTGCTGGAGAACTCTGATGGGCACCTGAAGCCCTCCTCATCTTTTGTCTGTCTAAAGAGAAATGTGGCAGTGGGATTTCAAACCAATAACCAGCATCTCCCTTGATTTTGGTGCCACATGAGGTGGTGCAGAAATCTGTGCTATGAGGAACACTACAGAATGCCTTGAAATGAAGAACAACAGGAAGGACCTTCAGTTTGGAGAGCTGGCTCAAACACAGCTCCAGCACACAGTGGCCTTCACAGATGAGGTTTTTATAGTTGAATACTTGTGATAAATAAAGCAGCGGGGAAAAAAAGAAGATAAAAAGAGAAGGTTATTTTAACTGGTACCAGAGACAACTGATGAAAAATAGCTCTTATGAAAGTGCCTCTTTAAAAAAGTAGCTGTCCCACTTCTAATATAATATCAGAAGTGACTTGTTGCTGGAGGCTTAGTTCTGTGCAGCATGTCACTCTTCCTTTCTTTTTTGCTGCCTTGTGTATAATGGATGTGACTGCTGTCATCTGAATTGTTTACTGCATGAAAGATATATTCTTGCTTGTGCTCAAGTCTCCAGAGCCATCCCCAGTACAGTGTGAGGTGATGCACTTCTTGTCCAGTGTAGGTCATTGTGAAAGATGAGGCATGAGTCACTTCCCTGGTGGGCAGTGATGACTAACTGCCTCTCCTTCGGGAGCAAGTGTGGAGCTGCCACACCAGCAGCTGGGCACACGAGGAATCATCACCTCAAATCAGCTCTCTGATGATTACATGATGTAAAAGCAGTTTATTAAATTGCAAGATTAAAGACTTTTACAGCTCATGAAGGAGGAAAGCTCATAAGAAGGTCATAAGAGAAGGAATACTTAATTTTGCAAGAGTCTTCCTAAAATTGTGCTGCTTCTGAAATGTAAATCATAAGAGATTTGTATACAAGATTTCACAGTGTGTCATGTAAGGCTTATTAGGATTAAACTATAAAAACAATTATTTGTAGAAGATTTTCTTAAAGAAAAGCACCTTCTTTTAGAGTACATGTCATAAAGCTCTTTAGAAATCTCTTTATTAACAATATGTAGAAGACACTTAGGAATAGGTACAAAATGTTCAGGGTATTTTTTGTGTTGTAAATGTTCTGGGATTAACTAGAAGTATTTAGTTTTCAACTTTTCATCTGAATCTATATGAACACTTTAAAGAAAAAGGAGAGGGAGACTGCAAACCAGGCCTGATTCCTACCCTTGCAATAAAATTTTCCTTAAAATTGCTTTAGAAATTCTGCCTTATAGTAATGGCGTCTTTACACTTAGTACAAAAAGGCAACATCATGAATTAAAGATTTTGTACTGTTTTTTCCATCTCCCAAGCCATGCCTGTGGTCCTGATCTTGACTATTTGGGTCTCTTTTCCAAAATGTTGAGAAGGCTTGGCTCATCAAAATAGTGTGTTTTTACATGTAAATACTCCAGTTCTGTGGAAAATGTCCTGATGCACAGATGCAGGCCCAAATTTTGGTTGGAGGGAGAAGAATGTGATGGTTCATATCCAGAGCTCAGACCTGGGGAAACCCAAATTTAAGAGCAGGAAAGCCAAAGAGGTTTCACAGAACAGTTTTTAATTATTACTCCTGCATTTTTATGGAAGAAAATGAAGCTTCAAAGAGGGAATAAATGTGTGCCATTTATGCTGCAGTATTTCAGATATTGTGTATACATACCAATGGCAATGACAGGAAGTTGAAAAAGTATTCTTTTTGTCTGCTAGTACTTTGTTAGCAGCGTTCAGATTTCAGTCAGGCTGGTCATTATCTTTTCAGTTTGATCTTGAGAGGCAGTGGTCATGAATAGGGGCAGGGATAGAACCACAACTCCCCCGCCGAGACTGAAATCTCTTCCTGATTGAAGCCCAGGACAAAACTCCCATCAACATCAAAGCAGAAAGATTTCAAGCACAGCAACCTGAATGCATCTGAAATCCACTGTTGGGCAGCTTGGAAAGGTCAAGGTTTTTTTCAAAGATTAGTAGGGAAAAGAGAAAGACTGAGAGCAAATCATGACTAGCATAAAGAGAAGAGGAAGTTGGCAATCAAGTTCACAGTTCATTGCTAAATCTGTGTTTATTAAGGAGGCTGATTTTTGTGAAAACTGATACAGGCATTCAGCTGGCTTAAGTATTTCTGCTTCAAATGAGAATGGGATTATTTTTATCCTTGGTTTGAAGTTAGGGAAATTAATATATAAGATATGGTTGTGGTATCTGTAGCACTACTGTGGCTGTTTACTAAACTAGTATATTCTGCAAAGAGAAGACAGAATTTCCCACATTACCTCCTAGAGTTTGTATTTTATGTATGTAGTAACTTTCAATTTCCATGTGTTTGTGTTATTAAAAAAAACCAAACCAAAACAACAAAATATTTGTCATCACAAAGTGCTTAAAAATTTATTTTAAAATATTTCAAAACCTTTTGCAAATAAGATACTGAAAGAGAAATAAAAGTTTTTGACATGAATTTACTGCTCACTCAGTATATATAGAAGGAGTTTAATTTAAAATTTTGGTATTAAAATCTAGTAGTGACATCTCATAACATGGCTTTAGTGTTCAAAAATAGAAAAATAGCCTCCCACAATGATATTTTTGCTCCTTTTTTCCATACTGGAGCAAATCCAAACCCTATCGGATTTATGAAGTCCATGAACTTTAAGGAGTTTATTGTGTTAGGGAAGCATAAATTACTTCATAAAGCCACAAATGAACTCGTTAAATTAATGTCTGCCTTATGAGTCTCTAGGGAGCACACAAGCAGTGTAAGGCATGCCCTCCTCATGGATGAGATGGGGGCTGACCAGTGGGACAGATGTCAGGAGGCTTTTAGGAGGGGAGGATGGGCTGCTCGAGAGCAGACCTGCTGCCCTGGAGCAGGGGTGATGCTCAGGGACAGGCTAGGATGGAGCCTGAGCTTCAAGGTGCTGGAAAAACTGTTTGTTACTCTATCAGGCCCTAAAAAATTAGATTTTGGGAGAAGGATGGTGGTTAAAACAGAAAAGTAGAAATGCTGTGGTTTTCATACTAGCTTCTCCAGCTTTTTTTTGCCCACCTGTTGCTTTGCAATTTTTCCTCATGTTTTTGCTGAGGTTACTCTTGTGCTGTTCATGTCTTCACTGCCAAAATGAGCTAAACTGCACCATGAGTTTGCAACTACTTATGCAGAAGCAGAGTTGCATCACTATTTTCCATGTTGCTTCCTTTTGTGTTACATTTCAGTTTCTTGTTTGTGAGTCACTGGCACAGAAAGGAATCAGGGGGACAATTATGGATGTAGCAGCACATCTTAATCTGCACAGGGCCCTAAAACAGAGTACATAACAAGGGTTCATCTCCCTGAATTCTGTAACTCAAAGGTTACTTGTCAATTTTGATGTTTGGCACTGAAAGACGGTTTAAAGTATTTTTGGTACAATTAATGTACTTTAAACTATAATTGTTTAGTCATATTGAAATATGAATTTTCAGGTATTTATATTTTGGGATTAATAATTTCAAAGGTAAGACTTAAGCAGCCTGTAGAGTCACCAAAATTTGGAATCAGTTGAAACTATGCTTTCAGGATACAAAATACATTTATTCTCTTGAATTACCTTTTAAATGTGTTTTCAATAGATTGCACTTCTCTGTTGCCTTGAGCATTTAATGTGAAGTAAACTGATATCATAAAAGGCATCTTATTGTTTTTGGTGACACTAACACCAATATCAAAGAATGGCATCAAACAGGAGAGTGTCACTAATTATTCAGGTGTGCCTCTCTTACTGTAGAGACACCAATAGTATGAGCTGGGTTCCAGAGAGCTCACAGCTTAAGCAAATCTAAGTCTTGATTTCAGTTTGAGACTGACTATGTACAGAGATGATTGATAATCAGTTGTTGGATAAATGAATATTTATAATCCTGTCAATAACAAATGGTCTGAAGGCTCTGGCCAGGGTCAGCTCCTTGCTCTGTGTCATGGCAGTAAAGCAGGTGTGCCAGACAGAATAGTGTAAGCACTAAAAACTCAGCTTCAACTGAGGCAGAACTGATGAATTGGCTTAAGTGAAAGAAAAAAAAATAGAGTGTGGAACAGAATGTAAGCTTTAATGTTCCATAAATATTTTATTAAAATGCTTTGCTGTGTATTTTTAGTTTCTCTTTTTGTAAACACTGGCAAAGTGTAATAAAATATATTAAATATGATCTATTTAATATTTTATGTTTATGTCAACTCTAATGTTTATTTAAAAAAAAAAAACAAATTACCATGTAACATTAGGAAATTAAATAGTAAAATTTAGATTTTTCACTTCTGTAATAACTGCAAGGAACCAATCTGCAGCCAATAATTTTTGAGAGGATGTTTGGGCATGGTGTTGATTAATATATACAGCTGAAATGTGAACTGTGTCTTTATAAACAGTCTTTTAGCTCTGTCTTCATGATTTTTTCTTTTTTATCTTATTCTAGTCAGAACTAAATTTCAGTGTTATTCTTCCTTAAAGTGTAAATAGGAATGGGGAGTGAAGAGCTCTGTGCTATCATGAGGTAGTATTTGCTTTGAAATTCGGGGCTGTTTTTGTATTTTGCAGACAAGATTCTAATTGCTACACTGCTACATGCAATTGAATCAATGGTGGTCTCGACAGATTTCATGACTCTGTGTAAGGACTCTGCTGATCTTCTGCATGGTCTTCATACAGGCCTCCAAACTGAGCTGAGCTTCTGGAAAGCAATAAAATAAAACATTAAAAAAAACCAGGTAAGAGATTTCAGGTGTCATTGCAAACATCAAGGAGAACTTTTATTTGAATTGCCTTTCTCTATGCACTTTGAAAAATGAGGCACCGAAACGAATTTATGTTGTTTTGTTTTTACAAATAGTTTATAGTGGTTTCCCAAACTAGTGAGGGTTTGCATAAATTACAAAAGAAAACCTGAGTTTAGCATAAGAGGAAGTTAAGTTAATATTAAGGGGTTAAATAGCTGTAATGGATTCTGTTGTTCTTGTCCATCTTTTCTAAATTTCCTCCCATGACATTTCTCATAATATGGAGAAAATGAGTTTGAGAACAAAGTTTATATTCAGGAAATTATTGTCAAAATTTGCCGTGAATCAGACAATGTTGATTAATGATAATAATCATAGCTTGTTGCAAGCAAAATAGCTCTTTTTAATTGAAAAATATAGGCAAGGTCACTTACTTTCCAAATGCAAAATGTTGTTGGGATCTGTGTTTAATATCCTTCTTTTTCCATGCTTGTTACTCACGGTGTTGTGATGTCACGATGCCAGGCGAGTGAGAACTGTGAAAAATCCAGTTCATTCCCCACTTTTTGACCTTTCCAAGGATTTGAACTAGCATATATCAGTCTTTATTTGCTTGCGGGCTTGGGACATATTTATTAATTAATTCTCTGAGTGTGTTGGTGAGTTCTATATTTTTGACAAGCAACCCTGATCTTCAACTGTTTTTTTTTTTTCTCTTTTCTAAAATTATAGTTTCAGTGTTGTCTGGATCCCCAAAAAAAAAACAACCAGGATTCTTAACTTCTTAAAAGCCAAAGAAAGCAGCTGTTATCCTGCTTTTCAGGACGTTTTCAAGCAGTAGAAGATGGTAAGGGTAGAGTGAATGAGACGTATATTTTGTGTTTATGTGTGTAAGTGCAACAAAGAAATCCATAATTTGTCTTAACTCGAGAGTTTAAGTCATGGTGCTAACTTATATAAAAGATGCAGGAGCTTTTTATGGGCTCAGATGGCTGATTGTTTGTTTGTTTGTTTGTTTCAAACTTTATGTGAATACTTTTCCCATCCTAAAAATAGGTGAGAGAGATAGAAGTAGCAAAATCAATTAGTATGTTCACTTTTTTCAGCATTTTTTTTTATACTTTAGATGCAGTAAATCTGTAAATAGAAAAATTCTACTGCTTAAAAAATTAAGGGAGTTAGCAATAAAGAAGTAATTAGCTAATATATTACTTTGTATGTGAAATTAAACTTTAATGAAATATAATGAAATACCAACTTCTTCTATAATGTTATTCAGTTTAGGAGACACTAGTTCTGCAAAAAGCTTGCAAATATTTTTTTCCTATTTTACTCGTGGTTAAAGATCACTGATAAAGGTTTGTAATAAAACCTGAAATAGTCGCATGTTTGCAATTTTTTTTTTTTTAAATGCCTGTGTTAAAATTTTGGGTTGTTGATGGAGGTCATAATTTTGCATTAGGGAATTGAAATATAGTGAAAGAGTATTTCTGTTGACATATGACTAGAAAAAAGGACCGAAGCTTCTATATTTCATCAGGTGTCTTTAATTAGCCAATAGTCTACAGTGACAGAATGAAAAAAATTCCAGGTCTCTTCTAAAGTTTTAAAGCCGGAGATATGTGGAACACCTATCAGGTGATGGAAAGAAAGCACTGATCACCAGGACCTTGTCACCTGTATAAGCTGGCATTGCTCTACATCTCTCATTTTAATAAATTTTTGAGCAGGAAAAGAACAGGCCTATGTTGAACAGAGATCAAAACAAACTGCCTGTGTGAGTCTGAATTTTTCCCAGATCCTGCTATGCCAGCAGGAGCCCAGAGAAGGTGTGTCATGCCTTCTGCTGAAGGGCAAAACAGCAGAAACTTCTACAGTCTGTGAGAAAAAGTTGTCAGTTTGTTAAACTTCCAGACTGAAGAAAGCTTGGAGTCCTTTTCCCCTTTGATGAAAAACCCCAAGTCATTGAACACAACACCAGAGGTTTGAACACAGCTCTTTTTCAGAATGTCAGGATGCACTTGGTGCCAGATTGGCCAGGAGTATTAACTGACACATAATTAGACCTCTGGTGACCAGATCTGGCCTGTCCAACATACACCCTGTTTAAAATGAATGCAGACTTCAGACTTATTTTCCTTTCATTCAAGGTAGAAATTTCACATTTCGATGATCTAGGAATCTGTGATGATTCCTGCTTCTCCTTGGTCTGGTTGGCATCACTGAGAGGAGCTACAGACATTCTAGAATGTGTTGAGCAGCCTTGGCTACCAGAAGTGGAATGGAAGCCATCACAGCCTTGATAAGCCTTCATGCAATTTCATGAACAATTGTTAAATGTAATATGTCACTAAAACCTGCATATCTTTCTAATTTAAGTAAATAATTACCTTGCATTCCTCACTGAGTCGTGGTTAGCTTGGAAATGATCTTCTTTTAAGACAAAGTGCTTTTTCTCTTTTATATTTTTACAGCAGTTGTAAAAGCCCAAGATATTGATCTTTATCTGACACCACTGGAGAAAAACATTCAACTCTTTTGGAAGATGAAATTTGCAGAAATCTGTAATTAAATCCCACGTCTATTTTACACCATCTGCCTGATATGGAGCCACTGTGAGTTCTACAGCACACCTGCATGAGTCCTAGTCACAACCTACATATTCCTCAGATAGCTTCAAGTAAGGGCTTTAAACCACCTAAGTACCTAATAAATAAATGTTACTTGATACAGAGGACACTATCAAAAAAAGACAGGGGTTTAATCTGTCTTTTAGCTGCCTAATAAATACCCAAATTACATTATAGATACTTTCAACTGGTTTTAGATTATTAAATTTGAAGATGAGATGAATAAATAGTTTTCAGATAGTCATCAGCCATACAGATACTGTGTACTTAAGAACAAAACTTCTTGTCTAATGAAACAAATTCTCTAAAAGCCATATAACCTTTTCAGGATGGGATGCTGCTCCTTACTCTCCTTTGTTGGTATAAGTTTGCTGCCTCTTTTCTTATCACATTTCTTAGTAGATATTTCTGTTTGTGAATTTCAAAGTGCTGGTTAGAGCTGCACAGGCCAAGAAAATATGGGCTTTGTAAACAAACTGAGATTGACCTGCCTTGAGGCATTTTCTGTGGTCAATAAGCTTTCCCCATGGTTCCACTGAAACCGAGTGTACTGCTAGAAGTGTGAGCACTTTTAAATGCTGGCAAGCAAAGAGATTCTGTAGGGTTCACTGTTCTGGAATGTTTTGTTGGTCAGGAAGTAGGAGAATTATACATTACATGTGCATGTGTGCTAGGTTTGATTCTGGGGTTGGGGAAGCCCTCTTCTGTAAGTTTACTAAACGATAGAATCTAAGAGGATTTGTCCTGCCATTTCTGTATTTGTTGGCACAATATATGCTACAGAAAAATTAGTACTCAAAAGCTATGGCAATATTATGTCAAACAGGTGAACAAATTTCCAATATCACTTTTCCTGAGAGGAAGGAACTCCCTTTACTGTGTCATTTTCTGAATGTTCACTGTACAGAAGATGATATGTAAATCAGTCTAGCTAGACATGTTGAGGATGCTCTGGGAGCACCTCAAAAGTGAGCATTGCATTATCAGATAATTATAAAACTAGAATCATTAGAGATAAGGATTTTAAAATATATTACATGTTGGTGTTTGTATTTCTATATAAATTGAAAAGTAACTTTATGGTTGATGTCATGCCTACATTTTTTAAAGTAACTTTTAAATTTTTTTTCTGTGGTTCATTTATTTACATTCTAGTCTATATTGTATCTTTCACTAAAAATCTTTTCAAAGAAGAAACTGAAGAAGCATTGAAGCATGTGAAAACAGCAAAAACTACCTTAAAAAGATTTAAGGATTTATTCTGTAATCACAGAAACATGTTGGAGAGTTACTTTGCCAGTGCTAAGGAATTTAAATAATGGGATTTCACATCTGAAATGTTGTTTTCCAGATTTGATATGCTCCCTAAAAGCTCACTGAAGATTGAGGTATTACTTATTATCTATGCTGTTGGATAAATACAGTATCTGAGAAATAGGGGCTATTCTGTCATGCAGAGAGCAAGGCTCAGGTTTCTAATATCCAGAACACAAAATCACAGTGCATGGAGGAGAGTTAAGAGTGTGGAACAAGATGAGAATGTCACGTGCTGTGCAAGGAGCAGACTAGTAATAGCATTATGAGAAATTGCAAAGGTGATTCCTAAATCCACTCCTTCTTAGGGATTTGGAAGTTGCTTTAGTAAAGTGCTGGTCTCCACATGCAGCCCATGGATAGAACTTTCTCCTGAGCATGGCACCTGCCTCTAAGGACTAAGAACTCATCTATTTGTAGCTATAAAAAAATGAAGTGTTTTAGGCTAATCATTGGATGAGACAGAACACCCTTCACCTCTCTTTTTAAATCTCTGCCTTTAAGCAAGGGAAAATGAAAAATCTGAGGTCAGGAAAGAAATGCAGAATATTTGTCTAATATTGTGGTTAGTCAGCTGTGTAGGATGGGAGCAGCCATAGCTTTTGGTTCCTGCCCCTGGGGCCTTTTTATTGTTCTTTACTGAAACTGGAAGCAGTTGTAGTGGGAGTCATGACTGGCAGCTGGTTAGAAATACAGAATCACAGAATACTTTGAGTTTGAAGGGAACTTTGAAGGTCACCTGGTCCAATTCCACTGTGCTGGGCAGGGACATCTTCAACTAGATCAGGTTGTGTTCTTCAAGGGATGGGGTATCCCCAGCTTCTTTGGG
Source organism: Cichladusa arquata (assembly GCA_026413545.1). NCBI lineage: Eukaryota > Metazoa > Chordata > Aves > Passeriformes > Muscicapidae > Cichladusa > Cichladusa arquata. Next base: position 31,236,883 of record JAOTQP010001286.1, read on the forward strand.
CAATCTGTTCCAGTGTCTCACCACCTCATTCTATAAAAACCTTCCTCCTAATAGTCAAAATCTACCCTCTTTAAGTGTAAAACTATTATCCCTTGTCCTATAGCAACAAGCCCTGCTAAGAAGTTTGTCCCCACCTTTCTTATAAATCCCCATTAATTACTGAAAGGCTGCAATGTTCCTCAGAGCCTTCTCTGCTCCAGCCTGAACAAGCCCAGTTCTCACAGCCTCTTCTCAGAGGACAGGTGCTCCATCCCTCTAAGCATCTTTGTGACCTTCTTCTGGACCCATGCCCTTCCAGGAAATGTGAGGCTCACTTTGGGGATCTGAGATGGAAAATTATGTACTTTATTGAGACAGCATGCTGCTCCATCCCACCCCTTAAATTACTATCTGAGAGTAAGAAATCCAATCTTACAGTGCCTGACGGTGCCCACCAGCACGGTATGAAAGTGATTTGAGGTGAATGTGTTGGATCTTGGCTGTCTGCCATCAGAAAGACAGGTTGAGGTGCTTTTGGTGGGGGGGAGCTGTAGATACTTGGGAAGAGCATCCTGTGCCAGCAGTTTTACAAAGGTGGCAGCTTGTGCCAATCAGAGGTGTCGTGCTCAGCCATTGCAGGTGAAGGAGCTCTTGCTGGCAGTCTGGGCACTTCACTATCAGCTGGGGCCACAGAGAGCCCTGCCCTGTGCCAGGGGTGAGGGAAGTCTGTAATGACAATGGTGAGACCAGGGCTCTGCAGGGACCAGGGAACAGCTTGGGGAACTCATGGCTGGTTTGCTCCTAGGGAGAATAGCTGTTGCTGATATCTAAACTTACAAGGAAAAAGTTATTTTCATTCCTTTGGGACATAAAACAATTACTTCATTTGAGTGAAATCAGAGACCCAGAAATTAATTTGGCACATGTTATGAAAGAGGTTAAAGTGTGTTCCATTTTATTCCTCTGGGAAAGATTTAAGTTTAATTTTCATAGCAGTATTTTCAGTTATTATAATAAATCATGTGTTTATACGTGAGAGTATGTGTTTAGGAGTGCTTGCTCTTTTTCATCTAGGTCTTTTCTAACTCAATCTGCTGAAATTGAAATGGAGTTAAACGTGTATGCTCTATGGGACCATTCATTTCCACTTGCATTTTAATCCTGGAAGTGAACCAACCAGGATGAAGCTTTGCTGGAAATATCTGTTGCTCCTCCACCTTTTCTTTCATAGTAATTATTTAAGATAGCACAGACTTTACTGCTCATTCAGCCAAACCAGAAGGGAAAAAAGGGTCAAATGATAAAAACCATTTCAAACATGTTTTGTTACTGACTTTTTTGTAGAGGTTAATTATTTTTGTTCACTTGATCAAGGAAATTTCCATTATTATGTTGTAATTTCAAAAGCTGGAAAAACTGTTTTTTGGTGGACCAAAGGGGCATAGTTAAAGTGAGCAGAATGACTGAATAGTTTCTGGAAAGCTCTTCAGAAAGAGAATATGCAATCCTTTAGGTTACAATAGTGTGTTAACATTGCACCCTGTACACAGGGTGTTATTATTTCCTTGTTTATTCAAAAGTATCTGTAAACTTGGAGTTGTGACACTGAGAATGTTATAGTTGAATTGAACCAGATTGGCATGAGGTAGGCTTTCAACACAGCTGGGTACAGTGTCTACCATTTGTTCTTTAAAACAGAAATTACTTTTCGTAAGGATAGATTTCTGGATGAATTTTCCTGATCAGGTGAATTATTTAGAAGTGTCACATGTAGAGACACATTCAAATGGCTTTCACCAAAGATTTTTCGTGGATATAAGTGAACAAAATAAATTTGGATAAAGTAAAACAAAATAAATATCCCAGCAAAATTGTCCAAAAAAAAAAAAAAAAAGTCTTTATAATAAAACAGAATCTTTATTACTTTACTTTTTTAGACACTTTTTTGTAGTTTTTAAAATTTTGGTGTTAATTCATTGCTATAAATATCTATGAACTTGCAAAATTAGGTTTTTGGAAGGATTTAATCCGCTTCTAACATAAATTCAAATAAAGAAGTACTCATATTATGTAGTTGGCTTTGTTGCTTGCTGGCTAGAACACTTAGCTGGTAGGAGGGCAGCCAAATTCTGTCTCTTCTCCTTCATTTTTACCCTGCAGTTTTGTGGAGCAGGGAGATATTGATTAAATCCCACTTGAAGTGAGGGGGCTGGTGGATCCCAGGTGTGTCCAGCTCCAGGTGCAGATGTAATGGATGCCCTGGGATGACTCTCTTCTTCACTATCCTGATCCAGACAGGGATTCTCCTGGCTGTGTCCCTGCCATTTCCCTGTGCTCCTGGCACCTGGGTTTGCCCAGATGCAGACCATTAGAAGGTGGGCTGTGAGCTTTGCTGGTCTCTGAGAGCTTGGATTTGCTGTATGGCAATTTTGGCAGAGTGCTAAGGAGAGAGGTTGCTGCATGTGTGATGAATGTTTTTTTTTGGGTAAGATATTAATTAAACCGGCAAATTTTTAGAAGTAGAAATATTAAAGTCATTAAAATAATAAATAACAAATAAAAATAATTTGATAATATATATATTAATGATACCTATAAGAAAATTATTAGCAGAATATAGAGATTTATTGTTTCATTAGATGAGGTAGGAATTATACTCTCTGTGCACATACACTGACTTTTCTTGCAAGTATGTATCTTAATCTAGGTAATTAAAAACCCAGACGAATTATTATAAACCAGGTCTAAACTAAATGAATGACACATGCTTATTTCATACAGAAGCCTTGTAAAGCTATTAATGCCTTTGGAATAAAATGCTGGTACTGCTTTCAAATCCATGGCAAAGCTTTCCATGTCTCAGGGTCAGGACTCACTATGTTGTACTTCCGAATTTCATTGCTCCTGATAAAATCCCCTACATTTCACAGTAAATTCCTGCTGATCCCTGTACAAAGCTGTCTCAGAAAGGAGAAGTGAATGGCAGCAGTGACCTGCTGCCTTTTTTCTTCCTTCTGGAGCACCAGGAAGCTCTGAACCAGCCTTGTCTGTGTGAGATGTGGATTCAAGACATCCCTTCTGAGGTCTGTGTGTAGTTTACCCTGTCTTGCCTTTACCTCTGGAGGATTCCCTGCATACTCAGTATATAAATATAAATTTGGTGGCATGCTTGAATAACAGTTTTAAGCTGCTAGGTAGAGTACAGCAATTATCACATTTGGTCAGATGTAGACTGTAAGAGGGTTTGAATAGATGCATTTTTGAGGTGATGAGTGCTTCCTTAGTGATTTGGCTGACACAGGACAAAAGCAGCCTTTCTGGCACAGTTCTGAATGAGCATTCTGCATTGTAAATTTGCTGACTTTCCAGCTTATTGCCAGGTAAAGCACAGTCAATGAGTGTCAGTTTTCAAGTTTGGGCCATTCTTCCTCATGCATGCAGTCTTTGTGTTGACAGCAGAAGTACAGGTGAAATACCAAGCACCAATTACTGCACTGGTTTTTCTGTCACCACTGAAATATTTATTTTCCAGGTTCTTCAGAAACTATTTGCCTTTGGGTTTTACAATCCTAATCAGGAGCTTTATCAAACAATAGCTGTCATCTTACAGCTAATTTATTTGTCAGAAGCTTCAATATTCATGCTGTTTAAGTGCATGATATATGAATAGTGTCCACATATTTTCAGGAACAAGCCTTACATGCTTCTGGATAGGCAGGAATGTGTTTTGCTAAAATGTGAATAGAATTGCCTGAAAACCAGAACAGAGCAATGATCTGGTTTGTGGTGTGACTGGGGAGGTTCTGATCCCAAAGAGGATCAAACTTAGCTTTCAGGGCACAAACCTGGCCTCCTCAGACCTACTGTCTTAAATGGATTCTTGATTAGTTAAATATGTGTATCCTTAAAGGTGAATATATTCTAATTTAGCCACAGAACTATATCTAAATTCATTTATTTGCTTTGGAGAAGTGCAGTAGTTCATCCTGTCATGGATTTTGTGTTTATATGAGTGGGCTTGTATTATGTATTTTAAAAAAATCTGAAACAAAATCCATGTTAGTTGAGGGATGGAGGGAATTAGAAAGAAAGAAGATTCATAAATAAACAAGTTAATGTGACATGCCTATTCAAAAGTGCTGGTTTCTATTTAAATGTCCACCTTGGCTACTGATACTTGTATTTGTTTATTTATTTGTTTTTCAAGAGGCTTGCAACAGAAAAGAGATACAGTCGAGCTGCAAAGAAAAAAATTCTCAGAGATGATTAATGTTTAACATATTTAGCGAAGTAACGTGCCTGTTGCATGTTGCTGTTTGTGTTGCTAATGGAACAAAGCAAAAAGTGCTGGAGCTCTCCCTTTAGAGCCAGCATGCACTTGCATTAATATGCACCTTTATTTTCTGCTCTATTATTTTTCCAAAAATTGTCATCTGTGAACATGGTTAATTACCTTGAATATTAATAGAGTACATCTGTGCAATAGAAAATTACTGTTGTTCTGCCTGATACATGTAGCCATGGATTAAGACAACTTAATTAAATGTAACAATGATTCAGAGTCAAGAGATATTGTTTACTTAGTGAGTTGACTTTAAGTATTTTAGTAGCTGAAGTCTGATGTGCATAATGGCTTTTCTAATGAAAATACATAATTTGGCCTTATAAAAACTTGTTGAGATCTTTGTTTAACAGGAGGGTTGACAGGATGAAACAGTATAAAAGCAAGGGACAATGTAGATGGATATCTCTCTTACTGTGCTTCTTAAACAAAGGTGTCTCTAGTATGCACATGTATTGATTTTGCAGTGGTACACTTGCATTATATCTTAAACTGTTGTTCAAAATCCATCTGTATTTCTGAGAAAATGCTTCAGTTGCTAACTCAGTTTCTGTTAAAAAAAGCCCTCCAAAACAACTATCACTGTTAATAGCATCTATCATTGCTTGCTGGTTAAAACAGTACTGAAAAATCTCAAGAGTGTGTTTGGTGACAGAGGTGAGCTATGTGTTTAGCTCTGCCATGTGCCATCCATCAGATTTTTCTGCCATTGGAAAAACATGCATTTTATACTTTTGTTGTTGTTGTTTTAACATTACAGGAGTTTCAAGATGATTATACTGATTTTAAAGCCAAAACACTGGATCGTGACAGATGTGTTGTCTCAGTTTTGTGTAGGATTTTGTGACTGTTCTAGTTTAGATTCTGTATTCAAAGTCACTACCCATATACATTAAAATCTTTATTTATTATTAGGAAGACAGTTTTGTGCATTGCTAAAATTACAGCTTTAGTTAAGATATTTGTGAATTGAATGACTTGAAATACTGACATATGTATTGTAGCTGGGAATCAAACTGTGTTCTGTGATTCTGTTCTTGCTTTAGTGATGTTCTCGCTGCAGGTTCCTTCCAGAAGTTAACCCATGGCTAAAGCCAGATCTAAAATGCAATTCAAAGAAACAGGGAGACTTTCAGCTCACTGTCATTCTTTATTTGGCATTTGTCTGCACAAGGCACAGAGAATCCATGGATGGCAAGCATGTCCAGGCTCTCCATCCAGTGTAACACATAGTTAACCTGGATAGCTGGAGCATGTATTATTCTTATATAGGAATAATGAAAACTTAAGCTAGGAAAGGACTGATTAGAAACAGTTCTTCAAAATATGATTTAGTAGCTGTCATATGCCAAATATGAGTGAAATCATCCTATTAAGAAAGAGGTATGTAAGTGTTCAAATGAATGGTTGTCCTGAAAGGCACAAGGATGTGAAATCTCAGCTTTCTATCAGCCTTGATGAAGCCTCTAGTGGAGTATTGTGCTCAGGCATTACACCTCAGAAAAAAGGATCTGTTGATGATCATTGAGGCTGAAGAAGAAGAGAGAGGACAGGAACAAATCTTCAAATACAATAAAGATTTCTGCATACAGGAAGGAAATAGTCTATTCCCTACATCCAGAACATACTGAACTTAAAGTGTATAAGGCTCAAGTCTCATGACTGAGAAAGCCACCTTATTGCAAGCATAATGAATTGCTAGAACAGATTGCTAGAGGAGGTGACAGTTTCTTCATTATTGAAAAATCTTCCAGGGAAAGGTAGAAAAAACTCTTTTGCAAACTGCATAGGTATAACAAACCTCTTCTTGGTGCAGGGACATGGACTAATTACTCTTGAAGTCACTTTTAGACATACATTTCTACGACGTTGTATTACACTCAAACTGTGGCAGAGTATTGCAAATTAGTTGTGGGTATAAGACAGTAATAATGAATATTTAGCTACTAATTTTGAATAAATGAATTTTCCTTAGGTTGACACTTTTGGCACTGTTGATTATTATCAAATAATGATAAATATATCAACTAAATGAATGTCTTGCATTTAATGTTTACCCTGTTTCTCTCCAAACTTGTTTTCTCACTGATTTCAGATAATACATACAATTTATTACATCTACTCTTTCAAAAGGCAGATAACTTGTCTTAACTTTACACATATCAATGAGAATGGAAGGCAACTTAAAGAAATCACTTCTGCTTGCCACTTGTTTGGTAAGCTTTTACAGGAGTAGGTGGTTTTTTTCCTATAGAAAACACTACCTTGCAAGTAAGACTTGGAATTTTTTTGAGACTCAGGAGGAAGAGCCTAGTGACTTATAAGAGAGAATATATCTGAGGGGAGAAAAAGGGGAGAAAACAAACAATTAAAAAAGTACAGGATAGAATTTCACTTAAGAGGTGAGGTCCTTAAGAGGTCCTTGTGTTTCCCTTCCAACTCAGAATATTCTGTGATTTAGAAAGTATCAAGAGTGCAGGGTGTGTCTAGATCTGGAAAGCCTAGTTTCATACTTCATAGGATCTGAGCCAATTTGTCATTCTTTAGCATTCTAGAATTATTCCGTTTGGGACAATTTAAGAGCATATTTAGAAATATGTGGTTTGTTGGTAAGCACATGACACATACCAACAGTCTAGCTTGGTACAGTGCCGGGCTCTGTACTTCAAAAATATTTTGGATGAGGTTTCATGTTGAGAGTATTACAGAAAGAGAACTCTACTGCTTTCTCTGCTGTTTGGGTTTTTTCTCTTTTTATTTTCATTTCAAGCTTTCAACCATCTTGGAAGCTTTCTAAAAAAACCCTGTCTGTGGAGATAATTACCCCAAATTGCAATATTTCATTGCAATTGTTTAATGAAGAACTAGATAACTGCAAACGAACATGATGAACACATTAAAAAGGTGTTGAACAATGCAAAAATAAAAGTGCATTCTCCTGCTGGTTCATAATGTCTTAATTTATATTCTAATAAGAGGAGGGATGAGGAGGAGGTTATAATTAAATCATTAACAAAAATATGCTGGTTACTTTGGGAATGTTCTAAAGAATTGAAGGAACAAGTACAGATATTTTGGTCCTACTTTTCATAGGGGTCCATAAAGAGTTTTATTGTTCTATGGTGACTAGACCTTTAAAGATACTTATGGGGGAACTAGACATCCAAGCTATTTGAAAACTGTGCTCTGTCCCTTCCTCTTCTTCTGATCCCAAGCAAACATGCTTTCAGGTGGGACCACAGAGGATGGAAGCTCCTGTGAGAGCTTTAGACACTCAAGAATTCAATTACTGAGTAATAACAATTCCAATGTTGAAGAACTAACGTAGCTAATAGCATGCAAGGAGGTGAAAGTTAAAACTTTCCACCAGAATTTGTTCATGCAGTGCTATCAATAAAAGAAAATAAACCTGATTAGGTGTGGGTTTTTGCCTTCCAGATTCTTTGAAAGTCCAGACAATATCTTTATTTCTCAGAAATATGTGAAGTAGTTGAAATCTCTTGACCAGTATGAAGATCAGACCTACAGTAAATGGAATGTTCAGCTGGATTAAAATTGTCAGTTTAATTTAAACCAAACTAATTAAGCATAATCCTCAAAACCAACTCCTGACAGTGAATTTTGATCTAAAGTGTGTGCTTAGAACTCTAACTAAATATGTCACTGAGGTTTGTCTTTGGCTTCATAGTCAAAAAATGACAGTAATCTTCTAGGGTATGAATGAATCTTAGAATCTTAAGCATTACATATTTTATAGAATCATACAATCATTCAGGTTGGAAAAGACCCTTAACATCATAAATTACAACCTTAAACCCAGCACTTCCAAGCCCACAAGTAAACCATGTCCCTAAGTGCCACATCTCTGTGCCTTTTAAATATTCCAGGGATGGTCACTCCCTGGACAGTGAGTTCTGATGCTTGGCAGCCCCTCCAGTGAAGAATTTTTTTACTAATATCCAATCTAAACCTCCCCTAGCAAAACCTGAGGCTATTTTCTCTTCTCCTGTCACTTGTCACCTCGAAGAAAAGACTGACCTCCACCTGTCTACGACCTCCTTTCAGGGAGTGTAGACCTCATAAGGTCTCCTGAGCCTCTTTTTCTCCAGATTAAACAACCCCAGCTCCCTCAGCTTCTCCTCATCAGGCATCTTTTCCAGTCAGGATATCTAGTTGTCCTATGCCTGCTCAGTGAAGAGTTCTTTCTTTAAACAGTAAAGAAGGTCATTGCTGTAGTAAATGGCTTCCTCAGAGACAATGCAGGAATGTGATGATAACTATTAGCTCTTGCCCTGTAAAACACAATGGTTCTTTTAATATTTCAAACTTCAAAAAGCCCTTAAATCCTTACTCATAGATTGCTGAATACTAATTAAATGGTGTCTCCTGTATACTTTCTCATACTTCAGTGATTAAAATGGTATTTTAATGGCTTTGTATCTGAGGTGAAATGCAAAGTAAACAAAAAGTCATTGTGTAGAGGCTTCTGAAAGGATAAGATGAACAGTTTCTTCCTTCCCTTTAGACAGAGGCTATCCCTTTATTGAGAGAGGTAAATATTTGCTGATGTTGAAACAACCTAACATTCCAAATTCTGCTTTAGCTATATGCATTAGAATAGGGAACAATTATACAAAACTTCCTAATTGTTGGATATCTAAGGTATGTGTGTATCTTTTCTTTTGTTAAATACTTGTTTTATGTAAATGGTAGAAAATCAGTTTAAAAACAGATGTTGTATTTTGTTCTAATGTGGCCCATAGTCACTTTTTGCTGCTATTTTTTCTTAGTAATGACCAAATCATGTTCACTTTTATAAACCTATTCCCAGACCCATATAGAAACTCCAGTGAGAGTCTGTTTCTTTGCCTTCCATATCACAGATAGGAGTAGTTTGAGACTGTTCAAATATGGATTCAAAAGTAGAATTTGATTGCTGTCAGGTGTATCTTACAGACATCCTCAGCCACCTTTTTCTCTGTGTATTCTGTCACACACCCATCTGAGTCATAATTTTTGTGAGTGGCAAGTGTAATTTGGGGGAATTACCTGAATCAAGAAAATCTGGTTAGAAGAATAGATGGAAAAGCACAACAGCTGTAGTGTTTCCTACTGACACTAAAAGAACAACTTACTAAACCATTGTTTTAAGAGCAGCATCTGCATATGAGAGACCTTTATTTGGTCTGTTTTGGGATATGCACTGCACTATAAATTCTGTTAAACAGAGTAAAAGTTAAACTAATATTTTCATCAAATAATTAAAACTTCTCTCCAGCATCAGTGAGGTTTCCAGTCCATGGTGAAATTTCTGTTTCTGTGCCCATCTTGTCTAGTATTTTTGTAGGATTTTTGATGTGTACCTTTAGTTTAGTTACTCTGAAGTGACTTAGATTCAAGCTTCCCTTTCTTGTACTTTTGATGCAGACATAAACCCCCTGTCAAGGGATTTTTTCATCCTGAAGGAATTTTTTTTCACATGGTTTAGTGGATATTTTTTTCTTGGGGAGATTTTGGGGAGATTTGTAGACTGAGAAAGCTTTTTCCAGGTCATTTTTACATATTTGAAAGTGTGCTAAAGCAGCAGGATTAGAACTCACTGTTATACTATGTGGAAGGTTTCCAGCTTAATTAAAATGAAGTTCTATGTGATTGTATATAAAACAACTGAGTTTATTAAGTTCAAATAGTTTATAATTACCAGTGATCCATATAATGAATTTTTTTCCAGTTAACAAAAATTGTAGTAGAAGCCATGACATATAGTATAGTTTTGGTTAAATACTTCATCCACTCTAATTTCTTATTCATAAGCATTCATAAGTAGATGCTGGAATATTTTCACTGTTAATATACAGATCTTACTGGTGTATTTCTACCACATGTGATATATTTTGTTTAAAGGAAATGCTACTCTGTTAAATAGGAGCAGCCCAAAGAATGGAATGCCATTAAGAATAGAGCTCTGTCAGTATAGCACAGAGTAATTCCTATTCAGGCATTTGACATTACTATTAGTCAGAAGAAAATTCACTTTACTTGAAGTATGTTGTGTTCTGGAATCAGTCTTTTTTATTTCTGGTTATTTTGTTGTTTTTTTTTTTTTTTAATGAGAACATAATCAGTGACAAATGACATTACCTGTTCTTCATAGGTGAGCAGATGGAATTCAGAGCAAGATTTTAAATGGAAGCTCCCTTTCAGTTTGGTGTAGAAAACCCATGTGTTCATCTCAACAAAGTGATGAGGATTCTCAGAAAAACATGTTTGCTTGTAATATTTCAGTGCAAAAGTTAATGATATTTCAATGTACACATTAAAATATTTGTGAGTTGGGTCTTTTGGGGTTTTGTTAGGTGTTTTGATTGGTTTTGGTTTTTTGTTTTGTTTTAGATTTATTATTATGGAGGGTTTTTTGTTTTACTGGTGTTTTGGGGGGTTTTGTTGTTTGTTAGTTTGGGATTTTTTTTTTTTTCCCAAGATGCTGGTATAATTCTAGTGCCACCAAATTCAGGTTTCTTATTTCTCTTCCAGTATTGTGTATGCTTGCCAAAAAAATTTTAAAAATAATTTCTCATGTTCATTTACACAGCATAATGAGCTCTTGAGTAGAGTAGCCTAAAGTAGACTATTAAGTGGCTCTTTTTTAAAACATCAGAAGGGCACTTTGTTAACATTTAAGCACAACTTTAAGAAGAAGTGGTTTAATAAATTAAAGAATACAAGAATATAAAATAACTTCTTTCTATGCAGCTTTTCTTTTGTGGTTTCAATATAGAGTCCTTTGTGTGCTTTAGGGTGTTTTCAGAAGCAATGCAAATGCAGCTTTGTAGCCTCTTTGCCATAATTCTCTCAGCTTTTCTTATCTTGAATCATATATGCAGGATCTATAGGTTTCACTGGCAGGTTAAGTAAGCTCAATATATCCTACAACTGTACTTTGAGTGTTCCTTCCCTCTTCCAGGCAAATCAAGAGCTTGAGATGCTGGACAAAGAAATGTTTCTAATGCAGGAATCTATCTACAGAACTATTTGAAGTATCTATTCCAGGCTACAAGCACATGAAACAATATTGAAAAGAAGTGCGGTTGCTCAAGAAAGTGTGGGATATTCATGTTTATGTTAACGTAAGATTTTTCTTAAAATTACATATAAATTTAGAATATATTTGAATGTTATATTTTTAATTTGATCCTAGGAATGCTGTAGTTTTGATTTAAAAAAATTAAATACTGAAGATTGTACCATTCTTTTGCTTTTGAAATAAAAGTTGCTATGTCTTAGGATACCCAGAGTAAAAATATCTCTGTTCCCAAGTCAACCAATTTCAAGATAATCCCAAAACCAAAAAACTTTGTAGTTTCCTTTAAGGCTTTCTTAATACTCAGAACTTGCCTGCTTAATTAAAGTAAACTGAGTGAAAATTCAGAAATCCATAAAATCCAATTCAGAACCCAGGACTGTACATTAGAAAGCTCTACAAATCTAGAAGCAAGAGTCCAGAAAAGTCAGTATACAGACCTGTATGGGGAATCAGCCTTGCAAAGTTTTGTTTCCCTCAAGATGCTGCCTTTCATAGGCAAGTTTAAAAACACATATACTACATCATCTTTCTGTGATTTTGTTTGTAGCACCCCCAGGAGGAATTGCAGGGCATCTTCCCAAAATCTCCCAGGTGCACCTGTATGTTACCTGTGGATATAGGTGTGTGTTTAATAGCACAAGAAAGTTGTGTATGTATGTTTTTATCAGATACTGAAACGTTAAACTGTTAAAATGCTTGGCCTTTGAGTTGAATTTAGAGAAGATGTTATTATGTGTGCTTGCTAAGTAATGGTGGTGTAGGAAAAAATTAAGGCCCATGAGCTATTGCTGTAGGATGGGCTTTCCCCTGCATCCATTTATCTGTTTTGTAGCAGAAGCTTGTGTTTACCAAATGTTGTTGATGCTTTTATCTGTTCTTTCTGTTTCAGGGCAGCATTGATGATTGGGCTTAAACCCAGTGGAGAGAGATTAATGTGGAACAGATGGATGTGCAGCTCAGAAGGTTTGCCAAGGCAGGTTCCACAGCCGCCTATTTCTGCAATTTATCTGTCTCAGTGCCACCCCTTCCTCACTCTTCCCACCCACTTGGATGTTTTGGTGGGTTTATTACTCATGTCCAAGCTGAATGTTCTGGAACATGCTTTGTTTTGGGGGCTTTCCTTTAAAACTTTATTTTTCTGAATGAGTTTCCAGCCTCTGTGGAGTTATATGTAAGATCATTCTGTCACTTCTCTACGTTGAGGCAGTATGGGAAATAAAAAAAAGAGGGTGGGGGTTTAGGACAGACCCCTGCAGACCACAATCACTTTCACAGGTGGGATTTGCAGAGGTTCATCTGCTCTGCACACAGACATAGCTCCAGAGTGTTGAGAGCTGCAGGGAAGGTGCTCATTTTTAAAGGGAGGGCACTTCTTTTGCTTGAAGTATTTCAATGTTTTGTTGACAGTAGCCCTGCAGAAGAAAATTCCAATGAGACAAGAGAAGTATGAAGTAAAAATAACGACAAAGACTCCCAGACTATTTGCAGGACACTACAGCTGTGCCTCACAGACAGTACAGTGGTTGAATACAAAGCCTTGAACCTAACAGGTATAAAGTTTCTTCCTGTTTATGTATTTGTTTCATTCAGAAAATAAATTATCTGTATTTCATGCCCATTTATTATACTTTTAAGAGAAAAATCAGCCTTCATGGTAGATGTCTTCTCCTAAATTGCTTCAAAGTGTGAACTCACCTCATATTCTTTTTTTTCATCAAAAAATTCCCAGCGATTTTGGTTCATAGGGTATAACATGGAGCAGTTGTTGATATTGAAAATTTGAATAAAATTCTTTCAAAGCATTTTGAAAAAAAAAATTGAAGATGAATTTCCAATTTTTTTTCATTTTTAAAATTTAAAAACTGTGAAGCTGAAAGCATAAAACAGTGTAACAGAATTTTTCTTCAATAGATTTCTCACATACAGTTTTAATAAAAGCACATTTAAACTTCTTTTTAATGCAGGAAGCTCCTAAACAGGATTAGCACAAAATTGTGATTTTTCTTTTTTTAACAAAAAGAAAATGAAAAAACAATTGACTGTTATAATTTTAAATCATAGGTAAAAATTTTAAAGAAGTTTTTTTAAATTGAATTTAATTACTCCTAGCAAGTAGCAGCAAAATACTGCAAATATCCCATCACACCCCAAGATTTCTGGTCTGCAGATACTAAGTCTGTGTCTTACATCAGCTTCAATGGCAGCTGTGCAAATAAACTTACCTTTAGTGTTACAAGGTACAAAACACCAGAGTGCAAGACAAAACAAAACAAAAAAACCCCTGTAACTGCATCAAGAAATATTTCTGCTAGGCTTATTAAGTCCACACTTTAGTGGCAAATCTGAAAGTATATCTGGTATCCAGAGTGCATTTAACTTATTTAATTGTGTTTTTTGGTTAGATTCCATTTGAACACTTTGTTATGTGCTTCTGTTGGACTTTTTCTTTTTCATTGACTTAATTTACTACCTGCTATCTCTTTTCTTTACAGATCAGGCTTTTAGTAGCAGAAGACCTCAGAATTTCTTGGATTCCAGTTTCGTAAAGATAGAAGATTAAGTCCAAAATGTAGTTGTCAGCACTGTGCAAGAGTAGAGTACTGAAAAGGTGAGAGATGTACTTCTTTTTATTTCTGTTTTTGCAAAATAATATATAACAAGCTATTTGTTTGTTTAGGTGTTGATGCAAGAAAATAATCATCAAACTGAATATTTCCATGTGCCTTCCTTAGGCATCAAAATTCCCAGCCTAGCAAAATGAACTTCTTGTCTGTGGTGTAGTTTACCATCACTGAGAATTACATATAATTTAATTAAATTCCTCAATTCCAAATATGAAATGTGATATATATAGACAGATCTTATTATTACTCTTATTATTACCAGATTTTGGAAGAAATCAGCCAAACATGGAATGCCATGGAATTTTCTTACCAAGACTATAAAAGAATAGAAATTCCTTTATTAAAGTCCAATGAACAGCTGCTTGAAACTTAAGGTAACAATCATATAGGATTTTAATTATTAGAAATATTTTTATTGTATCAATATTACTCACTCCCTTGATATACTTGGCAAATTAAAACTTTTTTTCCTGAATCTTTATTGCAGACTTTTTTCTCCAGATGTTAGTACTGGGAATTTACATGTATGCTGTGTAACAATATGTATTCTAAAAACATTCTTGTCTCCATGTAGGAGTTAAAAAAAAAACAAACCAGCTTTATAAGCTTTTAATTATTTCAATTTTTAAAAAATCCTTTATTAATATGCCGTCCATTTTCAAAGTTTAAAGATGTCTTCTCTTATGATACACAATAATACCAATTGCAGGAAAATTTGTTAATTTGTCTTTTTAGCTTTAGTTCCTCTGAGAAATTATTTTGATTAGTGCAAGTTTTTTTGGTTTGTTTTGTTTGTTTGTCTGTCTAGTTTCAGATGCAAGTGATTCTGAAAAGTAAGTATGTGGTTTTGTTGAACAAGTGAAAGGCTGGCAAAATAAATCAGCATGGCAGGTTCTGTCATTTCCATTTTGATGGAATTTCAACACATGGTATCTTCATCAAAGCAATTTTCTGCCTTGTTTTCCTTTCACATGGACTGGTAGCTGCTGGTGTCACAATTTGAGACAAAGATCTGCAGGTCATTCCTTCACATCTTTAATATCTTCTTTTATTTATTCTTTGTTAGCTTTTTAACCTCCTGGAGGCACATAGAGATATAATACTACTGAGGTGCAGAAATCTTTTCTGCAAACTCCATATCATTTAGGAAAGTGATGGTTGAAATACAAGTTTATGGTCTGTTATTTGCTAATGGCTAAAGGTAACGACAGCAATCAACATAAACACTTGAATCGACACACAGCATTATGCCTTAATTGTTCATTCTGACCAAAAAAAAAAGTCACTGAACCCTTGCATAGTAAAGATGATCATTTTGTGTTGCCAACACACCTGTAATTCAATCCACAGATGCCAGGGAAAGTTCTCATCATGTACAGTTCTGAAAAGCTAATATAAGATAATGTTCTATAGGGAGCTCCTGTGCTTAAAATTTAAAATATATTTCTAATTGTTTAAATCTGCAATTTAGAAACACTGACAGCAGCATATCTCATTGTATGCAAAAAAAAAGTATATTTTTTGTACAAGAACCTCTTAAGAGCAATGCAATTATTTGTGGTGTTTAACATGCATAAGTTTATTCATGGTGCATATTGAAAAAGGCATTGAGCTTGCATAAGCAGAAATACTCTAAATTAATAATTCTGCTAAAATCTGTCATTTTATCTTGTTGGAGAGTTTTATTGGTATCATCAGTGATATTTGCAGTCCTCTCTGTCCATTTTACTTTTCCTTTATATTCAGTCTAAACACTGTAAAAATAGGTGCTTGTAGCTTTAATTATTTTTCTTTTTCCATCTAAGAAATAGAACTTAAAGTAAGCTGATTAGGTGTGTTCTTCCAGCTCCTTTTCCCATGTTTTTCTTGTCCTAGTTTAGCAAACCATGTGAAATAGAAAAAATAAATTTGAGAGTTGAAATAGCTCCCTTTCTTTCTGTATGGCAGTTGGTGACTAACATAACAAATAAAGAAAATGTGATGGAAGCCACAAGAAAGCCCAAGGTGTATGAAAGCTTTGAAGGTCTGCAGCAGAGGTAAAATTTCCAGTATGATTACACACTTTTCTAAAGTGTAGTTCTGCAATAAGCAGGAAATGAGAGCTGTCAGATTGTTTCCTTTTTGTACAGGTGTGAGATGTTCCGGTGACATTTTTGTCCTTTGTTTCTATTTGACATTCTGGATTTCTACTGCTTCTTGCATGACCAACTAAACTTGAAGCATTGGCTCCTTATATAGGGATGGCATGATGTCAAAATTGTCAAAGGTCTTAAAAATATGTTCTGTTTGGATCAAATTTGCTGTCTCCCTATCCACACTCTGGGAGCAGGGAGTACTTCTTTCACACTTGCAGCAGGAGGTGGTGGGTTCATGCAATCAAAGTCCTCCTTCCACACACTTGAAGGAACTCCTTGAACTTCCCACCTGAATCACTCTCCCTGGCCTTAGAGGCAGCCACGTTTAGAGCCACAGTCTGTTTCTTCTTGCAGAAAGGTGTTGCAATAGGAAGTTTAAAAAAAACCTAACACAAACCTGCTTCTTGAGATGTCACTTTTTTCTGAGCGATATTAAGCTAATAGCTGGAGTGCATCAGTCAAGCATAAATAAATATGGCTTCTTTTTCTTTCCAGATAGGCACAGAAATGAATATTTTGATCTTTAATACTTTTTATGTCAATACCAACATGTGTTTTCATGTTTTTAACTCTTTGTACGTCAAAAATAGTGTGCATGTCTTTTTAAAAATTGTTTTCTCCCCCACTCAACTGATTCTTATCTTATTTTCATTTGTTACTTTGGTGGTTTTCTTTTTCAATTTATCTGCACATAACTGCCCCGTTGAGTTAGAAATTTCTTTTTTTCCTCATCCCTTACTTGCCAAGACTGGACTCTTTGGAATGTTGAATAGGAGTTTCCCCTGGCCAGACTTACCCTTTGGGGGACTCTTCTGGCACAATTCCATCCCCTTGGTTTTCACAGTCTGAATGAAATTCCCTTTCATTTTCTGGAAAGGAAACATGAAAGGTTTGCCACCTTCTCTGTTCCTTACAACTGTGTTCATCATTATTATTTTATATCAATAGTGGATTATATTGTTCTGGTTTAATGTTTGGTCTGATTTTTTACCTTAACTGGGAGGGAATTCCTGGCTTTAAGCTGAATTAAGGCAAGTATCATTAAAATCTGCCTGTTTTTCAGACACTTTTTTTGTGAAAAAGCTTTGGCTGTATACTTAGAAAGCCAGCACATACCTTTTCCTCTCTTCTATTTTGGTTTTTCAGCAGACTTGCTAGATATTCTTTAAAGTGGGACACAGCCAAAACAGCTGAGCATCTTTGTGTATTAATGTGCTTAATTTTCTCTACAGAAAGTTTTCCAGTTAACCTTGTGAGCTGATAATATCATTGAACTGCACTTTTGTTCTGAGCAAATTTCTAATTTACTTTGAAAATAGGAACATTTTATGTAAGAAAGGTAGTA
>JAOTQP010001286.1:31263424-31286107 GCA_026413545.1 Cichladusa arquata
TTTGTTGCTTTTTTGGTTTGATTTTTTTTTTGGGGGGGGGGGCGGGGAGGGGGGTAGTGGAATTGATAATACTAATACTGTATTTATTTTGAATTCCTAAGGGTGACTGCAGAATATTTTCAAATTTTACCCAGCTGGTATCCAGTTAAAAACAGGGAACCAAATGGTGAAACGCAGAAAATTAAATAGATATACAGTTATTTCTATTTCAACCTTTTTGTCAACCTCTAATACTGATTGAAAGCCATTAAAAGATGACAATTGAATAAAAATGTCTTGTATTACTCGTCTGTAGAATGATTGTTTTCTTCATAAACATTACCACTTATTTTATTCAGTGTGCTAACATGACTGTTTCAATGTTTTTGTAAAATAAAATGTTTTTGTAGGGCTGTTATGACTGGAGCCTTCATGCTATCAAGTCAATTTCGGTAATTGCAGGGTCCCTGAAACAAGGAGACAAGAACAGACCTGAGGATTGGGTAAAATATGTTTCTGGTGTTTTGCCTTTGAATGAAAAGAGAATCCTAAAAAAAAAAAGATTTAATGCTCTTTTGATACATTGTTTACCCTCCTTTTCCATGTGCTCATGTGAGTCTTAAGAGACTTCAATTTGCATAAAATAGTGACAGATGATATCCCAATTTTCAGAGGCGTGATCAGTGACCTGTTTCCAGCTCTGGATGTTCTGAGGATGAGGAACCTACAGTTTGAGCAGATGGTTAAACAATCTACCCTGGAGCTGTAGTTGCAGCCAGAAGAGAACTTTATTCTCAAAGTAAAAGAATTCATTGTCTTTAATTACTCCCCTTAAGATTTTTGATCACAATAATTGCCGATGGGCTGGTTGTATTAGACGTGAAGATTATTTTTGAGTATGTTAAAGCATTGATAAAGAGTCTCTCAGTGACTCAGTATTTCAAAGGAATTTCATCACAGCAGTAATGTCCCTCAGTATGCTAAATATGTCCATAGGGAAACCTGTGTCCTATTTGGAAAAACTGTGTACAGTGACAATCTAGAGTGACAAAAACGTTTGTGCACAGTAAGAATTTGTATTTGGTAGCAAATTTATTGTTGGTCAGATATTTGTAGTGAGGTAAGAAGAGTAAAGGAACAAAAATATATAAATAAGAAGGTGTGGATTTGGAATGTGCATGGTTACATGTGACTTTTGTGTGCTCTTTTATCTATAATATAATGCACGTGCATGAATGTACATGTGTGCATGTATACTCACAAGAATTAGTTGCCCAGAAGCTAAATTTAAGCACTAATTTAGTTTAATTACAGACAGGATGAAAAAGTGAAACATAGAAACACTGGATAGTACAGAGACCAAATAAAAAGTGCATATATTCCCACCTTTCTTCAAGGAGCATCCACATCTGCTGTGTGTGACAGCACACTCCTTATCTTCATTGGAGTATATTGGAAATAGCCAAGTTTGTTGAATATGACTGATCAGAAGATTTATAAAGGATTTTGTGCTCTTCTCTCTCTTGTTCCATTATCCTGAGAGAAGGATGAAGGACAATGAGGTATGCCTTGGGGCATTATGAACTTTACAATCAGCCTTCTACAGAGTATTTTGTTTCGTGCTGGATAAATCAGAAGACAAGCACTGAGGATCATGAACTTGTTCCTCTTCAGCTTTGGGAAATCAGAGTGACCACTCTTCACTAAAACAGAAATCCACAAGCAGCCAAGCTATTTCTATTCTGTGACTCATACAACTATTTCTTTGGAAGCAATGTATTACTTCAGGAAACTGGCTTTGTATTTTTATGAATTACAGTTGTCAACTGATTGCAGAATCTACTCTGCCAAAACAATGGCAAAATTGTGATAACAGCTCTGTATCCTTGGATTTTCACAGTCCTGCTGGGCTGTGTGGCTGCCTGGAGAATAGGATTTGTTCTTACTCACTGAGGTAACTGCTTTAATTCCTTTGCACTAACTCTCTCATAATTTTCTGAGAGACCCTGTTGCTTGATGCTACATTACCTTTGCTGAGGCAAATCTGGCAAGAAAGTGCAAGCTAACTTTTTCCTATTAAAAGGAATTAGAGTGTGGAGGGGGGGAGGGAATCCTGTGAATAATTGTGTCTCTGTGATAAGACCTACAACAGGAGAGGAATGGTGCTCACTGTGTGTCCCTTCTGTGTGGTAGGATGTTCAGCTGGAATGTGTCACTCTGTTTGTCTTTGGAATTGCAGGAAATGGAAAGGGTAAGATACCTGCCTGCCTAGGTATCATGTTTTCCATCTCTCATTGTAAAGAAACTGCCATGGCTGTTGCATAAAAAATTCTTCATGTTGCCTTTGCCCGAGGCTGCAGGGTAATAACATGCTGCTGAGGGCACTCGGTCAGCCACATGATGAGCAATAGAAAGCTCAAACATCACAAGCAAATTCTACATTTCATGTATGGTTTGCATGTTCCAAAGGACAGTTAACCATGGCATGAAGTAATAAACATTCAATTTGACAGACAGACTAAGTAATACTTTGTTCTGGAAGGAGAAACAGGATGTTTTAGTTAGGTTTCTAGACAGACACCATGGAATTTCTTGCCAAAACACTAGACTAATAATTTTAATACATAGCACTTGCCTATTTCTGCTACTAAATGCTGGAAGCTGCATAGATTTTCTTCTCCATTTAACACTTTCTATTAGAATTGAGTGCAGAATATAGCTATTCCAGGCTGGGAGTCTCCTTTCCTATCCTTAGGCTTAATGGAAATTTGTGAGTAAACTAGCAGAGAGACAAGAGTAACTTAATGTAAGCTGTTGGCTGAGTGTGGGGATCCAGGCAGAGATCCTGTTCAAGAAAAAGTCAAAAATCTCTATTATTTGAAAATGATGTTAGTAATATTCACCCTGTTCCTTTTCTTCAGGTTCTGAAAGTTCTTCATCAGATGCATGTAAACAGAAAATAAATGCCCCTTTGTAATGAACTTAATGCAGAAGATCTGACAGCTGATGAACTCTGTGCTTTTATACACCAGGAAACTTGAGAGTGGAAAGATATCAAGAAGCACATATGTTCTTGCTATGGATGTCATTCTCCATCCAAAATGGACAATACCAGAATTCAGAGACTGTGTAAGAGAATTCTTACATTTTTCTGAGTTTTGATGCAATGAGACATGTCTGCAGAGCACTGGTGGTTCTGGAAAGGCTGGAGGGCAGGGCAGGATGCTAGGAGACAGAAAGTATTAGCCTGCTGATAATGCTGATCCAGCTGCCCTGAATGACTTGTTATTTTCTCCGCAGACCCATGATACCTCTCTTATCTCACCCATATCATTAAAACTAATGACAGGCCCTCCTGTAATCAAAACAGAAATAGGTCATTATTAGATAAAATGCAGTCACTTTGCTGTATTGAGTGTTTACTGATTTTTTTATTATTTTAAATAACCACCTAATAAACGAGCAAGAGAAGAAAACATGGGTTTGATGTTACAAAAGCTTGTTTCAGTGATGTGTCATCTTCTGAAGTTTTAATTGCAGTGCAATGTTGTTTTTGAAGCACTTAAGTGATAAAATTCTATTGAGATATAATTTGCAGGTCTCCTGTCATCTTCTCTGAGAGAACAAGCCAATATTACCCATGAGGGGCCAAAAAGATTTGTTTTAAATAGGGATATAGATTCTATGTTGACTGAGTCGCTCAACACTGTTAGGGATCCTAACAAGTTGAGCCATTGAGACACAATTACAGTGGTTTCCCCTCTACCTGCTTTCCCATTTTCTTCCTCTATTTTTCTGGAGACAGTTTTGCAGTGTGCATTCCTTTTTTTTTTTATTCTTGTAATTTCTTTGGCTTTCACTTTTGCTAAGTAATATTTTGTACCTAATTAACACTTTATGTCTTGCCTATTTGGCACAACAAAAAGCCTTAAATTAGCCTATGAACACTGTAATGCTGATTGTGCCTCCTAGATGTGAGCTGATGTAATTTGAGATATCAATGATAAGATTATTGAAACTGGTATTTGGAAAGTCTCTCAGTAAAACAGATTTAACACTCCATTATTGAAATCCTTGTATCACTGTACTATGGGAGGCTAGTGTAAGAAATCTAAATCAGTCTGTCTAAGCACAGTAGGATACAGACTTCCTCTTTCCTTCTTATTAATTATACAGCTAAACCAATTTTGTGGGTTCTCTGAAATTCTGTAATGTTATGAAATCCAAATCTAAGACCTGAATGTAACCTTTGGAAAGTGATTGGAGTTTTATGCTTTCCTTAGTAAGTTAAACCCTAGTAACCCTCTGGTTACCCAGGAAGGTGCCTGGTGGGGTGAGCCACATAATCGAACTTTAGCTGAGAAACAGAAAGTGGCTTTTTCAAGAAACACTTTTGGGCACCTAAATTTCCTGTTCTGAATCATCATCTGATTATTTCCATTGACCTTGAGAGAGACTTTTTTCCTCCTCTGCTTTTACCTGCTTTCAGGAGAACTCATATCAGCAAAGCAGGCTAGTCACCTTTTAAAGTAGTAGAACTCCAACAAACTCATACAAGGTCAAGTAAAACCTTTTAAATTTGTCATCTTCTATGGTTCTGGTAAAAAAAATTCTAGGCATGTTCAAACAGAGTTTGTTTAGCTTGTCCAAGGAATAGTGTATGCATTGTATTGCAGATAATCCTCTGTGGGGCTGTAATAAACACAATTGCCCTGACCACGTTCTTGTTAAACAGCATATTTTAGTTTTCTTTTGCTGAAAAGTTCACTGATGATTTCTAGGTTCTGACCCTTGCAAGCAATGGCTGTGTGCCTATGACTCTGTCAGTGTGGCTGCTGTTTGTGGTACACATTTAGGAGCTGCTGCCCCAGCTACGATATCCAGAGCTGGTATTCATCACCTGAAACCCCAGGATCTGGAGTAGAACCTGTGAGTATCTGATGATATTAGTTGGTATTTTCAACATCCAATTTGAGGATTAATTGGAACAAACTCCATTATTTATATTACGTTTTCCCTCTAAATTTTATTCTAGTAATTTATTATTTGTTCGGTGGCCACATATATCCTCAAAGAGGCATTTCAGAGAATTTTGCCATCAGTGGGGTTTTTTTTGCCATCAAGTGGGGTTTTTTGCTCTCTTACATGTACTGCTTAATCAGAGCAGTAGTGTGGAGGGCTGACCCTGGTTGAATACCAGGTGCTCAGCAAGCCACTATTACTCCCCCTCAACAGCTGGACAGCAGTGAGAA
Organism: Cichladusa arquata; assembly: GCA_026413545.1. Classification (NCBI taxonomy): domain Eukaryota; kingdom Metazoa; phylum Chordata; class Aves; order Passeriformes; family Muscicapidae; genus Cichladusa; species Cichladusa arquata. Next base: position 31,268,656 of record JAOTQP010001286.1, read on the forward strand.
AAATATGATGAAAGACTTTGAGTCAAGATAAGGACAGGGAAATCAAATACTCAGCACACTATAATGGGCACAACAGACTCAACTTGGGGAAATTAATTTTATTTATTACCAGTCAGAGTAGGGTAGCGGCAAAAAAAAAAAAAAAAAAACAAGAAAAAAAAACAAAAACAACAACAACAAAAAAAATACAAACAAAAAAACCTAAAAACAAAAAAAAACTCAAATCTTTAAAATACCTTCCTTTCACTCTTCCCTCCTTCCCAGTTCAACTTCACTCCCAATTTTCTCTGCCTCTGCACTCCATTAGCACAGGGGAATAGGAAATGGGGTTGCAGTCAGCTCATTGTTGTTTCTGCTCCTCCTTCCCTCTCAGGGGAAGTGCTCCTCACACTTCCCCTGCTCCATCACAGGGTCCCTCCCATGGCAGACAGGCCTCCATGAACTTCTCCAGCTTGAGTCCCTCCCTCAGGCTGCAGTTCTTCATAAACTGCTCCAGTATGGATCCCCCATGGGGTTACAAGTTGTGCCAGCAAACCTGCTCCAGTGTGAGCTCCTCTCTATGCAGGTTCACAGGCAGCCCTAGCACAGGCTTTCCAAAGCATTCCTGCCTTCTTAGGGCATCTACCTACTTCTGTGTGAAGTACATTTTACCTATAGTAAGAGAAATTCAGGCTCCAGTCCATTTAAATAGTTGAAAATAATTCCCACAGCAACTGTACACTACAAATTGAAGCCTTAACATTTTCCTATGGCCACATTTGTGCATAGATAATTTTTTTTTTCTGCCAGATAAATTAGCTTCACAAGAACAAAGTGTATGAGATCTAGAGGAAGCAAATCACTAGTATGCTCTTGAACAACTTATAAAGTTAGAGGTATATTTGTGGAAGACAAATTGTCAAAGGTATGATGGTATGATATATATATGTCAGTGGAAGAACAGAAAGCATGAGCTGTTAGTTGTAATCACCTGAGTTTGAAGGTATGGTTATTTTTGCACCTTTTTTCAATGTGTTCTTCACAGGATATTCTCAATTGATTTGTGGTGTTTTGATTGCATTAACTTGTATCTTACAACTTTTTAATGCTTAGATGAGTAGGAATTTTCCTGCAGAGATTAGAAGTCTATGGACTTAGAAACGTGGATCTGATCAATAAAAGATATATACCGTTATCAACTCTCCTGCTGTCTTTGAGGGTTAATATTTGAGAGAAAAATACAGTGTTTATAAAAAAAGTATTTATCAGGCAATTGAAGAGCTTGGAAAATAAAGATTTATCAGGCAAGGAAGCTTTTAGGTGCTCACAGTAAGAAAAGCTGTTTATTGCCAAGTATTTGTCCAAATAGTTTTAGGTAAGGTGAAAGCCAGGCCAAACATTAAATTGAAATAATTGAGAAATTAAACCACCTACATCTTTCACCAGTCTTTGCTTCTCTAACAATTATAGGGAGACTGGTGTTCTGTAAAGCCTGAGATGGAACAAATGCATTTCAGCTACAACCAGGTTTCAAAAGCTTTCTATTAGAAGAACTTGGATAAAAATTTTCAAGTAGAAACACTTCATAAAAAGTTATCCAGCAAAACTATTTCTTTTAGTAATTCTTTGAGAATAAAAGAATGGTGTATCACTTAGAATTTAATCCTAGCCAGAGAGGGGACAGTTTGCTTTTAAAAGTAAACTGTGATGTGCAGGTGCTTGATGGGGTTTTTTCCTTTTCAGTTTTAGTCAATCTTTGTTCACACATTTTAGACTGTACATCTTCAGTACTTTATTGATTTACTCATAGTAAAAGGCATAGCATTTGGAAATGCTAGTTGAAAATGCTGGAAAAACAGTATTTATAGGCAATAGGCTTGGTGCTGTTTCTGAAGACAACCTCCAGACCAACAATTCATTCAACTACCACACAACATCAGTGCTCCAGAGTGAGTTCCATACAGATGTGAGAAACTTATTTCCCTCAACAGCAGTGATAAAATACATCCTGCAGTTGTTGGAGTCTTATCACATCCATTTATTACTGCTCTTGTCTGGGCCTTGGCAAAGTTCATTGTTTTGCAAACTGGAAAACTTTGAAAGCTGTGGCAGGCAAGGGGAAAGGAGGAGGATGAAACTGCTTAGTGCAGACTGGAACTGACAGTGTGCTCCCACAAGTTGCTGTCTGATTGCAGATGGGAAAATTTGGCTTTACCTCTGTTCACAAGAAGCCTTGAGCCAGCTTTGGCCTAGCCTGAGTGTCTCTGCATGGTGCCTTAGATGTACCAAAACGACAGGCAGAAGCTGAAGTTTGCTTTTGCTAGGTATCATAAAATATCCAAGGAGGGTCAATCCCTGTCTGGTGGAGTTTGGAGTAGATGAGATGGATGCTGATCAAAGGAAATGTTAATACAACACACAAATGGAGAGGGCTGTATGTTGGCCAAAAATGGTATTCTAGTAGTAGATGTTGAAACAAGAAGAGTCAGACAGTCAAAGCTAATAAAAGCTGTTTGTTTTGCTCCTCATGAAGAACACAACTAAAGGGAGAGCCCAGCTGTCAGTGGATAATGCCCTCTTTGCCATCCCTTTTTTTTATCCTTCCTGTAACTTGAACAGGAAACAACTACACAGAAAAATCTGTGTACCCTCTTTGCTGTACAACTTTTCATGCCATGAAAAGCAGTAGAAAAGTAAGTTAATACACTGGCTTGTCCTTTTGAATGTCCAGGACTATATACCAAAAAAAATTTTAGTTTCAAAAATTTTATACAATTTTAGAAATCTTCAGATAAAATTTTAAAAGCATTTAAGTGCATTTGATGTGTAATTTAACTGCTTTGGAAATCTGTTGTCTAATTTTCCAGCCAATCTACATTGCTGCTAATGGATTACATTTTCACCCGGTTTAAAAAAGTAGGTATAAATCCACAAATCTTAATTGAATAAGTTTTACCCTGTTTTTTCTTTCATGTCTTGTGTTAATTTCTTCTGTATTCACATCAGATAAGCAAAGATTTGTGTTCTTTACCTTAGTTTATTCTTTGAAGTGTTTCCAAATTCACGTTAATGTAGAATCCTGCATTAACAGAACTTAATCACCTTTTTGCCCATCAAAATGAATGGAAAGATTAGGAGAAAAGAATTTTTTCTGTGCATCAGAGTGAGATCATGAGCTGTTGTAAACTGTCATAGCTCCTTTAATGGTGAATCAGCCTTAAAAGGCTTTCAGAAATTCCTCTAATCAGGAAGGGATTTTTCAGCTAATGACTGCCATTCCAGTAGCAACCCTGGCCATGGCTCTAGAGTACAAAAGCATAACACCTTCCATTGCAAAGAGAAGTTGATGAAAGGAGCTCCTAGGCAGCAAAGGCTCTGTATTCTTCTCGCAGGAAACCTCTTAAATAAACTAAATATGTGAAGTCAACTTCACAGGGTCTTGTTCTCCAAGCTTGTTACACCCACCAACAGTCTTGTGGCATAAAATTTGAGAGTTTATGAACCTTTATGGATTTGTTGTGAAATTTAGTAGTATTTCCTCACATTTTAAGTCAGTGCTGTAACCTATCCACTGCTCCTTCTAAGAAAAATTGAGACATGTACAAAGCAGTGGACTCATCTCATTGTCTGCAGCTCTTCCTTCTGTCCACTGCTCTTCAGCCAAGTTTCTCTTTTTAAATGCTCCTTTACCAAGTCCCTCTGCCAATCATAGCAGGTGAAGAACTGCATGACAATCCAGAAGCAAGTATATTGTGTTTCCTTTCCGTTGTGTTTACAGCATTGTCTTGGCGAGCTGTGATGGAATGATTTTGTACTGTCATGTGTAGATCAAAATGATGGCCTCTTACATTGTTTTTGTGTTTGTATGTACCAATATTTCCTCCTGGAAAATGCATTCAAGTGATACACTGAAATGACTTCTTGTGTCTTAAGCCATCACTCCAAGCAATTATTTGGAACAGTCAAATTGTGGATGTTTTCATAATGGAACGATTCATTCACAGCAGATTGCACAAATGAGCAATTTAAATCAAGTCTTAGTTCATAAAAAAGAGCTTAAGAGATGAACTTGTTAAAGTACAGTGATTCACCACTGTTCATTGCTATGTTCTTTCTATAGTTCAGAGGTTAAAAGATTTTTCTTACAGATCCTATCACTTTTATCTGCAGTATTTTGTCAGTTCTCATCTTATCTGTAGCCACACAGCATTTTTTGAGGTATCTGCTAGAGTGGGTGAGATTAGCATGTCGTGTAGGGTTTTATTTAGCATTCCCCAAGGCTTATGACTCACCCTCTCTGCCTCTAAAACAGCAGAAAATTTCAAAATGTTGCTTGATGGAGGCATGTTCTGATACAAACTAATATTGGTACATTAATTCTGGGGTCCTCAGTAATACTTAAGTCTGGAACAAAAATGTGCAAGTGTTTATAATTGTGGATATAATTTAAAATTTAGATAAGGTTAGGGATCAAGAGGGATGATTCCTAATTTGGGGTTTAACATTATGGGGACACATTGAGCTAAAAGAACAAAATTCTTTTATATAATTAAGAGACTTTACGCCTTTCATATTCACATCATTTCTGCAAAATTTTTTTTCCCTTCTGTGGTAGGAAAGCAGGGTAAGCACAAACACAGCTTTTGCCTCCAAAATTTATGATCAAATATGTTGAGGTTCTCTATTTCTGTCCTGCCTTCCAGCACACCTTCACTCTTTTATCTGCTTGTCTTACTTCTCCAGTCAATAGCCATCCTTTCAGCTGACTGTGACTTGCCAGAAATGCCCTTGGAAGCATTTGTTGAGTTCACCAGTCAAAATCACAGTAGAGGTTTGCAGATGATTCATTTCACTGAAAAATCTGTGACAATACTTCTGTCGTCCTGCTGGAAACTGTTCACAGTGATGTATTTGTTTATTCTGCTTTGCCCAAGGAGCTAATGATTCTGCTAGTCAGGACTGTGGCAGTGCTGTGATGTCCAGCTTTCAGCTGTCCCTGTGCTAATGCATTTCCATTTCCTACAAGCTCTCATGGACATGATGCCCAGTTTTTAAATAAGGAAGACAAGTTCAAAACCATATACTTACATTTCACTCTCTTTTTCTGCCCAACCCAAAGTATTTCAATGCACAGTGCAATAGAAACAAAATTTAAAAGTCTGTAGTCTGCATTTTTTCCTCTTCTACTTATTATAAATGGAACTGATAATTGTTTTTTTTTTTTAATACATATAGTCATTTCTTACTGACAAATATTAAAGTCTTATTAAATTCTGACTTTCATCATCTCAGAATCAATAGTAGGTGTATCAAAAATTCATTACATTATTGACTGGACAAAAAAAATCTGGGTTAGATGTACAAAACTTTTGAGAAATCTTTTTCCTCTTGCCAAACAGTATTGAGTTTGCATTAAATTCTCTGCTGTGCTGTAAGGATTTTAACCATTGTATTCCCTAAATGCTTCATAACCCCCTTTTGGTTCAACCGCCAGCTCTGAGACAGAATTTAGGCTGCTTGTTGAAGATGAGGGCTTCAGTCACTGTGATACACTGAAGTTTTTCCTTGAAATCCACCTATTACTGTGGTTTTACTTTGTGCAAAATACTTCCTGTGATAATTTGAGCAACAAAAATATATGACCTAGGAAGGAAGGAAGATTGTTAGTTTTCCAGTCCTGCTTTAATAAATTCCTGGTGATCTCTGCAGGTTTCTGTTTTCATGCACAAAATTGAAAGAGTGCAATTAGAAATCAAACTTCTGCAGATGATGAATCCTATCGTATGTATCTGTGGAATACTTCACTAAGTGACAAAAATTGAAGATCACATTGTACCAGAATTCAGCATAATGCTTAATATAAGTTGTTTTCTTCTGTGTTTTCAACATGACTTTGTAGCTTTCTGTAGATTTTTTTCCCCTTACACATCTAAGGGAATCAGTGTAGTTGGATAAAAATTGAATCAAAAGTTTATGTCTCAGTATTTTACATTTCTGAAGAATACATAAGGGACTTTGAGTTAATTTGTTCACTGTTGTAGTAAATTTGTAACCTGATGGTCTGCACTGACCATCGTGTAAGCACCTCATTTGGGGAAATAGGCTGAAATTTAGTACAATCATCTCAATATTCCTTTGTCTGGGAGATGATATTGCAGTAGATTCCTAATTAAATGTCCTGATTAAATTATACCTATCATTCATATTTTTGCACTTTATATATTTTGGTAAAGACCTTATTTAATCCGTCCCAGGAGAAGGAGAAAATAGTCTACTCACTGATTAATTTTCTGAGTGTCAGGATACCTGGGGATTTCACATTCAAAACATTTCAGTTTCAAAGGATGCAGATGGATATGCTGTGAAATTTTCAAAAGCTGTGAAGTAGTCAATCAACTAAATTAGCAAGACTTTTATGAAATTCAGAATTCCAGGGTGATATATCTCAAAGGCTATGTGTGAGTTTCACTGACTACTAAGGACTTCAATAATTAAAAAAACCTCGACCTTGTACGTGGTGAAATGATCCATGAATTTTAGCCAGCATGATTTTAAATTCTTGATTTTATTTAATTTCAGTGTTGCTTCATATGGTAATAATTTTTATGCCTTTTTATTACATTTCAGGGATGTTTGGAAAAAAGCTGGAGAAAGAACATGGTCATACCTATGTTCCAGTGAAAGAATGAGAAGCTCTTCCATTTTATTGGTGATTTGAATATGCCTGAAGTGGGGAGACATGGAATGGTTTGGGCTCATGCATTGATTTAGCAACATATTGATTATGGACACTGGTGAGCATTTGCTTCTTACTTAATGTTATGATATAATTTTTTTCTGTGGTCCATGTTGGCAACTCTAAACCACAGAAAAAACAGAAAGCTTCAAAATTAATTGATTAAAGAGTAAAGCATATGCTCCTGGGAGGTTTTAAACCATTTTAGAAAAAAGCAGAAAGTGAAGGGGTTGTGGAGTCTTGGAAGGGAAGTATCCTTCAGCTGTTTTTGATGGAGCTGCTGGATGTTGGCCCCAGTGGTTGACTATAGAGAGCAGAGATGGTTCAGATACAGAAACTGATACCCTAAATTTCAGGTGTTTAGCCTCTAACACCCTCTGTATTTTCTTCACCTGTAAAGATAACAAAATCCATAGAAACTTTATGATACTGGTTCAAACGAACCATCTTTTTCTGCCATGAGAATAAAAACATATAAGATGGCCACTGAAGGATAATTCAGTTGATTTGGGCAATTAAGATAATTACAGAATCACAGAATCTCAGAACTGTTAGGGTTGGAAGGGACCTCTGGAGACCATCTAATCCAAGATGTCAAGGGAGGGCCACCTAGAGTAGATGACGACCTTCTTACTTTCCAAATGACAATTTAATTTTTTGGCAATTAAAATATATTGTATTCCTTCACCAGGATCTGTGTAAATATTAAGTTTCCAGTTCAAAATCAACAGATTTGTGTTTCAGTTCATTCTGTTGCAGGAAGAACAATATTCTGTATAAATACTTCACTGTTATCATAAATACACATTAGATTCTTGTTCAGATACAAGCACGTAGTCTTATATGACATGAAGAAAATATGTGACTTACAAAGAAAATGTTTTGAATTATCTTTACTGTTCTTCCATCTTTTAATGCAGGTGAATTGTTTAAATTTTTTTGCCAGCTCATACTTCATCCCATGAAGGAATGACACAAGGTATCAGTTGAATCTCTTGATAAGGTACAAGATGTACAGAGAAAAAAGGAAGTGACTACTCAAATCTGAAGCATCTCTGGCTTGGAAAAATCAGTCAGGTCTAATTCAGTGACATGCAAAGCTAGCATCTCAATGCTCTCCTGTTTTCTTTCTAAAACTATATTCTTTTTGAGACAGGAAACCTTTTATTCTTTCACAAAGATTTCAGAGTTAAGATCTCAAAATCTCTAGTGCTTTAAAGGGTTGATGTTTCTTTCATTTGAATGGTTTTGAATTCTTTTTAAACAAAACCTTGCCAAAATTTAAAAATTTACATTTTTACAAAACAGATCAAATCAAGAAAAATGCTGACTATGCAATTCAGGAATTTATTATAACTACATAAGGATTCTAAAATAGAGCAAAATCCATTGGAAACAAAGAGAATATATTATTTTATGAAGTTCTGGGAAGGAAGAATTTGTTGATTTGAGCAGAGAAAAACTGCATTATTCATGAGTTCTCCTTTTACAGTATTTCTTTTAAAGACCTGCTTGTCCTAGTTGAGATGTACGTTAACATCTAAAGAAACAAGATTCTCTTTCCATTTGGACAAAAAGAATACAAATTGCCAGCCAATCTGAACCCTTTTTTTAATTTTTATTTTTATTTTATTTCACTTTTTAGGTGGCCTCCTTTTAATTCACCAGGAGCTGTGTCATCTGGAGAGCCAGAAAAAGTATTGGATAATGCAGCAAATAGAGGAGCATGCTCCTCATACTCCATTATGATCTTTGCTGGTTTTTTTCTTATTGAGATCAGTTAATTTTCCTCTTATCTGTGATGACTGATTATTGTATGCATTCTCAAACTGATTTGTACTTCTTTTGACCATGCTTTACTCATCTCCTTTATCATCAGAAGCTTTGTAAAAATGTAGTATCTTAATTGCAATGGAAATTTTGAACAAAATATTATGTGGTAGAAAATGTGTGATTATTCTTAATTTTAAAATGTCAATCCCAATTCAATACTTCTGTGGATATTTGTATTTCAGACTTCCTGTAGGACAGAACTGTTGATTCTTCAACTGAGGTTAAGCCTGGAAATGTACAGTCCTTCAGTGTTCTGTCACTACTATTAATCAAGTTATATTTTCTTTCTCACTTATGATAGACAGAAGCTAACTATTAAAGAAATTAATAATTTTCAGTATGTTGCTTATATGAATCCAGCTGCTGGTGGCTTCATTATCAAGCCTAAGCTCCAGCTAGGATTTGAAGTGTCTTACTATAGCAATCCCATATTTAATACATTAAATAATTACTATTTAGCTTTCCACTACAATAGGTAGCAGATGAAAGAGAATAGGAGAAAATACAGTGTTTGAAATTCAGTACAGGTTGAAAATCTTGCTGTTCTTACAGCTAAACAGAAAGAGACACACTAGATTTATTACGAGTGTTCCCTGAATTGCAGTCTCATGTGGTCATTCATCTGTCAGATGAGTCCTTGGGGCTCATAACCAGACATGCAACTGCTGTGGAACTGCATCAAGAATGAGGCAAGAAATGAAGTATTTTCTGTGACACACAAGTAGCTGTATTCTTACCAGGCTGTATTGTCATTTAAGACTTCATTGACTCTTATCTGCTGTCTGATGCTAGAGAATCTTCATCTCCTTTTCCCTTTTTATTTTCAGGGACATTTTGCAGACTTTGCCTCCAAATTTATTTCTTCAGATTCCCTGATTACCATCTACAGAAAGATGGTTTGCTTCGACTTCCAGCAATGAGCCTTTTTTCCACCAATAATGAAGAACATTTGAGCTGTAGTGCAAGCAGACACATGTCTTCTCCAGGCAGGGATTCAAAACTTCCCACCAACTGATATGAAGTTCCACTACATCCTTAACATGAGGGACCTCTCCAATGGCTTTCAGGTCTGTATCATGGGCTAATGTACCTGGCAACACTCTATTATTGCTGATCTTTACAATCTATTGATGGACGTTGGATTGTGGACTGGTGAAGAACAAATTCTTTTTGTACGAAGCAGAAGACAGTCCCTGCCCTAAAGTGACCATGGTCAGGTAGGTCAGATGGGTAGAAAGCTGAGACAGAAAATGTATTTAGTGGAAATAGAGTAGTGGTTTGCACAGTTTGCTGTGCTTACTTTTTCATTGGCTGGTTGGTTTGTTTTTGAGAAGAGGATGTCAACATTTCAAATGGTAAAACAACTTTTGGGAGACTAGGCAGAACAAAACAGAGATTGAAGAAGCTCTGAAGCAGTAATCATAAAAATCACAAAATCGTTTAGGTAGCAAAAGACCTCTAAGATCAACAATACCAGCCATTAGTCTAGCACTGCTGTGTCCACCCTTAAACCATGTACCTAAGTGCCACATCTACACATCTCTTAAATATCTCCAGGGATGCAGACTCAATCACATCCCTGGGTGTCCTTTTCCAGTGCTTGACCCCTTCCATGAAGCAGGGTCTTCAAAGGGTATCTGAACACCAAAGCAGAAATTAAAGGCAGAGGAAAGGATACACGTCCTGGCCTCTCATGTAAAATCAGATGAGTCTGATCCTGGTTTGTTTTCATCTGCTTTCCTTTTTTTTTTTTTTTTTGGAGTGCAGTTCTGTTCTTTTACAGAATATTTTTTTTGTCTACCTACCCTGTGGATCACTGTGAAGGCACAGAGGCAAGGACTTGTCAGGTCCTCCTGACAAGTCACACCACACACCTTGTTTTGGTGGGATTGCACTGGCCCATCACACTTTTGCAGCCATCCTGGCGTGGAAGAAGGAAAGTATTTTGGCTTGTGAGAGAAGGAAGTTTGAGGTGACAATTGAGAAAGTGCTAATTTTGTAATGATGACCTCTGTCTTGTTTTCTTGAGCAGTATTAAAAAACAGAGCTAGTGACCATGAGAGGTCCTGGCAGTGCTGATGCTTCCATGTGTCCTGTACTGCTCTGGAGCCTCAATGGCCCATCTGAATGTGCCAGTCAGTGGAGAGCAGACATTTGTTTTAACTGTGTTTTGCATGTTCAGCTGGCTGGAGAACTTGCTAATTTTACAGACATCCTGGTTCATGGTCAAGGATATGTAGAATCAAGCACAATGTCTACTGGATATCTACTAAGTATAACTAATGTCTTTGCAGAATATTTCAGTTAGTCTTCCTTAAGACATCCTATTTTGATACCAGATAACAACATTACAAAAGAAAATATTTTTTTATCTGTAGGGCATTTTGTTTGCTACACCCAAGTGCTTACAGGAACCAAATGATCATCATTATCTCTGGATCATGAGCTGGCACCTGTTTGTGGGGATAAACTAGTGGAAAGCAAAGACTATAATTTCTGTTACAAAATGGTGATAGACACTATGGACAAGTATTTTGAGGTATGTTGGTGGCTGGGAAGTATTTTTCCTAGTGCCAGCAAGTCAAAAACTGAGTGGCTACAGGTCTTATTTATTGGAACTCTAGATAGGAGTGGGGAGCTATTTGAGGAGTTCCCAGGGAGCTGCAATGACACGCCTGCTTCTGTGAACCTCCTGTCTGAGGGTGCCATGCAGGGATGTAGCTGAAATATCTGTAAAGGGAGCATGCAATCCATCATGGGGTTAACAATGCAGGCATGAAGTCATTGCTTTTTGCTGTTCAGGGGTTGTTGCAGTGCAAACTCACAACACTCCTAATGGAAGTTTTATGCAGGACACCGTGCAGCAATAGAGCTGATACATAGACTTCATTGATGCCCTTATGGAAGAGCAGATTGTGGCTCAGTGTTAAAAATAGTCTCCATTTTGTTTGTTTGAACAGAGATTCACTTTTGTTTTTGTTGTTTGTTTGGTTTTTTTTTTTTTTGCACTCCATAGAAATTGGCACCACTTATTCTCTGAGATTGGAGAGATAATCTATAATGCTGTAGATAGTTTGCCTTATCTTTTAATTAGTTAGTGATGTATCAGGCCTTTGTAAGAAAAGCAATATTTGTCTTTTGTTTCCAAGAAAGGGAAAATGCTTTTAAAATTAGATTAGTTCAAGGCATGAACAATACCTTAAGCATATAGTAAATAATGCCACTGCATGGCAGACCTGGAGTTGCTTTGCTGCCCAGCCTTGTACTTTTTAATATCTAAACCAGCCAAGACTTTTAAGTGTCATCATAGATTTTATTTATCTGTACCTTTTTTTCCATGTGTATGCTTACCTCACCTTAGTTCAAAGTAATTTGTTTTTTTCATGTCAGGCAATATCTTAGTACCCATCATGGCTCCAAATCTCAGCTTCTGTTTCTAAAATCTGATTTACTACATTTGCTTTATTTTCCTGCCCGGGAAAAAAAAAAAGCAGCCAGTTTTCAGAAGATGAAGATTTTGCTGAGTAAGTGAGGCACAGATATCATTGTTGCTCCTTGTCATTATTTGTAATCCTTCTCCAACAGATACCATCACTCTGGTCATGTGTAATATCAGTGATTTCCAGAAAGAGACAGAGGCCCCTGCTGGCAGAGATTAGCTTTGTTGAAGCAGTTTGTATTATTTGCAGTGTCAAATGGTTAAACACACAAACTTTTCTTCTCAGTGAGTTGCACTAGGATTTCAGAGTCATGGTTTTTCACTTTGCTCATAATCAGACAGGAGCTATGTAAGAGAAGGCACTCCTGACAAAGCCATCTATTGTAGGAGTTTCACTCCAAGAGGATTAAAGAAATGCTTAAATTTCAAAGATAATCAAGTCAACCTTTCATAGGGACTGTAGTTTTTTGTTTTCTTTTTTTTTTAGGCTTATTTAGAGGTTGATGTGATAATCATCAGACCTGCAAACAGTAGCCTTCTCAGGTATCACTAGTTTTGCTTGAAAGTGTTGGCAAGCCATTACCTTCTCTCTGAAGTCTGCTGACCGAGAGTGGTATCTCAGTTTGGCAAAGCCACAGGGTATCTTAGGCTTACAGTTTGGCAGTCCTGGAAAAGTGGCTGTGAAATTAAATCCTGTAAATTTTTTTCTGCACCTTTTATGGGTTTTTATTTATGGATCCATTATGAAATCATGAAAAAGGCTGTCAAAGTACTACAGTGAGGTCCAAGAGAATTGGCTTCCAATGTTTTGGTTGGACAGGTTTTTAGCTCTTTATTAGATGCTACCAGACTAGACACATTATACCTTTATTTCAGAAGGTTCTCATCAATGTTTTTTTGAAGGATTTTTTCAATATTTTTTTTCAGTAGTGTAAGACATAAAGAGAATGAAGGGGGTATTTCATTTATACATGCAGGAAAAATTAGGCAAGTCCAACCTGCTGTCTCTAAGCTCTGGTCTTTCATCCCTTAGAATCTGCATCTGATTTTTAAAAATGAAGTTTAGAAAATAATTTTGAGATGCTTATATAAATTATTAGAATATAAACTACATGAGGTTTCTTTCAATGTCTCAGACATAGTTTTCTGTGGGATGAATTACCTCATACACACATTTTGAAATTTTAGCAATTAGATTTTGTCTAATTTTAGGGCAAGTCTTCGTCTGGCCTCATTCTTCCTATGGTATTCTATGATCAGCAAATAACAGCATGCTTTAATTAGTCTGGGAGAAATATTCCAAGAGTTAATTAAAGTTTGATGCAAATTTTTCATTGAGTGATTCCTCATCCTTTAACCTTCGTGGTGCAAACAGTCAGGTGTGAAATTCTCATGTGCTCCTACAGCCCAGTCCACCTCCCTTCAAGTACACTAGGTCTGTGTTCTGAGCTCAGACAGGGCCCATCAGAATCCTGGTGGGATGCTTTGGAACAATTCAGTGTAAAGAATGTGTAACCAGAGAGCTCTGGTCATTGGCAGATATTTCTTCAATATTTGATAAGGAAATTAAAGTTTCTTTCCACTTGGTCAAACATTGCAAATGCTGAGGTGAGGATAATGGGTGTTAGGAGAACATTATCTCAAAAACAGACACAAAAGAATGGAAAGGTGTCAGGGGGAAGCAGGCTTGGTGCAATAAAATTGCAGAATTGAGAAACTTGGCTAAGAATGATGTTGAAGTAACTTTCTTACTGTTACTTTATTGATTTTTTTTTTGTCATCAGGTGCTGCATCAGTCCTATCCTATAAACTTCTAGGGGTTATGAACTTCTGATTGGAATAGGTGGTAAACAGAGCTTGTCTGGACTGGCAGGATACATCTGTTCCCTGGAGCTTTTCCAAATTACACAGAAGAAACCAGGGCCTCAGGGTAAACTAATAGATATTATTTGAGTATGTTGAGTTCACGACTTCAAGAATGTGTTGTTGCACAGGCTTGATAAAATCACAGGCAAAACAGTGGAATTTACACTAACAACTCCTATGGTTCCTGTGGTTTCCAGCTGTACCTCTTTTCTTAATTATTGAAAACTGTGTGGTCAAAATATATTTTAGTCCACTTATATGCTTCACAGAATTTTAGTAGTTTCTCCACTTTTTCCAGCTGCTTCACATGTTACAAAGACATAGTTAGAGTTCTGGTATTTATAGTTAGTGATTTAGTACAATTTTTTGTATGTCATTGAACATTTATTGGTTTAGGGGTGCAAAGTTGAAGTGGGTGAACATAAGAAAAAAATTTTTCCTTGTTGCATGTGAATCTTTTAGTCACCTAAATTGTCCATATGCAAAGATTAGGCATATAATTGAGTGAGATACTCTTATCAGGTTTACAGACCTTGCAAGGCTTGCTGTGTGGGCAAACAGCAAAGGAGGGAACATTTTCATCCTCACTCTATGTGGACAAGCAATATTTCTGAATCTCAGATGTAGCTGAATAAGGATCTGATTGTGGCCAGATTTGGTGGATGCCAGTCCCTAAAAAGCCCTTATGTTACCTTGGTCCATGGCCATACAGTATGTGTAGCTCAAACTTTCTCAGCCTCTGGTTTTCGGAGGGAGGTAGAAGCTGTTCTGCTTTGAAAAATGCAGCGTGTTCTTCAGTGTGTTCATAGTGTTTAACTTCTTGTGCCCTCTTTCTCTGGTCAAATGAGGTGCAGTGTAAGCTGTGGACTTAAGTGGTCATTTTCTCCCTGCTGTTTCCAAGCAGGAAATTTTCTAAGCCTCTGTTAACAAGCCTGAAGATTTTGCTAGTTTTTGTGACAGCTCGGTCATAACAGCCAGCATTGACCTTATTCTGTATTTCAAATGTGGTCACACTCAAATGCAACTGATGTGGGTTGTTTTCTTTCTGGAAACCCAAGCCAAAAAGCATTCCATGTTTATACCACATGGTCCCACACCATGTCTCCCTCAGGGCAGCAGTGCACATCTCAGTTTTGTTGGGGCTTTTTTGCAGCTAAGAAATCTTTCCTAAATAAATTCACCACCAACAACAAAAAAAATTCTTTCAGAAACAACAGAATTTAAAATTGATCTGATTCTTTCATGCCATTCCCATACATTTTTGGTATGGTGATGCCTATTCTTGATGGGAGCTATCATGGCTGCAATATCCCTTTTTACTACATTCATGGGGAGATTTCTTCAATCTTTACCACTAGGTCACGGCAAAACT
Organism: Cichladusa arquata; assembly: GCA_026413545.1. Lineage (NCBI taxonomy): Eukaryota > Metazoa > Chordata > Aves > Passeriformes > Muscicapidae > Cichladusa > Cichladusa arquata. Next base: position 31,283,881 of record JAOTQP010001286.1, read on the forward strand.
TCAGTGTCTGATATAGGGGAGAAAAGGCAAACTGCATTTCACTTTGGATGTTATACAGCAAATTAGTGATATATAAATAAACTGAAAAAAGTAAGGAAAAGTCAGCGATGTGTTGCCACCATGAACATGTTTTTCACGCTTTTTCTGTACCAACATTTTAACAGAATATGAGTGATTGCCTCCTTTCCTTACAGGTAGATCTTGCCAGTTTGTACATCAAGATGGGTGCCAAGAACATGCCCACAGTGTTTTTGCTGACAGATGCCCAGGTTCCAGATGAATGCTTTCTTGTGCTGATTAATGACTTGTTGGCATCAGGTGATTAAACCAACGAATTTCTTGAAAGATCTTTTCCAATGACAAATGATCTGCATTTTCATTGAACTTTAAAGAGATTATTTCTCTTTTAGGTATTTGTAGGGGAAGATTTTAGAGAGGCCATGTCAAGCCATCCAACTTGAGCATTGAGTCAAACTTGGTTAAGAAAACATGGCCCATTGTAAGTGCATTGATTTGGGGGGAAATGAGAATGTCCCTTTGACTTAATGTTATGTTTGCTTTGGTGTGATTTCACTAATTTCAGGCAATGTCCCCATGACTGCAGAAGAGTAGCACATAGCAGTGAAGCTTCAGCCATGTTTTGAAGATTGGAGAATCTGGACTCTGAATGTGGGGATGTGGGGATAGAATGGGAGAAAAAAATGCACATCTGGACAGCTGGAGTGCATCTTGAAAGATTTTTTTAAAAGTTATATTTACTTTTGCAACCAGACTAGTAAACAATCTCCCAACAGCCTGTGAACAAAAAGAACCACCATTCTGAGGGAACACGATTTATACATGAACTTCCCATCAGGGCAAATTCAAAACAAAATTGTTTCTTATCCCTTAAAAAAAAACCCAAACCCAAAGGACATAGGGAACAGGAGGAGACTGTTTTGTTATTAGATATGTGTAGCATCATGCCATAACTCTGGTTATGTGCTTAAACCCCACTGGAATAAATACCACGCAGAAGATTATTTGTCATGTGTTACTTACCTCTTTTGTCTTTTCACAGGAGAGGTTCCACATCTGTCCAGTGATGAAGAATTGAAGGTCATAGTTGCAGGAGTTAGAAAAGAAGTCTGAGCCCTGAGCCTGATGGGCATCAGAGAACACTCCTGAAGGTGATTCCTGAGACTGTGACTGCAGTAGAAAGTAAGCCACATTTCAGGGGCAACAAACAGTGATGAGCTGATCAAAATAACAACATATTTCAGTTATCTCATAACCCAGCATATGTTGGCATACTTCTCTTGAAAGCTGACATGTGGCACTGAATTTGCCTCTCCTGTAATAATCTGCCTGTGTGGAGGCTTGGTGTGCAACAGATTTTGCTCCTACATCTGGCTGTTGACTCCCTGCCTGTTCATAGCAAAGTCACAAAGCTGCTCTGTGTCTTAGTTTCACTCTTGGACACAATGAGGCACTTCAGAGAGAGGAGGAGTTTGTGGTGCTGTTAATGCAATTGTAAATACTCTTCCTAATTACACATGTAGTAATTCTGTACGTGTGCTCAACTCTTTAACTTTTGCCCAAATGATTGAAATTTCACAGAAAATGTTAATTCCTTCTACTTTTCCTATACCATAAAAAACTGGAAAAATTAAAGCATCCACGCAGGTGTTTTCAGATTTGAAACTGTTTAGCAATACACATGATATGATACCATAATTGCAGCAAGTCTCTCTCCTAAACTCTGTTTTAGAGACGTTGTTTTGGAGGAAAATTGTAGTTCTCTCCTGAAAGCTGGGAAGCTTTTTTTTGTAGCTGGGAAAACTGGTTTTGCAGTGGCATCTTTAGGTTATGTAGGCTTCAATTCACACATCATCTGAAATATCTGTGTAACTGACGAGAAAATGAGAAGTCTGAAAACCATTAACCCTTAAGAACGAGAATGTTTTGAAAGGGATATATGCCTCATACTTTTTGTGTTAAAATCTGCTTGATTGGGGATTAGAAGAGACTTCCTGGCAGATTATTCCACAGTGATCCTGTATGCAGGCTCTGTTTCTCAATTTTCTAAGGTGTTTAACCACCACTGTTCTAAAGAGCATTCTGATTTGACTATGAGCTTTTACCAAGTTCTTGCACTTTATAACATAGCACTCCTCTCTCCTCTCCTCTCCTCTCCTCTCCTCTCCTCTCCTCTCCTCTCCTCTCCTCTCCTCTCCTCTCCTCTCCT
>JAOTQP010001286.1:31287344-31309880 GCA_026413545.1 Cichladusa arquata
TCTCCTCTCCTCTCCTCTCCTCTTCTTTCTCTTTCCCTTTCTCTTCTTCTTTCTCTTCTCCTTTCTCTTCTCCCAATCCTCCTTAAGTTTTGCTGAAGTTCCCTCCTAACTCTAATTTTGTTGCCATTACTTCTTCAGGCCACAAATTTATTCTGCAATTGAAGGCCAATGGAGACTTGTATACAATCTAGTGTGACATATTCTGTATCATTTTCAATTTTATAGACTTCAGTAACATGGTCAGTAGTCGTGCTTACCTTCTGCATTTTTCTTTCTGACAATGCTATTTGTCTCTGTTTCATTACTATTGCTTTGTATATTTTTTTTTAAGAAAGGACAGGGGGAAAATTATTTCTAATATCTCTCTTCATTTTCTCCTTTCACATTTTTGGCCTTTGTGTTTTCCTTATTCCCACAGTAATTTCTTATTTTCTTTTCTTTCTGTTCCTTTTCTTTTTTCCTTTTCTTTCTAAGGCCTTTTTGAAAGTCAGCTTTCAAACTCCTTTTACCTTGCAACAATTTCACCAGTCCCCTACTGTGCAAATTAGCACTTCTTGAGGCAAGAAGAGGATATACCTATTCATGTTGCAGGGAAGCAAAGTAGTGACATTATAGTACTGAAGGAGACATAAATTTCATGAGTTAACACACTGGTAGATATTTATATGAACTTTTAGTTAAGGCAGGGTGACCTATCAGCTCCTCATTTCCCTAGATTTGGAAAATAAAAGACTAATATAATGTGAAAAAGAACAAAAGGGTGAATTTAGACATTTTCATAATGTTAAAGTTCAGTGAAGTTATATATTCTCATTTTTCCATTTCATTTTAGAAAAATCAACATCCTACCTAAAGCCACATTTTCCCTTGAGTTCACTTATAATCTTACATCCTGCAGCTCTGTTTATGCTGAGGAATCTGTAGCTCAGGAACCAAAACTACACAGTGCTGGTCCTTGAAGCTCTTTGGTTTTGTTTTGCTTATTTTCAGTCTGGACATTGCAATCAATTCTGCTGTCAATGTACTGAGGACATGCCACGTGTGTAGGTGCAAATTTGAGTTGGAAATATGTCAGGTGAAGACAATGGGTTGCACCATTATAAAATATGGGTCCACAACTGAAGGGTATCTGAGGACAGATAAGCACCTGAGAATTTAAAAAACTTTCATAACAAATGATGAAATAAATTATAAAGAAAGAATAATGCTCAAGCAAACAAAGTTGATGAACACTGTAAATGTTAATGTGCTGATGGCTCTAAGGCACATGTAAGATGAGACATTTCTGAAGCTCAGTGATTTACTTGGGTTCCACAATTTTTTCAATATCCCAAATCTCTGTGCAGTAATCACTCTTAAACACTCTGCACATCACCAACATTTCTTGGAAAAGTAAAGGCCAAAAGAAGCAATTATTTCTCAAAAGCATGAATATTATGAGATCAGTCAGTCTTGCTGTCTCTGGAGCTCCATCTGATTTTACTTTGCTTTGCTTTAGTTTTACTTTAATTTTACTTTTTTACTGTACTTTTACTGTAGTTTTACTGTATTTTACTGGTCATGGTAACCCTTCAGCTTTTCCCCAAAGATGTGAACATCATGCCTAAATGCTGGTGATGAGTGCTTCAAATACTTGCTCCTCCACCCTTGGGCAAGTTTCTTCATAGTGTATTTTCCTCATGTCAATTTTACAGTCCCTCAGTGGCTGCAGTGAAATCCCAGCATGCAGAACTAAATTTTCCAATATTTCTCCAATTTCCTTCCAGCTTGTCATGACTACTTTAGCCATCATATCTTTATAATGGTCTCATCTTTCTATAGTCCTGTGGGGATTTAGCTGGCTCTCCATTTTCTGTGGAATTTAGTAATACAGTAATTTCATGCTTCAACCAGAATTAAAGTCAGATATCGACAGAGTAGGTGTCCTGCATTGCCACAGGCAATCTTGCCCATATTTTTATGATTTCTTTTAAATGACTATGTTTAATTTCCAAATCCTCTTTCATTAGGACACATTAGCCTTTTCCTTGTGGTTTGTCTTGCTACTTACAGAACATATATTTTTATCTGTGAATCTGAGAGGAACTTGTGAAGCCCCATCAGAGCTCAGTTTTGGCCAGCTCTCATGGTTTTTCCTTTGAGGGCTTAAATACACATCTATCTGCTTGAGTGCTTAAATCCCAGCCAAAAAGAACTATGTTTTTAGGGTTTATGGTTCTATGTTAAACTAACACTGACCCCAGATTTGTTTTAGATTTTGATTTATTATTTGTTTTGTTGTTTGTTTTGTTTGATTCAGTGGGGAGTAGCTATCAAGGATTTCTAAGTTCTGTAGCACAGAATAAATCTGTTTCTTCCGTTGGCAAGCTCTTACAGAGTTCCTGTTTCTGTATGAAAAGCTCCAGGCTTTTCTGATTTGGATCTCAGCCATATCTTCTTGAGCGCTCAGCTGACTTTTAAAGATACATCTGTATTAGTAAAATTATGAAGGTCATTTTGTGGTCCTGAGGACTAGTGGCATGAAAAAGATGACATCCATATGGCTGAGCTTTTCCTGTGCTCCACTCACAAAATGATGGTGGTGGCATAGAGCTGGTCAGGGCTAATTCCTGGTCTGTGTAACTCCTCACTCCTGCCACAGCACTGCTTAGTTACATATGGGAGAAACCATGAGAGACCACTAACACTTAAATAAGATGGGCCCCTTCAGATCATTGGTATGTGACAAGGTGCTCTCTAGTTTTCAGTCTTGCACTGTTTGAAGCACTTAGTGAGCTTAGGGGACTTGCATATTTGAGAGCAGGAGGAGGTTGAGCCAAAAAATATCTGCACATCTGTAGTGAGAGTGACATGTGTGAGACTCAAATGGGCACTTGAGAAAACAGGGGTTTTGTGTTCTTAGGAGCAGTGAATGCTACATGGAAGTTAATACTGATTTCACAAGATAACAGTTCTTTTTTCCGCAATTATTGTCTTCATTACTCTATTGTGTGTGTTTAGATCTCAAAAATCCTCAAAGAAAGGGATGTGTCTATCTTCAAGAACTTACTACATTTTTCTATTTCTAATGAAATACCTTCACTGTGATATTTATATCCTGGTTGTCTTGCAAGACCACCTCCATTTTTTCGCATGGAGAATTTCCTGTTCTTTGAGTTTTTTCCCTCTGTCAAATTAAACTGTAATGTATGGCTTGGACAAAAAATAGATGTTTTCAAAATAAGACCTTCTTGCTTATGCAAAGATTGTTAAAAATGTAGTTAGTAATAATTACTCAATTTTCCTCACAGCTCTCTTGCTAGCAGATCACATGGCATCTTCATTATTCTGTGTGCAAAGCAAGCAGTGCACCAGGTCCTTTGTAGTATAGGGAATTCACTGGGGAGAATGCAAATGAACCCTGAAAACATGCCATTTCAAATCTATGCCTGGTGTCAATTCACCAAACTTCACTAAAGTTAAAGGAGAAAGAAGGGTTATGCTGTGGTCAGGGTCTGGTTACATTCTTTTTATGACTACCTTTTCAAGTATATGCTGTATCCTATATTTTTGTTCACAAAAAGTAATTTACAAATAGTGATCTAATCAGGGTATTATATGATATCCAGGGCTGTGCTGGAATTTCCTGCCTAACAATACAGTATAGTAAAAATCTCTTAGCTATGTGTTTTAAGGATAAATAATGGAAATTATGAATAGTATGTCACAGTTTGACCTCTAGAACCAGATATTCCAAGAAGTAATTTATTAAATGATTGAGAAATTGTTCTTTAACGCTTCATCGTGTCACAATAATCTACAAAGGTTTTCTGTAAGTAACTGATTTTACCTATCACTACATTTTTATTGGATTTGATCATTTCTCTTCATTCCCTGTAAGGTTTCTAGAATTCAGTTTTGCAGAAATAGTCTACTTTTTTTCTTCTTGGCCTTCGTAACAGTTTAATTCAATTGTTGCCTACTACTTTGTACCCCTGTACTTGTAAAATTGTACTTGCTTATTTGTATACATCTGCCAAGAGCAAGGAGAGAACAGAGGAGTTCTGGATATCACTTAGTAAATCTAGAATTTAGGTGCTAAAGGCTTAAAGTAAACAATCCTAAAAGCCCAGTATTGACTTTTCAGGGATCTGCAGTTCATATAAACTAATGCAGCTCCTTATATATATGAGTAATTCTTCTAAATCACTCCTAATAAATTACATTGCATAAGGAAAGCATCCTCTCCCCTAAAGTTCAATATAAGATTGATATAATAGTAATCATCCCATACATTTTTTTCCCAGTATTTAGGGAGATTGAAATATTACTTAGGATATAAGACTAAAGAAAACATTACATTCTGATTTTTTTCTGGCAAACAGCCCAAGATTTTGATTTGAGCTCTTCTTGCAGTCCAGTACTTAGAGAGTTAAGTCCAAATATGAGCAATGTGAGGTGCGTAGGAGGGTGCAGAAGGTGAAACTTCAATCAAGTCTGTGTATGGTTTGCAGCTTTGGAGGTGTGAGAGATTCAGTTTGGCACCACTGCAATAGCAAGGGCACTTGTGAGCAGCACATCAAAGCAGGGACAGATCTCTCCAGGCTCTCCATTGCTGCTGCTACCATAGCAGCGACAGTATCCAGGTCTGAGAAGGTCTAGAGGAATAAAGAAGAAAAAATTTAGTTCTCTGGTCTTCAACATTCCTCACCGTGAGTCTTGGTATTATAACTGAGCATAGAATTTTTTCAGAAAATGAGATGACATGAGGGAGAAAAATCTGACTGAAGGATACATAGTGTAACCAAGAACCAAATTCAGAAAGCTCAACAATGTTCAAAAGTCATGAAACAGATCTAGCAGATATTTCCCCTGCATTTTTTTCTTCTTCTCTGATTCAGAGTTTTGTGGTAGAGACCATTTATTCTTGTATCTTTTTTGATTGTTTCTTCTGTATGTGCCCATCTTTACCATTATCAGTAAATTCCATTATCTTTCTGTGTCTTTGTACAGTTTCAGTATCATTTTCACCACTTGGGTGGAATTCTAATTGAGTATTTCTGCCATTGGCCTCTTCAAAGTAGATTATTTAAAGTAGATTAAATTATTCAAAGTTGATTACTTCTTCTGTACCTTAAGCCAACTTGCTGACTGGCCCATCTTTATAACATTCCTAGCCAACCTGAGTATTCTTTGTTTAAATTGGTTCTATTATCTAGGTTATTTGCATAAAATCCTGTCTTGTGTTTTCTAGTTTAGAAACTATGAGATAGTGGCAATTCTTTTCTATCTTCCATTTTATCTTTTTTCCAGATACCATTGAACTGTTTTCCATTGTTACTATCTCCTCATCACTTTGTCTTCTGACTGCATTAAAACTCAGTGAAGTATTGAGCCAGGTCAACCTCTTCCTCTTATTGCTTCTTTTTTACTTTTTTCCTTTCAATTTTCTGCTCTTCTTCCTATTTTATCCAGTTTTCTCTTATAGGAATGTCAATTCCCAATTAGCATAAAGGAAGAATAAATTTCTCACTTCCCTGGCATGCCTGACTGGGCTCTGTCCTGGCTCTTGTGGCTGTTGGACAAGTTATAAACTCTTCTGAAACCTTTTGGATGTTTCCTATTGGTATTAACAACATCAGTGACATATGGTTTGGGAGGCCCTGTACAATAAAAATAGCTCCTTTAGTAAGAAGTATAGAGAGACTCCATTCCTGTCTTAACAGCCTGATCTCTGTCATTTTACCAACTAACCAAGAGCATATATAATGGCCAAAGCATGTGCTAACTGCAGTAAGTAGGTTCACAGAATAAACTGAGGACTAGAATAACCCTTTCTTCTCAAATGCGAGCTGCTTTGTGCAGACCTGGTGATATCAACCCAGTCACAATTTTATTTTCCTTTGAATATTTTGGCCTACCCTTTTCTGTACATCTCTTTCCACTTTTATTAGGAATGATCCCTTAAAGTTCCCATCCAAGCTAAGATCCAAATCTCTTTTTCTTCCTGCTCTTTTAGAGGGGTTGCACTGCACATAAAGAGACTTGAATAGATTTAGAAACCCAGTTGCAGGGCTTCTGTCACCTTGACCAGCTGAATGTGCACCTTCTGGCTGTCTGCATGCCAGCCAGTCCCTGTGCCTGCCTTATCTCCTTACAGTTATCAAACTCAATAACTGATACCGACGTGGAGAGAGTGGAAGGAAGCTGCAAAATGCCATGTTTGTACAAGGCAAAATGAGCAAATTTGCCCAAGGTTGCTGACAAAGTTTATTAGCTGCCAAATTTGGCTTGGAGCCTCAGCTGTGTACTGGCTGGTTCTGGACCATGGTTCACTGCATGCCTCTCTGATGGCCTCAACTTGCCCTGTGGTTCTTTACTCTTGCTGTTCCCTCCCTCCTCTCTGCAGAGTTTGTCCTGTCAGTGCCATGCTGTGAGCATGAGCCAGGAACTTCCCAGCCATAGTTAACTGCCCTGCTAATGACTGGCTTCATGAGTGGCCATGGGAAACCCTTCCCTCCAGCAGCAGGAGGTTCATTGAGGAAGCTGAGGGGGTCGAGGTACAGTTTCAGGCTCGGCAGTTTCCTAAGAAAGCAGTGGAGATCACTGAAAGATCGATAACTGAATAAGCTGGGAAAAAACAATGCTCTCTTTACTCCTTGCTGCATACTTACTGCCTTTGGTGTTGTCCAAGTTCACTCCTGCTAAAAGTTGAATTTTAATGGTATATCACTGTCTGATTCCTTCAGGAGATTTCAGAGAGCTGTCTAGCACAGGCAGAGAAGTGAGGGAAAGAGAAGCACATAATTCGTAACACTGTCTTTGCAGAATCCTTCAATTCAAGACTTGTTAGGATTTTATAGATACAGAGTTTATTCAACCCTTTCCAATGCATTTAAGTATATCCACTAGGGCTGTAGCAAGTAAGGCCGAAACATTGCTGTGCACATTCCAGGTGAACCAAAGAGTTCTCCATCTGTTCAGCAGTTAGACAGGCAGAAACTTACCACTGGAAAGGCAATCCATGGCATCACAAGGCAAATGCATTTAGCATTTTAATATCTGGGCAATTATTCTCTTCTTGTTGCTGATTGATGCAGAGCGAGACATGTTTGTTTTCAGAAAAAAGCAAACAAATAAACCAACCATATGCATTAGTGAGTTTCTTTTCAGGGGAAAGGAATGTTTTCATATTCTCCTAAGAGTTTTAGCAAGCTCCCTCTGATGTCCTTTGTATTATGGGACAACATGCAGCAGCTTCCCTGCTGGCAGTGAGACTGCTGGATTTATTCACGTAGATCTGGAAAATGCTTTTTCTCCTCCAGAGATTGCCATTGAAGAAGTTCCATTCTGGAGTGCTGTTATATTTAAGACCATTTATTTGTATAGGAGGTTTTAATCAGGTAAGACTGAGGATTGCAGGAATTCCCAAGGAATTCCCGCTCCCGGCTCCTTGGCTGCCGCTCCTGCGGCGCTCCGGCGGCACACGGATGCCTCCTGTAGGACTGCAGGGCAGGGAGAGATGGCTGGGAATAAACCTGGCATTTGTGTGTTCCATCAGCTGCTCCTGCTGTATTTTAACAGACTTATAGTGTTGTCAGGATAGTTACTTGTTGTCTAGTGAGCTGGGGGGGATATCCAATTGCATTAATTTTTAATGTGATACCAACTTATTTGAAAGAAACAGATATGATTACATGGAGAGAGGAGATTTTTTTTTTAATTTAAGCATTATGTTCCTCAATAATTACTTTCCTTTTAGATAATTAATAAAGATTTCTCTGATCTTAGCAACTGTTAATGAGTTTCTTTTTTCACGTTGGTGTTAACTGCTCCTGGTAAATATCTTTCTTGTTTGATTCCCAGCAAGTGAAATAAATGTCAACTAACAAAATAACATGACACTTTATTGACAGGGAATTAAGGGATTTGTGTCATCAGTGTACGTAAAGCAGTACTGGGTGCATGAGTCATGTGCAGCCGATGGAGAGACCAAAAAACAAGGAGCAGAATGCAGAAAATAATACGATGAGGCAGGGGAAAGGTTATAAAGTGATGAGGAAAAGGTACTCAGAGCAGAGGCAGTTAAGTAACAGAGAAGCTATGTCAGTGTTATGGGTGAGGAGAGAAGGGGAGACCAGAAGAGAAAGCAAAATTGAACCAGAGTGGTAGGAGAGATGTAAAGCAAAGGGTCTGAGGAGGAGTAAAAGGAAAGTTAAGGGAGAGTGACCTAGTTAGTAAAGGGAGGGGCAACAGGACAATTGTAGAGATGTATTAGGGTATCAAAAGGATGAGAGGGGCTGGGTGGAAAAGGACCACCCTGAAGAAAAGGGGATGTTAGAGTCTGCCATCCCCTCTCCATAGAGGATTTATAGGAGAGGGTGTCCTCTCCTTCTCTCTAGTGCTGGTGTGTTAATGTGTCATTTTGCTTGTTCCATTTTAGATCAGGAAAGTCCTTTCTTTGTTCTTAGCACAGAAATCTTGTTAGTGAGTGCTCACCTGTGTCTGGCTCATGCTATTCCTTATTATTGATCAGCAGTGTGAGTTCTGCTACCGAGGGATTATTCTAACATAATTGACACTTAGCTCCTAATTGTCTTTTTCACCCTTTCAAAAAGTTGAGCAGTAGTAGTTGATAAAGGATTTTTTGTTTAATGCTGTGTAACAATATTACAGATTACTTTCAGTTAGGGTAGCTTAATTTTTTTTTTCTCTTAAAAGTTCAATACAAATATGGCATCATATTTATATTGCTCTATTAAAAAATGGAAAATTTCTGAGTTCAAATGGTGAAGGAAAACCATAAAAAGTTCAGTGACTGTGGGAACTGAGAAGTAAGTTTTGAGGGGTTATTTTGGGTTTTTTTTTTCTCTCTGTTTTCACAATTATGCATCTGGAAGATACAGTTTATCCAGGGAAAGAAGTGGGTCAGGTTGAGCTCAGCAGGGAGATGGTGAGCTGCACTGTCGGTATGTTCTATGAAGGGTGCTGCTGTGAACATCCCTTTTACCCTATGTAAAGTATCTGAACAGAAAGAACAGTGATCCCCCTAATTGTGGTGCCTGTTGGAAGCAGGCATTGCAAAACCCTTTTCACCTGGAAGGACAAGAAACAGTGAGTTCAGATATATTTGAAGGGAAATGGAGAGAATCAGAAATTTAATTCTGATGTCTTTGATTTCTTGGGAGAGAGGAGAGAAAAGAGGAAAAGAGCCCTCTTCTGTTTCAGCGCTGAAATTGCTAAACCTCCCTTTAAAAGAGCACAGGAAAAGAACAGGGTGTAGCACTTCTGAAATCCATGTACTGAGCTTCATGAACTTACAAAGGTGCTTTTATACCTCATTTGATATAAGACACGATCTACAGTATTTTAAAATGATCTCTGTCCAAATTCAGCATGACAGACACCCCCTCCTTCTTACTTTCATCTGGTGTCACATATCGCTCAGTGCGGAATAAAAGGATCAGGATTCTTTAATTCACCTCTTTGAAAATAGCAACCATGTACATCTCTATGATCTTAAAGTATTTTATTGTTGCTGTCTCTTATGCTGCTTTTCTGCTGCTTAGCACCAAACAGCACACACTGTTAAGCATACCAAGGATAAATTCATTATGCTCTTAGTTCATCATAATCCAAGGTATTTTAAAACATTCAGTGTGGCAGAGAAGCCACCTGCAGTAATATTTTGCTTTCTCTCCTTGCCTCTTAAACTCCCCCTTGTCCACCCACTCACACTTTCCAGTTATCTTTTCCTTCTAGCAAACACTGACTTGGATTTTTTTTCTCAATTTTGATAATTGTCTGCAACATGTTTTAATTTTCAGGGACAATGGTCTTTTTTGTTCTTTGCTTGGCATGTTTCAGCTAGCTCAACCTAACTGCAAAGAGTTAAGATTTATGTATTTGATAGTAATGAGTATTTTACATCCTAAGAAAAGACAAAGGGAGGATGCAGGCAAAATTCCTGTATAAACTACTTGTAACTTGCCTTGGGTTTTTTTTTCATGTTTAAAGTCAATCAGCCAAGGCCTAGAGTAGAGAGATTGTATAAGAATGAACCTACTTCACCCTAATATTTTCTTTCAAAATATATATAGGTTTAATGCTCAGTTGTCTTTAGCACTAGTGAATGGTTTTGATTTGTACCAGCCTAATCTTCATTATTGGCTTCAAGCTACTTTATGTTTTCTAGTGAACTGCTGTTAAGTCAGATTTTGTTACTGTATCAACTCTTTTTTGTTTGCTTTTTTTTCCCCCGTAAAGAAGGCTAAATTAGCAATAATAATTTCCTTTGCCTACAACCTTGAATGGGCATATATTGAAAAGTACAATGCAGTATTAAAAAAAAAAAAAAAAAAAAAAATCCTGGAGATAAATGAATGGCAGAATAAATAATTTATGCTAATGAAATTACTGCAATTAGTAGTTCCACAATGACCCTTTTAAAAGCCACAGCTGTTAATGTCAGGAAGTGCTGTCACCGCTGACCTTATCATAAGAGAAAGTGACAAATTGAAAATGCAGGGAAGACCAATCCTCAAAGAGGTCTGTTCGGGAACGATTAGTGTTTTCTGAAAACCAGTGTGAATTACAACCAGCTGCTCTCTGGCTCGCCGTGTCTCCCATGCTGTGCCATTTTGTTAAGCTCCGTAACAATAGTTATTTTGCCCCATTGAGACAAGTTGTCTCGGGCCACTTCCAGCTCTACCGGAACCCGCTCCGTCCCTCACTGATTTACAAATGAAACTGTTGTTAGAGAGCTTTTCAGGGCTGCTGAGTAGAGACCTCTCATAAGGATCATGTGTAAGGAGGTTGTCTTTCACCGGGAAGAGCTGGACTGCTGGTTGTGTATGTGTCACAAACAATGAAAAAAGGGAGGAAAGGGCTGAAACACGTTTCAGTTGGAAGCTAAATGCTGCTCAAATCTGCATAAAATGTCTATTCCTGCTGACTAGCCTTGCTTCTACAAATGATTTTTCAAAAGATGAATTTATGCTACTGTGCTTCCGCTAATGATGTTCTGGTTTCTCCTATTTGTAAAGCAATTTGCCTTTGCTTTCCCTAAATGCAAATCATTCTTTATTTAGTTCTTGCTTTTATTTCTGTTTTTCTGATCATAGGTGAAATAAGTATTCTTCTGAACTAGCTCTGAACAGGCACAAGAAAATAATGAGGTTTTTTTTACTGAGAAAAATGGCAAGTCTTTCTGCATCAACCTGATTGTAATATTAATGATGTAGGCTTAAAACATTTGAGTGCATCAACAGCCACTCATGAGCAATTTTCCCAAAGTTCCCTAAGCATTATTGACAATTCTTTGGTAAATTATGTGTGACTTTCCTAAGAGTTGGTGTAGCTCATTTAATTCATATTAATTGATTTTTAGGCTTCCCTTGATTAATTGAACTGGGTTCGTCTTGTACAGAATGCAATAAATAATCATTAAAATGAGGGAGATGTGACTCCACAAATGATAAAGTTTAAGTGTGCTAGAAGTCATAGAGGACAAAATGAAAGTTAGTTACAGTGATGGAGTTAAATGAGTTTTCTTAGTATTTCCTTTTTAATTTTCCATACAGTACTGTTGCTTAGACATGTATATGACTTTATTCTATTAATATATGTGGATAGGGTCCTTTAAAACAAACAAAAATAAATTCTGGGGATTCCCTATTTCTTGTTTATTTTGGGAAAGCTAATTCAAAGGACTGGAGTGGTATCTTGTATATGCTCGTTTAGTTTCCAACAAATTCAGGAAAAGGACCTTTGAACTTTGATCCTGAACCCCTCTTCTTGCTGTCAGACGTAAATAAAGACAGGCATTTTATCTCTGCATTTTGCTCAGAAACACATGACTTAATGACCATCTGGAGCTGTTTCAAATGTGCCTGGCCTGTTTTGATTTTCATGTAGTATGTGAAGAGGAATTTCTGGTCTCCAGCTGCATTTTGGACTCTGTGATGAGAGAGAAACTCCATATGGTGCTGTGTGGGACCCAACACAGGGCCGCAACAGTGCTCTGGGCTCCCTTCTGCAGTGTGTTGAGATTTGCTTGCAGCTGGATTTATAGTTGGTGGTTTTGGTGCCTGGCTGGTGCATCAAGAACAGCCTCCACTGTCCCAGCTTGGAGTGAATCTGAACTCCATGAAGTCATAGATATTTTTCTTGTTAATACCCCTTGAAGCTGATAGAAGGTGATTTTAGCACAGAAATGGTGCTGGTTTTCTGACATTTTGTGGTGTCCAGAGGCTCAGCTTTTGGGAGCACTCCACAGTGGTCTAAATCCTGCCCTTGTGAGTTTGATAATCTATCTTTCAGAAGCGCAGATAAGCAGGGATGGTAAAACTTTGGAAATCTAAATTGTGGTGTCCAGTTCCGTTCAAACTGAAGTTGCACTTCAAAATGTGCAAAATGCACTTCACTCCAAACAGGAATTTGATGATACATGAAGTGTGTGAGGACCAGTATGATTAGAGCAACCACTCTGCTGTGTTTCTTTAACCTAGAGAGCATTTCTCCTTGACAGGAGTTCCAGAGGTGAAGTAGAAAATCCATAGAATATTAACTCTGCATATTGTAGTATGGTGAACTGGTTCAATCTGTTTTCCTAGCTTTTAGGAGTGTTTATCAAAAATATTAAAGTATATTGAAGCACTGAGATACTGTGGTGATGAAGGCTTGATGAATGCTAGTGCAAAATTAATTAATTTATATGCAAAACAACTGGGGAAGACTCATTTTGCTTTAATGTTTTTTACATGCTGGCAACGTTACATTTAGGGTAGATTGAAGAAGAGTTTTGTGAATGAGCCGTCCTTAGAAACATACATGGATATACTTAACTAATACAGATATGCTTAATTTTGGAAGCATTTATTTGTTTTTCCATTTGTTCTATTTCCTTGGATATGTGCAGCCACTCGTTCAGGACTCCATGGTTTATGTGGATTTCATGGCTTCTGCCCACACCAGCACGAATGTCCTGAGGGCCAAGTACAATCATAACAAGGGGCAGTACAATTACACCATTCCAAATAGTTCTCTGGAGCAAATCCTGCTTTATAATATCCTCCTAGACAAAAAAAAAAAAAAAAAAAAAAAAAAAAAAAAAAAAAAGGGAACAGGCTGTCATGACACACAGAGCACTTGGCAAATGGCATGCAGAAGATTTCTTCAGAAAGAAGGAAGGCAGCACCTTTCCAGGTAAACTGTGTAAGTCACAACCTTTTCTTTCATTCTTTATAAATAATCCTTGTTTTATTGCAAATCATCATCACTTTTTCATTAGACTGATTAGTTGTGCAGTGGTAGTATTTTTGTGTTTCATTGAAACTACCTGATTTTTGAAACTGGGGTTTGGGGGTTCTTTGTTTTGGTTTTGGTTTTTTGCATAGAAGCTCTTTGAGCTCTTTAGCTGCTTTTGGAAAGAGGGGACAATCCATTTAAGCAAGAACAAAGTCTGGAGGGAGGGGGAGTGTAGTGGGGCTTCTGTAAAATGGTCAACAGAAGAGAGTGGCAGAGTTTCTAGAGTCTGTTTTTAATAAAGTAGCCCCCTGTAGTAAATTATTAAAATGCTCTTTTTCTCTGATTTCTAATTTGATGAAGGCCAAATGGTAACTGGACTGAATTTCATGTGCTGCATGTTGTGCTGGCTGACAGACCCACAGCTCCAGGCACTATCTAGCCAGGCACTTGAACATTGAGCCATTTTCACCCTACACTCTGGAGCTTTACAGAAGATTATCAAATGAAGCACTGTTCAGTATTTTTCTAAAAGAAAAAAAACATAAAGTCAGCTCAAACAAATTGAAAAATAAAGTGACTGGAGAGATTTGGGATCTCTATAGTCATCTGTAAAAATTCAGTATTACAGCTGTGTAAAATCAAATAGTCAGATTTTGAAAAGGTAAATTCAGTAGGTTTTGTAAGATTTCAGGAGCCCACCAAATCAGGAGAGCCCTCAAGACCTTCCATGTAATTAAAGATAAAGCTCTCTAATATTTGTCTTCCACTTTGTCTTATCTACCCTGTCCAGATCAGATTAACAAGACCCCTCTGGTTAAAATACATCTTGATTAGCTGCCAGACAAAATGATTGGTAGGTTAGCTTAGCAGAAAAACAAAAAACCCCAAACCATGCCAAACTCACAGTTATTTGAAACAATTCCTTTTCATGTGAAAAGATATTGTTGCTGGACATTTTTTTATGAGTTTCTCAACTGGCAGGCAATGAATTGCTATTTCAGCAAACTAACAGGTAGTTTTTGGTCAGCAGTCTCTGAGTGTGCCTCAGTCTTTCAGCAAAGATCTGCTGGAATTATCTGCTCATAGTCAACATCAAGCATTTTGCATAACATCCTTTATATTGGTATCTTTGCCACTTTGTCATTGTTTACATCAACAAAACTCTGTCAGGTACAAACAGAAAAAAGCTAAAAAAATGAAAAGACAATGCTTCTCGTTAGAGACCCACAAAACATTAATTTTGTTTTCAGTTCAGCTTTTGGATCTCAGAACTATGCCTAATGACCTGAATAATGCATTACCTTTTGCCCTGTAGGTAGAAGATCTAAAATCCAAACTTGCTACTCAACAGGCAGGCCGGCAACTGAAAAATCAAGATACTGAAGCTTTGATTGCTCAGATAGGGTTTCAGACTGAGAAACTGAGCCAAGAAAGGGCCATTTCAGATGCAAAGGAGATAAAGGTCAGTCTAATACTCCTATTTACTGATGTTGAGCTATATTTAACACAAAATAAACCTTTTTAGGAACAACTTCTTCCCCAGGGAGCATAAAGTCTAAAGAATTATTATACTT
This sequence comes from Cichladusa arquata, assembly GCA_026413545.1. Classification (NCBI taxonomy): domain Eukaryota; kingdom Metazoa; phylum Chordata; class Aves; order Passeriformes; family Muscicapidae; genus Cichladusa; species Cichladusa arquata. The sequence goes on from JAOTQP010001286.1 coordinate 31,302,146, forward strand.
ACATGTGTAACAGCATTTCACACCATGATTACCACTTGACCTTTCTTTACATTATGCCTTTTCCTAACCTTTTAGCTGTTTTAATGAGATGAAAGAACAATAAATACTGAGCTCATTCAAGCATTTAATGGATGTGGATGTTGAGAATCAGAACCTATTTGTAATACAGTAAAGGTCAAAGAGTCATCTCTTAGAACTTCAGATTTCTAAAGGCTTTGAGACTCTAGGTAAATTGAACAACTCAATTGATACAGAAGTTCATTCCACCATCTTACAGGGTACAACCCTCGAATCTCAAGCTTATAATAGCATTCCTGAAAATATATGTCTTCAGTGTTGACTCTCCTTTTTGCTCTCAGATCAGCCTATTAGCACTAGTTATCAACATCTGTGTTGGAAATACAGAGGTTGACATGCTTTGCTGCTCACCACAAAATAGGAATGCGTAATTTTATCAGGAATCTAAAATTTCCATATACAGTTGAAAGCATGGCTTTTGAAATAAAGTATGGAGTGCTGTAAAGCCTTTTAATGTCTGGAAGGCTCATTTAAGTCTGAGATTTTGCTACAAAATCTCATGTACATTGTGTCATTGACAAATAGTGCAGAGAGAAGTTCTTAATTGACTTGTAATAGTTGTTAATGCCTGATTTTGAGATATGGAAACTTAATCTTTCCAAGGATTTTGTAGTTTCCAGATATTAACCAGCAGGGAAGACTGTCCTGCCAAAACATTCAAAATGGTGTCTCATTTTCTTCTATTTTGTTTCTTAAATACTTACCACCAGGTTATATTTTATCCCTTTCCAAAAACCTTGTGTCTAATCCTAATTTTATTGAGAGAAAAGTAATTTTTGATGCTGAGATAAATGAAGACATGATCAGGACCTTTATATTTCTCTGGATTATGCTAACTACAGCCTTTTGATGATCCATATCTCACCCAGGACTTAAAAATGGCCATGAAGTTTCAAGTGCAATTAATTAAACTTGTACAAATGGGATCCAACTGCTCAACATCTTACCAAACACTTTTCAGTGGCGCTTTTCCTGTATTGGTTCCATATGCTTCTGATAAATTTGGATGTTCAAAATACACCCTTAACACAATTTTAATTACTTCATTAAGCAGCTAGGTGAAACACATAGAGTGATTATTGTGAGATAATCACATCTTTGGGCCACTTTGTTTCAGGGATGAAGTTCAATGCCTGACACTAATGATTACTCTACTCCACTGTTCATTGCTTTATTGCACTTCTGAAATGTTTTCATTGGAAATGAAAGTGTCATTTTGTGCTACATTAATCTAAAACTGTTTCATAAGGCTAACAATAGTTTCTAAAAGCTAATCTTCTCTCATTGTTTTTGTTACTGAAAAAAGTCCAGCAAATGAGAATACATCTTCAGCTAAGAAATTTATGAAAACTCCTCTTAATTGATTTGAGTATGTCACCCTTTAAAAAATATTTTTGCTTTCCTGTTCTATAGATTTCAAATTGGAGCTTACAAGAGCTTTTAGAGTTTTACAGTTTAAGGAAGTAAGTACTTTGGAGCTATTGACTTGGAGAGAAGTATTACTTAAGGAAGAATAGGTGAAGAATGGAAATCCCTTTAGATCAAATTTATTAGGAAAAGTGAGGTCAGTCTGGATTCCACATAACTGTGGCAGAGCTACACACCTGTACAGTAATAAGCAAGGGTTTTACCATGAATGTGACACTGGTAAAGTTTTAAAATAGTGGGCAGTAACACTGCTGTCATTTTGCTGGCCATTATTGTGCTCTGAATGTTGTCAGCCAGAGCAGCTTACACATGAAGGTGTATATGCCATTGTCTTTTAAAATAGGACCCATCCCTTTAAAGACAGAAAATGTGCCGATCATGGTGCAGGTATATTTGTATATATTTTATACTAGCTGAGAATTAGGAACAAATCATAAAAGCTACATCACAGGAGATGAGCGACATGTTTAACTTGCTTAATAACTTGTCATTTATAATGTAATGCATATTGATTTTTGATATTTGTTATTTCCACAGACAGTAGCTGTGTGTGTCCTATCTAATAAATGTGTACATGGAAAAAGTCCCTGACAATTGTAGAAACAGGTTTTGTAAGGATATTAAATTCTTACAGAGGCTTGTTATTGCCAATGCAGAGTGCTTGATCCAAGTATTAACATCTTGATCACTGTAATGTCTTCTTTCTCTGAAAATAAACTAGGTTTAAGCAAGACCTGACAGGAAATGAGCCTGTGAGATGAGCATGAGGTACAAGGATAAGGATGAACCAAGAATAACTGACTTCAGCCTCAGGCAATGTATCTTTAAAAGCCTGTATAGTAATCCTCCAAATACACAATTGCTGATGATACAGAATGCCCCCCAGGTTTACTCTCCTAGATAAATTTGCACCAATGAAATCATGATCCGCTTTTAAACAGGTAATTAAATTGTTGCAGAAAGCTGTGGAGGCACTCGGATTACATGTAAGATTGATGCTAACTGATGTAAAGTCACTGATCTAAGCCACTATTAAGCCAAAATAAGTGTCTTGACAAAGCTGCTTGAACTGATGATTTTTTAACTTCCAAACCTGAAATTAAGTACAGTTTTCATATAGGATATTTCAATTTCTCCCATTCCCTCCCTTGTTGTGACCTATGGTTTCAGACTAGAGTAATAAAAAGAAGGCAAATTTGGCAAAAGATGGAGGTTGGTTTGACAAATTTTATATGTTTTCCTATACCTCAAAACTGCAGTGAATATTTTACTATTTAGGGAAAGCTCCAGTGCAACACTGAACCAGTCATTACCTTCTTGTTATTTCCTCTAATTTTCTAAAAGAAAACCCTTTGAAAGGGAAGAAGGGGCAGTGAGGGAAAAAAGTTCATGTGTCTCAGAATCTTAGCAAAACATCTTCACTCGCTTGTTTAGCTCCAGCTTCTGCATTTGAACTATTTGAACCATTGCAGCTTACCTGCTGCAATGGTATGGGCTACTGAGTTCTTCCCTGTGTTCAGTAACTCCTCAGGAGTAGCAGACTGCCCTGATACCCCCAGCATTTTTTCTACAGATACCTGGTCTCCTGCTCTGCATTACTAGATAACACCCCATCCCTCAGGTGTGTCAGTCACACCACTCACTTTGGTATCATCTGCAAATCTGCTGAGGGTGAGCTTGATCCCACTGTCTGTGTCACTTATTAAGATATGAAACTCCTCTGGCTGTGTCTCCTCCCAGCCTCTCATGCATGCCCAGCCTCTCACCAGCATTACAGCACAAAAAGCAGAAAAGGCCTTGGCTCTGTACAAGTTCTGCTCAACAATAACAAAAACATCCCTGTATTATCAACCCTGTGCTCAGCACAAATCCAAAACACAGCTCCACACCAGCCACTGTGAAGAAAAAGAGCTCTACCCCAGCTGAAACCAACATCCTGTCACATAAAGGGAAAGGGATCAAGGATGGAAGCTGGGAAAGTACAAAACTCTTTATAGGAAGGGTAAAGGGACACCAGATAATATCTGAGATGAAAGAAGAAAATAATACTTTAAAAAGGGAGTCGGAGAAAAAGAAAATTAATCACAACTTCATTTTTTTGCAGCTTGAATTTAGAGGGAGAAGATACGACCCTGCATTGCTCTTTTCTGTGTAACTTTGGTGAAAAACTCAAGCCAGCCTGAGCACCATGGGATTTACTGAATGCAAAACCAGGAGAAAATGAAAGGGGGAGCATTTCATTATATTTATCCCATTTTCCCCTAATTTCTCAAGTAAGACATGATTCACAAATTGTGTTTGTGACAGTGAATGCTTCTGTGTTTTGGGGGAAATATTTTTGCTTTGTACTGAATAAAATTTCTAAACCAATTAGCTAGTGCAGGATTCCAGTGTTACCTTTCAGATGAAAGTAGGATTTAGCTTCTGCTTCTCAAGAAATTGAACATTATATACACTGGAAATTCTCACAGGTTGATGATTCTTTGCAAGATTTAATGGACTATGATAAGGAGCATATTTCTCTTGGCCTGAAGGTTGCCAAGGAACATTACTTGAAAGATCCAGATTTCCACCCAAATTATTTCCATGCAAAAATTCTTTGCAGCAGCTGATGTCTGTGCCTGGGCCATCAATACAGTAAAATACAGTGAGGTATGTGTATATCAGCTCTTGAACGAGCCCTGATGGGGGAGTTTCAGTTAATGAATTTTTTATTATTTTAGCCTGCTCAGCTTAGTGTTCTGGGGAGCTTATAACAACCACCAGAGATAAAGTAGGAAGTGTTCAGTACTTGGCAGTATGTATGCATGTATTTATTTTTAGTAGGAAGTGATAAAAAAGATGTAGCTGTCCAGGACCTTTTAATTGTCATTATGATGCAACAGTTGGGAAATATTCTCCAGATGTACATGTTTCACTTGAAACATCCATCCTGGGTCTGGCTGTCTGGAGCATAAGACAGGGCTTATCACTTGTGATTCCCTGGAGCACCTGGCAGCAGGATTTCTCCATTCATCCTAGCATTATAGCATGCTCATTTAATTACAGAATAATAAAAAACTTATCAATTGTAGATGGAAGGTACACTTATCAAGTGTAATGCCTGTCTGATTTCCACCTGTACTCTAAAATCATGGAAGTGATACATATAAACTAATTCTAGTTGGAGGATAGACCCACTAAGGTTGCATTCAGTTTTACTTAAGATATCCTTCTATAGACTATCATAAAATCTGCTGTAGTCAGTAAAGAAAAAAATCTTTGCCTGGCTCACCGCTGTGTAGAAAGATGTGTCTAAAGCAAAGATATGTAATGTAAGACTACTGGGATTATCTTAAAGTCTTCCATCAGGAGTAATTTGTAATTTTTGTAATAAAGTGAGACCAATTTCTTCTCTAATGTACCAATGCGGTATGTGTTTTTCAAGGTGTATTGTGAGAGTGAACCAAAATGTAGTGTGCTGGCTTAGGCTAACACTGAATTAGCAGAAGCTACAGAACAACTAGAAGCCATCAGGAAAAAGAATTTTGTAAGTACTGTTTGGTTAATTAGCTTCATTCTCTAACACCTTGAGCCCACTTAATTTCGGGTTTTTTAATTATTTATTTATTTTAATGTGTTTTATTTTATTTATTTTATTGCTGTCTAGTTCAAATATTAAAGGCATGCTCTCGTTAGGTATTATCACTATTTCCCCCACAACTGTACTGAAGAACATCCTGCAGTTTGGGTGGCAGCACATGAGGTTGTTTACCCAAAATGACTGAATTTCCTCAAAGCCATCTAGGTACATTATAACAAAGAGACTAATAATTGACATGGTGGTTGATAGAAGTGAGCCTTTTGATAGAAGTGAGTTTTACAAGGAATATATACCAAGTGTTTGTACCAGTAATGACCTACTGCAGTATAGCAGTAACATCCAGAAAGGGCTTTAGAAGCTCACACTCATTTGTGTTAACATTTGTCATTAAACATACATAAACATACATAAACGTTAAAACAGCATCACATCTCTGATTTTTTGAAAGACCCACCAACACTGGCACACGTGTGCACACATGCATGTAGAAGAGGAAACTTTGATTAGTCTCTTCCTGACAAGTGTCTTGTGAGTTAATGATGTAATTGAAGACTGCACTTGTCATCAAGTATCTATTGAACTTTTGAGAGGGATTATTTGTTGTTTGAGTATGCATTTAATGGAGCCACTGCAGCACAAAGCACTCTTGATACAAAGACATCTTGTGGTATCTTGGAAGGTGGTGGGTGGAAGGACTTTCTGCTGCAAGCTGGTCAACCTTACTTAGCAAAGAAAGCTTCAAGTGCTTCAAAAGCTGTGACATTAATTAGGTTTAAAAGACTCTGACCTGGCTTAAGACTTTTTTGTTGGTAACATTTAGATCTGTAACCTCACAATTTAAGATATCCAGCAATAAACAAAGGCTGAAGAAATCTTTAATGGGGCATTTATTCTCACTTTTTTCTCATGAATTAGCATTTTAAAAGAATGACAAACATTCACTTGTTGGAAATTCTTGGAAGACTGTGAGTTAGGGTATTTTAGAATTTAATTCTTTATTTCAGGAATTTCCTGGTTTTCTTCCTGCTATTTTAATATCAATTTTTTTCTCGTTCTGAATAAGATACAGTTTTAACGGGTAAACAGAGATAGCTTTTGCCATCTGACTTTTTATTCTGACCCCCACCCCAAAAATCCCATCAGCTGCTACAGCAGGTATTTTTCTTTCATGAGAAATAGCCTTAGATTTATGACCTTGGAGTTGCCCATTTAGATCAAAATCTGCCCTAATGAACCCTCTATCTGCACTAAAACACAGCTTTATGGAAGCATCATGCTTTTTATTTCACACATCTATGCTGATGCATGTCTATTAAGTACAAACACTTTTGGACAAAAAATAACGTTCTAGTGTTGTTTTGGGGAGATTTTATATTTTTTGCTTTTTTTTTTTTTTTTTTTAATACACAGCTGACACCCTTAAAACTCATGGAATCTTTTATTGTTTTAATGTTTTCCTCTGAAAAAAGCACTAATATATCTCTGTTCCTTACCTGAATCTCAAATAACCTTTTCCTGGTTTAGGGACCTTGCATTCAAGCTGCCTCCAAATCTCATTAATCCTTTTTTATTTGTTTACTTCTCCCATTTTTACATTCATTTACTTCCCCTTTCCTCTCATGCATTTTTCTGAGGGCTGTTAGCAGCAGTCTTTCCCTTAGCTATGCTTAGTTCCTAAAAGGATGAATTCTGCACTACAAGCAAAGTTGCAATTCTTTTGCATTTGTCTGTTGCCTGTGTTAGGCCAACACTTGTCATACTGTCATTTACTATGAATATTTTTGCTCACTACTTTTTAAAATCCATAATGCATATTCAACCAGGATTCCCTTTACATGGTGGGAGGATCTCATTAAAATTATTCTTTTTATAACTGCTTCAATACCCTAGCTGATCCACCTGATGAACTTTTCTAAGGAACTCTAGCTTTAATTTTTAATTTAATTTAAATTTTAATTCTCTAGCAGTTATTACTCATAACAAAAATAAGCTCCAAAGCTCATGGGGTTTTTGAATTAATAACTCTATAGTTGGTCAAATTCACTGTTGACAAATGTAAAATAATACATATTTGAACTTCCTATGAATACTTCTTGTTTGCTGTTTATTTATTAACATCTTAGGGAAGAAGACATTGGGACTGATCATGAAGAATTTAGAGACACCTTTGAAGTTTTCTTTGTATTAGTCCAGTATTGAGTTGAGAGTAGGAGTGGATTACCCCCAAAGATCCTTCCAAGCCATTTTGTGATTCCAGAAGTAAACAGAAATTTAGTTCGTCCAGTAATATTTTACAAGATAAACTTCATCTCAAGAATAAAAAGGAAATACCTGTCTATGCAGTGTGTATACTATATATGCTAAGATATATTTGTAACACTTGACTAAGTGTTATATAGTAAAGACCTCTGCACACATCACTCAGGAAAACTTGGTTTTGACTTGTTTCTTGTAACTGAGTTGTGACTTAGCCCAGAAATTTGAAGATGCCGAGAAGTGAATCAGTTTTATTATATGAAAAACCTTTAAAAATGTATACACTTACATAATTAATGTCTTCATCTACCATTTCCTTACTGAGGATTGTTGGGGAAAAAAAAAAAAAAAAAAAGAAAAAAATAAAAAAAAAAAAATTACGGCAAATTG
>JAOTQP010001286.1:31310599-31370751 GCA_026413545.1 Cichladusa arquata
GGATTGTTGGGGAAAAAAAAAAAAAAAAAGAAAAAAAGAAAAAAAGAAAAATTACGGCAAATTGCTCCTCTTGGGCATTTCTGAATTTGTTTCTTGTGGTCCACATTTTGCATTCATCTCTCAGGATTAATATAATCACTGTTTTTAGGTGCTCTACTATACAGCCTCCAATCACTTCACTACAAAAGCTTCAGTTACAGTGCAAAATATTGTTCATTTGAATGTCTTGCAAAGTCCAGATTGGAATAGAATTTTCATCTAATGTGTCATCCTTTTTTGTGAGGTGATTGAAGTTACTGAATTCCACAAACTGCTTATCTGTGTATATGCTATATCCAAACAGCTTCCATACACTTGCACCAACAATAATTTCTGTATCTATTGTACTCATACCATATAATTTCTCATTAATGGAGAGAAAATATAAAAATGTTATTTAACATATTTTTATAGAAAATATTTGAAAGTGATTGAAGTAACCTGGTTTTAATTACATGTCTAATTTTATCTAATAGCTGTGTGGCAGATTGGAAATTATCAAAATATCTATAAGTAGTGCATAACATTAAGACACATGAAAGACATTGATAGCTTCCCCAGGACTGGCAATTAGAAGGAAAGAAAAATTAGTTGCAAGTTAGCAGGCACCAGAACTTCAAACAATCTATGAAGCTTAGAAGGAATTTTTTTCCAGAATTATAACAAGTTGGGAATGTGACACTCACCTTATAAAATGTTACTTTAAAAAGTTTCACCTATAGGAAATTATATGTGTGAGAGATGCATTTCCTCTCATCGTTGCATTTCCTACCTGTGAAGTGTTAGAGGACAATGAGAGGCTGAGTTCATTAGAAAAGTTCAGTAGATGGAATGAACTCTGCAGACTGGTGAGTACAGGATCCCTTCCTGACTTTTCACTTGGCTCTCTGGGCTCATCCTTTTTCTCCACTTAAACATGCACAACATGGTCAACAGTGAACAATTTCTTCTGCAGATTTTCATCCCTATTCAGTGATCCTGAATTGAACTGTTCAATGTTACATTTAAAATCAGCTTCCTCAGCTAGAAACTTGTATTAATCCATATGCTAAAGGACATGGTGTGCAACATGCTGTTCATGGGGATGACTATTATGTGCAGCAGTAGCATTATCAGAATTAGCTGATGAAAAGATGCAAATTCAGCATGAAACTTTGACACTTTACTGTCATCCATCTTTAGAGGTCGAATAAAATGCCGTAGACATATTTGGCAGTTTTCTTTGTCTTTTCTAGAGAGTTTAACATCTAGCAAAGTTTCAACTGTTCCACTTTTCCAACCATGGTGCTTCTTGATCTGCTGGACTTAATTCTTCATTCAGTATTTTATAATGTGGACCCGTGGCCTATGCAACCTGGTTCATGCCAGGTTTTTTAAAGGTAAGAGAATCTTTGAAATTAGTATAAAAGGAAGGCAAACTTGTATTTTTTTCTGTGAAAAGAAAAATGAACCATGCAGACAGCTCTTAGCAACAGGTACTTTGATTTTATTTACCTTAGCAGCTGATAACCCTGTGTAGCCCATCAGCCTGTAGAAAGCTTTTAGTGCTTATCTGAGTTGTGTGAGTAAACAACTCAGAGCTGTGTCCATAAAAACAAGAATTCTTCTAATGTTAAAGGAAGGTCACTCTCTGTATATGGATATTTTTCTGTCTCTCTGGGCTATCACCTGACTGTATCCAGGCAGTGGGATTGCCTCCTATTCTTCAGGTCATTTCTTGCCCTCTTCCCTTTCAGTCATTTATTTGCCTGTCTCTTTTCGATCTTCCTCTATCAATTTTCTGAAGAACAAACTTGAAGACAGAGCATCAGATGCTAGTGATCTCTGTGTCTGCATTCATGGATATTCTGTACTCCCTGACTCATAATTCAGCTTCTTTCTGTTGGCAAAGAGAGAGGGGGAAGGAGAGTTGTACATATTTTTCATATGGAAGGTTTTTGTGGCCAGCAATTCTCAGCGATGATAACCAGTGCAGCTGTTAGCAATCAATAACACACCTTCAGTCTAGGCAGCACAGTTACACTGACCTCCTTTCACTTTTCATGGCCTCCTGAATACATCTTTAAGTGAGAAATGATGAGGGGATAGACTGTCCCTGCACTCTACACCAAGTTGAGCAGGAGTGTTGTTCTGCTGGAGGGTAGGGAGGCTCTGCAGAGTGAACTGGACAGGCTTTTCTCCCAGGCGGCAAGGACGAGAGAAAATGGGCTCAGACTGTGTCAGAGAACAATTAGATTGCATATGAGGAAAAAATTCTTCACCAACAAGGTTGCCAGGTAGAGCCACCACCCCTGAAGGTTTTAGGTGTGGCATTTAGGGACATGGCTTAGTGGTGGGCTTGGCAATGCTGGGTTAACAGCTGGACTCAATGACCTTAAAGGTAACGGCTAACCAAAATTATTTCATGGTCTATGGCAAGCATTGTAATAAATATTTTTACAGTAATCTTTTTTTTGTGGTAAATATACGCAGGCTGGTACTAATAGAAATATGCTAAGTAATTAAAACATTTTTAATGTTTTGAAGATGATTTAAAAAAAACTGAGGAGGATGATGGCTATGACTCCTTACTTGTCTGTTAAATTTTTAGTATCCCATCAAGTCCAACAGTTGCTATATAGTAAATTGATTACAGTAAAATTGAATGAAAACGTAGTTAGGAAATACGAAAAAAGATTTTTTCTTCAAAAAGCAAAATTATTAATAAGTATTTTGAGTGGAAATAAATCAGATTTCCATCCTTCATGAGACTAGTTATCTGCTAAAATATTTCTGAAAATTTTTATTTTTAAATTCATATATATTTCACAATAAGTATGCCTATACTATGTAAGAAAAAAAAAAAAAAAAAAAGAAAAGAGAAGTAAAGTTTAGTAATGCTAAGGCTAAAAAGTTGGGCCAAGCTGATCCTTTTTGCAGAAGTGGTGAAATTTGTATTATTTATCCTTACAATCATTTTTATTAATATATGAGAGCACTTAAGATACACTCTGTGCCTGACAAGGATTATACAAGGACACAGTCCAACAGGCTTGCTATGGAGAATAATGGCTCTCTGCTGTGATTTGTGGAACAGATTTTCCTGGCACTAGCTTCCTTGAAAACAAGTGTATTTAAAATGCATAGTTTACCCCATAGAATTTAGGGTGCTGAGGTACAAAATGCAATATGCAATTCTGCTGTTGCTAGACTTTATTTATGTGGCATGCTATGAAAAGATGACAAAAGGGAATGGTGTGTTTTGTAGTGACAGCTTTCCTATTCAGAAATCATAGGATAAGAACTGCTGTGAAAAAGGAGACTGTTATGTGTCCAAAAAATCAAATCCTGCAGATATTGAGGCATTGCTTGCTGTTTGTCTCACTCTCTCATCTTTACTACCTGAGCCTTTGATGGATGAGTGTACTTGAACTCTAGTCAAGTATATAGTCTCTGTTATCATGCAGGCAAACTTGAGGTGTCTAGAAATAAGTCTCTCCTAAAAAAGGGTAGAGAACTGTTACTGTGCTCATTCGTCTTATGCCTTGAATGCTAGATTGATGAAATTTTACTCATAGCCCATCTCTGTTAGATGCTATTATTGAGGGCAAGTCATCATACTTATTCAGTATAAGTCCTCATTAGTCTCTCAGTTTAAGATTCCTCACCATAAAAAGTGTGTTGGCTGCCTCATTATCCTTAAAGAAATCAAGTCAGCCTTCTTTATTAATCTATAAGATGTCTCTTTCCCCCTTTGCCAATAAATTTATTTTAAATTTATAAATAATTTCTAAATTTCCAGGTTGCGCACCTGACAGAAGAGAGCAAAATCTCTGATCCTGCAAAAACAGTAAAAACAGCTTTTGTGAAGGTATGCACAATTTGTTCCTGCTGCTGTTCTTTCATTAAAGCCCACAAAGGAAAATTTTGCCCTCAGGTGGAACTCACTGTTGGTAGCTCTGTATGTTACTCTAGAGAAACAAATCAGTTTGAGGCAACTTGTTTTGAGGCATGTGCAGTATGAAACCCCAGGAAGAAAAGCCAGGGATGTTGCTGCCTTCTGAGCAGAGTGCAGAGAATGTGGTTGAAGGTGCAGATCAGAGTGTAGAAAATCTGAATGAATCTGTGGGAAAATTACTGAATGTTTTAGCATCTCCAGGCTCAGATGCAAAACAAAAATAATAATTCTGTCTTGCATTTTTTTGATTCAAACTGTTGTTAGCTGATATACTTATGGTGGTCCAGGAGATGCAGGAAAAAACACAGAATTTAGCAAAACATTTCCTCTGAAGTTTTTCCTCCCACAAAGTTAAAGATAATGCCTACAATTATTGTCTTTAAAATATGTTCTTTGAAATAAAAATAATGCTTTTGAAAAACAAAGAAAAAACCCCAAGCAACAAATCTTAGCTACACTTACCCATCCCTTTTCAGCATAAGCTCGCATCTTCACTTGAGAAAACAGTTGAAGAAACAGCCCTAGGTCCAGATGATGTAAACAGGATAAACAAAATTACTGGGCTAGCCAACAGATTGGTTAAGTGATCTGAGATGAGAAGATTTCGCCTGAATGTTCATCTTAGTGTGAGTTTTTAAATAGTTGACATTTTTGGTGAACTGGAGGCTAAGCCTAAATTTTTGAAGGTTGTGTGGGGGTAATAGGCAGGAGGAGTGCAGGGGAGGACACAGGTGACAAGATGACCATTATTAGAAATCCTTTAAATTAAAAATGACCCAACCAAACAACCTCAAACCACAAATAAACTTTAGACAAAATTGCGTGAAGTAAAATGTGCTCCTCCACGATTGTATTTCCTAAAAATCAAGTATTGCTGAGAAACTGATATTGGCATGATTGCTCGAGAGAAATCTCAATAACGAAGTCACCACATTTATACACAAGTGTGAACACATTGTGACAGCCTGGGCAGCCTCTGGTTAATGAGCAGAAAGACTGAATAATCCCCTAGGTCAGGATGGAGCCGCCCTGCATCTGCCCTCGTTGCACTTTAGATTGCAAATAAGTGGAAGGCACCCATCAGATACTTGCTGTTAGTGTTGGTTTTTTACAGAAACTAATAATTTTTAAATAAGAATGGAATGTATTTATGGTAAAATTATATATATTTCAGTGTGATTATTAGCTTTATTTGCAGACAAACATCATTAAAGCTACTGCATGCCTATTTAACAGAACCACTGGAGTCAGCTACAGCATTGCTGAGCAGTCTCTCCTAGGTCTTTACAGAAATTGTTCTGTCTCAATTCACCATCTAGAATTTTAACAACTCCTTTTTTGACCAAACACATGTATATGACAGGAAATAGAAGGTACAAGGAATATTTACACTATGACATGAGTTCCCAAGGTAGTCTGAATAAATATTTTAAGTTGGATTTCCTAAAATCATTGTGACCTTGCTTCTAAGATCAGGGTGTGGATACTTTTGTTTCTGTAAATATCTTAGCAGAGGCTAGCAATCAATATTAAATCAGTTTGGAAAAAAATATTGTAAGAGCATAAAACTAACCGAAAAAACCCAGTGCAATTAAAACAGAATGTATTTTTTTATCAGATTCTGAAATTACTATGCTAGAAATGTAAAATATGTAAATAATCTTTCCTTTGGTAGAAAAGCAGTGAAGTTGATATTACTATCTGCATATGAAAACTTTTTTTTTCCCTAAGACACATGTGATGCCTTGGCCTTGCAACCCTCCAAAGCTTTTGGAAGCTCTGTGCAAATCCATGGCCTTAGCCCATAGTCAGTCTCTAGCTCTTGAAGATTTACACATAGCTAATAGAAGTTTATCTCCAAAATTTGAGGTTTTATTAGTGATCTTATTGTGTAAGTTAAGGGGGAAAATATTGGAAAGGATTAATTGAGAATGTCAAGTCTTTTCCTCTGAGAATAAATTCTTTTTGACTAGAACAGGAGACAGTTAACTTCTGAAAAGCATCAAGACTGATGATTTTGTCTATATAGCATTGACCTGGAAGCTCAGCCATTCAGACTAATAAATCAGGCAATTTATATTTAATCATTAACTAACTCCCGAGCTGAACAGCTGTTCAAAATTAGAAATGGGTCACCCCGGCCAGGATGACATTACAGGCAATCTATAATGCATTAGAATAAAATTATAGTGATTTTTAACTGTCTGGAAATTTATTACACTGCATGTTCCAACTCTTAAACCCTTGTTAGCCAATGTCACTAGTGATTTATGGTGCTTGGCTGGTATGGTAAAATTACTGAAGATTTAAATAGACAATCCTTCTATGTTTAGCAAATCTTCAAATTTCAAAGCTGTTTTGGAGAATGAGGTGGGTACTCTTTATTGTTTATGACTTACCCATCAGTGACAACAAGAAGAAGGAATGGATAAATCAAAAAGCCCTCTTGTAAATTAATGGATTTATTGTCTTGTTGCCCTCAGTTAATGATTTAAAGAAAAATCCAATGACTTCTGTAGGCAAAAATGGATGCCTAAAACACTTCAAAGCAAAAATGCTACACTGCAAAGATTGCTGTTAGAACCTTTAACAGGAATGGTCTTTTGCTTCTCAATCGTTGAGCATCTCGTGGATGGAACTGGAGTTTAGAAGGCCTTCACACACCAGATTCCTGTGCTTATACTGTGAAATATATACATGCTTAATATATATATATTAAGCAGCATACTTTGATTAAAGATGCATCTATTTTCTTAGTGGATGTTCTATATTCCTCTTTTATAACAAAAGACTTTGAGTCTTCTGTTATCATTGAATTCTGTGTCTGTCTTCACGAGATTGCGTGTTTAACCATTTCAGTAAGTATTTCTGATTTTTCTGAGAAATATAAGTGGAAAATACTTCATGAATATAAAATTTAACAATTATTTTATTACTTTGGGTTTGTACATATGGAAATCTTTTTTTAAATGGGGGTGAGTTATTTGAGATTGATTTTATAATCTGTACAGCTTTCAAAAATGAGCGCATGTAAGAGTTTTCTCTTAAGCTCTTAAGCAGATGACACCAGCAAAAAACAAGCATTTAGTATCAAATTACATGAAGTATAGAGGACACTTCACATTCAGAGATTTTTATTGATTTAGATTACATCATGTAAAGGACTGGAAAAATGTTATTTGATTACTATCATCGCTCTGAAAAACAAATGTCTGTATGGGCAGAGCATAAATGGCAGTCCTTGTAAGTAGTTCTGGGGTGCTTCCATTCTTTCATCCTGGCCTTTTCTCTGCTTCAGTGATGATACATATCTTAAATGTTAATTTTCTTTAAACAAGATGCTTTCATTTTCTGTAATTCTTTAGTAACTAGCTTAAATTTCAAGTAGATGGTGGGCTGTTTGTATCACATGACTGGAATAAAATAACAGCTTTCCACATAGCTGCTTATGATAAATCATCAAGATCTGAGACCATTACTGACTATTCATCCTAAATATCATGCCAGGGTTAGCATGGTTAAAATGAACTCTGCAAAAGAACAAGGGAAACCAGGGTTCACTGTAGGAAAAAAAAATACATGAAGAAAGTGATTCTAGAGTTAAACTTTAACAGAATCATTGCAGCTGGAGGGAACCTTCTGAGATATTCTAATCCATTCTTATCTAACATGATTGGTTAGACCAGATTGTCCAGGGCTATGGAAATTCCACAACCTCTCTGGGCAGCCTGTGTGTTTGGCCACCCTCATCTTTTATCCTGTCAAAATTCCAAATCATTGCAGCCTTAGCTGAGTAAGATGTCTGTAGCTAGTAGATAAAAGAGGAAAGATAAATAAGAACAAAAGACCCTGCAGATCTTCACAGAATCATAGAATGTTTAGGGTTTGAAAGGACCTTAAAGACCATCTAATTTCTAAACCCCCTGCCATGGGCAAGGATATCAACTCTGCTGCCTTTCTCCTCCCCTTGGAAAAAAAGGGCGAAAAAAAAAAGTAGAAGTGACACCTTTATTGAGGTTGAAACAGCTTTTTCTTCTTTTTTGTCTTCTGATATTCTTGTTTCCTTCCCTTTTCTGAATGTTGCTGGAAATGCCTGCACTGGCAAATGCTGCCAGTATTAAAGTGTGTCCACCATGCTGCATGCTTTTGTCTGATCTAGACAAAAGCACCAATTACTGAAAATAATCAGTAGATAGAATGTTTGACAAAAAGTTCTGTCCTATTGTTTTCAGCTTCAAAGGTTTCAAGTCGCCACCAGAAATTCTGGATTGTTTCTGGACTCTGCAGTCTTAGGAAGTGTATCTCTTGCTGATGGAGTACTTCTGTTCTACTTTGGTGTGCTTCTGGTTAAAAATATGGAGACTAAACATTCTGTCACTTCCATGGTACTCAGGAGGTAGCATTTTCTAATTTTGCTTTGCAGTCCAAAAACGTGTTGGAGCCAGTCCACTGAAAACCTCAAAGCACAGAAGAAAACTTTTATGTGGTGATATCTTATTGACAGCAGCATTTGTGTCTTACTTTGGACCCTCCATAAAACAATATCACCAGGAACCAGAGGGACATTTCTGGATTCCTCCTCTAAAGGTACATAAAGCAAAATTTGAAGTTCAGGTCTGTATATACAAGTGCCTCATAGAGGGTTTTTCAGGATATGCATATATGTGCACTTATATATAGAGAGAGTGTGTGCACACAGGCACATTTTCTCAGATTACAGGTAACTTTTGAGGGAAATGAAAAAGAGAGCTTCTCTGGCAGAAGAATATCCCTTCCCTTTCCAAATCTCAATGCCAAAATCTGTCTGTCCTTTGTGACACCTTTGTAACAGTAAATGCTGTAAAAATGAGAGCTGTACAGAGAGACCTATTCTGCTTTGCTTCTCAGCTCCAGGAAGAGCATGTAGTTATGACAATCCCCATTTTTCTGCACATGGAGGAAATCATTATAGTACTCAGTAAATGCACAGAAGTTTCAATCCTTGCAGTTGTCTCTGCAAAGCTTTCTCCCTCCTTATTTTTGAAGCTTAGGACCATTCTTTTCTTCCTTAGTGCAAATGCTCCTCACCCCTTCCTACTTGTTTCCTATTTCTTATGTGTATTACATCTCAATTACTCTTGCTTATTCTCAGAAATATGTGAAATGGGCAGCACTTACCTCATTTTCAATCATAGCTCTATGACACAGCTGGTGAGCTGAGTTATGAGGAAACACAGTTAAATCCAAATTTGAGTTTCCAAGGTCAGCACTTGGAACTGTGGGGACATCTCTTTGTAAGCATTTGCTTTGTGCTAGAGTTTAACAGTTACTAATATGTCTATAGCTTTGCTTTACCTGGAACCTCTCCCTGTCCTTTTCCACCAAAAACTTGCTTGCAGATAAAACCCTTTCTCAGAAACCTCTTTCTACCTAGCAGCCTAGGCAGAAAAAATTCCCCCATATATTTGCCATAGTAGGACTCTGGAAATAAATTTCATTCTTAACCCTTTTAAGACTCTTCTGAAATAGACTGAGCATTTTTATGAATAAAAATAAACCATACTGTGATGTTTTACCTTTTAAGATGCTTTCACTGAACAGCAATGAGACAAAGCACCTCATTTCAGTTTTGATTTTCTCCAAGTGAGGAAGAGTGGAAAATAAATACACTTGAAAAGTTATGTTAAAATAGATGTTTATTAATAATGCTCTACAGAAGGAACAGCAAATAGTTCTCTGCCATTAAGTATCAGCTTTGTGCAGATACAGTGACAATAGATGTACTTCTATATTCAGATATTTTTCATGCATTGTGTGAAAATTAATATTAGGAGCACTGATAGTACCCCAGTGCAATTGTTTTTCACAAGGAAGTATTTCAGCTCATGGAAAGTTATTGTATTGGTTGTCTTACAGTACAGAGATTTTAAAAAATCATGTTTTCTGTCTTTTGCTATATTTAGATGAGTGTGTTACACATGGGAGATAGATGTGTTGCATGCTTGCAGAGGGGAGTGTAGGCCTCCTGGGGTCTTTGTGCTTGTATTTTCAGCACATTCATCAAAAGTTAGGTTTGTTTTGGGCTCAGAGATTAGACCCAAGAGTTAGACAATTTAAGGTGGTATGTGTTCTGTAATATTACAGTAGCTAAGACATTACGCCACAGAAGCTGCACTAGAGGTATGGTGACATTCTTATTACTAATAATTGTGCAAATTTGGCTCAACTTAAATATATGTAATGCTTTTCATGATAAATTACTGCCAGATATATATGGGGGTGTTTTCTTTGTTTCAGTATGCACTTTTAAAAGAAGATTCAATCCAAAAGCCAACAGTGAGGACTAGACATGCCCAGGGAGAAGGAAAATTTTGATGGAAGAGTTTTTAAGGTAATTCTGGATGGGGGAGAAGATAGTTCAGGTTTAATACTGATGATGCAGTGCTTTCCTTTATTTATGGCTTTTGAATTCAATCCAAAAATCACTAATAATGAAGCCTGGAATAACACCATGAAGGAATTGGTGGGGGTTTGCCCTTTGCTTCAGCAAGGAAAAAAGTTAATTCCAGGCATCTGGATAGCTGTTCTATTATTCTTCCACCAGCTCCTCTTGTTTGTTCCAAACAACTTCTTCATTAACTCTCTGTTATTCTGTTGTGCTGCATTAGGCATTTCTCTTCCCGCCCACACCTGTGTGCTAAGCACTGATTTTAGATTATATTTTAGATTATATTTTATTTCATCTCCTTGCAGGTGCCTGTGGGGGTTGGCATGCAGCAAGAGTGGCTGTGAGGTGGCTGCTCTGTGACAGCCCCCTCCTTAGGGAAGGGGCACTCACAGGAGAGCTTTTCTGCAGCTGGTGCCTCTGCCCCCAAGGATGGCCCCATTCTCTGGCTTTTGAGGGTAGCTGAGCTATATTAATAAGATGCCATGGGAATCCCACTCTTATGATTATTTTTTTTGTGAAAAAGTACTGATTTATGTTCCAGAAATAGGTGCTCAAGAGCATACATAAGCATTGAATTTGCAAAATCAGAATACACTGAATTTTATAATGATGCCTTTTTAACTTTATTAATCTAGAAATATTTTTACGAAGTAAATGTCTTAAGAAAAAATGCTTCTTTAAAATCTGTTATAAATATGATAAACTGCTTCTCGTCACTTTCTTTTCATCTGAAGCTCCACAGGGATCCTCCTTACTTTTCTGCCTCACTTTAATTTACATCCCCCAGTTATCTTGTGCATTGCACTGAGTCATGTCTTGCTATTTGGTAACCTTGCTGGATGATTATATTCCACTCTGATTCTAAGGCTCCTTTTCCTGTGACGAGGGGCCTGGACCCAATTGCCATGTTGACAGATGATGTGGCATGGAGTAACGAGGGTGATAGGATGTCAACAGAAAATGCCACTGTTCTAACAAACTGTGAGTGCTGACCTCTGATGATAGATTCCCAGCAACAGGGAATTAAATGGATAAAGAATAAATATGGAGCTGACCTTAAAGTCATACGTCTAGGACAGAAAGGATATGTGCACTCTGAAGAATTGGCTTTCATCTTTACTGCCTCCAAGTTCCCCTAATTTTCGTGAGGGATTTTTGTTGAAATGCACAAAGAATTGAAATATTACAGCAATTCTGCTCATTTTTCCACAGTATCCTTTTCCTTTTTAAATGGTGCTTGAAAAGGTGCCCTCCTTATGTTATTTTCAGGTGATGAGGAGGAAAGGGAGGTTGAGGTGCACTTCTTATGAGGGTCAAATCACTTTTTCAACAGGTAAGGTGCAAAGCCTGATGATAAAACCTTACTTTTATTCAAGTTTACTCAGCAGAACACAGCATGTGCACCTCACATGCATGTGCTGCATTCAAGGCAAAAGCCAATATTGGGTCATTTCCTGGTAAATAAATATATTTTTAATTCTTGTTCTTACTACTGAATTTTGTTTACATGGTTTTTGGTGCCAACCTATCACAAATCAAACCAGTCCAGCTGATCCTGGCCATGAATTCCTGGAGGCAGATGTCACACTGGTGGCAGTGCCTGCTCACTTTTCCCCCTAAACTTGGTCTGTTAGCACCAAAACTCACACGCTCCATTTTTCATGTGAGTGCTCTGAATACTCAAATTCAGAGCCTTTTCTGGGCTCTCCCTCCCAAGGAAAGGGCTGCAGCTCCACCCCAGAGGTCTGCAGCTGGGCATTCCTGTAGGAGACTCAAACTGGGTAATACAAGGCTGAGTTAATGAGTTTCCTCTGTTTTGACACAGCAGGAGTGGTAGATGGTACAAGCAAAGTTAACCTTATGTTCTGACCTTTTTGAGGTGATGTCTGTGAATCTCAACTTTCTCATGCCCCCCTTCTCCTATATATTTTGAAAAATTGTCAAACTTAAATACCATTAAAGATATTTCTTAAGATCTTACTTAGATACCTTTTAGACACACATTTTCAGGATGATAATAGGGAAAATAAAGAAGTTTGTACTCGGTGCAAGAGAATTTCAGTCTGTAATGTCTTCCAAAACTTTTCACAAAAACTTCAGATGAAATTGTTGAGTCCTCAATGCAGACGTCAGCCTAAAGAATAATGTTGATTTCTGATTGCCTGAGAGTAAACTTATTAAACCTCATTAAATATTTCATCTGATGAACTGAAATGTCAGGTCATTGTTTCTGCTCAAATGTGAATTTATTTTTAAGTCTGAAAGTGTTCCTTTCTTATGTTCTTGTTTGCAAGCAACACATCAACAAGCTAGATTTTTTCATGCTGGAGAATGTGATGTTATTCTGATATAAAGCCAGACATACTCCTGGGGCATTTCTGGATGGGTCTCAAATGTTAGTCCAAGAGTGGTTAGAGTGCTTGCACAGCTTCACATTGTTGAAAGTGAAAATGTGAAAGAAATTATGAATAAAGAAGTTATCTTTTTTTGGACAGATTACCCAAGATTTTTCTTCCTCCTTCCCACCCTATATTTCTAGCATTTCTAGCATTGCACAATAAATCTAAGCAAAAAACAGCTCAAATCTTCTTGTATGTATGAAGCTCCTGAAAGATGCACTCTTGCCCTGCACTGTGAGACCCTGAAATGACCCACTTTGTTGCATTTTTCTATAGCTGTATTTGAAGTACTTCAGAGTAAGAGCATTCAGCTTGCTTTTCAGAATCCATAGTGAACAAACTTTACTGAAAATTAGTATTATACTGCTCTAAAAGAGAGATCAAAATTTTCACAAGGTGACAGACTTTTAAGGAATGGGAAGATGTAAAGGGATGTGAAACAACAGAAAGAAGCTGGATTGAAGAGGACAAGGTTCACAGCAATATAGTTTTGCATTTATTTAGCAAAGGCTTCCATGTAGCACAATGAAGCTGTGTACATGGAGACAAAAGCAAATATATGAAGCTATTCAAAAAGAGGTTCTTCTGCCAAATATTTTAGGCAGCACTACATGACCTGGCGTTCTGTGCCTGATTGAAGATGTACAAGTCACCTTTGGGGGGCAGATGTGTGTGTGCGTATAATTATATATATATATACATATACACACCACAATATATATATACCCACACTATATATAACCCTTTATTAACAAACAAGCAGAGTTTGCTTCATTCTTGATTAATTTCTGTTGTTTTTTTGTTTTCGTAGTTCTGTCATGTACTTTGAATATTTTCCTAATAAAGAAAGACTAGAAAGGTATTTGTGATAGATATGGTGCAATCCAGCAGTTGAAGTTCATTAATAATTGGAATGTTGCAGAGTATGAAGTAATGAATACTAATTACTCCTTTCATATCTGACAGCACCCCATGGACCAATACATCAGCCCAGACTTTAATTTGGTTCTAGTAATGGTTTCATCAATAGTACATTAATTCTGTGTTTGAAAAGATGTACAGTTGAACCTGACCCACACAGTAGATACCACTGTCATAAAATGGCCACATACTGACAACAACTGGATAATTACAAAGAATTAAATCCACTGAGGTTCAGACAATCCTAATTTTAAGTAAAATATATCTTATCATATCAATCGACAGAAAGCATAGCAAGGGAGATTTATCAACTTGTACTCCTTCCAAAGCAAATTTACTATCCTGTTTATTAGAGAACTTGCTGATCTGTGAACCACTTCATAAAAGTACCTCTCCCCTTCCTTCTTTGTGAGGTGGTTCTTACGTTGCACCCCTGGATATTCTGCAACAACAGCTCTTGGTGTTGTTTCTGAATGAAGCCTGCAAAAGAGATTCTCAGCCTTGGAGAACTTCAAATGAATAAATTTATATTTTCCTCAAAACTAGGTCACAATAGGGTGAGCTAAAGGTACTTTTTATCTCTAAAAAGCAGACTTCATGCTTAAGTGCCCCAGGATGTATTTAGAAGCCTAACAAATTCTGGGTGTTTAAATCTGGATACATTTTTATTTTAAATTTTGAAACCACAAAACTGCTCAGTTGTTTCTAATGCACTTTAGACTGTGGCCTTATGTTGAAAATGGCTTTAAAATGCTAAGATTTTTGTTAAAATTTTTCAAGATATTTGCTTTGAGAAGGGGGGAAAAAGGAAAAAATAATAAAATAATTTTAAGAAAATATCAGTTGTAGTACATAGTTTTATGCAAGCATGGAAGCCACAAGACAAAAAGTAAGTAAAATTTGGGTGCAATGTATTAGCAATGTATGCAAAAATTATTCAAGATGAAAATACTTAGATATTTTTTTTTTTGGAGCAGATAAACCAAGTCATAAAACTAAAAAGGTACCAGCTCTATATGGTGTTGGGTTTTGGCCTTCACCTGCTATAAAAGAAAGTGTGCCATTGAATAGGTTTGGTATGGATGGTCCTCAATACTCAAATTTTTACCTGTGTGTGTCTTACCCTGTTTGCCCAGCACCTCTTTTTGGGAATCACTGGCTATGAGCATTAACTATAACAGATCAGTGTTATTTTGGCTCACAGGAGAGAAGACAGAGGAATAAATTCATTGTTCATAAGGCTCCTATTTTCATTTGCGTTGGGTGTTACACTTGCTGAATTCCTTTGCACAGTTACAAAGAGGTAGTCATGTCTCCTCAGCTCCAAGATCAGGTTATTAAGAGATTTTTTAAGATGTCTTGAAATTTGATTTATGTGCAAATATAGCTTGTATGAACAAGTTTCCATTCTTACGAGGCATGACTCCACAGGGAGAAGCTTTCCTTGCCTTGAACGTCTCATGAGCTGTGCAGCTTCAAGGCAGTGCTTTTCCCACTGAACTAGTTTGACCAACTTGCACAGCCTGCCTACTGAGATTGCCTAGTAACAGCTCCATTCTGTGCTTGTTTTCACCTGATTCATCCAACTTTGCTCTCTACATTACTTGTTGGGGTTTGCGAGTCAGTTCCAGAAGCTTTTAATTTTAAGCAGCAGGAACTGAATGAAATCTCCTCTGGAAAATGTGTTTATCCCTCTTTCTTCCCACTGAAAAATATCGTTTCACTTTACTTTCCCATCCAAAAATTTATCACTTATTTCATTCTTGCTGAGCTGATCCAAAACATCTCACTACAGGAAGCTATCCTACCGTTCTGCCATTTAGAGTTATGGTGTGTTTTGGAGAACATCTGCCTTGGAAGATATACTTTAATTTTGTGTTGCATGCAAGTGTCCACAAGGAAAAGATGTTGTATAAACTCTTGAGCCATTTCTTTATAGGAAGTCATGTTCCTATACTCAAAATTTCTCACCTTCATGAGTTCCTCTCTTTGAAAGACCTAGGCATTGATACCTTAGGCAGAACATACACAAGGGAATAGCAGGTCTTTGTGTCAATCAATCAGGTTTGACAGATCAGACAAGATGTTACACAACTCCTAGTCTTCTCATAGCTGAGTGCTCTTGTTACCTTCCAGAATTTATTTGTTTTTATATTTGCTTTGGCTAAAAATAATTTCTACTCAAGGCATATACAGGTTTTTTAAAGCTTCTAAAATCCTTTTTGAATCCTTTAATCTACTTTATTTCAAAATCCATGAGAATTTCAACAGGAAAAAAAAAAAACTAGTGGGGAACAATCTCTTTTTAATTTACTTTGTTCTTAAATACCAGGGAACTGGGACTCATATGAAAGATGCTATGTCTATTCCTGGGTAGAGTGGTGCATTAGTTCCATCCATTCAATCTGCCTCAGCTGAGGGAATAGGACATTATGAAGAAAACATTGCCAAAAGTAGAAGTTGTCTATAGAAATTTCTTTGGTGACTACTTTTTGATATTCCTTCTATCATGGACTACCATTATTCATGCCTATTTTGCTGCATAATTCAGAATTAACTTCTAAACAGATATATTTTACTGAAAAATAATTAAGTCATCCTCTTGGGTTCCCCACCTCTCTGTTTATCGTTGTTGCTTATACTCTTGAACCATGAGAGAGCAATAACAAAACATTTCTTTTTTCCAAATCTGTAATTAACAGAAAACCTACAACAGCTGCAGTAATAAAACCCACCAAGTCATTATGTAGGTTTTGCCTTTCATAGGTGATAATCACAGAAATTGGTTATTTATTGCTTCTGTGAATTGAGAACTCCTAAAGGAAATATTTTAATCCAGAACTCAAAAACTCATTATATTGCCTCATAGATGTTCTGAAACCTAGTGTGACTCCCTTAGCAAAGGTTTTTCTTCTGACAAACTGAACTTGTCTTTTGTCAGATCTTGTTTCATCTGTGTGTGTGTCTTGAAAGCAAAGCAAGATTACTTTCTCCATGTCAAGCTCTACAGTTTTGTTCCCTCTAGCTGCAGCCAGTTTTGAGGGCTCTGGAGAGACCATGTTGCAGAACTGGACAGTGAATTCATGTCCACCTGAGAGAGGCTGTATAACCTGAAGGACATGACCATGTGGCTAAATTATTGCAGTATTACACAAGCATAAGCCTGGAACACCCATCTCCAGTAATTTGCATGGCAGTTTTATACAATATACATGTCTGATGTTGAGTTTGGTAGAATCGTGGGTTTCCCAGCAATAGACATATTGTTTAAACTATACCATAGATTTAAACTATATCATAGACAGCTCTCTTCCCTCTCACTGGTGAAATGAAGAAGGGTCTCAGCCCACCATTTCATTTATGTCTTGTAGCTAAGGGCATGTCAGAAGCAGGCAAGGGTCTTGAGAGCTGAAACCTATGTTCCTGGTTCTGGCAATTCCCTGTGATAGCCTAGAAAGTAAGCAATGTTAAAATTTCTACAAGCCAGAACTGCAGGCTCAGACCACCCTCATTAATTTCACTGTCACCAGGGGTAGGGTTGAAGACCAGCTGTTGGCTGAGGTTGTTAATGCTGGAAGACAAGACTCACAAAAAAAACATAAGGTAAGGACTATATTTTGATTTTTCTGTTGCCTGCTCTGAAATTTTAAATCTAGAATTAATATGCCTGCTTGAATCCACTGTACTGTAATTGTTAGTGGTCCATATTAGAAAGATTTTAAGAGTCTGGAAAGTGTAGAAAGTTCTTTTACTTATTTGTTCAGATCTGTGCTCCCAAAGGGCCTGTCTTGACCTAAAGCTCTGCTAGAAATAAAATTTATTGTGATACTATTCCCAGACTTCCCTCTACCGCTTGGTTTGCTCTGTGGATTGCATTTAATTTACAGTGCAGGATTAAAGCCCTCTGCAGTGCTTTCTGCTTCAGCGATCTTGAGCCAATAAGTGTAAATAAAATTCCATGCCAGTCTGTACAAGGATATAATGGCACTGTTAGGAGCTAGGCCATTTGGTTAATAAATCACAATTTATTCCTGCAAGGATGCATTTCTGTGTCTGCAATATATAGTATGAAGAGAAAAGCTTTTATAAGTGGTTATAGGAAGGACTTTGGGCAGACGGTAATCTATGAGATAAAATGTGAAAAAATACTTAGGGGTGTGAAATGAATAACAAGAATACCTCCTATTTCTCTAGTGTGTTATCTCATGTAATTTACTAACTTCATCTGCAAAGATTTGCTCCACCTGTTTGAAGTACTCCTGGGTCAGGGAGTTTAAATCCCTTGAAGAATGAA
Organism: Cichladusa arquata; assembly: GCA_026413545.1. NCBI lineage: Eukaryota > Metazoa > Chordata > Aves > Passeriformes > Muscicapidae > Cichladusa > Cichladusa arquata. Next base: position 31,328,617 of record JAOTQP010001286.1, read on the forward strand.
AATCATGTACTTGGAAATGAGATCTGCAAACAGCTGTCCATTTACCTCTGCATCTGCACATTGTTCCACCTGGGGCTGCATGCTTACAAGGCCTGTATCACCCAGGGTTTTTGTGTGAGTCAGAGTCTGACTGAGAGCTCCCCATAGGACTAGTCAAGCTCTTGCACTGTCAGAAGGTCAGTCCAGCAGAGCAGACTATGACAATGTTTTCCCACTCTGTTTGCTGCCACAGTGAGGTTCTTCAGCCTTGTGCTATTCTCTGATTTGCTCAGCTGCCACATAGATTACAACTTGCCATCTCTGTTAAGATCACAGTCCTTTTGTGTAGTCTCAAGAGGAAGGGCACTAGGAGAGAGATAAGTTCTAGTCCACGATGACCTAAACCTTCTGACTTTGGGTGTCCAGAACCTTAAATCTGGTATATTGGGACAGAAAGTAAACTGGCCTTTCAGAAATTAAATCAAATTAACTGATGTAATTAAACAGAAAATATAGCTCACAAATGCTATAAAACATTGTTTCTTGCTGTGGTGGTTTAAACACAGTGGTTTTGTTCCCTCTGCTAGTCAGTCCTCACCAAGAAGCAGAATGGTTTCATGACTGAGCTCAGGTGGAGCAGCTGGAGGATGACAGGCTGCTCAGGCTGTCAGCTGCCCAGGGCAGTCTCCTAGATGTCAGTGAACTTGTAAAGAAAATTAAATCAGCAAAGTCAACTGCAGCAGCAATACAACCCAAGGCAGTAACAATTGAACTGTTTCTAACAACTTAAAGTCACCTGTAAAATGTCTATTTTTATTATTCTATTATCATTACTTCAAGTGTAACATTTCTATGAGATAGAATAGGAATAGTCAAATTTTTGTCTTTCCAGAAGGGCTGTCCTCCCCATATTCACATTTTCTTATATATAATATGTAGTTATCACATGTTGGATTTTTTTTAGGTGCTTGAATTAGTACTCATAAAATTAATAAATACCAATGTGGAATTTGAACAAATCTATTAATATAGGATTGCCATGTTTTCATGGGTAAACAGGCATATTTCTGCAGAGGACAGTTATTCCCTAATGTTCATCTAAGATAAGAAGCTTACTTACTTTAAATATTTGCTACTGTCTGAAATAAAGTCAGTTTTCTAGAGTGTATCCATATTATTTTCTGTATAGATAGGAATATTTTGATAATTGTGTAGGATAATCGTTGCAAATTAAAAAATAAGCAGGACAACTGTCATCGTTCAGGTAGCTGAAGCCAAAGAAAATGAATCTTAGGATAACAAGACAAGAGCATCACAGACTGGCAGCCAGAAGAGCATCCATTCCTTGCTCTGGGAGTATCAGCCTGGGCAGTGTCAACCCCATCTACCAGCTTTCACTGAAGGTAAAATTGACTCCTGCTGACTTTTTTTTCAAAGTGCAAGAAACAGAATTCTGCCTCCAGCAGTGGTGCCTGATGCATTAGTTATTACTTGTACCAGATGTTTACATTGGCAGGGCTGCGTGTCTGAGGAAAGAGAGCACGACGTGATCTCCTGCTGCTCTGTAACACAGTACATCCCCACGGGTCTCTTTGTTGGCTGCCTCCAGTGCCTTCTGACTGTGCTTGCAAAAGTTTGCCTTCCTTCTGTTAAGCCATCCCACAGGGCCAGGAAGGAAGAGTTTGGAGGAATTCTGTATAAACAATTCCCCATCCTAAATCTACCAAATGATTTAATGCTGTGAGTAAGGGAGATCACCCACTCTAAAATTACCAGCTTGCTCAAGTGAGAGTCTCCATGCTGAGTTGAATAAGGAAGCAGAAGAGTATTGTCGTTTGCAGCCCTCACCCCTGGTTTGCTGAAAGTTTCCTTTAAAAGCCTCTTTTCAGCCTCTTGCATTTTACACTGTTTAGGTCAGCTCCTTATAGGAGCCTACAGTAGGAAACCAATTATCTTATGAGTAGTAAATAAAAAAAAGGAAAATTCAAATAAATAAGAATAATTGTACTAACTTTCAGGCCTTCAATGCATCTTCCACAAAGCAATTAAACAGGTTAAAAAAATCAGGTGATATTCAGTGCTGTATCTCCAACCTGAAAGAAGCTGTCACATATTCAGCCTTTCTTTTCACAAGCCAAGGATTTTTGAAAATTATAAGCTCATTTTTCTGGCCCAAACAGCTTTTCAAGTGAGGAAAAAATTTCACATTGCTGATGATGACATTTACTGGATTTACTGTTTCTTCTCTGGAAGGTCATGCCTGTATTCAAACCCTGTGGTTGTGCAGTTTCTCACACAGGGTGACTGATACCTCAGTATCAATAATAATTGTAGAAATTCCGGAGATGCTGTCATGTAACTATTTTAATTTTAAATGGTGCCAAGTCTTCATGAAGCTAGTTTCAAAATAAACAGCATGACTTAGCTGCTTGCCCTTAGATAATTAGGGTTGAAATTGATCTGGTATATAAGTAAGAAGTAAATAATACAAATAACATTCAAGCTGTTGCTTTTCCTTTTAATATTTCTAGCTGTATGCCCTGGAAAAAGTCAGGGCTCAGGTGTACTGGGAGTCAGAGATGTCTCTGAAGCAACTCTGATGACCTTTTTCAATTTTGTGTGCTCTCATGGTTCTTCTAAGTAGTAAAGAGAACTCCTTGAATTGGATTTCCTTTTTCAGTTCAGAGTTGAACACAAAAGAGTCCTGTTGACTTTTTAATACACAGCCAAGGAGTACCATTAGAGTAGTTTGGGAAAATTGCTTTACAGTTCTAAATCTTTTTTGTTATTATGTCTGGACACATGCCTCAACTAGACAATTTCAGATAAAGTCCTGCATTCTACCATAATTTTTTTAGTAGAACTAGTGATGTTCTCAAAGTGGAGTTTTCTTTATTATTTGAGTGCCTTTTTCCTTAGACATCACATGCTGTATCTTGTGAGGAAATTCTGTTTTACCATAATTTTTACACTCCCCTAAAAATAGAATTTTAAGTCCCTGCCACTCTTACTGTAGTAAGTATCCTATACAGGGTTTCCAGTTTGTCAAATCTAGATGTTTAACAGTAAGCAGACAATGGCAATACCAACCAAAGTAACTTTTTACCAATAATACTATTTTTATGTATGGCTGCTTGTGTGTATACACATGTAATTTAGTATTTTAAGGCAAGTCCTGAGTCCCTTGGTTGCAGTAGGGTTTCTTACATACCTCAGAAATTATCAGTGTCATCCTGTTTCAGTCATCATGGAAAAGGTACAACATCTGTATTTGGCATTCTTCCAGGCTGTTGATGGATGTGTTCAGAGGGGTAGATAAAGATATTTAAAGATCCACCAAGAAATGGAAGAAATGGGTGGACTCAACATATCCAGAAAAGGAGAAAAAAACCAAAAAGTTCTTTTCAGAAACTAATAATACTGTCCAGGACAGAATGTTGTGTGCTCTGAGGTATGAAATCTGAGGGTTCATTTTTCAGGGCAAGTGTGTGCGAGGGTGGTGCCTTGTAAGACAAATTCAGACCTCAAGAAGCAAGCAAATAACTTCTAGAACTGAGTGGTGAACCAGAATTTGAGATCAATTACTGTGGTCCTTCACAGCCTGTTCTCCTAATGAAAAGTTTATGAAAAGGTAGTGTTGTAAAACATGAGTCACAGCATATTTGGAGAGCTGTGATTGTGATTTTTTTAAATTGACTATAGGTACCCAAGGGGAGCAGTCATTGATAAGTAGACATATAGTAAGTTATCTTGTTAATGGCTATAAATGCATTTTTCAGTGTTAGTTCCCACAATGGTATTAGAGCTGGTAGGTAAGCCCACAACATGACAATTTTTCAGGTCTCCCATATGAAAATTCTATGATACCAAGAGAGTTTCTGTATGACTTCAGCTGTGGATATGGACACATTTGTTTTCCAGTTGTACTATTTTTGTCTTTCGATCCCAAGTGAGGCTCCTACAGACCTGTTGCTCCACACCCCACAATCACCATCTTTATCATTTTTACATGACTTCTGAGAGCACAAGCTTGATCCTGGGTATTTATTTTGCTCAACTGCCCCAGCTTTATGTGACAGTATTGCCTGCATGTAATGAGCTCCTTTCCATTCAGAAGTTGATGTTTTCTGTCACATGGCCGCTATTCTGCAGGGAAGTGGGAAAGATCATCTCTCTTGCTTCTCCACCTGCTTCCTTTCTTGCCTTCAGTTCACTGTCCTGATGATTTCTCTGATGAAATGGCCATCAGTGTCAGATACCCAAGTCTGAGGATGGTGCAGACCTGAAGTACTTATCAAGGCACATCTTTTGTGTTTAGCAGATGTTCTGTTACTTCGTGGAGAAAAATCTCAGCTCAAGGTATGTGAAAAGCACAAGGATGGGTTTAGCGAAATGCTAAGTTGAGAGCAATCCAGCCACTCCTGTGTTTTTCATCCTGTCTTCATGACTAGACCCACTTGAAGATCATGAGACAATACATAAACCTCTTATCTGCTTCTGGTTCAAGGACCACTTAACTGTCCTCCCATTAAAGAATGAACAATTGGGCTGGAAAGTGAAATGGGGCATGCTGAGCTAGATGTGGAAATGTGGAAAAATCAATGTATGGCTATATGCTTGTGTGTATGCGCTTCTAGACATGTATGTGTAGATGTAATTTTTTTTTACTAAACAGAACAAAGCCTTCTGGATTCATCTATCACTGAGATGGAATATGCATTACAGTGGGAAAATTGAGCACAGTTTATTTTCAGCAGAAGGTTCGAGTTCCGAAGTTTCTTCCACCCCCACCATATTCATGGCAATGGGGTGGATGAAAAGTGTAAGGCCATAAGCACTACAGTATGAAGAAATTTTTAGAGCATTCCTGTGCTTGGCATAATGCAGGTTTCCTTTGTACAGTTTTCTACCTTTTGACTAGATGAGGGCCAGAGGGCAATTTTCTCCATGCTCACGTAATCTTGTGCCCCCTGTGAATAAATAATGGTCATTATACAAACTATATTCAATTGTATAGGGCTCTGTGGCTTTATACTTAGGATTACTATTCCCCACAGACAATAGTGAGAATACCAGGTTAATACAGCTGTGACCTCACTGTGCTCAATTTAAGCTCAGGCCCCACAAGGTGAGAGGCTTGTGCATTTACCCACTGAACCAATCAGTTAAAAAACTGATGTGATATCTACCACATGTTGCTCCCTTTTTCATGAGGGAATTGCTCTGTACCCCCCATAAGAGTTTCTAAAGCTCAGTAACAATGCTGAGCATCTATCAAAATGTCAAAAGGTTCATTATCTTAAAACCAAGGGAACAGATTTCTGCAGGCTTTTTCTAATACCAGCAATAAGGCCACTGTTGAGAGCTCGCAATTTTGCTTGTTGAAATTGTAAGGGTTTAGTGAAGTGCTTCAGAGGAAGTAATATGCATTGCACAAGTGATAGTGAAATTAATGGGGGCATTATCATTCTTTTTCCTTTCTGCTCTGCTAATTTTCCCATCTCCTCCCCCTCCATCACTCACCCTTCCCAATTATTTCTATTGCAGGCAAAAAGCTTGGGTTCACTACAGACTCTGGAAGATTTCATAACATCTCTCTAAGACAAAAGCAGGAGATGGCTGTAAAGGAGGCACTCAGGAAAGCTGCCCCACATGGCCATTGAGTTCTTTTCTAAGCAAGTGTCAAACAGCCTCTCTGATGGGGAATACCTCCTCACCTGGAGGGATGTTCCCAGAACACAAAATATCCAATGGATTACAGCAAAATTCTAAACGGTGATTACAGCAAAATTCTAAACAGTGAATAATCTTGTTCCATTTGCTTTTGGTTGTAACAGGATAAACATCATATTAATAGGGTGTATGTCACATTTTGCTGAACAGTGCACTCTCCCAGGAGGAGCAGAGAGATAAAACATAAAGCCCCTGGTGGGTGGGTAGGACTGCCCTCAGGCACAGCCTTCCCCCACCTAATTAAGAGCTCCTATTCCTTTCAGCAGGCCATAATGGAGACTTGAATGAAATGGCTCTGGCTGTCCCTGGGGAAGCTGCATAATTAGTCCCGGAGTGCTGCTTTTCTGAGATAGCAGCCACAGCTTTGGCCAGCTTTGTATGGACCAGGAACCCACTCTGCAGTGGACAAAGAGATCTGTGGGATGCCCTGGCAAGCCCTGGTTTCCCAGCACAGTAACAGAGTGAACAAGAGCACTGCAACCATAAATGCCACCGAAAAAAGATGCTCCCTCCCCAGTGCTCTGTGCTAAATAGCCAATGTTTATATGTGACTACCTGCCAGCCCTGAAGCCAAAAGACAAGGGCATGTTCCAGGCATTGACATTAAGGTGGTTTTGGGAATAGTGTGGTTCTCTCCTCTCCTGGTTTCAACCGCAGCAGCCTGCTTTGTCTGCCAACCAGGTTGCCTGCAACAAACAAAGGGATGGGTTAGAGTCAGTGTTTTCTGCTGCATGAAACAAAACCACCATGGGATTAATGAGGGGCCCTGGTGTGCTCGGCACTGTGAGAGCACGCACAAACTGCCCCCTTCCCCAGCAATGAAACTGCAAGTGTGCTTAGTCATATTTCATGTGAGTGAGCTAATCATGCCAGTCTGAAAACAACCCTGCACAGAAATGTTGTGAAGGGAAGGGTCAAATTGGTTTTCAGGGGAATTTCAGGGTTCTCAACTGCTCTGGGGGCAGAGTGAAAAATGGAAGATAGCAGAGGCAATGTTGTTTGTCTGAAGCCACAGGGATGGATGGGGAATATCTGAGAAGCTTCTGGTGTTACAGACCTGCTCAATTTTCCAGTCTGTTATGCCTGGCTTTTGAGGGACGATAAAGGCAACAATTTTGCTTTAAAGGTTTTTGATGGTGAAGGGTTTTGGGAAGTCTGAAAGGAAACTTCATGGAGATGTTGGACCAAATCCCAAATGGCACTATGCTAGCTAAAACTGTTGGGGTTTGGATGCACTCAGTGCTTCTCAAGCTTTAGTCATCTTCATTTGGGCCCAAAAGCACTATAAGCTTTTTTTAAATATACTTTTTATAAGCATATTTTTTTAAAAAATTGGACCGAAAAATGAATTATTTTACTATGGATTTCATTGGTGGCTAAATGGTATATAATTAGATATTAAAAAGAAAAAATTAAACTAACCTACACCTGCTATTCTGACTGACCTAGGAAATACTTTAAAAATTACTTTAGTTTCAGATTTAGCAAAAGCAGTTGGCACAGTGGTTGGTGAATTGGCAGAAGAAAGACTGACTTCAATTATTTTCGTGTCAGGTTTAACTCTTCTGTCACTCATAATTAATATCTCAAATTCAGATAGCTGATATATTGAATGTTTATTTTGTTATTATATTAAGGCTTGAATCATTTCCACTTTGCATTGGATGGATGCAGCCTATATGAAAATTCAGATGCTGCCAGGCTTCAATCATGTAATGTGATATGAAAGTCTCCCTCTCTTTCCATTCCCCTATTCCTTTTTCCATGTGGTGAGGGGCAGTTTGGGAATATCCCCCCAGCAGACCTCATAATAAAGTGATGCAGTAGCTGGGGTGTGCCTGATATGTTGTATTCTTTGGCTATAATTCCTCCTGCACTGCATGGAGGTTGCCAGTGCAATCAGGAAGTTCTGGCACATCAGTGAAGGGCCAAATAAAAGCTCATGGATGAGCTGCAGTTTGAGTTGATATGTCAGTACTGTAACAAAGAAACATGGAGTGTGGGTTAATGGTGTGCTTAAAACATCTTTAGCCCAGCCACATTTTAAGCTTTTCTCGATATGCCCTTTTTTCAACAGGACGTGCTTTGGAGGCAGATACTTTTCCATTATGTGTCTCTAACCTATCAGTGTCTTTGTGTATTTAGAATTTTAAAGACAATAACACTCTGAAGTCGTCTGAGACATATTTCCTAAGCAGCAGGATAGCTGGACCCATTTTTCTGTCTGTCACTTCTGTCCTGTCCCTGGTGTGTGTTGGACGCGTTTTGTCCTAGGTCCCAGTTCTATAGGAAACTTAAAGAGAGTCCAGGTGTCTTCTGAGCTATTATTGTCTTTGTATGTGGTAACACCCACTGCCACAGATCACTTAACCCTGAGTTTATAATATTTTCATTATCTTCAGAATCAAGGCCTTAAATTTTAGAAGCTAACAGTGAAGGCTCAATACATACCCAGAAATGACAATGACTTGACTGTTACCCCATTAAAAAGTCATGATGACAATGTCTTAAGGACAACAAATTTATTTGGTTTTGTGCAATAACCACATTGGCTATTTTTCAATGGAATATTCATCTAAGTAGCTGAGTGGTTCAGAACCTTGGACAAACTCCTTGAGCAATACAATATGTCATCCTGATTTTTGTGTCTTTATCAGTGGTAAGCCAGCTCCTACCACAGAAGAGCACATCATTCCCCAAGGAATACTAGAAGATTCAATTAAAATCACTGGTGGGCCTCCTACAAGGTTGCTAATTTCCATGGCTAATTTCCATGCTGCTCTCTATGGTTTTGACCTGATAAAAGTAAGCTATTTTTTCTCTTTTGTTTGCTTTAATTACTCCTTCCCCTTTGGGTACAAGTGTTAGCATTGATGACCATTCTGTGGGAGTCCAGGACGTGGGATCATTGTGATTCCAAACTAACCTGACAGCTGCAGGATGCCAGTCCTCTGTGCCCTGCCCTACCTCTGTGTTTCCCATCAGCAGTGGGCTGGAGGAAAGGTGTGGCAATAACACAAACATTTGTACTGTTCAATGTGGGCATGCATAGGTATGCTTACAAAGACAGAAAGTGCATTTATTGCACCAGCTTTAGCCTGTGGTGCACTTATGATAAAAACCTGTAGTTTTAAAAAGTCAGAGCTCTTTCATTCAATGGTACTTGCATATATTGCTCTGCTTTAAATTTGGGTTGACCAAATGCATGGTCATGACCATTCTCCCACAGAGTGGATTTACATACCTGGGTGTTCAGGCAATGGCTCAGTACCCTGTGTATGGGCTCCTGCAGTCAGGCAAAGAAATGAATTAACAAGCAAGGGTTATGTGCTCTTTGTTTTGTCTTTTGCTCTTTCCCTGTGTAAGATTCTGCTCGGTGGCTGGACAGAAGAAGGAGGAGAAAGAAGTAATGAGAATGTGGAGAACAGGTGCATCACGAGTTGTGTGCAGCCCCCTTCCCTCCAGACCCCTGGTTATCCCTGTGTGCTGCCCCAGGAACTTGTGGAAAGATCTCCAAGCCCAGTGTGAGTCAGCTCCCCTGCAGCAGTGGCAGTGCTGGAGCAGTCAGATTGTTTGCATCAGCAAAGCAGACCAGGATGAAGGCAGCTGTAACTGCACACTTTTGCCTTCCAGCAAGGTATTCACATGTAGCTACTTGAGCACAGCACACACGAGGGCAGAGCTGGGATGTGAGAAGGGTAAGAGTTCCTTTAAAAAGGAATACTAGTCAAAGCTGGGGGAAAAATAAAAGGAAAGAAAAAAAGAGCTGTGTCAGAGCTACAAATGGATTGATTTTGATGGTGTGGGATGGTTTGGAAAGATATTTGTGAGAAAGGAAGAATAGCTGTGGTTTTGTAGCTGAGCAGCTGAAGATTAATACAGCATTTTGTTCTTTTTCAGTTTTTTTTTTTTTTTAAGACTTACTATTACAATACTTTTAATAGAAAGCTGAAAAATTTAGTTTTTAATAAAGGTGGTTCATATACATTGTTGTCCTTCTTCAGTCTGTGTTTAGTGAAAGAATATATATGTGTATATTTGAATTAACCAATTTCTAAGCTTCATAATTTAGAGAACTGTCTTTTCTCACCTACTATTCTGAACCATGGGTGTTTGTGGCTTACCACAAATTCCTGTGCACTGTCTTTAATATATTTCTGCTTAAGGTATTTATTTTTTTTAATTACAATAAGAAAATCAAAGTATGCCTAATCCAGATGGAATACATTTCATGGGTTTGTGGTTTTATTCAGGGTAGAGACTTGTGTTGTATTTTACATGGTTGAACTCAGCATTCTGATTTAAGGAGGTTTTCTTGTCTGACATAAAATGCTTCACGTGCCCACATTCTGCTACATGTTGTTCAGCTGAAGATGATCTATTTCCTTTTGAAATATGAGAGTTTATACCTCTGATAGTCCCTCCACGCATCGTTATTTTCAAGGGTATCGAAATTAATTTTGTTATGCTTATTGCTTCTTAAACTAAAGGATAAAATATAGAAAAATGACAGAGACATAAGGATTAATTTCCACATGTTTTACAGGCAAATGCCAAATAATTTAAAAACCAGCTGAAACTCTATGCCGAATATCATCTTGCTGAAATTCTCTACTAACATTAGAGACAATGGAGGCAAAAAGAAAAATATTAAACAACAATTTCAAACATGACTCTTTGGGAAATGGTGTAAAATTTCAATGAGTTTGAAGACTTTTTAATAAATGTTAAACTAGTAAATTTTCTGCTTGGGATAAAGTCTATGGATGATTTAGCTAAGAAACTATAGTGGTTATTTTAGTAATATTTATAGACTTCTAGGTAAAGACACTGTTTTTGTTGGTTTCAGTAGCACAACAGTTCTCCTTTCCTAAGGGATATTTGGGAATTAAAATGTCACTATCAACAATTTTTTGTCTGGGTTTCTCACTCTCCTTCCGACTCCAGCCTCATGAGTGCTCCCTTTTGGCACAGCTCTCGGCAATGCTCACTATTGTTAGTGCGTAAGTTACTCCTTTTTTCTTTGGCAGCATACCCTTGATCTGTGTGCCAGAGAAGGGGAATTTAAAAGCATTCTTTCTCTGTGCAATTTTCACAGTTGTGTTCCTGGGAGAGTGAAGTTTGGCCCTCGGGGCTGGAATGGAAGGTACCCGATCGATCAGCACCTGAGATCTCCATCTGTGTCACTGTCCTCAGCCACAGCTCAGAGGCCACAAGAAGGTAAGAAGTGGCCAGGTAACCACACATCAAGGTCATTTCCACTCAATCATATGTTTATACTTAGTAAGGGGGACACAGCTCTTTCCCTGAAGCTGTTATTTAAGTAGCTGGCACTACATGATGCTGTTGGTGAGTATGAAAATAAATCAGATCAAAGGGAGTGAGGGGTTGTGGTTTCTTTTCTGGCAGTGGATGCTTGAACTTTGTAATATAGGTCAAACCAGTTCCACATCAGTAGCTAAGAGGGAAAAAAATGCCCTTCATTACGTTAACAAAAACAGGGGTTTACATGTGCATATATGCCAAATTCATTAGGCAGGTAATGAAGCATTTGCACAAATGTAATTACAAACAGCAATTCTGACAGTTCATAACACTGCATTAATAATCACTACAATTAGTTCTGATGATGGAAGCAATTTACAGCACGTCACATGTATAAATAATGGTGCATTTCCTGAATGTGTCATTATTATGTATTAAGGATGCCACCTTGTTGTGACTTTCTCAGTAATGTTCCCCTTGAGTCAAAGTTAAGGATACAAGAGTGATTTTTTTTCTGAGCTACAGCATATTTCATACTTGTACAGTTTAAATACTGAGTTGAGGTCATTTGTGCAAGTTCTGTATGTGGAAATGTGAAATGCCTAAATAAAAGGCAGTAATTAGTTGTTACTGGATGATACAGGATATTATTGAATAAATAGATCCTCCCATTTTAGTAATTTAAATAAATTTCAGAGATATTTTTAAAGAAAAAAAAAACAGAGAGAAGCATCACCCCTTGGTGATATGGTTTCCTCCATATCTTCCAGCTTGTATTTACTCTGAGAAATTAATTTTCTTTTTTGTCTTCATACCCCTACTAGCCTCTATTTAGTTAGTAGGACATCAAGCTGTTTCTCCTTTTGGTGTCATAGTGAAATAATTGCTTAATTTTATTATGATGATTTAATAATGCTTTCCATTTAGAAAACCAGTCTATGAAATCAGCTTATTCCAACCCTTAGTTTTCTTTGCTAATAAATCTTGCTGCTTTAAGCTGTTCTTTTCAAACCACAATTCATAAGCTGGATAATTCATTTTGTTAATTAATGAGAGGGAGGATTCTGATGGCAGGGAATGCTAGAAAGTTCTGTAAGAGCAAGAATTATTTATTCTCTCCCCTTGGTAATATTGCTTATTGGCCTTTCTCATTGTACTGTTTAGTGATTCATTGCCCTGTGGCTTCGTAAGGATTTCTTAAATGTAGATATTGGAGAGAGAAATAAGACAATAGATTTTTTTTTTAAATGTGAGTTCCAATGTATGTATGCATGTCTATGACCTTGTACATATATATTTACATATATATGTATATATAAATCATATGTATATAATCTTCCAATTTATTGTCCCTTGGGAACAACTTCCTGAAGACAACTAAGCATTGACCAGAAAGCATAAACTGGGTGACTTGAGCTAGCCCATCAGCTAGTGGAAATTGCCATCACCCTGTTGTAGCTTCCATCAGTTTATAGTGTTTTCCCGAGAATATTTAATCTTGTATCTCAGTTTCTCCTGCTGCTAAGACAAACTGCAGCACACCCACCTGCAATGGTTAAGGTCTCCACATGAAGTACAGGATGCCTGATCCTGCCTCATTGTGCCACTCTTGCCCTCCACCTTCTGATCCCCACACACATGTTCAAGGAGTTGTCACCTAATGTTGTTGTGGTGGGAACTGGGTTCTGTCCTCTCCTTATCCTCCCACCCAGAAAGAGCACTGTGGGGTTTTTGGGTACAACAGAACAGTTTTGTATCGAGCACAATGGCAATTATGTGAACCTGACAGCCCAAAATATTTCTAATGCAAATTCCACAGTTTTCTCACACTCGCAAAAATGTCCCTTTTATATCACCAGCTTTGATTATCTCAATATAATCAATGTCCCAGAAGTGTGCAGCTGAATGAGCTTGTACTGCATTAGAATATTGATATACTCTTCCAAAAGACAAAGGAAAAACAATTTCTTGAGGTAAATATATATGAAATTAGAAAAATGTTAAATGAGTTTTTGTTGCCTTCGAAGAGAAAAGCAGGCTTGTTCTGACTGCAAGAACATTTCATTCTAAATCCAAGTTGCTGGCATTTTTCACAGGGATTCTCTGTCCAGCCTTCTCATCACAAGCATGAAGCACTGCATATTATCTTCCAGTGTTTTGGGGTTTTTAAAATTCTTTTTTAATTTTCTTTGAACCAGTTTAAAATAAAGATGGATTAGCATTTCACATAATCGAATTGCTGCATACAAGTTTATGTAGCAAGCAGGCTGGAATAGCTGCAGCTATTTTACTTGTTCTGTTCTGTCACATCATGCAATATTTAAAGCCTATAATTAAGTTTTTATTCAAACTGTTGGGAGGCATATACTGCCCCCAGGGGCGTAAAGGTTCCTGTCTGCAAAGGTTTCATCACAAACTGGCATATTTTGCAAACCAAAGGGGAGCAAAAAGAAGCTTCAAATGCTGTGAAGCCAAATAAAAGAGAAAGACAGTGGTTCCTTGAATAAAATGTTTTACCACCCTTAACCACATGCTTTCTCTGTGGCATTATGACTAGAATTCTACAATAAAATTAATGCTTATATGATGTAGCTGTAATGGGATTAATATTAATTCAATTTTTACCAAAGTTCTTGAATACTTCTCAATTTCAAATAATGTAGAATTTCAGTAACTAAACATTCCCTAGTGAGGAGATATAAAAGACTGCAATCAGATACAAGTTTTTTATTTCTCCTCCAAGAAAGGCACAGTAAGTTACCTACCTGTCACACATGATGATTATGTTTTTAAAGATCTGTATGGGAAAATACATGCACTTGTTCACGAAGTTATGGTGTCTCACATCATGTGGTGTTTTGAAAACGTGGTTTTCTCTAAAGTTTTTTATAAGGGCTAAGGTAGAGAACTTAAAGCTTGGATAATATATCTTACACCGTTACTGAATTTTAGTCACAAATTTGCTATTTTTTGCACAGATACAGCTCACTGGATTGAAATAAAAGAAATCAACTTTTAATGTTATTTGCTGAACAAACCAAACCCATCAATGCAAATGAATAACCATGAAGCTTTCTGAAAGGAAGTAGTTGGATTTCTTTTATGTCTCTTAACAGACTGAAAATTCTGGTGAAGGTTTTCATACGTGCCTAAAGCTCTTGAACAGCACACAGTATATTTAACCTAAGGGAAAGAGAAAACTGCACGCTTTCTCATCCAGGCAGCCCCACCTGTGGCAAGGTCTTGCCTGGCTGGGGGGAATAAATTTGTTGATGGTTTATCATGAGCAGATTTTGGCTGAAAGGGCTTGTGAGTTGGCATACTGCTTGTCTACTTTTGCAAGTACCATTAATTTGTAACCTGAATTCAGTATTTCATACACTGCTTGTATAGTGAGCTTGATGACATTGGATACACTTAGGTTTCCATTTTCCTAAGAAAACTATTTTAAGGTTCTTCCATTTAGAAAGTTTTGGGTAGGTATGGGAAAGGTTTTTTTATGGAACTACACTTACACCAATGTAGCTGATAGACTCACCAGTTTCAGCAGTCCAGAATGGCACTATCCTCAGAATTTTCACTTACTCTTTGCACATTTTCATCCTCAAAAAACATAATGGAAATGTTATACATTTCCTTGCATCTCACTCTTTCTAAAGTAGGGAAAATAGCTTGTAAGACTGTTCTTAATTTTCCACTACCCTCTCACACATCTGTTTCTGTAGGTTTGCCACGTTATCACCAGCTGACATACTGAATTATTCAAATTTCATCATTGAGTTTTCATCCTGGACAGAAGTGTATGTGGAGCATCCATGACTCCAAAGGGCCAGATTGCCAAAGTTGCTTGTAATCATCAGCAAATGCTACAAGTTTTGTGGCTACAAAAAGACAATGTTGCTTTAACTTTAGCTCTAAGAAGTTTTGCATGGAAACTGCTTTAATCTGTTTTCATATACATAGTTGCAACAAATGTGGGTGTTTATGCAGGGGTGTGTGTATGTATGTACACACATTTATAATATAGATGCATAATATATTATTATATATATGTTTTATATGCATGTATTGATATATATATATATAAATATTTTAGCCCCTGTTTGCTTCTCCTTAGCTGCTGAAGAAGCCACTTTAGAGAACCAGTTGTACACAATTTGCTAAAAACAGCCAAGAGATTTTTCAAGCACCCTTTCCAGACTTGTTATTTTTCATTGTCCGAAGGTAAAAAGCTCATGTATAAGGAAACAAATAAAATTATTATGTTATGGTGAGCAGGCCATTTGTGGAGCCGGGCTAAGCTGGGAGAAGTGACCCTTTCACCCCTGGCAGTGGGTGGAAGCCTGCCTTTTGCCTGTGAGCGAGAGCAGCGGGCTCGTGTCTCCTTGGTCCCAAAGAAGCAGGATTTTGTATGTCAAAGAGCCACCCTCAGATGAAGGAAATTGGAAGTAACTGCTCAGAAGAAGATGCCCAAGAGTAAGTTGCCATGGAGATGGAAAGGCTAAACACCACTGTACTCCTGACCTCAAAAGAGGCTGATTTCTCCACATGACAGCTGAGGTCATGGGGGCATGGTGGGAAGATCATCCTGCCAGCTCCAGCTCTGCCTCTAGCCTATGGATAAGTAAAGAATTACTGCTTTACTACTTTAGGTAGTCCATTAACCTTCACAAGCCTGAACTTTCATTCAAATAATTGCAAAATAAGTATAGGTGGTGAAACCTGAACAGAATCACTGCTATTTGTATGGCCTTTGGAAAGTTTAGGGATCCAACCCTTAGCGTGGATCCACTGGTATTTTAAACAGTGAGGTATCTTTCTTAGCTTCTTGCTGTAATTGGAAAAAGTTAAAGCCCAGAATTACCAGCAAAACCAGAAAATCATTCAGTGACTGGCAGTCAAATGAATGTAAATAGGATGGTCCTTCATCAGAGGTGGGGCTTTGTATTCATTGGGGAGATTACTTCTCTTTTTAATTTCTTGCTTTGTGATGAGTTTTTTTAGCTACAAATTCATTCCTCAGGGTCTGTTGGAATAACCCACTATGCCTCAGCTTTGACAGACCTCACCAGTCTAAAGACAGAAGGGCGGCAAGTTCCTGCTACATACCCCAGGAACCCACAGCCTCCCCCTGTGCACACAACTCCCACAGATGCAGTAAAACGTGATTTAAGTGCCAGCAGAGAGACTGGTAAGTACAGATTGTCTGACAGAATTGATCTTCCACTCGAGGTAAATAACAAGGCTTTTTTCAAAACCTCAGCACTACTTCAAAGTGGCGTCTTAAGATACAGCTTATTGTGGATGAGGTTAGTGGTGCAAGTTCAGGCACAGGTAAATGGCTGGTTGCAGAACCAAAATGACTTCAGAAATAAGTGCTTACTGGTGTTATTTTGAGCAGTAGCTTGTTGTAGACTGTTCTAAATGCCAGAAGCTGTTAAATGTTATTGTGATTTTGTGGAGTGGACCCTGCATTAGGAAGAAATAGCTTTTGTGAAAAGTACCACTTAGAGCTTGAAATATTTTTCAGCAAAAACGACTTCAAGCCTCCTTTAAATTGCAGACAGCTCTATGACAATAAGTTCAGAGAAATTCTTTGAATTCAGTGAAGTTCTTACAGCACAGGAGATGGGGAAGTATAGAAAATAAATATGACAGCTACAACTTTTATTCTTATTTTATTTTATTACTTTTTATTTTGTTTAGGAGGTCAGCCCACTGAGAGTACATCTCACCAAAGTCCTGTCTACATAAATCTTGCTCTGCTCCAAAGTCCCAAGTCCTGTCTTAATATATCCTGACAGAGTTAGGGTCTTCCTGCTCTATAAGAACAGTGCAGTTAATAGTATTTGGCTCAATATTGAGCTGACAGAGACCTTTTCTCCTGTTAAAATTATCACCAGTGTCTATCTCACTGAGGCCAAAGAAGCAGTACAAAAACCCCATGCAAGACTACTACACTTGGAGAGATGGAGTAGCAAAATGGCATAAGAATCTTTGCATGGCTGCTGAGGTGATGCAGACTTTTAGTACTTAAAATACACTTGTTTCAGTAGTGACAGTCCTTAAAATAAATGCAAATCATCCTCATGAAATAAGAAACAGCTCTGCAGAAAATGGAAGTGTCAGGAAATTATGCAAATAGTAACTATGCTGGGAATACTGTGATAACCCTGTTCCATTGTTTCAGAACATGCAGCTGTCATGTCCACAGACTTCAAATAAATTTCTGAAACTTTGTAGATATAGAAGAATGTTTCCTGGTGTCAGCGTTACAGATAATGTTATTGATTCTTTTCCTACAGCATGAAGAGGAACTTGTCACCATGTTACCACTAAACCAGGATGAGGATGGATACCATAAATACATAGATGAAATGCTTCCATCTGAAAGCCCTGTACTGTATGGACTGCACCCCGATGCTGAGATGGGATTCTTGACATGAGATAATCTCTTTAAAACTCCTTTGGAAAACCAACACATGTATACATGGGAGAGGGATCAGACCAGTCTGCAGTGAAAGGGGTGAAGTTCTTCATCCAGTGTGTTGTCAGTGCTGTTAATGACAGGTGGGATACACATCTTGCTGTGTTAATTCAGCAATAGACTTAATTTCTGATGGGGAAAAAAAGGCATCAAATTAGAAAAGATCAGATGAGTGTTAATGGTTGTGATAATGCACCAGCCTGGCCAAGGGGTAATGCACTAGGAAGACATTTTTTCACATTGAATTTATTGTGGCATGGGAAACAAGGTATGGATCTATCTTGCACCTTTTTTTTTTTTTTTTTTTTTGTATATTTTTTTAGGCAAGTACAGCAACAATAACTTAATTGAAAAAAGGTGTGGTTGGTTGAATTGGTGGGTCTAGTCTTGACCTCTGCCTTTTACTCCCATAAAACTCCTTAGGGTAGCTTTCCTACATCTTCTCATTTGTGCCAAGCACAGGAAGTCCCTCCTAGCCTGCAGTGCTGACTTTTTCTGCTGCATTCACAGCACAGCCTAGCAGTAGTGTGCAGGTTTTCCATGCCAGGATGAGCAGCCCAAGCACAGGTTCTCCCACTGCTTCCCTTCCTAGGCATTGATCTGAGCAGGAGCCTTGTGGCTGCTCCAAGACTTCCCTTGCAAGCAGCAGAGGAAGAGGAGATTTTCAGGGAGTTTTAGTTTTTGGGTAGTCTGAAGTGGTGAATCCTGGTCAAGGAGGGTGTCTGACCATCTTTTAGCCTCAGCACCTTGCCACAGAACCTGGAGTCTGGCAGAACAATAACATTAATACTGATAAACTATCAGATGCTGTGTTAAAGGGACCAACCCTAATACCAGGATAAGCTTTGTCCCTTAATATGAAGATGACTGGGACATTGTAGCTCTGTTCATAGTCAATATATGTCAGACACACAGATGCATTAATTAGTGTAGCCATACTCATTCCAGAAAAATTTAAAAGTATGGTGTTTAAGCATGGAACATCACTGGTGCTGTGCTTAAGAGATAAAATGAATAAAGGAGCAGGGAAAGAAAATGTAATCACAAATCTCAGCTAGTTTTGTTTTCAGATCTTGCTACCTTCTGCACCTTCCTTTCTGAGTGTAGGTCTGAGAAACTATGTCCAGATGCTCCAAAGGCTGGCATATGACGAGACTGAGCCTTCAGCTCCTTATCCTTACCAGAGTTAATTAAAGTCCCCTGTGACTGCCACTCCAGTTCTGCATTTCTCCATCCCTTTCTTTACTCCCTCCTCTCCTCTGAACACTCTTTTTTCCCTCCTTTTAATCATTATCAGATCATGGAGGTTTTGCAGAGGAAATGTGACAACTCTGCATGCAAGTAGCCAAACATTGCTTCATCTCCTGGGGGGAGCTCGTGCTTTTCACACTCAGTTCCCATCCACTGTAGGGAGTCTGGACTATAACATATGGCATCCATCATTAGGTCTGCCAAATCTAGGGCTGAAACAGAGGCTGAGCTGCATTAATGCTGTGATTTAATTCCTGCTCATTAGTACTGTTATGAATTGTTCTTCGTTTCTGTTCTGTCTCAGTTCCAGAGCAGGCCTGCAGGGAGAGAGACTTTTTGGGGGTGAGACATGTGAGTGCCTGTGCTATGTTTTGGCTAATGCCTGAGACAGCAAGGACTGTGGGTGATGGAAGGGGTGATGGAAGCTATTAGGTACTAGACAAATACAAACTACTGATCACACTTGACTGAAAATCAAGACAACTCCAGGGTGTATCCCAGGAACAGCAGTCATCCCAAGCCTAACAATATCTTAGTAGGCTTCAAGGGTCAATGTTACCTGAAAATGTAAAACTAAATAGAGGCTGCTAAGTGTTAATTGGTTTGCAGTCATTCCTCTCAATTCTGTAGCCAAGAAGAGAGCAAAGGTGATGGAGGGAGCATCTCTGGTTTTATCTAAGAAAATGAGATATTTGTGCTCTTGTGAAGATATCAGACTTGAGAGTAGATGAGTCAGAAAAAGTTGATTGCTGGGATTTCTATTGGCTCTGTTGTATTGTCCTGGACAGGTTAAGAATGTCTGGGATAATATTCTGGAAATGCTTCCTGAGAAGCTTAACATAGCAGAAATCATGGAGGAAGACTATTGCCTGGAGACCCTATGCTCTTGTTTGCCTCAAAGAGTAAGGTGATCAGCCTTTTCCTTTCAGAGATCTGTAGGTCTTTTAAACAGCTGGACCTCCATCTGAAGGCAAATTACTTACTCCAGGGCTTTTTGTGGCTTTTTTTTAAATGAAAAAATAGTTATTCTTTTTGTATGCTTTTTATTTTTCTCCAAAGGGGGAGCTGATGTTTTCTGCTCACATGGAAGTGCTGCAACACACACCCTTCTGTGATGTTGTGCCAGACACATGGACTAAACCAGCATATCCATCCACACACAGCTTTGCCCACTGGTAAGTACCCCACAGTGACAGGGTTAACTACTATGGAGAGCTATGCTAGTGATTTAAGCCCAGTAGCTTTGTTCCATTCATATTTCTCCCAAATTTTGTCCTAATGAAAATCAGTTTTCCTTTGAAGTGGGTTCTGCAGAAACGCCAGGCACTTTGCTAAAGCAAAGTTTCTGTCACCTCCCTTTTTCCCAAGAACTAGGCTTGTGTGTTCAGCATCTTGTGGGATTCCTTTCCCTTAGCCTGCCACCAGCAGTGGTTAGACATGGATGAAACAGGCATTGTTTTTGGAAATTCTTCTGATACCTCCTAGCAATGCCATTATTCAGAGCCTCTGTCAGAATCCCTTATGTTCCTGATGTGCACTTTGCTCTGGCTTATTGGAAGTTTAAATTTGAAGTTTAAATACCAAAGAAGATGGTATCAGACACTTTGCATTTAAGAAGCCATCAGCTGTAAGCAAATTCTGGTAGTTTCTCATAGTGAAGTTCAGGTTTCTCCCCAAGACAGCAGATTTAACAGGACTGAGCATACTCACATTCTCTCCTGCCAGCAATCCATCCCATGCTGATCACCTTCTACAACTGATTTCAGACATACTTACACGGGGGAAACAACAAATTCCACTTATGCTTACATAAGCTTATACTTTGTGGTGGCTTCAGCAATGTACTTTCTCTGTAGACAAAAGGACTCTACACTTGAAACCTGTAGTTTATAATGTCTAAAAAAGCAGTTCACCTACAGTTAAGGCAGGAGCTATTGATGCTTCTCTTTTAGGATTACTGATTTTCTCATGAGGTGCTGAGAACTTGACATCTGGACACAGGACCTTGTGCTGCCAGCAGCAGTGAGGCTTTCTGGCTTGTTCCATCCTCAGTGCTTTCTGACAGGTCAGCAGTGATGGGTGCAGGGCACCAAGCATATGGTTTCAATGCTAAACGTTTTTCTCTAATTATTGGTGTTAGTGGTGTTTGTGATGCTGTTTGGAGAGTTAATCGCAGCTTTTAAAACATAAAAATCACCTTAACATCAAAATAATCCTTTCCTGAAAGCAGGGGGAACAATCCAAACTTTTCTTCAGGCTACTCAGAAATGTGAAGAGAATGCAGCTAAGGAAATAAATTTTATAGTTTAAAAAAGGTTTAAGAGTGCAAGTTTTTCTACCATTTTTATTTAACTAATTTGGTGCGTATCTCATGGTACCATTCTATTTTCTTCTATAAAAAAGTTATGAGGCTGAGGAGAAAAATAAGTCTCCCAGTCCTCTTTGTGTAGTTGCTGCAACAGTAGGGGGTGGAAAACTTTCAGCAGTGTAGTGAATAAGCACCACATCTCATTTCGTGTCATAATCACATCATATTTGCCAAGTTGGTTAGAGCATGGTGCTAGTAATACCAAGGTTTTTGGGTTCAATCTCCATATGGATCATTCATTTAGGAGTTGGATTTGATGATTCTTGTTGGTCCCTTCCCACTCTGAACACACTGTGATTCTGTAAATGTGTGTTTGCATTTATTCTGAATGCCACAGGAGTGCTTGGTAACAGTGTAGCTCAAATTCTGCATGGTCACCAATGGCATGGAGCTAAATGCTTCATTTAGCTGGCAGAAAGGTGGCCAGGAGCTCCTCACAGGACACTGCCTGGGCTGCCATCATTCTCTGGAGAAGGGCAGACCCTGCACAAGTCTCAGGCTTGAGCATGATGGCCCAAGAGGTTGACAGTTCTGATACTAAAATTACTGTCTGGATATTGAATTATTGAAAGCACTAGTTTTGTTGGTTTTTTTTTTAAAGCTGTTAATGCAGGAACAGCAGGAACAACTGGCCTTTGGATAAGGTGTGCAGATGTTACCAAAAAGACTAAGGAGGAGTTATGACCCAACAAGGGAAGGAGCTTGTATCTATGTGCCTTTCATGCAAGGTAAGAAATAAACTCAAATTGCTTGATCTCCTAATTCAGGCAGTCTATTAGGCATTCAAGTGGCATCAAGAGTTGCACTAAAGAATAGTGACCCTAAGAACAGCACCAAAAAGCTTAGGCATGGTGCTAGATTGCTGGCATTTGTCACTGGGACTTTAAATTTCATATCAGCTTGGTGTTCTAATCGTTAAATATACTTCCTGCATTTAAATAAATGTTAAGTATGTCTGAACAAGGTCTGCGCTGTAGTAAAGCAGTAGCTCTAATCCAACTGGGGTTCAGAAGCTTAAAGACTATTCCAGAAACTGTAAATTTAGCAAAAATGAACTTCTAGAAATTTTTTGCAGTTCTCAGAGGTGCAGAATAGTTAGTAGTTACCACATGTTGGCAACCTGGAACAAGTAATCTACACAACTGCAATTTGAACAAAAAACCCCACAACCTAACCCCACAATAAACCACCAACCAACCTACCAACAAAACCCACAAACCAACTAACAAACAAAAAAACCCACAAAAATCATCTTTATCCTGTTTTTTTCTTCTACCTCGACTGAAAGTTGCCAATTCTAAATAAACAGATATAAAGAATTATGAATGTTTTATTTGCTGGGTCATAATGCTTATAAAACTTTTGGGGAGACATACCAAGAATAAAGGAAGTACTTGAGACCACCAGTATTTTGGGTTCCGTCCAACTCAGCATACTCAGTGATTCTGTGATTAGCATGAGGTATAATTAGGTGGGCAAAGTGTAAGAATCAAGAGATTTTTTCATCTGGATTTTCAAGCAGTCAGTTATTGCAGTAGCTGTAATATGCTTGTAGGCTGTCCCTGAATGGAAACCCGGTTCACCTTTTGAGCTGCAACCCCTCCTTTAGCAACCTTCACATGACAAACATTGTATTTTATTCTTTTGAATCTGTATTTTCCTGAGACTGAAGAATCTAGTTCAGGAAGGACAATTCAGACCTGCTGTCAACATGAGATTTTAGTTTTAACTGAGAAAAGCTGTCAACAAACTTACAGCTCATTAGAGAAAGGTGAGTGACTCCCAGTGGCAATAAAAGAAATACCATAGTTACTCGCACTCTTCACCAGATCCAAATAAAATAAAAAGGAAAGCCGCTCTTTTGGAAAGCACTTGCTACTACAGCAGGTAAACCCCAATGGGAAAGTTGGAGTGGAGGAATGGAGCAGTGGCAAGGATGTTAATTGAATGTTGCTTTTTGAAACGGGGGCATCAACTTTTCAGGGGTTATTTCTAGACATCTGTCAGTCCAAGGGCAATACTGTTCATTCTTCCTCTGGAGATGAGGAAAGTATCAAGGAACCTTGTGAGTGCAGTTTGAGCTTGTATTGGCATTTGCATATATAAAATATCTATCTATCTGTCTATCACAGTCTCTGCTTTTAGTATAAGGGCATGTTGATGAATCCACAAGTACAGTCCAGACAGATGCTATGTACTCATCTCTGCATAGTACAAAGAGATAATGCACAGCAGGCCAACAAAACCTAAATCTAAATCAACCAAATCTAAAGTCTACACTACATCTGCATGTTCAAATGTAGCCTTAACTATTTAGCAACTATTTGAACACAAATAATTCTGATCTTGCACTACAGAATACCATGTAAAGCAGGTGCTACTATTACTGCAGGCACCACACAGGACATCTAGTGGGACCCATAGCAGAAGCATGGATCAGAAACTGACTTCAGCAATGCCATTTTTTACAGCCTATTCCAGTGGATCAAAGGGAAACTAAGAATGTTTATGAATGTCCAGCTTGTAAAAGCAAAAGCAGGAGAACAACCTGTGTTTCAAGGTGAAAATCGAGATGTCAGGTAAATGGGGTCTGGCAGGATTAGCTTTACTCCTGGCAGTTTCATACTAAGGTTTCAATAAAATGTGCTGCTTTCTCAATCTGCCTGATAGGAAAAGGAGATAAGGATTTTTCAGAGGCAGCTGGAGCCAGGAGATTTGTCTCACAAAACCCACAATTCTTAATGTAGCACTTATGTGGTCTGTGTTGTTATTTCCTCATCCGTCACTGTTGTGTTCATATGTTCCTTCACATAATGATTATTGATCTCGAAGCACCATTACACCTGCTATGAGAAAGTAAATGGGAAACATCAGCATCAGGGTGTAGTTTGAATCACAAAATACTCCTCATTAGATCTGTCTTTATTCTCTCTACATAAAATGAAATGTGTATCTTACACAAATTTTAACATACTTTAACATGCAATACAAATATGTTGCATTTAAACAAAGTTGTTTGAAAGCCTGGTTGTACAAATGAAAAAATATCTAAGTGTGAGCTGTAAGTAAAAAAAAATTGATCCTGAACTCTGATATAGACCAGTTACAACAGCTGGGTAGATGCTTCAGGCAGCAGGTACACTTCACAAAAACTGCTGGTGAGAAGTTTTGTTGGTTTTTTTACTGGGATATTTTAAAATTTTTTTTTTCTTTAATACTCTTCTACTTTCATGTTTTGGTGAGTAATTGCACTTTGGAATAAAATTTTCAAAAAACATCCTCCTACTGGTCGATTGCATCAGCTTTGGCTGGAATATAATGGCATTCAATGAAAGTACCTTTTCCTTCTTTGAAAGGACAAGTTCTATAAACTACAGGTGGTGGAACAGGTTCAGAAAGCAGAGCTGGAAAAATGGATCTTTATGGTTGAGCTGGTAGACAAGGGTGTTTTGTTTCTTTGAAGACGGGATGCTTTGAAGGTAGTTGTTAAACACCCTTTCTGCAAACTTGCACAATTATATAAATAAAAATATTGCTCATTTTGACCAAGCTCTCCATCATGTGGCTGTGTAGCTCTATTAAAAATTAACCACTCAAGGTTCAAGAGTGCCATTTCACTTAACATATAGGTCTGTGCATGTAGATTTCTCTACCAAAACATTTTCCTGAGAGACCTTTTGCATAAGACCATATCAATCAAAAAGTTCCCAATACAGAAATGAATATGGTATACACTACAATTCAATTTTATATAAAACATAGTAATAAACCTCTGAAGTCAAACTGTTAACATATTAACCAGTTGCAGGCACTGCTTGAGTTCAGTGTTCTCAACTGTCATCCGCCAGTTGTTTTTGTAAACTAGAAGATAAGAGAAAACAGTGTTAGTGCCTTTCAGGAAACTCAGCTTCCCCAAAAATTTCCATTGCTGAAGATGATAACTTCCAAAACAGCACTTCTACTGCACTTCAGCCAACCAATAGGGATTTCAAAATAGGCAAAAGTCTTTCAAATTTTTAATCAAATTGGTTGCTTACATAGAAAATACACCTCACTTTAAATAAGCTGATTTCAGCCAAGGAAAAAAAATCTGAAATCCAAGAAACTTCTTTTGCAGGATTTGCCCCAGGGCACAAGAAGTGAAATGTTACTTAAAGGGCTGTTAACAGTTTACAAAGGAATGACCAGAGGGCAGAACTCTCACCTTTCCAGGTACTCCTTGACATTGTTGTAGCCGTAGAACTTGGCCAGGTGGATGAGCATGCCGGTGGCACAGCGCCCGTCCCGCCGGCGGCAGTAGCTGCAGTTGCACACCCCACGACAAGGAGGACAGATCCAGGCCTGCAGGGGCGTGAATGCGGGAGGAGGGGTTGAAGCAAGTTATGAAAAATGTTATATTTGCCTTCCTGTTGCTCAGAGAAACATGGGTATGGCTTCCCCACCATGTGATTGTTCAGGGAAAGGTTTTACAAGCCTCTATCAGCCAGCCAACCTTATTAACATTTCCCAAATTCTGCAGGATTAGAGAAATTATTCAGTGCTTGAATACTTCCTATTCTGAAGCCTCAGGTTCTCTGATGTGCTCAGTACTCATTTTCAAATGGACTGAAGTCATCTGTAATGCCTAACATTCGTTCCATGTTAGGCTGACAGTAGTCAACTCCCTAGAAAGAGATGGGTACCCACTGTCACAAGCTCCTTTGCCTCTCTCTGCCTGCTGGTATAGGACAATTCATGGGACTGAATTAACCAGCAAGTACATGAAGTCAGGCACCTCCAAGCTGCTCAGGAACTGCACATAAAAGCAATTGTGCTAATAGAGCAGCCACTGCCACACTGGGCCAGCACATCAGAGCTATTAGTAAGTACTACAGATCTGCTCTTGGCAAAAAAGTTTGAACACCATGTTACCATGAGCATATTCTTAATATCACAGATTACTAACAAAACTCTATTCCTTACACTCTCATTCCAGGCTCAAGAATGATACTTACTGGATCAAGCAGAGCTGACTTCACATCTTCACCGTATCGATTTCGAAGACACGGTCCACAGAACTGCCCTCTCACTCCTCCACAGCCCTGGTTGCGACAGATTGTCTTTGTATCAGTTGTCTTCTGTCTGCACTGGTGGCAAGTACTACCCTAAAGGTGGAAAGGAAGAGAAAAACATTTGTATGAAGGACATCTTAAATGCCCATTGATGAGCTTTCCTAACAACAATAAGCACAAACTTCAAACCAAAGTCAAATTGAGCAATGAAGAGCAAGTTCTGTTACTATGATAAATCATATAACAATGCTAGGAATTTTAGAGATTTTACAGTTCCAAGTTTCAGTTGCATTGGAAGTCTCAAATTACATGAGCCTCACGATCACAGCTCTGGCCCTTTCTTCTCTCTAGGGAAAACTTAAAACTATTGAGAAAATGATCTTGTGGCTCATCCCTGCCAATACCATGAAGCATGACATACATGGTAAGATGGTGTTTATGATAATCAGTAATAGCCAAATCCAGTGAAAGCAAGGAAGGAGGAGTTCCATTAAGAACACTGGACACTACACAACCTGCACAGAATGTCATTTCCAGGTGTACAAAGAACAGTATGGATCACTATTATTTAATGGTACAACATATTTTTATTAGTGAGGCAAAAAGGATGCCAACTCTTACCAGTGGCAAGTAATAGCCACAGCAAACTTAACTTAATAGCTCTGTGGCACAAAAACACTGTTCAAGGGCAAAAAACCAGTGGGGAGTATCAACCACCACAGCCAAGCCCAGAGAAATCTGGCAAAGCTTTCAAAGCTGTACTTGTGTGACATAATGATGAGCTGAACTCCCCAGCGCCTCAGGAAAGGACACCTTTTAGCAAACACCACTGAAATAGTGAGAGACTTTTCATTTCAAGCACACAGATACACTGAAGAATATGGCAACCACTTACTAGAACTTTGTCATAGATTTTGTCTCTAACAGTGATTGCAATGTTGTCCAAGTCCTCCTCAGTTATGTCTTCTACCGGACGATGAGACGAATACTTAGATGATCTCCTTCTTTTGCGTACTCCACAATCCCCCTGCTAAACAAACTCATCTCAATGCCTTTTGTCTGAAGTCATGAAGCCTCTGTTACTACACTTGGTGACTAATTCCTTCATTTACAATGAGTATGCATTCCACAGCTGGCAAACTACAGGCTCATAAACACTGTAAGAACAGGGAATATTTTCCAAATCATCCGTGCCTCTTTCTCTCCCTCTCCTCCATAATATTTTCTCTACTACACCTTTTACTTGTTTTATTTAATTCCTTTCCATCATTACTACTTCTATTTGCACAAATCCCTGACATATTTTACTGCTAACTTTCCTCTGCATTTCCTGTTCTCCTCCACTATAACTCTTCATACTCAATTTCTTCCCTCTCAAAATTAGGAACTGTGATCATCTGCCTTCCCATGCTTTCCTCCTTTAATCTTCTTGTATGTTCTCTAGTTGCTTTCTTCAATGACAATCTCTAATGTCCTGCAAAAAAACCTCTACTGAAGTTTTAGGTTAGTCCTGCCATACCCAGCCTTTTCTTATTAACCTGTTATTAACCTCTACTCACAATTAAGTGATTTTTTTCCCCTTCTAAATATCATTCTCTTTGACCCCTATTTATGAATAAATCTCATCTGATTCTTAGCCTTCCCCATACCTGTCTCTGAAGACCTCAGTTGTCCTTCACTCTAGATCAGTTCTGTTCTGTCCAAAACAGTCATTTACCAGCCCAGGTTCTCATTTGGTGCTACTCCTCTCCTTCTAATAGCCAAATTCCCTCTATAATGCTTTAACTATGCCCAGCACTTGTTCCTAAAAGCAGAACTGGGATCCAGCCTCTAAGGATTCAAACTTAAAAGATCTTTCTCATAAGGGCTATACAGAAAATAAAGCAAAACCACCATAAGTTAGAGGAGGTAAAAAACAGATTTTTAAAAATAGGAAAGAGTAAAACCTGCAACTTTTCAATTACTAGCCTGCACATTAGCAGTTTGCTGGTGCAGATTCCCTTAATTCATTCTCAGTTCAGCCATATAACTCACATCTTCCCTCTGCTATTTCCAGAGAAGGATTTTTGCCCTTTTTTTTCCTGAGTCTGGTAACAGAAGATTTGCTTTGCCACCTCACTCACCCCACTGCCTCGCCACTCCAAGGCCTTGTACATTATGAGCTCTAGTAATTTTCAGATGAAGAATTATTAGCAGACCATAAGTTAACTGCCTTGTTATGCCTGAATAACACTGGTCACAAATAGAGCCCACTTAACAGGTGATGGATGGGACAGAAAGGCCTGGAGATAACTTCTAGTTAATCCCAATCAAAGATTTTCAATAACTTTGTGTAGGTTGTGACGTCTGGTCTAAATGCTGGCCAACAATTTAAATGTTTCCTAGCTCCTGACTACTGGGGATATCAAAATCTGGCAAATACCACACTGAGTCTCTTCAAGAGGTTTTGCTGTCTGTAGCTACGGATGTGTTCTGCGAATTTGACAGCCGACATAGTAAATTTTTCCAAGGCAAATTTTTCTGGTGGACGAGCATTTCTGGTTGGGTTCATTCGACGTGTTATCTGGCCTTCAGAAAATGTCCTCCTTGGGGTTTTCTTCTGTTTCTACAAAGAGAAGAAAATTCCAGTAACTGTCTTTTCAGTTATGTTCATAGTGTTAAACACTAGAAACAACCTGAAAATGTCTGTACCACACTTGCACTGTCATGAATTAATCTGCTGTTCTCCTACTCCTTATTTGTTAAGCCAAACCCCACCAAATATACTCCCTACACACTATACCTTTTTGCTACTTTTAAAACATCACACCTTCATGTCAAATTCCATTCCAATTACCATCACAGAACTCTACCAAAGACATGGCCGTTCAAGGTTTCCTCAAATCTTTTCAGTTTATAGTATACATAGAAAAATGCTACTCTACAGAGAATGAAGAGTTGAAACTCCTCTGCTTAAAGCTTATAAAAGTCAATTCAAGTAATTACTGTGTAATTTCTCTTTGTGTTGAATGGTTCAACTTCATGACCACAGCTCTACTGGGAAGCGTGGATTTTAGAAGAAAAGCCTACAAGAAGAAAATTAACAGGATCTGAACTCAAAGGAAAGCAACTATTCTTCCTTATTCCCACATACACAGACATTTGTCTAAGATCTCAACACTATTTCTGGAGCAAAAATCATAAAGTATATCTCATCTTGGTCTTTATGTTTCTTCATAAATTATCTTATAAAATTTCATTTCCTCACATAATCTCTAGCACTTCCCAACCAATAGCAAATCTATACAAATGAAGTGACCAAACCCAAAGGAAATCAGAACAAACTTGCTGAAAGCTTCTGGTGAAACACATTCATCCTAAATCTAGCAAAAATTACTGTCACCACCAACCAGTACTGGGAACTTACTGAAGGAGTCGAGCTGGGCGTTTTCACTGGGAACAGGTCCGGTATGGAATTCAGTTCTGCCAGCAGCTGGGCAAGCTGGAATCAAGTGATGTCACACTGAAAAACTCACTGCAATTTGCAAAAAAAGCAACACCACCTACCATCCATTCTTCATGTGCACTTCAAATTATAGCTAAACATGTGCAAGGAACCTTTATGGAAGCACTTAAATAAAGTGGGGCTCATAAAAGGGGTTCATTTACTCTGCCACGAGGAAAAACTCTGCCAACAATACTAACTTCATAGCTCCCACTAATTCTTACTGGGAATTAGAACTAGCCAGATTTACATAGTATCTTGTCAAAACAGCACCAAAGGAGAGCATTATACCATAGTAACAATTGATAATGAGAAATTAAGTTCATATGATAGGTGGGAGAAAAGAGAGACAGGGTGCCAGAAGACAGTAAGATGTTCCCAGTGAGCTTTTACTGACTGCAGATATATCTGTGCTCTTTGCTGAGGAGCTCAGCATCCCCTTAAGCAGTGCAGACACTGGGTACACACTCATTACAAAGTCAGAGAGCAACTAAGCCCCACTGGCAGTTCCCCAATGCATGCATGTTCTCATCATGTACAGCATCAGAAGTACTTCAGCAGGATGATGATTTCCTGCACCATGTACAAGATGTCTTGGAGGTACATTTCCACAGAAGCAGTGGCTGATAGGTACAAAAAAAACACTGACCTGTTCTGGAATTCCAGAAGAATGAGGCTAACTTCTGAAAAGCCAGTGGTAGTGGGGATGAGCCAAGCTGCTAGCTCTCTGAGATTGCCACAGCCATCAAGAGATTAAAAGCTGAATACAGTATTTCTCAGTAAATACTTCAGTGTGGCATTTATTAAGAGCTATTAAAAGCCATTATAGTACTGCTCCTAGGATGCCAGTGAATTTCACAGTGGTTGAACTGCAAGGAAGAGTGGAAGGTGAGAAGGACCAA
Organism: Cichladusa arquata; assembly: GCA_026413545.1. NCBI lineage: Eukaryota > Metazoa > Chordata > Aves > Passeriformes > Muscicapidae > Cichladusa > Cichladusa arquata. Next base: position 31,359,137 of record JAOTQP010001286.1, read on the forward strand.
GGAGCAGCAAGACCAACACAAAAGCAGTGGGGACACAAGACAGAAGTGCAGGTACAAAGCTGAAGCAAGTTTTTACACAGGAGCTGCAGGCCCACACCAAGAGGGATTGCTTGATCCCCTAGACTGCTTGGAAGCTGCAACTTTCCCTGAAACACAGTAAAACTGCAGGAGCTACTAAAGACTGAACATCAGTTTGGATTACATAGCAGCATGATAATTAAAGAGAGCTGGTGGCATGTTGGCTAATAGAGGAAAAAACATTAGGAAATGATCAGTCGCTCTTTTTGGCACCTACGCACACATACACACAAGTTCAGCAGTTATACAGTCAAGCATTACTGTAAAAATCACATCCCACACCACTGAAAAATTACATTTATCATCCTCAGCAGTTTTTAGCTGGCTTTCCAATCAGTAACTGCAACAGATCTGTCACACACAAACAAAAAGTAGAAACATTATTATGCAAACAATACCATAAACCACCTAGAAGGACTAGCTGGTCTTCTGACATGTTCTGAAGACTCCAAAACTTGGTCCTTTGTAACTTTGTTCACATCCACATTAAAAGTTCTTAGTTCTACTCTGGTTTTAAACTTGACCAAGCTAGTCCCTACTTGAGGTTATTTTAGGGATAAAACTCTGAGTGCTGAGTGTCCTCTAGAGTTTTCCCAGGTAGAAAAATTTACAGTAAGATTTTCCCAAAGTTCCAGCACAGCACCAGCAGGGATCCTAAAATTCAAGTATGCTAAAGCTAGGTAATTGGATGCAAATGGCAGAGAACAAAATCCTGCTCTTAAGTCTTACCATGGCTTTATTTTCTTTAATATTTATGGCTCTCTTAAGCAGTGCACTGGAACTTTCCTCCTGTGTTTCTTTAATGTCTTCTTCAGACTCTGAAGCAGAGCCCTCTACTTTGTCCGACCGCTTGAGGTTTATTTCTTTTGAAACAGGTGTGAGGGATTCACTGTCCTTTAGAGGTAAATCAGACAAAACCTGTTCAGGCACTTTTTTCTCAGATGACTTCCTGGTGGGAAACTGTAAAGCAACACGAAGGCCAAAACTTCTTCTCTTGGGAGAAACCTTCTTCACCTCTTCCTCCTCTTCTTTCTCATTATCCAGCAAATTATCGCATTCTTCATCACTCAAGTCTGTCTTCACCATCTAGAGGCAGGAAAAATCCCATGTTACATTATTGGCTCTGACATAAGAGAGGTCATTTTTAAATCACTAGTTCTAGACAGCAGTCTTTCCACCCAAAGGCACTACCATAATTTCACCTTAATTTACATCTTTTTACAAGTTCACAGTATGCAACTTCTGCCTGTGCAGAGATCAACAAAACACCAACATACAAGTATTGTCTGGGATACAGACATGGCTGTCTCCAGAAGAACAATCTTGCCCAGTACAATCTACAAGCAGTGGAAGTAGTTCTCATTTCTAATACGTAATGCTCCATTAAATAAAGCATTCTTTCTCTTTCAAGACAACACCTTTCAATGCAGCATGAAAAAACAGCATCACATTATTTCATAAAAATTCCTACAAGAACATGAGGTTTACACAGAAGAGACAGAAAAAAAAAAGAAGCCAACATATACATCCACATGTAGGTGTGACTGCCTTTACCAGAACCTCTTTCTTGTTCACATGCACCTCGTTTGAAGCGAAGCCCTCAAACACTTCTGTCTCGGAGTCCGTGTCCTCAGTGAAAATCCTCCGCAGCTCTTCAGTGAGGTACCTGGACTGAAACCGGAGCCCCTGCAAAAACAGCACTCAGTACTGTGAGAGGCAGTCAGATACAGAGTATTCACACAGCCACCATAAACAGGTTCTAAGGGTCAGATAGTGCCAGCTAAATAGCATACTCTGACAGCACTTCGAAGGCAAAGCCTGTCAAAAGAAACGTACAACAAGGAGACAACATTCAGAGTTTCAGTATTGAGTTATTTTAACTTTGCAAGATTTTTTTCTTCATTTTGAGGATGGAGCTTTAACTGAGCTGCTTCTTGTGGGGGAAACTTTCTCCTTCACCTCTTCCCTTCCTCATTACTACCCAATAAAAATAAACTAGCAGTTTTCTTGTATGTAAATTATCATGCTGTTTTATGTATTTTCTTCTGGATAAAAAAAAGAAAAAACAGGTCTTGAATAGAAGAAAATACAAATGAGAGATAGGGTCTGCTCCTCATGCTGTCACGCCATCACTGAACTGATGGATACCAACACAAATGATCAGAGCTTTGAACAGCCTGACTACTATCCCTCCACCTTTCAACTTCTTAACTCTCTGGTTTTTTGGTGGAGTTCATCATTCATGTTCTAGGGTAGACAGCCCCTCAATTTCAGCCTATAGACCAGGAAGTAAAAAGATATCATGAAGAGTGTTTTAATGAGATGTACAATACATCCCAATTAAACACCAGACCTTTACTAAATAGAAAGATATTTCCATAGTTCCAACAAGAACTAGTAGAAAACCATTTAGTCAACTTGTTCCTGTTAATCTCTTGGAAAAACTTGCTCCTGGTAGGAATATAATCCATGCTCACATCATTCCTGCCTCTTGAAAGTGAGAAAATATAAATTTGTTTCCTCAGTTTTCCTCTGTTACTTCTTCCTCCCACACAAGAAACAAAAATTACCTTTAATACAATGCATTTGTTAAATATCTTTATTCTTCCTTTCAATTCCCTCCCTTCCGTGACTTTAATTACACATTTCTTTATTTTAAGATAATATCTGATGAAAAAAGATACAATAGACAAGTGGGAAAACTTAGAGTGGAAATGAGAGGGGGGAGCCACTGCATATGCTGTTTCTTTACACTTAAACATGTACAAATTATTATGGGTAATTGTAATGAGTTTTCTATGAGGAAAATTACTTTATTCTTTTGTTGATAGCTGCAGTGCAGCTGCTTGAGAAAGGAACAAACACAATAGGGAAGTTACTTTAAAGTTAAATTGCATTTCTTGGAGGAAACTGAAGTTTTTATGTATTCTGTGTTTTTATGAAATTCCACAATGAAGGTTGTTGGGAGTAAACATGCCATTTGTTAGCTAAAGTAACTAAAAATAACACACCTATATAACACACAGATGCAGTTCATATATGAAGAACAGTCTACACCAGGTAAAATACACATATTGTGGGAGAAATTGTGGGAACTTGGCAGAAGCACAGAGATTATTTGAGCAGGACTGCAGAAAGCCCTGAGGAAAAGCAGGCACACAGAGGTCACTACTTGTTAACTCATTTATCTCAGCATCCAAGGGAACACCTGATGCACTAACAGCCCATTTACCATCCCAGCAGGACAGCTACTCTGCCTCCTTTCTCAAGAACTGCTGAATTTTTCTGAACTTCCCATCATTTTGCCCTTTGCACCAAAATCTTTTTGTTTACTGCACAGTGGGCTTTTGCAGCAATAGTGGTGTTTGGCATCATGAAGACAAGATGCTCATCCTGATGCAGGGCCCTGATGTGCAAGGACTGCAGATTATGCTGCAGTTGGATGGAACTCAGGGTATTTTTATTGTACCATTTAGTGGTAAGGAAATTAAATTCAATATAGATCAAGATTTAAAATAATTCTCATCCCAAGGGAAACATAGGAATGGTAAGGAAGGTTGCAGTGCCAGCTGTAAATCTGGAACAAGTCTCACTGGGATTCTCAGCAATAAATCTTAAACTAACAGTACTTTCCACAGCATTTTTCATCAGAGGATTTAAAAATGCTTTGCAGAAGAGATCATTATAATAAACTCTATTTCACAAGCTGGGAAATCAAGAGAGAGAAAAGTACAGTCAGGTGCCTGCAGCCCCCAAGCACCCACACAAGGCTTCCCCTCCACCACCACCACCTCTCCCCAGTGATCCTTCTTGATGCTCCCCACAAAAACACAAATGTAAGAGAAAGCTACCTCCTGCTTTTCTGAAGTTGCCAGTACTGCTGTTTAGCAACAAGATTACAAGCCAATTTAGAGCCCAGTACATTTAATTACATTTCAGACATTATCTTTCTCTATAGAACAGACTGTGGCTCTACTCCCCAAAGAGGTCACCCTGGGGTCACCTGCCTATAAAGGCTCAGAAACAGTGCAGACTTGTACAAGCCTTATTCTGTCTCCTTCTTTGGCTAACACTAATAATATTCCTTGTCATCAGCACCTTTTATTTTCCGAGAAAATAAAAGAAAATAAAAGAAAAAAAAAATCAGTTACCTTATTAATGAAACAGAGGGACCTTTGCAAGAGCACAAATGACAAAGGTATCTTATAACACAATAGCCCATGGCTATCAAGCATATAATTATGTTTCTAAAAGACTAAGAACTAAATTTTTTACCACCCTAGACAGTACACCAGTTCTATTCTTTTTTGTGAATTCAGCTGGTATCTCCAGCTACCAAATCAGAAAACAAAAAATATCAGATCATTGTGCTGATCCAAGCCACTTCAACATCAAGAGAGCAAAGAACCAGCAAATCGCACTACTGTGGCAGGAGCTGATGGTTTCTCTGGGTTACCAGTATTAAAACATAATTTTAGTGCAGAGACAGCACAGAGATATTTCTGGAATAAATACTTTGATGTCTACATACTCACAAATGCCCATCTAGTATCATGTATTTGCACTATCTTATGTATCCAGCCACATATTTCCAGGATGGTAATTCCCTTTTTCCTGTTTGCTACACTTACCATTTCATTTAAACTCACCTTCCAATGAAACACATTTTCTTTTTTATATTACGAAGGAGTTTTCTAAAGCAACCACTAAACCCTAAAAAGGATACCAAGTTTGTTACGTTTATGTTTAATATGGGGACTGCAAATTATGGGTTAAGGTGAGAGGTATAATTCAATTTGACACAGGCTCAGATATTACTGCATCCCAAGAGCATAACTGGCCTATGGCAATCTGTTCCTACCTCTTTTCCAGACTCCAGGGAATCAAAACTAGCAGACTTGTTCTCTGATAAGAAGCTCTGTTTGGAAGTATCATCTTGAAATCCTGGAAAATCTTCAGTGTCACTGGGGGCATTAAAAATGTTGGCCACATCGTTGGGTACCTGTTTCTGATTCAAAACAAGACAGAAAATATGAGTCACACACACCAACTTAACAAGAAAATTCCAATTGGCAATAGTACAACTTATTTTTATATTCCTATGCAAGTACAAGTCTGTAGCACAAAATATGCTAGGTGTAAATTGTACCTTATTTAGCTAAACTCCAGGAAAATTCTGTATAGATGTTTTAATCCCTGAATACATACTCAGGATCTGGGATTAGGGAGGGGATGTGATATACACAATGTTCAACTCCACAGGAAAGTACTTCAGAGACATAAAAATACATGTGTGCCTCATCTTTGGAAGCAGAAACTTTGCAAGCAGGCACCTTTATCCATGGGGAAACCCACCACTCCTCCTGCTCTTTCAGAGCAATGATGGCTCAGAGGTGAGGAACACAATTTATAATGAAGTACAAAGAAACCTGACCTTTAGATCCCACAGTACCTCTACGGATTTTAGCAGACACTTTGCCAACTCCAAAAATAAAACCAATGCAACTGAGCTTCTCCTGTGATACTTGGTAAGAGAGTGAAAAGGTGCTCACCAAGAACACTTCTCCTTTGCTAGAAGCCCATGATGTGGCCCACCAGGAGAAGGAAGCACAGCCAAGGGCAGGCAGCAGCCTTCCCAAGGTGACCAAGGTCACAGCTTCAGAGTTCAAGAAGTCCAGTCCCAGCCTAGGAGACTCATAACACCACATCCAACCATTCCACTGGGCCACACACTTCACAGCAAACACTTTGGATAAGGCTCTGCATGTACCAGGATAGTAAGGAAGCCTTCAGATAGCTCCCATGTGGACTGCTTTAGGATCTCTGTGTAAGGATGGCATGAACAGATCAAGCCTTAAAAACCAAGGAAGAAGGCATTTTGCCAGATTTCAGAACACATTTTTACACATCCCAGTATCACCTGCAAAACCATTCTGCTAGTCACACAAATGCTCTGGGAGAAAAGTGTCTGCATTCCTCTACCTCACCAGCATCCAGACACTCATCTCCCTCATCCCCTGGACCACATACACACCTCATACACACCACTCTAACATGAAACAAGCCTCCCTGCTGTTTGCTAAAGCCACGCTCTCATTAACTCTCAGGAACATGAGATCAATGACTGCCTGGTCAGAGGCCAATCCCTCATCTGAAAGTGCTGTTTTCCTGTCCTGAATATTCACCAGTACATCTCAGAGATGAGGCTCAGAAGCGTGAGCACAGACTACCCTTTTCCACTGTCATAGAAAACCAAGGTTGCTCATACAGGGCATGTAATGATTTTTTTTTTTTTTAAGTTTACTTGTGGCAAGGCAAGTGACCCAAAGGAGGCTCATTCTCCAAAAGTAACGCTGCTGAAAAAGTTTCACTTCCATGAAAACAGCAAGCAATACCTTCACCAAAGCACTGGTCTGAAATAAGCTACAGTAAAGGGTGAACATGAGCCTAATTTTATTCTAGTTCTGCTCTTACAAAGCTGATGCAGGCTGATGCAAAACCAACTTATTGTTGCTGGAGCAAGAGATAAATTCACCTCTGAAAAACTGACCCTCTCAGGCCTATAATGGCATGATCCAAAGCACGGCTTTGCCGTCCATATCAAAATCCCTTTGGATATTCCCTCACTCCCACCTCCTACAGTGAACATCCAGAATCCACTTCCATTGCTGTGACAGAATTCACTCAGTACAGAGCAGTGTTAAAAATGAAGCATTAGGCATTTTAATGGAAAAACATACAAGGAGCTGAGAGCCTCGCTGCTATGAAAAAATTCCTCCAGGAGCCACTGCATTAGTTCTTGTGCTAATGTACAGCTAAGTTAGCCACTGATGTGATTACTGTATGCCTGATTTCTTCTTCTTCATCTATTGCTTCTGCATCTGCACCAGAGGAGTCATTATGAGGCTGTAATTACTGATTTTGAACAACAATAAAAAAATTCTTTCCCAGTCGGAGACTTAATTTTTTTGCATTGCTAAATTCTAAGGTACTGGTACTGATTTAAGTAACTTACTGCAGAGCTTCAAGGATTTTTAGTTTGTGACTTGCTCCCCATAGTCTGACTACCAAGAATCTCAAATTGGTCACTAAATGGTCACTAAAATGGTCACTAACCCCATTTTACCAGAAGGGCTTACATTAATAACAGACAACACGTACAAGGTGGACATACTCCAGAATTTTAGAAAGGGAAGCCTCACGATGAATCTTGATTAGCAACACTATTTCTGCACCTGAAATTGTAACCCAAGTTTATTTCCAAGAAAAGCCCACTGTCATAAAAGACAAACTTGCAGCAAACATCTCCATCATGATGGGTTCATTCACTGTCATTTATTGTGTAGTCCTGGAAGCCACACACATTTCCATCTTCAACTTTCAATTAAAATACATTCTGAAATACATTTACTATCAGCATCAGAGCCTAGGATTTCAACCCTTGTCAACAAATTATTATACACCAAGAAAGAAAATACATATTTATCTAAACAGAAATGTCAAAATGTAATCTATTCAAAATAACTGTAAAACACAGGCACTCCAGGAGGGGATCTTTTGCCACTAAATCCCTAAAAAAGTAATGAAGGCAGGGATGTGATGAACATTTCAAGCTTGCTCAGGGAAAACATTTCAGCATGAATAGACCACAATGGATTGCTGAAATGCTGAAGGTGTGAGAAATACTGTCTTTTAAAGACACCTGTTACAAAAGGCTAAATACCAAAAGTCTAGCAAAAGCTGGAAATAATCCACAGCTGCTGAAAAAGTCAGTCTTATTTCTGGTAGGAAATTTTATATCTATTGAACTCATTTATTTTTGCACATAAAACACATTTAGTTGTTTAAAATCCCTACAAGGTACTATTCAAAAGCATCAGCAAACCTTCCCTGTTACAGATAGCACACAATCCAACAACTGCCAGAGTAACAAATCCCATGTTTCTCCAGAAGTAATTCAAAGCTCAAGACATCCACCTGTCTCAGGTTTTCCTTCTCTAAATTAGACAAAATACCAGTAGTATACCCAGGAGCATACTCAGATGTGCTGGGCTACATGGAGATCCTACTCCCAAACTACCAGGGGCGAGCAGCTCGCATGTGCCTGTGGAGGCTGGCAGGTCTGTCACCAAGGGCAGAGGAAGGGTTGTCAAAACTCTTTCAGTCACATGAGCTATTGAAAAGTAAAGCACCCCAAGTCCCCAGCAGTCACAAGAACATTTTTCCAAGCACTGTCCCCATGAATTCTACCTTGTTAGGCAAGGAAAAAAAGAAAAACCTGAGGTGAGCTGTTTTGCTATCCACATCAACTGGAAGAATTTTCACGTTTCAATTGAAAAAGCAAAATTCAATTGACACCAAAGCCAGAAAAGTTGCAACTTGCCCTGTAGGCTGTGACAACACTTGCCTGCATGCAAACCCGTGGATTTGGTGGGAAGCATGATACTTCTACAACACTGACTACCATATTTAATTTTTTAAAGAGTTATTTGCACATATCACTTTCCCTGCCAATTGTCACACTAGCACATTCTTCTCCAACAGTGATGTATCAGGAGAATCTACAGCATGAGAAAGCAGGGCTAGATGTAATTCTCTATTTTTGCTCCTACCATGGGGGAAAAAATCAATAGGGCTGTGCTCCCTTAATTCAATGTATGGGCATTCCTACTCAAAGCAGAGGACAGACAACTTCAGTCACGTTGAAACTCAGTAAAACTGAAATAACCAAAGTTTAATCCCAAGCAGATACTCATACAAACCAAATCTGTGCAAAGTCACACTTTCACCACATGCTGCAAAGCCTCTTGACTTGTCCCTGGTTGAGTCCAGAAGCCAGCCTAACACATGCCACCCAAGGGTTACAGGCACTGCATTTGGCTCCTGCCTCAAAGGAACAAGGAACAGGGAAGCACTCCAAGGTTGACAATTGTGGGCAGCACTACAAGAATAGAGGGGCCCAGTCAGAACGTCTGCAGGTGCCAGACCAATAAACCAGAACTATTCAGAAGTCAAGATCATGTTTTTTCCACTGGAGTCATAAAGGAAAACAGCACTCTAAAAGCTTAACTTTAAGCATCGTACAAATGTGTGAAAGCACAGAGATGCAAAGCCCCATACTGCAGTGCAAAACAATCACACAGACTGGATGCATGGTCAAAAACACTGTCAACTACACAATCAGCCTGAGACCTGTGGGCATCAGCAAAATCTTGGAAGGCAAGGAAGATCACAGATAACCTCCAGAACTTCTCAACATCATTAAAGCACAAGAAGCTGAAATCCCCTAGACAGTGAAGTGCTCCTGCATAAGCAGCAGGAGATTGTAAGGCAAGTGAGTGTTCTGAAAGAAGGAATAACTGATAGAACAAGCAGTCATCATCCACTTTTATGATCTTTGCAAGAATAATTTGATTCTAAAGTGAAGATAGATTATGCATGAGCCTTTGATCTGTCACAGCAACAACTCCTGGGACTTTGAGGGTACCCCCTCAAAAGGTTCTGGCAATTTTCACACCAGTAAACCTATTGCTCCATGACATTTTGGTAAATTCTGCTGTTTTCAGAAGAGCCCAACAGTTTCTATATTGCCTTATTTAGACTGATAATATGCTAATGCCCATAAAGCTACTTTATCCTAAAATAAAGGTATCATAATCACATGGCATATCATTTAAAATGTCACCTTCCACAGGCAGTACCTTCCTGGAAGGTATTTCCCACTCTTCAAAAATGTTGGTAGTAGTGTGAATATCAGCATGCCAGCGTATGAACACAACCCAAACACTGCCAACTACCACTATTTCTTCTTTTGTACCACCTAATCTCTCAGCAATCCTAACAGTTGTAACAACTATTTCTGAATTAATTCTGCATAATTCAACAGCATCCATTTCATCTATGGTGATGCCCAATTACTGTCCAAGTGCCGGCGTTCCAAGGAAAACATTTTTGTACAATACCACACGCATGTGATGCACCCTCGCTCTGTGCCTGGGCTGCTTGAGTCTAGGACTCGAGCTCAGGCCTTCTGGGTGCAAACACTTTCTCACAGCCAGCACTCCTCTAACAAGCTCCGTGTACTGAAACTGCTGTGCCAGGACCTGGGAAATCAGACTCCAGGACAGGAAACGGAACTGCAGGCCTTGCAATTCAAACAGTTTTGTAGTGCTGACTTCTTTGGCAATCATTTTCAAATTGGGGCATGTACTCACGAGCCAATCTGCCCATCACCAGTGATGAGCCATGACTTCAGAGGCAATGAAACCTTCACCACCACATCCTTCTGTCCCAGCCAAGACTGAACTCACTGCTCACCAATGCGGCACAAAGACAAGGCAGAGCCAGCAGAAGGCTGTGCTCAGACAAAAACAAACTCCCGTGAGAAACAGGAAAGCACCAAGACCAGACCATATCCTTCTCCCCTTTGCGGAGCCTTGAAAGAAACATGATGTGCAGCCTTTTAGCTGTGTACCAGGAAAGGAACTAGTAGATGGTAGGAGTCTTGTGTTACAGCACTAGAGGTGAGAATCAAGTGCCATTTGTGTCTATTGCCAAACAGGGTTCTCCCAAACTGTTTTATAGTGCCCTTATCTTCACACTGCAATAGAGGGCCTGAGGTCATACAGAGATGAAAGGTTTACAAAGTCTCTGAGGACAGAGGTTCTAATAAATATTCCAGTGGCTCTATTACGCTCCAGTCCCACAGAAATCCCTGTAAAACTCTAACTTTCCATTAGTAAGAGCTGAATGAGATGCTGAATTTCTTCTTGCTCCTTCCCACCCCCTGGGAAGTTCACCATGACTTAAAGAGTCAATTTACACTATATATAAGGAGAATGGTAAAACACTGGAACAGGATGTCTAGAGAGCTGGTGGATGATCCACCCCTGAAAACATCCAAGGTCAAGTTGGATGGGGCTCTGAGCAACATGATCTACTTTAAGATGGCACTGCTCATTCAAGGAGGTTGACTACATGAGGTCCCTTCCAATCCAAAGTATTCTACAGCCATATAGCCATACACCTCCCAAGATTTGAACCATACAATCAGCCTGATGCATCCAAGCATGTGCCACCAGGCTTGGAGCAGAGCACAGCCGATGGAAGCACGCCTCTCAGGCGGCTCAATCATGTGTCTGCGTTGGCATCACGGCGTTTCAACAATAAAAAAACAAAACAAAACAAAAAACAAACAAACAAGAAAAAAAAATTAATTAAAAACCACCTAAAGGGGGCCAGAATTAAAAATAAAGAAATGCATTAGCTATTTCTAAAGTGGCATCCATCCCCAGGCTCGCAACTAACTATCAATGATCCACTCCGCCAGCCTTTATTAGAACCGCTGCAAGTCCCAGCACAGCTGCAGCTGCCCCACGCGGCTGCTGAACGCCTCAGGGCCGCCCTGAGGGCGGTTTCCAGCCTATTCCCGGCCTTTTACCAGCGCGGAGCCGCCGCGCCACGTGGATGGCTCCCGGCGGGACCGCGGCCGCCCGCCGCCCCGCACGGCGCGCTGCGGGCGGGGCCGGTGCGGGGCC
>JAOTQP010001286.1:31371211-31400132 GCA_026413545.1 Cichladusa arquata
GCGGGCCGCCTCACCTCGCCGCGGGTCCCCGCCGCCGCCCCCCGCCGCCGTCGCCGCCGGCCGCGCCGCGCCATAGCCGCCCGCGCCGCCGCGGGATGAGGAGGAGGAGGAGGAGGAGGAGGAGGAGGAAGGAGCCGGGAGGAGGGGCGCGGGGCGGTGGCGGGGTGGAGCCGGGCGGCAGCGGCGGGAAAGCGGGCGGAGGGACGGGGCACCCCGCGCGGCCTGCCTGGGGATGGGCCGGGGCTGTGCGGATGCTGCTGCGGATCCCCCGGGCACCCAGCATCGTCCGTCCTTTCCTGCACGCTTCTCGCTGGGCGGCAGCTGTTCGTCTGCAAGGGGCAGGCTTTGCCTTGGGGAAATTTCATCTTCCAAATAACTTAAAGCATGTAATTACACAATACAGGCGAGAAGTGTAAGCCTTGAAAACCTCTGGAAAAAAAAAAAAAGAGGGGGGTGGGGGTGGAGGGGGAATACAGATTATGCCACTTTCGAAGTATAAAATAGTAAAGTCCAGCCATCAATTCAGCACTGCATGCTCATCACTGAGCCATGTCCCTAAGTGCCACATCCATATGATTTCTGAGCACTTTGAGGGATGGTGATTCTACCACTTCTCTGGGTAGCCTGTTCCAATGCCTGAGCACACTTTAAGTGAAGAAACCTTCCCTGGCAGAGTTTCAGGCCATTTCCTCTTGTCTCTTGGGAGAAGAGGCCGAGCACTATCTCCTTAGACCCTCCTTTCCGGCAGTTCTGGAGAGTAATGTGTCCCCTGAGCATCTTTTCTCCAGGCTAAACACCAGCTCCCTCAGCTGCTCCTCATCAGACTTGTGCTCCAGGTCCTTCACCAGACCCTTCCCCAGTTCAGTTGCCCATCTCTGGACATTCTCCAGCACTTCAATGTCTTTCTTGTTGTGAGGAGCCCAAAACTGAAAACAGGACTCAGGTGTGACCTCACTAGTGCCAAGTACAGGCAGACTTTAAATGCATTCCCCAGCTTCCCAAGTCAACAGCCTTTAACTTTACTGTAAAAGTGAAATCTAAAAGTGAAAGGGATGGGAAGCAGAACTGTTCTTTGAAACAGCAAGTCAACAGTTCAAGTTTCAAAATATCACAAATGCTGGAAAATAAATCTAATCAGATTTAATCGTAAAAAAAAGGGAATATATCAAATTTAAAGCACTTTTCTTCCACACAAGTTCCTATTTCATCACATTTTCCACTGTGCAGCTAGTAGAAAGATGAACACAAAACCAGGCAAACTATTTTTTCTAGTTTCCTCTGAATAACCTCAATTACTCCTCAATTAAGAGGTTTAATTTTTATTTAAAACTTAACAACGTTTTATGCGTTCCATTTTAATCAAGGGGATTGTTATTATATTAGGTACTTTGTGTTATGATTACCCCGTAATTCAGTGAGAAAATCTACCCTTTGAGCAGAGAGGTCCTCCCAAAGTTGTCTGATTGGGTGGGGTGGAGGTCTGTACTCAGCTTCCCCCTGTCCCACTGGCCCTGTGAATATTCCCTTGCCCAATGTAATGTGAAGCAGGTCCAGCAGAAATTTGTTGAGATGGTGTTTTCCTAATGCAACTTTGGTAATAGAAGGGTACGCTTTCCAATATGCAATTATGTTAACTCCCCTGATTAGGGCACGTTTTATAAAGTTCTTTCCCCTTCTCCCATCTGAGTATTTCTCCCTTGAAGGGTTCCCTGAGAAGTGTTCTCTACCTTGCCAGCATGGCACCCTCACACATTCTCTGATGGGGCTATTGCCAGCTGTTCATCATCCATCTCAAAAGGATGGCCTCTGTAGGTGACTCAGAGGGAAAGAGCTCTCTTGGGATAGCAGTGAAGTATCTCAGTGTTTGCAGTACTGTAAAATAAAAGTGTGCCTTTGCCATTCTCCTTATGGGATTTGAGAAAATAGGAGAATAATTGATGACTATGTCTGAAATGCGGGATATCAGTATAAGGTCTCAGGGTATGTTTCACATCCAGGTTTCTGTCTGGTGTCTTCCACAAGCCCTCTAGTCTGGGTAGCTGGAGTAGAATAGCAAGAAATTCACTTGCCCATGTAATCTGGCTGAAATAAGCCCATAATAACTACCTTTATAGTTTTTGAATTGATAAAAGCAAATCAGAGGAACCAAGTGTGTTACTCTGTAGCTTGCCTTCAAACACAATCGTGAATTGCCACTCTAAAAATAAATTCAGATTGTTTTGACTGTTTCAGTACCTTCTGGATGACAGAGACTTAAAAGCATTATTTATTTTCTCATTTAGGGGAGCACTTCAAAATGCACTGTGCAGTCTGCCTGCTATGATTGAGTTCCCAGGTCTGACTAGGTATTTTAAACACTCCACTGTAAACATTGACTTAAAATAAAAGTTAGAGAAAAGTAACATTTTTTGGAAAGTGAAGGACAGATGAGATGAGGTTTTTCCCCTCTCTCTGAAGGGAAAAGCCTCTCCATGTACCATTACATCTGATTGTCAGTGTAACACATGGGGACTACCCATTTAAGTACTTCCAAGCCTTTACATTCCAACCACGTGGAAGGTATTTGTTAGGAGATAATGTGAGGGAAGTGGTTACATGCAAACAAAGCATTTAGACAAAGCAGGCCAATTTAAACACTGGTTTGCATTGCAATATCCACTTTTGAGGCACCTTCAGACTGTCACTCAGGGTGTGGAAATAAGTTCTGGGCATGAGGTGGGGAGGAGGGAATTCAGCAGAAGATAAAATATGGGAATTATGTATAATATCAGCAAAATTGAAATGCAGACTTCTTAAAATACAAAAGAATAAAGATGTCTTGTGCAATATACTGAAAGGCTTGTATATTATGTGTTCCACTGCTGACCCTGGGTTTGGTTCTTTCCCTTGTTCCCAACAGTCTACTTTATGAAGCACTTCGTTTGTTAAAAGCTGTCAAGATGCTATCTTGGATTGTGAACAACAGATTTGAAATGGCTGTGTTGACTGTCCTGTGCTAAATTAGAGTGAATAAAATTCTCTTACAATAGAGATGTGCAGCTATTATGCTGTTACAAATACATTATGAACTGTCTGATACCTTTAGCTATTTTATGCAATTGGTTGCTTTGGCTTTGTTTTTTCTTTTTTTCTCCCTAACTTTCCACTTCATTTTGTACTTTCATAATCATTCTCCTTCTCAGCATTTCAAGCCCTTCTCCTCAGTTATTGTTTTTATGTTGCCTTATTAGAAGTGTGAGGGGGGTTTAAAAATTTTGTTTGTTTAAGTTTTCTATGGCTGTAGCTCATACTTCTCAGTGTGGATTTTCCATCACTGAATTCCTGCCCATTTTCTTTACCTCTTGTCATATTATTTCAAAGTTTTTTTTAATAACCCACAATAGTTTTTGTGTTACTGCCTTGTCAGTAGAATCTCATCATCTGCTCAGATAAGGTTTAGCTGAATTCCGGGTACTCTTCAACTTTAGCCAGTCCAATTCTTCAGACTCAAAACTATACAATGAAACTCATAACAATGAGCTCTGTCTTGGGCTCAGTATGACTATGATAATCAGACTGAAATTTCTGAGCAGAACAAATATGTACTGAAGGAATTACGAGCTAGTCAAAATATATATCAGGTATAGCAGATCCATGGGTTTATAGGATACTCAGTAACAACATGATGCACTGTAAAATTACAGGACAGCACCACCACCTCTCTAAAGTGGCCAGGTAAACAGAAAAATTTGTTTTCCATGAGTTTCAAACTTACAAATACCACTCTAGCTTATAATTTTGGACTTTACTGCTGTGAATTTGCCAAGCTGGACAAACATTAAAATCAGTCCTTGATCCTGAATTCTGCTTTCACTGCTACCTCTAACAGTCTCTAATTTGGGGGCCATTGTAATCACAACTGGGGTCTTTGCTCCCATCTTCCTGCCACCATGCTTCTCTGAGACCTGTCAAGCATTTCAAGTAGCATGCACTTTCCCACACTTCTCAATGAATGCTGACATACCTACCTTAAAAGGATTACTTTCTGCTGAGAGGAATTGTAATCTTCTTTTCCTGCTCTGCAAATCCTCTAGTAAGTGAAAAAGAAAGGCCAAGATCTGTTCTGCTGTGCAGGGCAAATCACCATCCCAGAAGGTATAGAATAAAACAACAAATCTAAGATTTACTTGTGGTCACGCTTGTCCAGGAGCTGTGTCCCTGACTATCAACTCATTGACATCTTCCATCACAATTTCTGGTGCTTTGGTATTTTCTGAGTTAGTTTCTAACAGCTGTATGAATAACAGACACACAATTGCCACCATGAATGGTATCCAGGACAAAACACTTCTCTCAAAGATGTCTACAAAAAGGTAGAGACACAGAATTGCCTTAACTTGAACCCAGTTTTTAATATTATGTATTCGGTTAACAAAACCCAGAAACATACTTTAACTTATATACAAAAACTACTGTTATTTCAAACTGCCTGATGTCAATTTACAGAATATTTTCAAAAGCTGGCACGGAGGATTGTGGTGGTGGTGGTGAAGGTTTGTGCTCCAACAGTGGGTTGTGGGTGGTATCTGACAGAACAACAAAAGCACAAATGTTCCTGCTACCTTGATTTCCACCCACTCATCTCAAAACCTTTCCTCACACAGGGTGATTGTTGCAACAAATTGGCTTGTGGGTGAGGCTAAGGGCTTAGGTGATGTTACACTACCAACTGAAAATGAAGCCACAGGTTATTATTTTGCAGTAGTCACTTTCCCCATGTTCTCCCACCATTCCCTTCAAATTCCTGCGGAGGGGGGAGGGTGGGGGCAGTTTGCCAGTATATATTGTATTGCTGACAATTTAATTTTGTTGTTTCATATTGCAAAACATACTTTGTTGCCAGTCATTCACAAAGTGGATGAGCCAGGATTAGAGTCCACTCCCCCTTTCTATTCACTTTTTAGGCAGACAGCTATACTCACAAGGCAGATGAACACCAGCTTCAGTCTTCCTCCCATGAGTTTTCCTTTCCATTATTACACTGCTGCAGAAAAAAATTCAGACTCTAAATTTATGAGAAGATCTTTGACATACTTTTCTTGATCTAATCCTGCAAATCGTAGACATGTCCTTTGCCAATTCATCCTAAAATTGTTGATGTTTGGAGGTATTTGTCATGTGTTTTAATTAATTCTTAGTTGCATTTCAGCCCACTCTGATGGATGGCTGTTTCCAAACTGCCAATGAGGGGGCTGTGTTAGTTGTAGCTAATTCCTCCTGGGGTAAATTCTGCACCGTCAGCAGGGCTGGAACATTTCAGTTGGACATGGGAAATGCCCTTTTCTCCCCTACCTTCCCAGCCATTCACGTGGCACAAATGAGTCTTATTGTTTCAGAGAAATGAGCTTTAGATTTTTCCTTCAGAGGAAATGGTTTGGGTTTTTTTGGGTTTGTTTTTTGTTTTTTTTTTTTTTTTATTCTGTGAGCTGGGATTATCTGACCTTTCTCCTCTTGCTTTCTATGGTTTTAGAAAAAGACTAGGAACATAGGACAAAGCCCCATTTAATCCACATTCTCTAGTCATTCACTTCCCATTTTTTTCTCCTTAGTCATCCCCTTAATTTCTTTCTGATGCTTATTTGTCAGTTCCATAAATCCTGCTGAATACCACAATCACCAAAGTTTGCCTAGCATAAAATTCCTCAAAAAACTGTCCAATTGCCAATTCACTCTGACATCAGAGGCTGAGAGAGCAATCTGCTCTGACTTTTCATACCCAACAAAGTCTTTGTATCAAAGCTATGCTTTTGCGTAAAGGGTCATTCTTTAGGACTTCTCTGGGTGCTCAAGGCTGCTATTTCATTGTCTTTGCAAAGTTCAGTTTCAATTTCAAATACATTAGTCGGTATTTGAGTTTTGCAAATATTGCTATACCTTACATGAAGAATTTCTTCAACTCAATTACATCCTGACTCTATGGGCTTTTCTCCTGGACTTCTGGATCTCCCTTAGATTAAACCATGAGTTGAAAGCACAGGAAAGTACAGCTTGTCTCATTTAGAAGCAGAAAATTAAAATAATGGAATAGGTATTTCTTCAGCTCGTTCCAGTTTACTTACAAATGCACTTAAACTCCATTTTCTGCAATAAAACAGGAAAAAGAAAAAACGGACTATTTTATTCTGCATGGTTCCACTTCATACATCCCATCTAGTTGTTCATCCAGAGTTAACTTTCTTTTAGCTTGCATTCAGGCCATGTGTCCTCACTGCTTTCTGCCTCTGAAACCACTCGAATCCTGCATTTGTATTCAAATTCCTGAGAAAGCCTTCCCTTCTTTCCTCTAGAATAATTTTTTGCACTGGTGTTTCATATGGCGAACACTTTGGCAGGTGGCCTCTATTGTGTTAGCTCATTCAATCCATAAAAGGCTTAATCACTTCTTTTGCATAGCATGCCCAGAATCTCGCTAGTGTACACAGTAGCTTCAACCTGTATTAGACACACTTATTAGCAGCAGACAGTATGTTTCAGTATCACATATGGTGTCACTCGCCATGTGGGTTTGACAATGAATACTCCATATGTACTACAATACTAAATATATAGTAAAAGGAGAAAGGAGGAATTTTTTTGCTGTCTGCGTAGTTTTAATTTCAGGTGTAGGAAGCTGTGTCTCCATTCTGTAATCTACCCCTTTCTTTTGCCTGACTGCCTTTTGGGAGTTCACACAGGAAAAATATGTAAAGTTTGCAAGCAGTAATGTACTATTATAATGGCACTGCACATTAAATAACATAATGAACAGGTGTATCATCCATATCTGGAGCCACAAAGGTAGAGGATGCAAAGACAAAGCATAATGCATTATGAGGTAAAAGTGTCACAATTTGCCTTTTTGTGACCCAGTGTTGTGCCACCTGGGTCCTCTCAGCCAAATTATACATGTCTTACTTCTTTCCACAGCCACTAAACTGAAAGTGGAATTAACTTATAACCAGGACTTGCCAATAGTACTAAATCTTAGCAACAGAAGGAGAAGGAGACAAGACAACATGCCAGAGTGGATTGGATAAAATGCAAACAGAAGCTGGCAACTGAGCCAAAGCAGCATGGATCTGAAGGTGGGGAGAACTGGGAGACAAAAACACAGAAGCAGAGACTAAACTCCTTCTGCTTTTGCCTCTTTTCCTCTCTGGTAGCCAAAACAAAACATCTCTTGGGACAGCTAAATAGGATTCAAGCCTAGTCCTGATCATGCTACCATCATTCTGCCTTGCTGTGAGCGCCAGGCAGAAACTCACAGTAGAGGCTGCGCTGCCCTGTCCCAGAGGGGGTGACATCAGACAAGGGGTTCCCCGGACTCCCACTCCCCTGCCAGTGGGAGAAAAGGGTGACCCTACTGACAGCCATGGCACTCTACTGTCTCAGGTCTCAGACGATTTAGGTTTTGCATTTGCTCTTGCCCATTTGCCTGTGCTTTATTTTCTGGTAGCTGGGCCTTGACAAATGCCTCTGTGTGTGTGAGATAGTCTCTTAGAGAAATTGTTTTATTTCTGGCTCAAATTCAATTCTAGCATCTCGGAATAAGGTGGCTATCCATAGTATTAAAGACTTCTGTCCCTCATCCCACTTTTCAAAAAGCTCCTGAATTAATTTACACAGAGCACAAAGTAGTACTTATGCTGAGGCACCTTCTCCCCATAGCCCAGTCTTGCGGTAACAGCCTTGTTTCTCCATATCTTCTGGACATAGTCTAATGTCTCGAGGTGCACTCTCAGCCTGCTGGCATTAGTCTAGAAGAAAGCAGTATCACTAACACTTTCTCCTTTTTGTCTTATAGATTGGACAGAATTGTCAAAGATAATCTGCCATCACCACACACCTGCTGAGGGCATCATAAAACCTTCAGCCAGATGTGGCTTCACTTCCAAACTGAATAGCCAAGGACCATAGCAGTCTGCCAGGCCATCTTTTACTTCTGTCCCTTTCTACCTGAGTCTCTTAGAACTGTGTGTGCCAAAACAAACTCCCCACACAGTTCCAGAAGTCCCACCTACTTAAGCGAAATGTCTAAGGTCATTGCCAGGCATCCCGTGTCTGGCTGAGGGTACAGTGTGTGACTGTGGTGTGATGGGCTTTCCCATCAGTAAGGAGCGTTGCCAACATCTCCAGCTCAGCAAGGAATGACACAACCTCCTCAGGAAGAGCTGTCTGGAGCCACACCCCTGAAAAAGTATTTGCTACCATCTCTTGTGCCTTATCATTGGAGAGATTGAGACTTTTGCCATCGCTCAGTGTCTGGTAGACAGGACTGCTTGTGTTGGATCTATGTTTTGTCACTGGCTGGAGCACAAATTACAAATATGGAGCTGGACATTGCCCCACTGGAGTTAGCTTATTTGAATTAACTTTTTCTCCTGGGCTTTATCTGTCCTTCATCTTCTAAAGGAGCAGATAACCCTTCTCACAATGGATGGGAGAAATTATCAAGACATAGTGTATTTCATTGCAAATCCATTGTTTGGGAAGTAGGTTTTCTGTTCCCTGTTTTAAAGTCAATTGTGTCATACTCCTTCTTGTAATATGCTGAATGAACTCCACCATAAAAGGATTTTCAACATTGTCTTCCTAGAATAGTTTCAAAACCTCATAGCTTTCATGAAGACTGTCTGCCTCCCAGAAGCATGCTGGAGAATTTTATCCTTTGCATTTAAAAGTTGCACAAGTCAAGAGAATTTATACTCTACTACAGAAAACATGGAAAGTAATGTCTACTATGCAAATTAACTTAAATGCAGCTTAAATCCAGTCCACAGGACTGTTAATGCTTCCAGCAATCACTTCATATCACTTCAAAGTGAAATCAAAAAGCTCTTTAAAAAATACATCAAAGTTCTTTGTGATTCTAACAATGTTTTAGGAGCAAGTTTTAAGATGTACTAACAGCACTGAGTGAAATAAGCTCAAACCCTTGCAAAAGCCAACATGGTAACTTATCGGTACCTGGTGCTGAATTCCAGGGGAATATGTAGATGAAATACTCACTAAGTGGGAAACCTAGGAGAAGCCACAGTTACAAGAGCTGTCCTGATAAATCTGTGCTCCCAAACCACCATGATTTCCTTTTTGGGGAAAGGAGAGGCTATGTGGCCCAAAGGGAATCGCTTGGTGGGTCTATTATGTTGCATCTGACTTTCTTTCAGTCTTGAGCCCTAGGTACCTAACGTGAGACACAGCTGCTGCTCATGCTGCTGACTTTACTGGCAGGCTGAATCTTATTGAAAAATTTGTGTGTGCATTGACCAAAACAATGGAGCACAGTAGAATTCTCCACCTGGTCTTACAAAGCACAAAACTGAACTCAGTGCAATTAGTTCTGTTTAAAAAACATTTTCCTAGTCAGTTGTGTTGCACTGTGACTCAAGGAAGTCAAGAATGTAAAACAGAGCCTAGTGCAGGAATAGTCCCTCTTCTTTCATTTTTTGGTATGGATAACTAGAACTATCCTCTCCACTATATCACTGCAAGACTCTCCAGATCAGACCCTACCTTCAGTAAAGGTAATCTATTCCTCCAAAGACTTATGGGCATATCTATTAGAGAGAATTAGGTTTATGATACCATACAATTAGGAAAGTATTCTATATTTAAGGTCTTTCTGTCATTTGTTAAGATACAGCTCCTTTTTTTCTCTTGCTGTTGTTGTTGCAGGAGTGAACTCATTACAAATAAAGCTTGCTCAATGCTTCCAAGGAGGGCAAGGCAGTAATTAAGTGAATTGCACACACCTCTACCTACCCTTACCAAAAGTAGAGCTCAAAATAATTGATCAGGGAAAGACTGTATTTCCCACAAACATACAGAAGTTTCTGCATACTCCTGAGGGACAAAATCTCAGTCCTTCCTTTTCATGTTCTAGCATCCTCCCTTCCTTGTGCCTCCTGCTAAGTAGCTATCACCCACCCAGTTTTCAAAAAGAACACATCCCCTTCTCCAGAAGAGATGCAGTAAGGGCTGCAATCTGCAAGACTTGCAGGTTCATGACAGGTCATGACCTCTGTTATGTTCCTAAAGTTGCCCCCTGCAGGAACAAAGGCTGGTTGGTCAGAACAGGAGAAGCCTTTTGATCCTGCCTATCCTTTTGCAATATTAATAATGCTCAGCTGTCCCCAGTAATCACTCTCCTGTATGCACACAAACTGACTGTATTTCTGAGCAATTCATAAGGCAGCAGATACTGGTGGAATATAGTACAGAGAGGAACAGACTGGCAGTTCAAACAGACAGTTTGAGAGAGGCTAAAACAGAAGCAAAAACCTGAAGAGAACAGTTATGTAGCATATAGATGGTGTGTTCTGTCATTACATATTTCAGGTTAGATACAGAGCTTTGCTGGATGGTGACAAAACCTCCTACATGTTTAAACAGAGCTTCACAAAATACGGCCTCAAGGCAACTGGCAACACTCTTAAAAACACACAGTTAAAAACCATATATCCAGATTAAATGACAGAACTTGTAGAGATGATGACTGTGCTTGGATTTCTTTCGGGGAGCTCCTGTTACAAAGTGGCAAATCAGTTACCAAACCCACTAAATCCCTCAGGACAGCAGACGAGCCCTTTGTTCACATGCCACAACAAACAGCAACGAGAGCCTGAAATTTTTCCATGGGGAAGCATGCCACAGAAAATGTGGCTCCCTTGGTAGAATGTGAAGGAAGTGGTGGCTGGCTGTTTTCACCTTCCTTTTTTCACTAACCACCTTCTTTCCTGCAGTAACTCATCAGCCTAGTCCTCTTTCCTCTTCTCTCACGGGTTCTTGGCAGCAATTCTCTTCCCATCACCTGAAATGTAACAGCTGGACTGGGAAGGTTGGACTTCATGAGAAGTGTTCTCACATCCCAGAAAAGACAAGGTGGTGACAGCCACAGCAGAAGCCCTATATCTCCTCAAAATGGCTTGGCATCAGCAAAACTGGGATTTGAGGTTGTCAGTGCTCACAGGAGAGCCTGTCAGAAATGAAGATATCTTCAAGATAACTCGGGTGATGGAGCAACATCACTACCACATACCTTTTCCCCCTGGCCTTTGAAGAGCTAAGGTTCTTCTAACAACTAAACCTGCTATTTTTTTACAGCAAAACTTGTTGAGCAGTGAGGGCACAAGGTGGTTTCAAACGGCAAAGAATGTCACGGCCACCTAAGATGTTTGGCACAGGCCAGAGCAGAGGAACTGGGTTGTGTGTGTGCACCTGACAAATGAAGGGAAGCAAAAAATTATTTGTAGCAGGATGTTGAACAGACTAGGAGAAATTAAGACCTGAATTGTCCTAAACACACGTGTTGCCAAAAGTGAAGTTTCACAAGTATTTTGACAGAGATCCTTCAAGAGTCTAGCTGACTCACCATCTCCTGAGTTCCTATATTCTAGCCACCACCTTCTTCTTCCTGCACATTTCTCATTGAGTTTCACTAGTCTGTTGAAGGGTACAACCTCTTTCCAGGAATCATGATGTTTTATATGGTTTTGAGACCCAGAAAGGGGATGATGCATTGCAGTCACAGCCACCAGTTGTTTTGTATCCCAAGAGTTAAACATTCTGTAAGCTGCTCCCCTGACTGGAGGCTAGGTAGGAAGAATACCTTCAGGGTGCTTATTAGCCATGCTGTATCTCTAGCATCATCAACCACACAAATGTCTTACTGTGAAAAAAACAGATCAGTTGCCCTGAAACCAATTCTGTACCTGCACCTTAATGCCTGTACTTTGTACTGAAATATGCGTTCTAGAGAAATATGAATAAAATGTATTTGCTTGTTCAGTCTAGCAGGCAACCTTGAGCCAAGCCAATAAACTACATTTTTTAAAAAGCCTTTTGCTTCCTGTAGAACACTGCTTTGTTTGCCATCATTGTTAGGCAAATAGGAAAGGGCTTATCTCTTCTTCCCAGAAACTAGTGTGGCTATAGAAGAGCTCCAGAAACTTGTCAGTCTTTACTAAGAAAAAAATATTGGTTTCACAGCCCTTGCCAGGAAATTATCTGAACCTGTGGAAAGAGAGAAGGTGTAAAAATTAGTTCACTGGGCTATGCCATTCTTTTTTGATTATTAGTTCAGTTCCAATTCGAGGCTCTTATCAGGTATATTTTCAAAGGCAAACTACAGTAACCTTTAACATAAGAGCCTTCCAATATTAGATAGTTCATGGTTAGTTGCAAAATTAGCATTTAGCCCTCCAGTGCAAAATGTACCATATTTTTGTTTTATTAATTTGTAATTAAAATTTAAGGAACTATGCCTGGTTTCTACCAGATGGAGGCAAAGGCATAGCTTTGACCCTAGTTACAGTTTTGTTTAACCCCCTCCAGAGAAACATAGTTACTGTGCATTAATATACAGCCTTTCACCGCTAGACCTGTTAGTGTACATTATGGACTAATAATAATAATTATATTGTCAAACAATTCAAACTGTGTAACAATACAAGCTCCTCTGAAATGTGAAGCACTATAGGTAATAAACCTACTTTTCTTTATACAGTCAGCTCAAACCTCTTTTTGAGCAATCTGGTGTTAAATAAATAATGGGCCTCGTTGTCCCCTCCTCCAGGAGGAACCATAGGAGGGAGCAGAGTGGGAGGAAATCTCCAGGAGATTTTGCCTCGAGACTTTGCTTTTGTCAAGGGTAGAGTTGCTCATGCCCTCTCCTCCCATGCATTTGAATGGGGGTGTAAAAAGACACTTCACCTGGAGGAGATTTTGGTGAACAACTCAAGCTGGCAGGAATCTGGGGTCTTCTTGCCAAGCCAAGTTTGTGGTTCACTGTGTGTGCAGAAAGGACAGTCCTGAAGCACAGCATCACTACCACAGCAATATCTGCTCCTTTTTAGGGGAGCTGTGGAGGTTGATGGTTGTGCAGTACATTCTTTAGAGCCATGGCCAAAGCTCTGTGGTAGGACAGGGACCTGTTTTGACTTCATTGTTGGTAACTGCCCATTCCTAGGGCATAGTTTTGAAGTTCTGTATGCCATGGATTGACTAAGTGTATCTAGGCGACTTTTCCTGACTAGCACCTTTCATCAGTTTAGTCTCTCACTATAAACTAGAGCTGTGAGAGCACGTAAAGCTCAGTGTCCTGCAATTTCAGAGTGGTAGGAGTGCCAGGAGGAATCTGGCAGATGTTTTCCCAAATCTGACCGTATGCTCGGGCAGAGTTAGCGCTAGGGCAGAAGTCACCGGGTGCAGCGCAGCACTGGCATGCAGGTGAGTGTTTCAGAGGCTTTCTTGGTGGCTCTTCATTTCCCACCTTTGGCCCAGAAGCTGTTTCCCCTCAGATGAGATGCTGCAGTAGCTACAGCTCCCTACAGCTCCTGTGGGTCACCCCAGCAGCGAGCAGGCAGGGACAGTGGAGCAGCTGCTGCCTCGGACACCACCGTGGGATTGAGGACACCACTGTTATCTGAAAGACATCACAGGGCTGGAGATAATCCTCTCACACTTTTTCGAGTGACCTGTGTCAGATGCAAACGTGCTCTTCCAGGTCAAAGCCACGTGGCACAAATCTCAACCACTTTTCCCTATAAACCCTCCCTCTCCGGTACACCCAAAGAAAGGTGCCCTCACTCATTTCTTGGCTCCTGCCGCTGGTTTATGCGTCACCGCTCATGTCCTCAGACTCACCGGGCCAAAACGCCCCGGGAGCAGGGACAGGGCGAGGCAGAGTCGCGGCGGCTCTCCCGCCCTCGGCTGAGGCCGCCCGGGCCGGGCCGGGCCGGGCCGGGGCAATGGCGCCACCTGATGGAGGCGGCGCGCGCCGCAGGACGCGCCGGGGCCGCAGAGCGACACCCGAGCGGCCACGGCCCCTCACAGCGCCCGGCCCGCGGGGGGCCCGGCCGGAGCTCGGCCTGCGGGGTACAGGGCAAATGCCAGCCGAGGCGGATCCTACGGGTGCGAGCCCGGCCTGACTCTTCGCTGGAATTTCCGTGGGCAAGCCTGGGAGCCGAGGTGCCCAGGTGAAAGGCGCACGGATCTGGACGCCTCTTGGTGCAGCTCCCTGCGCTTTGCTAGAACAGGTCCTTGAAGCTGAGAGCGGACGGGAGCCCAATTCATCAGGCTGAAAACCCCATGGCAGTGGGATCGAGCGCTTTGGTGACCGATAGAAGAGTCTCTGGTACCTGGCTCTGGCTCCTGAGCTGCCTCTCCCCCTCTCCGAGCTGCCTGCTGCCATAGCAATGCTGCTCAGAAGGGCTGGGAAACCTTCCGGGGCTGCTCGAGCCGGGCAAACTTTCACTCTGCTCTTCCCTGCACTAACCAGATGGAACAATGATTAATACTAAGGCAAGAAAATAACCGGGATCTAAAGCATGCCTAAGAAAAATAAAAATAAAAACCTGCTGAAGAGACCAATTAGTTAATTCTGTTGGCCCCCTAGCAGTCAGAAAAACAACAGTGAACAGCAGTTTGTCCTGTAGCACACTGCACTGTACTGTGTGCATCCAGATTCTCCTCCTACGTAGATTGGTATAAGTCAAGAAGCCAGTGGAGTTACACAGGTATAAAAGTGGCATTATCAGTTCCTGGGTCTCTTTAAACATTCCTGAACCCTACTGCTGATTCTTCTTTGTTTCCCTGTTAGAAATGATTGTTTAAAAGGCACATGCATTTATCCGTAGCACACTGTATCATGCAAAGGGCTTCTTTTATTGGTTCTGGTCTTTCTTTTCACTTTGATTACTTCTTTGAAGAAAATGTGGGATTATTACCTCAATCTAGGCAGACAGCCTGCTGAGGCTCCCTTTGCTACATCAGGGGTTTCTCTTTTTCCTAATCCTCTCTTTATGGATAATCTTTCTCTACCTTCTAATGACTCTCAGCTAAGGAATGTATTTTGTTATTACTACCTGTTGTTTAGAAATTCATTTTATTTGGTGTGGGTGTTGCTAATTGTTTGCTAATGAAAACCTTACGACAATCAATATGGTCAGGATTGTGCTGGTCTTCATGTCAATTAACCCTTTCTTCCTCTCTGATTTAAATTTTCCTCATACACTTTTCAGATTTTAAATATCAAGATTGATTTTATTTTTGGGGGTCCAAGGCGTAAGACTTTGTGCACTGATAGGCAGCATAGGGAACTGTTATTTCCCATGAGAGATTTTTAAAAGGCAGAAGTCATCATTTTGTAATCTGCAAAATGTTTGTATGTGCAAAAGCAGGGATGTCTAAGGTGAATGCTGGAACAAAATATGTAGGAAAATCTACTCTTTAAGACGAGGAATGGAGACCATCCTGTTTTACATAAATGTGGATAATCTCAAGGCAGGGAAGACTGTACACTCTTGAAGACTCTTCATATTCTGCTATCATACATGGTATTTAGATATGATATGTATCCCCTTTACACACAGAGAATGAAAATAAGTCCTGCTTAATAAAGAATTTACAGTTTAAAAATATCAACGGCATTAGGAAGACAAAGAGAACAGCTGTGCAACATAACAAAAAAACAAAGCTTGTTGGTAACCATTTAGCTTCGTTTAATTCCCTCAGCCTGACCTTTTATCTCAGTACATACTTTACAGCCACCTTATCAAGAGGAATAATGGGTTCAGGGAAGTGATGCCCCAGCCCATACACTGCCAAAACCATAGGATCCCTGAATCTAAGGTGCATACCAAGACTGGGGCTGTTAGGAAGAAAGCACAATGCAGGATGCATCTCCTTGGGCAGAGGTGCCAGAAAAACTCACACACACACAAACCACCCCCCCACACTTTGGGAAAACGATGAAGCTTCAGTGACATAAAGTGGAACCCACCAGTGTCACCATCCTCCCTTCCCTAGGAAGGGAGAGATGAGGTAACCAACAGCTAACATGGGTCCAAATGCAAGCAGCGCCTTGTTTGGGGAAAGTAGCAGCTGAAGCCATGACCCTTCAACCTGGAAAACCCAGGAGACTCTTTCTGATGAGGGATTAATAAATCTGACTCTTGACTCTGCTGAGGGTAATTGCAGCTCATCTGACACTACATCATTCTACTCCAACAAATGGAGTTGCTTCTAAAATTAATTTTACCTCAAACAAGAATTGTTTTAAAACACCTGATCCAGAATGCTCTGAATACCTCCAGTTGGAATGCCATGGCTCAGAACAGTCCTTTGTGTGCCATATTCTGCAGCAGATATTGGAATGTGATGAAGAATTCAGCACTGTAAGTGACCAAAGGAAAACCAGGAATACTACACTATTGTTGCAGGTAGCATCTGGGACAGGCAAGGAAGAAATATTGAAAAAAGAGAGGGAGAGAAAGGGCCATATCATAAAGGTTTTTGTTTCTTTGCTTCAGTATCATCACAGCTGCTGAATGTTAATGTGCTTTAACTCTTTTTCATTAGAGTCTAGACCTTTCTGAGTTTCTCTGACAATCAAGGCATTGTGTTATATCACCAGGATGTTATTTAGCTAATCTTTCCTTAATAAAAATATAAATGTCTTTGTTATTTTTTCCAGTCACCACTGCCAGTTCCGCAGGGTGCCAGACAACCATGCTACTGTGTGTGACTAATGGCACCCAGCCAGTCTTAAGTAATTATATTATATATTTGTTCATTAATGCTCAAAGCAAAAACTGGTTGGCACTAACTTTTCAAACCTGGCTTCAGCAAAGACCCAGTTCTTTGAGCAAACAACAAGCAGAAGGAGGAAAAAGAATGGTAGGAGGACTGGGGTTAATCAGGAATCAATCTAAGCATCCCAGAGAGCAGCATGTCAGCTTGCTTAGGTATAGATACTGCAACCTCTCTGGGAAAGTGTGAGAGTGGGAAAAATCAGGTAACCTGGATAATGCAACAGAATTGAGGCAGCTTGGGTGATGCCTCTCAACTACAGCTTATGCATTTTGGCTCAGGTAGAGGCACAGCATGAGCACCAGTCCAGGACCTGCTGAGTTGTGTGCCCATCTGCACTGACCCCAAGCTAAAGGCCATTCTCAGAAGCAGGACTGAAGAGGGTGACAGATTGGTGACAAACATGTGGCTTCAGCCCAGCTGGTGCTGAAGCTACACTGAGCTGCCCTGCCAGGCTCAGGCACTGCCAAAGCTTCTTACTTTGGGCTTGATGCCACACAGCTGCAGGTGACTACTGGCTCCAGCAGTAGCACCGTGGCATTTGCACAGCAGTTTCAGACATAAGCTGGTTGGACCTAGGCTGGATTTCCCTAAAGTTATCATAAGCATTTCTGCATCCATGAGTAAGCTTTTGTCAACTAAAAGGAATAAAAAGTGTAGGTCAGGCATGCACAAGTTGGCATGAATAAAAATAATTTGGAGTCAGAAGGGCTTTTAAAATCAGGGTAGAAGTTTTCTTTCATCCTTCTCACCATGGAAAGCATCTCTCTCACTTTTCTGCCATTTAGCTCTTCATTACTGGGGACAGAGTCTTCTCCTGCCTTTGGCTCAGCATCTCAGCACACTTTTAGGGTAAGCTTTGAAAACCAGACAGCAACCAGTACTGCTGGCATGCTCTGAGACCAGACATCCTGTTTCAGTTTAACTGTTTCAAAGAGCAGAGGGCTTCAAAGGTCTCTTGGGGTTTTTTCTTAAAATTGGGCCTCTTTACCCTGCTCAGCTGCTGCCAGAGGATGTCTAACAGACACCTGGAGCTACAAAAACTCAGTGAAGGGTGATCAGCTCATCTTTTTATGCATATCAGCGTTGTGGTACAAGGGAAAGGCAGCTCATTGTAATGGCAGGGAGAAAACAGTGGCGTAGAAAGCTAAAGGTTTGGGGTTTGGTTTTGTCCAGCAAAATCATTAGTTCAGTTAGTTCAGGACTGTCTTGCACAAACTCGTGTATTACCAAAACTGCTTGGGTGGGAATTCTGGCTTGTGAAACTTCTTTCCTTGCACCAGAAAAGCTGTGGACAGTTATGGTTACTTCACCTCACCAGCTATGTGCATACATCATTGGTTTTGCATTAGAGATGACTTCTTGATTTTTACCAGACCACGATCTTTCTGGCAAAAGCTTACCTAGATTATAGGTGTGATATATACTCCTCAAATCACATCACCATAAATTGCATAACTCCTCAAACATAAACTCCTCAAATCACATCACATTACCACAAATTTTCTTTTAGATTAAGACACTTCTGTGTCCTTTATCATAAACAAAGCTGCTGCTTTAGCAGAAGTTGGTTTGATATCCTTCTAGCTCAGAGAATATGACCAAAATATTTTCTTTGTATGCTCTCACAGTGCAGTTGCCTGGATTTAACTTACATTCTTTTTCATGATTGATGGTACAGAGCAGATTGTACCATACTGTACCTGATTTTACCTGAATTCTCACTGAAGTTTCTGCAAGTCCATAAATGTCCCAAAAAGTATAATTCACTTCTTTAAGCATGAGTTACCTGAGACATGTGATTAGTGAATTTCAAGATGTTTCTGCTCATGCAAGTGCCCAAATTCTGTGCTTTGCAGGTTCTTACAAACATCCATTAACCCCTTACTCAAGGACAGTTCTATGAAGTTTGAAAACTCAGTGTGATGAATGACTGTTATATGCCTTTACTTGTTCTTTTTTAACTTCACTCAACAACTTTACAGTTCAACGTTTTGTTAGTTCTTAGGAGGTCCTTACATGGTTTTACACCTGAGAATGAGAAAGATTTGTCCCACTCTCTGTTCTGCAAATTTCAGCCTTATAGAAAAACTGTCATTTAGATCTCAAGAGTTGCCAAAGAGAGTCTTGAACTTTGGAGTGACATTTGAGATAAGAAGGGCCTTGGAGATGAAACTCCAGGACCTTGAATTCGACTTGGGCAGAGCACTTCAGAAAGGGAGGATGCAGGGGCACTTAGGATGCTGGCAGAGGGGTGCTGGCAGTGCTTTGTGCTAGGACAGCATTTCATATGGATGGATTCACTACTCTAGCAAGGCCAGCAGCATCATTGACTTGTCTTCCTTGAGGGTCATCTATTTTTTAGAGTGCCTTTTCTTAATATTTTTCTCATGTAGGAACAATGTGACAGAGGGCCCTCTATATTTTGGGATCTGTTACTGTAGCCAATATAGTTCTGTGTACTCTAGAGGAACTATCCTAATTCATGGAGGACTGCATTTTTCCATGAAGTCATCAGGTTTCAGTTTTGCTGAGTTGCCACTATTTACTTGTCAAGAAGATCAGCCCTGTTTTGAAAACAAGGATCAGTGAAGCTTTGTTTTACAATGCAAGAATTCAAATATATTACCTATTTTGTTTCAGTATGAGTACCCTGAATGGGCCCTAAATGTATAAATTAAAAAAATTAAGTTAAATGTAAAAAATAAATACAGAAAAAGCCAAATTTATCCTGATGTCATCTGTGATTCCTTTTTTTCTCATTACATGAGGGTAAAATGCATAATGAAGTAATTCTCAGATTCCAAAAGGCTATATATAGAAGAAATCCTTATCAATGTGTAGCTGCCTAAGCTGGGTTGCTGCTTCATGTCTCTTTTGGTTTGCCTTGGAAGCATCAAATCCCCACTAGGGTCAGTGGAGTTGATCTTTTATGACACTACATGCTTTTCTTCCTGTCAACAATGCATTGATATTTTTAGAGGTCTAATTAGTATGGTAGTACAAAATCAGAGATCCAGCCTAAGAAGTAGGAGGTGTGACTTAATCTCCAGTTTTGTCTAATGAAAATCAGCCCTGACATTGAAAACACTGAAACTCCCCTGCCTTATCTATTAAGCCTGAAAACACTTGGGGACAAGTCCTGCTGTACTGGGCATCTCTGTGTCCCAAGGCTAGCTGGAACAGAAAGCATAGTTGTGGGAGGAATAGTCAGCCTAAGCAGCCAGTTCATTAAACCTGTTAGAAGATTGATACACGCAGCATTAAGCTTGTGTATGCATCCACAGCATAAAGGTGAAATTAAATACAGATCTCAGTGTGTTTTTCACCCTGAGTAAAAAATCAAGCAGTAACAGAAGGAAGGCAGAAATGCTGCCATAAAATGGGATTTCCAGCAACTTTGGGTACATATATGGAGACAAAAAAGCTGACATTGGAGGTGCAGGAAATAAAATGTAGCAAAATTAAAATATCTTTTTAATAGCATTGCTGGCTACAATGCATTAACACAAGGGCGTCTGAATGAGGAATTGTGTTTCCCATAATAGTGGGGGTTTTTTTGTCATAAAATGATTTTTTTTATCCTTCTCCACTCCTGGAATAAATGAGTGATGTGGAGACACATGACTGGCTTTTTGAAATCAGCCATTTAGCAACACTAGGACCAGATGCCCATGCAATAGAGTGCCAAAGCAGAGCACTGGCGTCTTTCACAGCTTGGACAAATGTCCAGGTCTAATGACTCCATGGCAGCCCCATGGAGTCTGCAGAGAGTTCAGAGGCACAGTCAAAGCAGACAGAAAGTAGACAGAGAGCTGCACCTAGCAGCAAAGCCTCAGATGGCAAATTTGGGAGGCTGATCTATATCATACAATGATTTTTCTGGTAAAAATGTTGGAAACTTTGTAAGTGTCCTGGCAAAAAGCAGAGTTTTGGTGTGCTTGACCCTCTCACTAATGGTGAAAATCAGCTCACGAAAGAAAAAAAATTAAAAGTAGCAGTATGCCTACAGTTGTAGTGGTGACAGCAAAGAAGTTATAATATGCGACATGTGTGTGTTCCACTAATTTGTATGTTGTCTTTGTGGGGATTTCAGTGTTTATTCCAGAAAACTGCTTCATGTGGTATCTCAATAGCTTAATGTGACTGCACTGCAAAACACTTATTTAAACAAAAAGTAAACCTTCAGCCCTCCTTTCTGAGTAGAAAAGATTGAAGCTGTGAGTAAATTAAACACACATTTTTCAAGCAGAAGGAAAATACAAGAGCTCAAAAGATACTTTGTTTCTAAATTCATGGCTTTTAAGCCAAGTACGTGATTTTTGGTGGCTGAGAAATATTTTTTGAACGTTTGATGACAAAACTTGCATTCAGAGTCAGGAAGACATAGATGTCTGGACATGAAGAGAGCTGACTTCAAGCTGCTCAGGGAATTAGTAAGAAAGGTCCCCTGTAGGTGCTGGGGTCCATCAGTGCTGTCACTTTTTAAACATTACCTCCGAAGGGCACAGGACAAGGCAATTTCCAAATGTCAGAAGTCAAGCAGGTGAGGCAAAAGGCTTGGCTGAAGAGGAATCTTCTGCCTCAGGGAAAAGGTAAGAAAGGAATGTGTATGCCCAGTGGAAGCAAGGTCAGGTGACATGAAAAGAATACAGAAATGCTGCTTGCCATTGTAGGGAGAAAATTCACATTGCCAAAGTTCAACTGGATTTGAAGCCTGACAGAATTGTGAGGGACAATAAAAAGATTATTTTCAAATATATTAATGGCAATAGGCAGTGTAAATAAAGATTACAGGATGAGGATGGTCACCTCACAAACAGAGACATGAACAAGGCAGAGATGATTAACACATTCTTTTCCTCTGTCTTCAACATCCTTGGTTTCTAAACTCCATGAGAAGATGTACATGGGCGGCTGAACTATGGAGGACCATAGGGGCTAAGGACAAGAAGGACTGGGTTACAGCAGGCAGAAAAGAATGGGAAAAGAGGTGAAAACAGCAGCTCTATCTTTCTAATGTATTGAAAAGAAAGGCTATGAAGTGAACATTGCTGGAAGGCCTCTTTGGGACAAGCACTTGCCTGTCACTTACAAACTGCAAGAAGAAACCTAAATTGCAGCTGAGATCAGTTACAATGACAGATTATAATACAGAGCAAAGTATTTCTAGCAACAAAAGCCCTAGGCATATTAATTCATTCAGCTCATTGCATTGTGTGTAATTCTTGCTTACACTTGCTGTCATGAAATAGAGTTAAGATTTACAATTTTATTGCTGTGAGAAGATATTTTAATACATGCTACTTTGTTAGCCATTTTACTTCCTAATAATTAATCAACTCCCCAAAGAAGTGTAATGTTGGGGAGTGTGAATTTGTGTTATTAAGCTATTCTGTGTGGTAGCACTCTGTTATAATATGACCCACTTGTTTTATGACAAGTCACAATTTTCTTGTAATGTTAGCTGCAATTCATCTCAATAACTAGGCCAAATTAAGTACTCATGCACATATAGAAATAAACATTAAATACGTTAAAATAAAGTGAGAAACATAATTTAATCTCTCTCAAGCTAAATAGAGTGAGGATTGCTTAGCAATCCTTAACTCAGCCATCTAAACTTGGCTGAAGAGTCCCAGGGCTTTCAGCATTTTGGGGGAGGGGGAGGCAGGCACACACTGTGGGCCACTGACTTGCTGGGCCACTGATTTCTGCCACCTTCTAGCAAACCTGCAGCCCTTCTGGCTTTCAGTGCATTCAAGCTCTGCCCTTATCCAGTGCAGCACCACCACCCCTCTAGGGGCTGCCCGGAGCACTGCTCACATGGCTGAAGGTCTCCTTGATCTTCAAATCCAGGAGCCAGGAGGTGTTATGGTTGTGCTTCTGCCTGGGAGAGCTGCCTCTCCATTGCTGGCTGCTCTGGGGAGAGCCTTGTGCTGAAGCTTGGATTTGCTGCAATTCCTGCCGTGCTCAGCTGAGCTGAACTGAGCACTTGAACTAGAACTTGTGAAAAATAATCAGAAAAGCAGTGGCATTGCTGGGGACTGACCTCAGCTTCTTGGTAGACTCCATTTTCTCAGCCACAAGTCCATCCTTATCTACTGTTTCCACTCAGTAGTAAAAGCTCCTGAGGAAGGCTGTTGGCACCATGTGGGTAGGAGGAGATGTAACAGGGGCTGTTTATTTATTTGCTCAACATGCAGACTACATCACTGCAACAAAAAGTTGATTGCAGAGGGAAGACAATGCTATGCTTACTTTTAGCCAGCAAAGTTTTGGACAGAGTCCTGTAGCCTTCCCTTGGTGACACAGTGATACACAGTGAAAGCTGTTTGACTGGGGAAAAGTGTGGTGAGTAACTGAGAAAGAAGCAGGAAGGAAAAATGTTGTCCTACTGCTTTGAAAAGTTGCTTACCCTTCCAGATAGGAACTCATAAAAAATCTGGTTAGTTATTGAATCCATTATCAAATCATTTGTAAATGGGGTGCATGTGCTATCTGTTTTTCTCTCTATTTCATAAGTGTTGAAAAGACCTGTATTAAAAAAACTTTCAGAGAGAATTATGTTCATGATGGCATCTCTTTAAAGATCCATCATGAAGCATGACTCAGCTGAGGGTTAGACCCTCAAACCATGCACAGTCTTTGGAAAGTCTTCCTCTTATCCACAGATAGAGGATGTTGGTAAGGGAAATGCATGAGAGACCCTCACCTTCTGCAGATATGCTGTGAAGCTTTCTAATGCATTTTTCTTTTCTCCTTTGAACAGACGTTTCCCTAGAAACCATTTTTCTAATCATTCAATCACTGATCATAGGTAGATTTACCTAGTACTGCTAAAAATGCTTTAATGGCCTCAAAACATAATGACAGGTGCTGTGCCTCTGACTGTTACTGGAAAGAAAACAGTGACAGAAAGGAAGTAAGGTAAAGGCCACTGGAAAAGCAAAATACTTGGAGACAGAGATTTTCAAAGATCTCCTGCTTTATGCAGGCTTCCTTTGTCAGAATTATCTAGCTAGCCAGTGCTGCCCCTGTCCCCAGCATTAGTTGGGGTCACAAAGCCACGTGTACACATGGTCACTAGTCACAGCAAAGCCACATTGTCCCATACCTTTGACTGGGACTACACTATTGTCCCAAGAGCTGCAGAGCAGACAAAGGGCGTGGCACAATGCTCTTTCCATGATACAACACTTTCTTCTACCTATAATAACAGACCATCATTCCAAATATAGTAGGGACTTCAGGATTAAAAAAAAAAAAAAAAAAAAAGAATATTTTATAGTCACTCTCTTTTCCAGGAAAAAAAAAAAAATCTAGCCAAGTGTCTCTTCACAGTATCTTATTGTCATTGCCCACCAGGTTAAACAAGTGTTGGCTTCGTCTGTTTCCTTGCCTGGAAACCAAACCACCTTCTCAGATACAAAGTAGCTCATGCTACATCACCAATTAAATAAAAACATTTGCTTGGTCATGTACTAGGTATTTTCTTTTTTTTTTTTTCCCTAATGTGGAAGAGCTGGGGCTATAAAAGACCTATCCTCTTTTTCTTTCTAAGCAATCATATAATTTGGATATATTTTGCCATTTAAGAACAGAAACACCATCCAAGATAAAGCCTTGGTTGACTTCAGGGCCATGAATGAATGTGACATTTAAGATTGTTCCAGCTTGTCAGTCCAAATCTGTGCTGCCTTACTTCGTTTATTCATTGTCACCTGCCAGGAAGAGATCACCAAGTATGTTCAATGTCTGTGAATTCTTCTTCGCCGCCTGATATTTTTGTGCAAATCCATTTTCTGTATGATCTGAAAAATGAGTAGTAGCATCTTTAAGAAATAGCCAATTGCTTGGAGTGAGACTTGGTCACAAGTCACCAAGGGGTCCATGCACGCACACCTTTGCCTATCCATGCTCTGTTGTCATGAACATTAGTTTAATTGAGCTGAGAGTCAGGCTGATTCAACACCATACCCAGAGCAAACTTCTTATAAATTCAGTTTTCTCTCACTGCCATTCAAAAGTTTCAGATGCAGGAGGGAGTTTGACTGATGCTAGTTGAGGCAATGGCTTAATGTACTGCGCTACTTATTTATTCCACCCACCCTTCTCAACTTTTTTTTGGCTGCTTACCCAAATTAAGGCATAATCTTAATTAAGACTGAATGAGGGGCAGAATGAATTCCTGCAGGCTATTACACAGTGTGTGATATAAAGCAGCAAATAAACAAGCATGCTGCACACCATGTCTGTAATTACTGTGCTCAGCTGCATAGTGTAGGTGAATTGGTGTTGACTTCCCCATGTCTGTTCTCTGCAGTGTCCTGGCTTCCTCTCCTGCACTGTAGGATCTGGAAATCCTTCCTGAGATGGGTAATTAATTTCAGAAGACTTTGGTGAACATCACTTCAGTTGAAAGATCTTTCTCTCTCATGACTACTGGGTGAGAGCTGGGCAATGGGCTGGAGCCAGCCACCAAGCAGCTGGGAGGACAGCCTAGCCTGGCCAGCAGGGACAGCAGTGGGCAGGAGAACATATGGCACTGGTACATCTCTGAACCACCTATCAGGGCTCAGGAGGTCTCTTAGGAGTGCAGGTTCAGCTACAGATGCCACTGGTGCAACTGGTTTTGCTCCTGATAGATGGCAACTGCTTCACTTCTGCAGTTTGTGCACTCATCCAGAGATGCTGTGAGACCAATAATACCCCTCTGGGAGAGAATATTTTTTCCATTTCACATTGCTGTGGGAAGCAATGCAGTTGTTCATTTGGTCTTGACTTGTTTTCAGTGCAGCATATGCAGCACACATTTCAGTTGTAGAAGTTTCTTGTGTCAAATTTCATACACTGCATAGGTGAAAAGAACTTGGGGATGTGCTGCTATACAAATACTGAAATATGTAATTATAAGCACCTTGTTGTCTTTGAATCAAGTGGTTTTGGGCCCTGAATTCTATTTTCAAGATTGACCCTATTAACTACTGTATCTCCAAATTTAAGAATTCCTAACCAAGTTCTCAGATCACTCATTTTTGTTTATCGAATTTGTTTATTTTTTTGCCAAACTGAATTTGACTTAAAATTGAACATATCTATATCTTATAGGTAGTAGAAAGGAGCTCTGAAATGTTTTGAATCAGTTGTGTTTAGATTTGCAATAAGATCGACTATTTGCTTTCCAAAATAATTAAATATACTGTAAAAAGCTGGGTTAAAAAAATTTACTATCTTTTGATTTTTTTTTTTTTAATAATTATAACACTGTCCTGAAATACTCCATGCCTCTTAAATGCAGCTGGATATTGGAAAGTACATCTGTTTCCAGAAATCCATATTTCCTGAAGAAATTCAGAATATTTTTCAAATGCAAACCAAAATAAACAAAACCATTAGGTCATAAGCCTTTACCATGAGTCAGTTGTGAATTATTCTGGTCTTTGGAGGCCACATGCAAACTCTCCTTCTCCAAACAACAGATTACAAATCAAGCTGCCCACCAGTAGCTAAACAGCCATATATTGTTATGCTTCACCAATCAGAATAAATTTATTATTTCCAACATATTTGGAAATTGTGATTGTTCAGTGAACGAGATATTGAAGTTTACTATTTTTGTTGCAATTTTCTCATTTCTTCAAGCTTTGCTCAATTATATTCATCCTTGGTGTTTGTTGATGCCCATCATATTGGATTACCAATAAATGGCTGTCCAAATGCTTTTTCAAATACTGTAATTAACCCTACATTCACATCAAATACTGTTGGCAAGCTATCTGTTACAACACATAGTGTTTGATGTAACAATATCAATTTTGAATTATCATCTGCACTATTACTTCACAGGCATTTTCTCCCTTTGCTGTCCTCAGAAGTTTTAGCAGCTTTGCTAGTTATTCTTTCAATTCAGTGCAATTTTCATTTGTTTTCATCTAGTCAGATGAAAAACAACTCACTTTTCAGTGATTTAATTTATCAGTCATGTCTCATTCTTTATATTTCTGCTGTATACATTTGTGTAACCAAAGTCTCTGGGTAAGGACTCTGCGCATTGTTTCTTTCATGTGATTACTGTCAGATTTGTTTTTCCATAGTAAGCCAGCAGGCTGTCTGTTGACAGCAAGCTGAAACAGCAGTGATGTTTGCAGAGCCCCACCAGTGAGGTAGTGTAGTGGTAGGTATCTAAGTACAAGATAGATAGATAGATAGATAGATAGATAGATAGATAGATAGATAGATAGATAGATAGATAGACTGACTCACCAATAGATAAAATAACAAAACAAGTAGGTAAATTAATTCCATGTAAGAGATTAGTTAATTTGCTTTGTCTTCTTCCACTTCGACATCTGATGTAAAAGTTTAAAACAGAGAAAAAAAATCAAAATTTACACTGAATTTATCACTGACAAAATTTACATTATCCACCTAATTTCAAATATTTTAGTGATACCTGCTTAATATGCTTTCTGAATCAATATCAGTATTGACACTGCAGAAGCCAACTACATGAAAGCAAAACTTTTTTTTCTCTGATATTTGGTGATTTTAAAATTATCTTAGGGAGGAGGAGGGAGGGACATTTTCTTTCAATAAACTCTGAATGAGAATTTAGACAGCTGCAGAAGAAGGTCTTGTTAAATCAGCGTAGTTCTGAATTATGAGTGAGAGTTGAGGAGTTTAATGACTGCTTGCCTCCTTGCAAGGCTTGCTTTCCTGCTAGGCTGACTCACAACAGCAATCCACCAGGAAGATTACTGCCTCGAGGACCATTACAATGAAACCATGAGACTTCTACAAACAATTTACTCCATTGGAAAATCCCTTCTTGGAATTACTTTCTTTCCTGGAGACTTGGTTGGCTTTTCATTGCCACAGCAGGAGCAACTTTTTTCCTCTCAATTCTTTCCCTGAAATTCTGCTTGTGGAAACAGAGAGACTGGCTGCAGAGGAGGCTGTGGATGCTCTCTGTAGCACTGAGAGGATTGCCATCCTTACTTTTCTGCCACTATGCCAATTTAGTTTTCACCATGGTGGATGTGTAGGGGAAGTCCTGGAGACATTGTAGAGGGAAGAAAGGGAAACTAATTCAGCTGAAAAAAAATGCAGGACTTGGACTGTGAAAATAGACTACCTTTGCTTGGATCAAACTTTTAATTTTCCTCTCATTTAAATAAACCAAAAATTCACCTGACTGTAAACATTCCTTTCAGCTCTTCACAAAATTCCTTGTGTGCTCCTAAAAGAAAAGAAAGACTGGATTCACAAAAGAAATGAGTGAGTGGCTGTGACCACTGGTATGGTCAAAGGAGGAACATCAATAATGAGTGTTTTATCAGACTCA
Source organism: Cichladusa arquata (assembly GCA_026413545.1). Classification (NCBI taxonomy): domain Eukaryota; kingdom Metazoa; phylum Chordata; class Aves; order Passeriformes; family Muscicapidae; genus Cichladusa; species Cichladusa arquata. Next base: position 31,399,167 of record JAOTQP010001286.1, read on the forward strand.
GAGAACTTCCTTCAGGTGTCTAAAAGAGAATTCCAGTGTCCCAGACAAATCTTGCATTCCTTCCTGTTTTGATTCCAGGCATACGGATGGACAGCCATACTCTGCTAGACAACCCTTATTCCTCTCCAAACTTTTTCTTATTCTTCCTTTAGCTCCCTGAACTAGTAAGAGATACAATTAATGGCCACTATGGACTCCCTGAGTTATCCACAGTAGGATATATCCGTGTAGCTATAAAATTGTGCTGGATATAGAAATAATGTCTGTAATGATTTCCTATTGTATAGTACTTTATATGGTCAAGAGGTTTATTACAATATCTGATTTTTTTTCTAAATATTTGAACTACAAGAATACAGAATATGGAATAGTTGCAAAATACTCTAATGCTTTTAGCTGAAGGCAAAAGTGGCTTATAAAAAATCAAAATGTGGCAGGAAGCACTGACAGCCTTGCAATTTGAGCATTATGCAGGAATGCCAGCAGCAGCAGCATAATTGCTTTTTTTCTAGTTTTTGTTTGGTCCCCATGCTGGGTCATAGTGTTAATCTCCATATGACTTTTTTGTTTCTGAAATCAAGTAAAAAAAAGAAAAGCAAGGCTCTGAAGGTACACACTGGTTTTACTTGTGTAAATGCAAGAGGAGGATGGATTATGGGGTGATATGTAATATACTTAAAGTTGGTCTGAAGCTATTTAGGGGAAAGTAATGTCATTCATAGTTCTTTGGTTAGAAAAGTAAAAAGGAGTTAAGCAGAAATACTTTGAAATCTGTTGAGCATTTAATACCATTGGACTTGAAAGATGGGGATGGTGTACTGACTTATTTTGAATTAAATTCAGATTTATTTGCAAATGAAGTTTGAAACAAAAATATAAAAATAGTTTTTCTTAAACTGTTTTTCTCTCCATGACTTCTTTCCCTCCCACCCCACCCCCCATATTTTTTCCCCTAAGGCAAGGTTT
>JAOTQP010001286.1:31400232-31423337 GCA_026413545.1 Cichladusa arquata
ACCCCCCAGATTTTGTCCCCTAAGGCAAGGTTTGCAGGTAGCTTTGGTTGATTCCTACACAAATTTTGGTGACCAGAAAAAGCGATGGAGCAAGCCAGACAGATCTCTCATGAGGATTTCAATTATGCTCTGTAAATTTTCCAATGTTTTGCTTTACTTTATAAAATAAACTGGTTCTTTTTAAAAAGGAACTCTGCCACCAAAGATATTCTCATTTCAATGAGTAAATAAATCAACTATGAACACATTTCTTAAATGTGAGTCATTATACATCGGCAGCTGTCAGTGTGAGGCTGTTGCCATCAATTAGGATGCAGAGACTGCACCTCACCATCTGAATGCATGAAACTTGCAACTCAATATGAGCCAGCATCTATTAAATATTTTATAACTTCCACAATTTTAACATTTGGATTAAACAACCATTCAGTTACCCAGACTTTATAGAGTTCATCTTGGAGTACTTATGAATGCCTGTCTCAAAGACAGACTTTCAGCACTACTGTAAATTTTTCATTAAATTTGGATAGCTGAACTTTTCTTATTTCAGTGTTGTTCTGGTGAGATGTTGCTCCACTGCTGTTTGGAGACCTAACCAATCATAAGAACGTGTGAAAGGTTATACAGAACTTCTTAAAGCAACAAGTTGAAATACTCCAGGAGGGCTGCAATTACCCACATCCTGAGAATAAAAGAATCTCCTTTTTCATTAATATTCCTGTATTGAATTCCACAGCAACTATTGGAGAGGAATTCCGTGTGCCAGGTGAAAGTGTACTATTACCTTTAGTTTCAAAACTGTTGTCTGACATTACTCCTGTATGGTGAGAAATTCAGAGTGATTGGAGTTTACGGTCATATATATGACTCTTGTTTTCTATCCTGGTGTCACTTTTCCATTTGGAAATCCTAGTCTCTGGTATTTCTGCTGCCCTCCTCTACGCCTCCTGTTGCCCTGTCCAGTGTGGGCCAATTAGGAAGGCAAAGGGTGCCCAAGGTTATGACCATATCTACAGTTTAAAGAGGAGCAAAATGACAGTTCCTGTCTTGTTTATAGCTCCTTTCCTAGTAATTGCCTACCTTCTGTTTACCTTCCTAGTGCTCAGCTGTTGAGAGATATGTGATCTCTTTTGGACTTCAACAAAACTTTTGATATTGTCTCTCACAACATCCTTTGGACAAAATGTTCAGCACACAGCTGGATAAACACATCAGGATATGGGTGAGCAACTGGCTCATGGGTCAGGCACAAAAGGTCGTAGTGAATGGGTTGACATCAGACAGTGACCTGTCCCTAGTGGAGCTCCACAGGGCTCCCTCCTCAGCTCTCTGCTCTTCAACATCTTCATAAATGACTGGGGCACAGGACTGGAAGGGATACTCAGCAAGCTCATGGAGGATACAAAGCTGAGAGGAGCTGTTCACTCCCTTGAAGGCAGAGAGGCCCTGCAGAGAGACCTGGACAAATAAGAGGCCTGGGCAGTCACCAACCACATGAAGGACAACCAGGGAAAGTGTTGGATTCTGCCCCTGGGATGGGGCAGCCCTGGATGTGTGTATGGACTGGGGAATGAGAGGCTGGAGAGCAGTGCCATGGAAAGGGACCTGAGGGGCAATGTCAGGCTGAACATCACTCAGCAGTGCTCTGGCAGCCAGGAGGGACAACCCTGCTCCAGGTGCCATCAGGCACAGCATCACCAGCCAGGCAAGGAGGGGATTGTCCTGCTCTGCTCTGAACTGGGGTGGCCTCACCTAAAGTTCTGTCTGCGGTTTTGGACTCAACAATATAAAAACGACAAAGCTGTTAGAGAGCATCCAAAGGAGGGTCATGAGGATGGTGAAGGGTCTGGAGAGAGGAAGCCTTGTGAGGAGTAGCTGAGGTCACTTGGGCTGTTCAGCCTGGAGGAGAATGAGGAGAGACCTCATTGTAGTCTAGAACTTCCTTGTGAAGGGAAGCAGAGGGGCAAGTACTGCTATCTTCACTTTGTGACCAGTGACAGGACTGAAGGAAATTACATGAAGTTGCATCAGGAAAGGTTTAGGCTGGATATCAGGAAAAGCTTCTTCACCCAGAGCTCCCTTTGTGGAGGGTGGGCAATAGAACAAACTCCCCACAGAAGTGGTTACAGCACCAAGCCTGACAGAGTTCAAGAGTTTGGACAACACTCTCTGGCACACAGTATGACTCTTCAGGATGGAGCTGTGCAGGGCCAGGAATTGGGCTTGATGATCCTTGTGGGTCCTTTCCAACTCAGCTAATTCCATGATTCTGTGTTTCTATGAACTAGTGACTGTAGCCACATGAGGTCACTTGGCTTAAGGCTGCAGCACCTTCTCATTGGAGAACAGATTGGTGGATGGCTAGAAAACAGAGAAATTCAGAGCATATAGGCCTAGTGAATTTGAACTGAACAGAACAGAGAAATACTTTAGGTCTTCAGAAAAATGTTATATAATACCTGGTAAAAAATTTTCACTCAAAGTTGATAATGCCATTATCAATTGCTGATGAAATTAGTTTCCTCAGATATAAAGGTTTTCACTCTAGAGTGAAGAGAATCTTGCTAGGAGAACCAGTTATCATCATTTCCTCCCATGTAGGTGCAACATGGCAAATCCTGCAGCTCTGGTACTCGGGTTGGTGAACTCAGACCATTTCTATCCCAGTATAGTAAAGAATCTTTCATTTCTGAAAAACCAGAGGATATGCTTAATGAAGTAGAGGACACAAACTGACAGGAATGTTGGAAATGGGTGGAGAGGAACCAGCGGATCACAAGCAGAGTTGGCAGGCAAGGCGGCTGGCCATTAGCCAGAGAGAAATAGAGTGGAGCTGAGTGTTGGCTGTGGCCAGCTGGTGAAAACAAAAATGGAGCACAAGGAAGTACTAAAATCACAAGCTCAGGCAAGACAAAATTTGATGTAGAAACTCAAGTTACTCTTGAAGCAATAAACCTTAAAAAAATAACCAACCCTGCCAGCAGCATACCTTATGGCAAGTGGGTGAGACATAGAAAATTCCTTGGCCTCCAAGGCCTGTAAGCAAGTCCAGAGAAGTGAAAGCTTTTCCAGGAACAAGGACCAGACATAAAACAGGAGAGAAAAAACAAAGTGCTTTTACAGAAGGACTCAGGGCCTGAATTTTCTCTGGTTTGCCTTTCATTATCAATTAGAAAAAGTAAATTTTAAGTTCTTTTGAACAAATAGCAATGTGCATTGATATAAACAGCCATGTATTTAAGAAATTATTGCATTTCCTTTTTTAATGCCAAGTTCCAGTCCCTCCCGCTCTACAATGTTTTTTCTCAGTAGCCTGCTCCCAAAATCACTAAAAATGGCATACATAAAGATTTCAGATTTTCCAGTATTTTTGTGCAATGTGAAGCTCTGCGAAAGCTGGCAGAAGTCTTGCCTAGCTAGGAATGAGGATATTTTCGATATATTCGAATATTATATATTATATATTATATATTATGTATTTTCGATATATTTCGATTAATACTTCCATAATTCGTCTTTGCGGATTATATTCTCCTGACTAGTGGAAATCCATTACTTAACTTTATAAAAACTCTCCTCTTGTTGATTCCTTTTATTTCACTGGAGGAATCCACATGCTCCAATTATGCATTTTTACTGGTTTGCAGAGAGGGGATGATAGGGTGTGTGTGTGTGTGTGCATGAAACAAAATGGATTATGAATTTTAAAATTGCCAATTATGTTGCATCACACAGCTCAGAGCACTGGCACAATGAGGAACCCCAATCCAGATTTTTCAGCTTAAATGGCTTTACATTCAAGCAAGCAAATTAACCATAAAATAAAGGGGGGTTTTACAAAATATCCCAAGAAAGAATAAACTGCAGATAATAAGCACCAATCTGGTGTTGAATGCTGCCCAAGATACCAATTGTTTTAAGTCACGACAAAGACAGCTGAATGCTCATCTTGTGGGTATAGAGCATGGATGATTGCTTGCCATGAGTATCTTCTCTCACAAATAACAGTTTTTTCGCTCTTAATTTTCTGCTAAATTGGAAGCTAACTGCTTCCCACATTGTCGTCGGAGCACCTGCAGCTGTGCTGGATTTCTGTGCACCATTTCTTTTAGGTAAAACAGCACTCCACTTCCTTGAGCTCATCATTATGTTTATGTCTTCCTTTCATTGCACTGCCGCACTAATGATTCAGGCAGGCTGGTCAGTCATTAAGTGACAAGCAAATGATACCATATGCAACGTGTGACTAATCGGTCTGAACAAATGAAATCACAGACTTGCTTTTCCCATCATTCACTTCACAAACAGTAGCAATGTGGTGCACAGCAGGTAGTTCAGTTAAAACCAGCCTTGTAAAGCAAATTTCCCGCAGCCGTTTAAGTGCACTGTGATGGATTCAATGCTTTAGCAACCAGATGATGCCCAGGGGAACTAGGGATGGTTTGGGCAAAGGGAAGTAGGGAGGAGGAGAAATGCTCTGTACATACATTACAGTAATTGAAGGTTTAGTTACCTTTTTGGTTTGGGTACTTTGTTTGTATGGATCACAGAAATGACTACTGGATTACCAAACCCAAAACATACATAATATACCCTGTGCTTATCAAGACAGAATACACAGCTCTTTAACTAAAAGTTCCCCAAAGATGTATATTTCATGCAGATCTAAGTAAAATTATCTCTGATAGCTAGAGTGGGAAAACATACATATGCAAAAGTAGAACTTATATTCTGATTTTAATGAGATACTTTTCCCAGCAACACCACCATTAAAATATTCAATATTGAATGTATTTAATACTTTCATTAAAAATGTATAAAAATTAAACCAAGTAAAGTCAAATGTACAGAAATAATGCCATCTGCTATCATTAATATTTTGCTGTTATTAAATGAAGGTCCTGAGTATCTAAAGCATTTCCTAAGTGGCTAGATGAACTGGGTTTTTTTGTTGTGGTTCAGAGTTACATGCTGTCCGTATCTCACCAAGAAGGTAACAAAAAAATAATTTTGAGTTTAATATATTAACTTCTTCTGCATGAACATGAAGAGCTGTCTGTCCTAAGTATGTTCCTCCCATCCTTTTCCCCAAAACTACTTTTCAGAGCTGAAAAAACCTCAAGAATAAAAATAACTTAAACCAATCTATTTTTAAGGCAAATAAAGCAAGAAAATCCAAGAGCATGGTAAAAGGTAGAATACAGATATATTCATTTAACCCAAATCAAGGCTTTGAGAAGTTACAATCATAGTTAATGAGAAGACATAAGATGAATTTCTTAAGTTGCTCATGTATCATTGACAGAAGCTTAGATAAGAAAGAACAGGACTCATTCATCTTCCAGCATACATGTCACTCCCCAGGTATTTCTCAAACCTCATGGAAATATTTGCATAATTAGAATGCAAAGCCAATTCTGAATGAGGATCCGACAGTCAAAGGGTACCCCCTTTTGACCTTCTTTGTCAAAGTAGCTTTGTGAGTTTCTGAGGCACTGACAGTGCAGGGGCTGAAGAGGAGGAAAGGTCACAGATTCCTTCTCCACTATAAAAGGACACAGTGGGAGCAGGTGGCAGTTTTTGCACATCCCAGTGGATGACTACCTTCCGCAGCATCCTTCTGAGATAAAGAGAGTATGAAGCTGAGCTCATGGAGACAGAGCACTTTGGGTGGTTTGTGAAGCAGGGACAAGCAAGAAATATAGGCATTTGTATTTATAAATCTGTAAATTAAATATGCAGCATGTCTTTATGAATAGGGATATGGTCCAGCAAAATACTAACTTACAGTGAAACCTTGGAGTCCTGGTGCACAGTGAAAATGTGGATGTCTTTGCAGAATACAACCATTGGCAAAAGACTAATGTTACCTGTACCTATTCCAAGAAAGAGCTGTTGAGAGGTTAATTTTTTTCTTACTGATACACTGCCTACAACCCTTTTACAATTTAAGGCCCATGTTGAGGCATTTGTAATGATCAAACGAGTGCCCTGCAGTCAAATCTGCGAGATAGCACAATGTACATATTCACAGAGCAGACAAAAACCTAAGGTGTTACTTAAAAAGCTGTGTAAATATTTACAGGAGAACTATATATAGCCAGAACAGATCAAAACAAACATCAGTTCAGACAAATATCACCATTCCAAAAGTACCAGACACGGACATCTGGAAAAGAGGTTATGAGGACAGAGCAAATTTATGCTTCTCTCTATAGTCTCCTGCCTGAAACCCATTTTTATTTCAGGGATTTTTTGGTGCCTCATGTTTCTATGCATTTAACACTCAGACATGGATTTCTCTCTCATTAATATGTTCAATGTCCTGTAAAATAGTAGCAGTGAAGTAGCAAAGACAATAATAAGATCTAAAAGCTGGAAATGGAAGCTCAACATATTTAGGGTATGGATTTTGCAGTTGGAATAACTACAAATTGCAATGTTGTAATGAAGTTTGTGTACCACGAATGAATCTTAAATCAATTTGACAAATACCTGCAAAAACTTACTCTGCTTTAAAGGGCTGTTTAGGCAACCAGCCTTCATAACCTTAGAAGTCTCCACATGAGCTAAAGACGTACTGCCTTGGTTCTATTTATTGATGTCACTCTAGTTTTAGAGTTTCCACATGGTATCTAGCTAGTGCTACAGTTTGTAAAGATGCCTTTCAGGAATCAAACATTTCTGCAACAGTTGTTTATGGGTTTTGTTTGCTTGTTTTTCCAGAGTTGGTTAAGTCATTGCAAGAGGGAGGAATACCCATTGCCTGTTTCTAATGTGCTTTTCTTTATTGTGCCCAGAAGCTTCTGACACAGGATGTCTCATTCAGATCCTTTTTCTCCAGAGAAAATAAAGGCATGAATATCCCAATTGCAACAAATATGGGACTTCATAGAGGGGCACATGGCACTCAATATAATTTAGGGCTTATCTGCATAATATTTGTTGCTATCTAGTACAGATTGCAACAGAATGTTGTAGGACACAATGGTGTACCTTTTACACATCTTGCATCTCTGAATAATCTTTTAGAACTTTTATAGAATAGAGAATGATAAAATGGGAGAACACGAGGTAAAAATAATTTTTAAAACCTTTAAAACAAGCATTGCAAACTAAAAATCAATGCTCAGATATTTCCTAGTGACTTTTGTTTCTTTCTCTATTTTCTTTTAAATACTGCCATTAAAAAGAAGAATTACAATGGAAGATGCACCCCACGGCTTTCTGTCAGATGCTATCTTATTTGTAAATACTTTTTGCGGTTTAATTATTCCCTTTGTTGTTATTTTTTTCCCTTGGTTAAAGAACAAGCCTCCAAATTGTTCTGTGATCTTTGTATCTATGCAGATGAGATTTGGAAATTAAGGAAACTTGCATTAGCTACATAATTAAGTGCATAAAGAGGCCTGCCACACTCTTTTGGGTGCTTTTTTTACTTACAAATGCATAAAATGTGAAACATTTAGGGGTTTTAGGGTTTAAAGAAATATTTTCAGCAAACCCCCTACTAACATCAAGTTGTGTAAGCAAGTGATAAATTGCTGCTTTAGTAGAAAAGCTTTTAGCTTTTCAGTCCCACTGCTCCTGTCCATTTGACATTATACCTTCACCACTTTCATCTATTTTAATGAAATATACAGCTGTCTTTACATATGGCTGGTTTTATACAAGCATCCCTGGGGTGTGCTGTACAAAACTGAGGCCACAAGCAAGAAGATTGTAAAAGGAACAAATCAGACTGTACACCCAGGACTGGGAATGTCACACTGCTCGTTCCTGTTATGAAACCTTTCAGTCCCCACAGAGATTTTTAGGAGTGTTTGAAAGCAGAGCTGCCATGTGATTTTGTCATAGAGTTACTACTGCACTAATCCTGCAAACAGATAAGAGAGGAAGTAACAGGTTATTTGATTCTCCTCTCAGTGTGTGCTGTTTGTATGTGTCAGAAGGTTCAAGGATGTAAGCTAGCCCATCAACACAGAAGACATCCTCTTAGAGTCTGTTCTCAGGAAATGTTGAACAGGGCATATGCTTCCTCCAGACAGCCAAAAAATTGCTGAATGAAAAGGTGTCTTCCCCGAAATCTTTAGAGACAGGACTTGTAAGCATTGCTAAGAAGAATTTTACAAAAATGCCCTCAAATTGTGAGTGGAAACAGAGATGAAAACCTAATTTATTTTTACCTGAGTGCCCACTATGATCGCAGGTTGCATAGGAAGTAGCCTTGACTCCTACAAAGGAAACTGGTTTCAAGGCAAGTGGCACTTCATGTGTCTGTCAATATCCAACACAGCCCATTTTCATTTATTTACTTTTCCCACCATGATTTCTTCTCTGCTCACAGAGAGGGGCTGTATCACCAAAAAGATATAGAAATGCTGCACACTTTTTATATCCCAGATCTCAGAAGAGACAGATGTTAGTTTGAACATAGCTCAGCCAGCCATCATGACCCAAATTCCCAACCAAGCAGAGTCCCCTGAGCCCAAGTACTCCACAGGGGAGACAACAAAAGGGGAAAGTAGAAATATTTTCACACAGACAGAAGTGCCAGGAAGACCTTGTTCATGTTTGATGTGCAGCTCACAGAATTTTTCCACTCTCTTGGTGTGCCAAGTCCTCACTGTCATATTGTCAAACTACTAACAAAAAGCTCAATGCTATACCCCAGAGAAATGCTTTCATCAGGGCTGCCATTTGAGGAGAAAAATACAGCTCCCCCAATGCACACATAGTATCACAGAATTCTAGAATTGTTTGAGTTGGAAGGGACTTATAAAGATTGTCTAGTTCCAAACCCCCTGCAATGGCCAGGGGCATCTTCCAAAAGACCAGGTTGCTCAGCCTTGTACAACCACTTCATGCCCTTGTAAAAATTCTCTCTCCACCCTTCTGTAGGTAATGAAAACCTTCTATAGTCTCCCCAGAGCCTTCTCTTCTTCAGACTTACTACCCAAACTTCCCTGAAGGTTATATGGAGTTTTAGCAATTCAGTTTCCTTGTGTAGGACTACATGAAATTTGAAAGATTTCAAAAGCTTTCAGAAATGTATAAAAATTATTTTGCAAATATATGTGTATTTATTATATCTCCTAGAAACTGCCTCCTGGTTTGCACTACCATTGGGAAAGTACTAAATCTTAAAGTGTGTGGGGAGTCATTTCAATCCTAAAGACAACTTCAAATGCATGTAGAAAAGATGTGCATTTCTGGACAGATGAAAGTAGGCTGAGATCCTCTCCCATTCTTTATGACGCTACTTTACACTCTCATCAGGCTTTTTTCAGGATACCCTGTTTCCCTTAAGTTTTCCTTGTTACCAATGTCTTATATTGGCAATCCCTGCTGGTTTACTCATCTATTATCTTCAGCCATTATGGCACCAGCAGATCTCAAAATGCACTTATTGTGCTCAGGTATCTGTGGTGCTCAGGTTTCCCAAGCCATTTTAGCCTAGTTTTCTAAAGAAGGAAGACTGATGTAATTGATACATTCAGTTACTGCTCAACCTCCCAATTTTATCTCAGGACTTCTACAGCCAACTGTACAACAGCAATTCTACAGCAATTAAATTTGAAAGAAAAATGAAGTAAATATATACATAGAAATAATTTATCATACATTTGCTGAAAAGTTGCAGCTGGAGAGAAGGAACAGTACAAGGTTATCATCTTCGCTCCTTCTCTGAAAATCTGTTGAGTGAAATCTGCCTGTTTTCCATTGGGCTTTTCCTAGCCAGAGTCAAACCAGACAACCTGGCCAGCCTGTGCCCACCTAGGGATGAGTCATGATGGACACAGCCTGAGGGTGCTGAGCCCTGGAGAAAGCTGGCATGGGGAAAATCAGGGCCAAGGATAGAGGAGAGGAAGGTTGACAGTAAAATAGGACATGGGGGAAAGATGCAGTCTCTGTTGTAGTGGACAGGAAAGGATTGAAGATAGAGAAATGAACACAGAAATTGCCAATTCAATTAACTGAAAATCAGTTTTCATTAATTTCATTGTTCACATAACAAAGTTTTTAATGGAGAAATTAGTATCCAGCAACTCAGTGGTTTTATAATGGTGGTTTGAGGAGAAATGGAAAGAAGTGAAATTTACTTTAAAAATTGAATTTTGATAATGGAAACCTAACATGAGCCTTATTGGCACCTTTGGCATTTGCAGCCACATTTATTAAGGAAACCATGTCCTCATGCAGAAACTACAGGCAAAAGGTAGCTCTGCTGCCGAACTGTAACCCCAGCAGCAATGAGATTCTTGGAAGCAGAAACAAGAAATAAATCTGAAAAGTTTTGGAAAAAATGCAGATCTGGTTGTGATCCTGATGCACTCTTACAGAACATCTTTAAATCACTTTGCAAAAGCCCACAGCTGCAGGGAGGCATCAGAGGCATCACCACAAAGATAGGGAAGGAAAAGAAGAACCTGTAAGAGGAAAACAAACACTCTCTCACTTCTACCTTCCTTCCCTAAAGGCAGGGGAAGGGCATCCAGAGGGCTGCTCTCACAGCTTGCTTGGATGAGATGAGTGCAGCCCCAATGAAGTCATTTTGTGCAGAGAGCACTTGTATTTGCCACCGTTCATAGGGGTCATTAATCCCAGTAGTTTTGACTTTCTGATTTACTAGTGGATAATCTAATTTATAGAATTGACAGTATTCTTTAGCAAACTTGCTGTGCCATGTAACAACCCAGTTCCTGGCCTTTTGCAAAAGGAAAGCATTTGTTTAGTATGATTTTTTTTCCTAAAGATATGTGTATATATATGTATATTTATATTGCATATATATACAGGTTTTGCATTATAGCATCCAATTAATAAAAATCCATAAATTCCACTGAAAACTGACATAATTTTACCTAAATACTGCAGAATTTCCCTAATGCTGGTGTGTGCCATTTTTAGACAGCAGCAGGTTGGATCTCAAAGCACATAGCAGGGTTTGTGCTGTATTAAGTATAGAAAATAAACTAAAATAAGCAGTTCAATTTCCAATGTTGCCTGCAAACATTGCCCTGCCAAATTGCATGGAAATGGGTATAATATGCAATACTAGAAGGAAAACTCTCTCCAAAAATTAGAGATGGCAGCAAAATATCTCTTTATTTTGTCCTCTTTAAAGAGAAGATATTGTCCTTTCTTTCCTCGTCCCCACAAAAAATACCCCTTCTTATTTTCCTCTCCTGACACCCTTTAATTAATGCTCTTTTTTAGGTGACACTGTGCACTGTGGTTTTGTGGCTGAGTGGATGCCTACCCCTGTTCAAGGATGAGGCACCCTGTGGAGCACCAACAAAAGCCCCAGCACCCACCCGGGCTGGGCTCCTATGAATAGCTCACCCTTTCTCTGTAATAGATGGGAGAGTGCCTGTGTGTGCTAGATTTGGAGGGGGAGGAGCTATACATGTCTAGATGTAAATGCAGCACATGTCCAGCAAAATTCAGAATGCTACAGGTGTTGCTAACTCCAAATGGGATGTTATCCTTGCCAGCAAGCTGGCATGCAAACATTGTCAGTGTTTCTCAACCAAGACCATCACCACACCAAAACAAATTGAAGAGAAGATGCCAAACAAACTTGGGACCTGCTGCCCAGGACCTTGCCTGCCCTTAGGGCTGGCTGGGCATCCACCACCCACTGTGGGAGACCAGTAAACTTGGAGAAGAGAACGGGCTAACAGGATGTGGCCTGTGTAGCCAGGAAGAGGGAGAAGTCCTGAGTTTCAAAAACTAAATTTCAGCAGTGAAAGCTTGAAATCCAAAAGGCACTGAAATACAAATGTTCCGCTGATGCCAACAGAGACTTGATGGACACCTAACTCACCTTCACAAATTTATATGCATTGGTACTTAACACCATATACAATTTCAGGTACCAGGTGCAGCAGTTACTTGCTCCTGACATTGCATCTGATATGTTAACATGAAATACCATTCCAACAATGCTTTCTTCTCAATTTTCTTTCAGCTGAATTCTCATCATACCAGGTACACTCAAGAGGGAGAGTGCAGATCACTGAAACAGAGGTAAAACCCAGCTAATGCTGCTTGATGTGCAAGGGGATACATGTTTACCTGGGGCACGATGGTGCAAAGTCTTCAGAATTCTAATACATATGAATACAATTGTGAAACAATCTACATTTTAACTGTGCAGTCACTTGCAAGAGTATTATCTGGAAAATGAACACAAGAAGAGATCTGAACTAGCACTGCTGTAGTCAGTCAAATTGCACAGGAAAAAAATCCTGAAGATATATTATATGGAGCAGAGCCCAAGTTCTTAGTTTTACTCTCTTAAAAATAAGGAAGCACTTACTGACTTGCAAGAAGTTTTAGGGACTCTAATCTAAACCTTTTGACAAGTTTCAGATGGAAGAAAGGGTGTTAAGAGAGCAGAGCTGCCCCTGACACTGATGCCTGTGTGCTGGAAGAGCTGCATGGCGTGGGTTGTGTAGCCCATATTCCCATCATACCCTGTGTTGTATCCTGGTGTGTGTTACCCTATAACATCCTGTGGGTAGCTGTTCTAACATTGAAACCTTGGGTTAGCCTCATGATATCTGATAATTATTGCACCAAATGTGAAGGAATCTGGATGACTTTCCACTCTTAAATAGAGTTTAAACAGAGCTTCATGCCATTTTCAGTAACCCAGTAAAATGGTAGATAAAGGCTTTGCATGATGCCTTTACAGAAAGCAGAAGCACAGAGGATTATTTCAGGATCTATGTGGCTGATCTGTGGTGAAAACCCTGGTTTGAGGTTCAGGGGGCAGAAATTCAGCTCCCAACTCTGTCATACCCTGCAAGAATGATTTTCAGCTAATATCAGAGCCAGTAAAAGTCCCAGATGCTTTAAAGTTAGGGCTTGCTTCCAAACTCAGTGCTGGCTGCCAGCTGCAGGTCCTGGGGAGATCTCCCAAGCAGTGTGAGTGCTGACCAAACATGGCACAGGAAAGTGTGGGCTCAGGCTCTTGTCTCTCATGCCCCCACAGCAGCTGCTCTCAGGCTCCCTGATGAAGAGTGAGTTCCATTGCTCCCCACACACACCACAGCCGCTGGGGGTGCAGTACCGGCTTGTGTCCACAAGGGGCAGCACTACTGGGGGGGGCAGTACAGTACCGGGTTGTGCCCACAAGGGGGCAGCACTACTGGGGGGGGCACTACAGTACCGGGTTGTGTCCACAAGGGGGCAGCACTACTTGGGGGAGTGCAGTACCCGGTTGTGCCCACAAGGGGCAGCACTACTGGGGGATTGCAATAGCGGGCTGTGCCCACAAGGGGGCAGCACTACAGGGGGGGTGCAGTACCGGGTTGTGCTCCTGTTGCAGAGTTAATAAACCTGCTCCAGCAGTGCTCCTCACCCAGCCCCTGCAGCATGAGCGTTCAGTGGCTGGAGAGATGGAACAGGAGGTTTGTGTTGTGTTTCCTCCTCACTGGAAAGGAAATCAAAGCCTTATCTTACACCTCTTCACATCCTGCCTGGCCTGAATGGGATGCTCTTCTACTTCTTTTCATGTCAGAGGGAAAGACATAAGGTTTGACTTTGTTATCCAAATCCTTGGAAATCACGTGGGGCTGGGGCGTCCTGGAAGTTTGACCTGGTGCCCACAGGACTGGTACAAGAGCCACTGAACAAGCAGCAACAGAGCTTGGAGCACAGGGACCAAGCTCCAGGCTCCTCTTACTGCTTCCCAACACAAGCCTTTAGCAGGATGCAGAGTCTGGCTCCCTCTTGTGCTCTCTCCTTTTAACAAATTCATTTAGAAAATACAATGAAGTGGAGTATTTTTAATATGTGGCTTAGAAGTACTTCTAACCTTGGGCTGGGCCCTCCATTCACGCTGCCATGATTTGAAGCCATTTAGGTGAGGCATTCAATTTAGGCAAGCACGCTTTTGGACAGGGAAAAAAACAACAAAACCAAACAAGCATGGAATAGGATTGCCAAAATGGTTTTCACAGCTTGAGACATGACAACCTGGGATGCATGTGTACAGCCTGGTAGAGAAAGGACTTCTCTGTATAGACGTCTGTTTCAGCCCTCTGCCAGGTATAGGTTAGGAATTTCCAAGGGAAGAAGCCGAAGCAGTAAGGCATGACATTTCTAGTGTTCTACAGAAGGTGTCATTGTTGTGCTGTTCCATTTGACAAATTTCTCTCTAGCCATTGCAAGACCTTAATCTTTTCATTCTCTTTCAGCTACAGTCTATCCCATATTAAGCTCAAGGTTAAATATTTCCTGACAGAGAATTTAATTATACATACAGGCAAATATCACAGGCTAGTCATCCATTTCATTTTCTCTTAAGGAAGATTTATCAAGTATGTGTGTGTGTAATCTTACAGAGTCGAACCTTAAATCACTGGTAATAAAGGAAAATCTCTCTTTTAACCAAGTGTCAATAAAAAGCAGGTTGGAGAGCGTGTGACAGTGGTTATAGAATATTATCTGCACTCTTTTGCCATGTCCAACATGCCTCTGCTTGGTAAGGCTTTGATCATGACACAGACACTGGGAGCACAGAGGCTCCCAGGACCAAACGTGGTCCCAGGAAGGTGCCTGGCAGCCATTAGGAACCCGCTGGTTACACCTCTTCAGCAGAGTCACACTGGTTATCACAAATACCCCAAATATCATGCCTTTCTGAAGGCTGCCTAACATAATACTCACTGAATTAAAGGAGGGGAAGTCACTGACATATAAAAATAAATAAAGCCTAAAATAGCCTCTGCTATGGTTGCTGAGGAATGACCCAGGATGCCAAATGCCCGTGTCTTACTGTGATGTTACACATTTGTAGCTTAACCACCACAACCACCCTCATCCCTGCTACTAACACTGCTATGGCTGTATTTGATAATTTGCTCCAGCACTTTTGCTTCAATTGACCTACTGTGATGGTGTCGTTTTCCCAAATGAAATTCTGCCGTAGACAGTTACCTCGCCCACAAATGATTTTTCACTCCACACAGGGTTCCAGCAAATTTAAAGCCACGCCATAGAAAGAAGCAGAACAAGGTCAAGACCACCTTTACTGGAGAGAAATGGGCCACTCAAGACTCTGCTGTCGAGCAAAGAAAAAGAAAAGTCTCATCCAGTTCCCAGCCAGAAATAAAATTAGTATTTTCTTGTCTGCAGCCAGATTACTGGAACTATGAATATTGGTCCACATCGGGCACACTCAGACACATTCAGGCACACTTGGGAACACTCAAGCACACTTGGACACAATTGGTCACACTCAGGAACAGGTGGACACGACTGGATGCACTTGGACACACTCAGGCACACTGGGGCACACTCGGACACACTCGGAAAAACCCAAGCACAC
Source organism: Cichladusa arquata (assembly GCA_026413545.1). Lineage (NCBI taxonomy): Eukaryota > Metazoa > Chordata > Aves > Passeriformes > Muscicapidae > Cichladusa > Cichladusa arquata. Next base: position 31,415,576 of record JAOTQP010001286.1, read on the forward strand.
TCAGACACAGTCACACTCAGGAACACTCGGACACAATCGGACACACTTGGACACAGACACAGTCACACTTGGGCAAACTCGGACACACTCAGGCACCCTCGGACAAACACAGACACATTCGGGCACACTCGGGCATACTCCAAAACACTCAGGAACACTCAGACACTCTTGGGCACACTTGGGCACACTCCAAAACACTTAGGAAACACTCTGACACACTCAGACACTCTTGGGCACACTCAGGACACTTGGGCACACTGGGGCATATTCGTGTATGCTCAGACATACTTGGGCACACTCAGACACACTCAAGCACTCTCGGGCACACTCAGATAAGCTCAGACACATTTGTGTACACTTGGGCACACTTGGACACACTCTCACACCCTTGGAACACTCGGACACACTCGGACATCCTCAGGCACACCAGGAAACACTTGGGCAAACTCACACACACTCTGACACATTCACGTACACTCGCACACACTCGGACACAATCAGGCTCGCTCAGGCACACTCGAACACACTCGGGCATGTCCAACACGATCAGACACACTGGGGCACACTCGAAATCACTCAGACACAGCTGGTCACACTTGGTCACGCTCGGGCACTGTCGGACACACTTGGACACGCTCTCACACCCTCGGGCACACTCGGACACACTCGGACACACTTGGCATCTCCCACAGATTGGGCATAAGGGCCTAAAAGTTATGACTCTATAATACTATAATGCTGTCTCTCATGTATGCTTGTCCTAACAACTGCTGTCCAGGAGCACTCTTCTTCCCTACTCCACAAAAGAGCAAGTGTCAGTAGTCCCTGTTATGGACCCCAGGATGTCACTGTGACCATAGTTGCAATGTCATGGCAAGTCTGGGGGAGCCCCCAGTGAGCTGCACTCATTAGCTGCATCAGTGGTAGGGTAAAGCACAAATACCCATGCTGTGTGTGTAGCTAAAATATGAGGTTTACTCTGCAGAGGAGGCTTGCCTTGTGTATGACTACAAAATGCTCCTGTCTTATCTATCTGCAGCTTCCCTGTGACACCGTGTGGCAGCTGCAGCTGGCTGGAGCTGTGCTCCTGGGGGTACCACTGATACTGAGAACAGTGCCACACACTACCACCAGCCTGCCAGGAGCACCTGTACAACAGCACCTTCAGAAGACAGCCTGCTCCTTGGGCTCACAAAACCCATCCTTTGGCTAAACAGTGAATTCAGCCTCACACCATTAACCTAGCAGGCTGGGGATTTGCTGCTTTTGTCAAACACACTCAGACAACTTTGCAGCATGTTAGGAGAAGCTGCCCCAGACCAAATGCTCTCACTACAGCCAACAACATTGGATGAGAGGCTGACTCCAGGAACTCCTTTCAGATGAGAAGGCAGCAGTCTTTTTTCCCATTAGCATCTGTCCTAAGTGAATGTGCACTCTCATCATAAAGCCTGAAAATTAAATCCAGGGTAGAACATGCACAAAAAAAGCTGAACAGATAATCCCATCAGTCCTTTTAAATGGGAATCTGAGCCAACAAGTCTAATGAAATGGGGTCACTGGACCACACAGATGACAGAGGTGCCTCTCACTGCTGCATTATGCCCTGCAGTCTCTCAAGGTCACACTGGCAGTTTTGATGCAATAAACTGACACTCTGGGCACAGGACTTCACCACTAGATGTCAATGGTATGCTAAGTTTTTGAAAGCGAGGATACTGTTAAAAGCAGGTTAACTGCAGGAAAAGTTTGTTCTGGCTGACACCGGCTAACCACAAGTCAACCAAACTCTTTCCTTGGTCAGGATGCTGATGTACTCTTTGCAGAGATGCCTCCAATAAGAACTCTGTCTGTCTTACAGTAACATGTGTCTCCAGTAGTTTCTTGTCTGGTTATTTCTGGGAAATTATACCAACCTTCAACATACTATGATCTCTCAATGTCCTCTGAAAATCCTAACACTCAGCTGAAGTCTTTCCTCATTCGCATTTGTACAAAGCTGGACCAGGTTCCCTGGAGTTACTCAAATTGCTCCGAGGAATCAATCAAGTTTGAAAAATGCACAGAATTAAATTTGATTGACTAAACTATGTTATAAGCTTCAGCAGAAACTCCAATTTAAAAGCAAAGTGAATTACCTCACTTAAAACTAGGTAAACCTCATCAACTAAGCAGCAAACAAGGGTCTAAATGAATTTCAGACATGCACGAGTTTACTTCAGATTTGCATGTTATTTTCCCATAACAACACTCCCCTGTTCTACCTCTGCTGTGCTGGACTTGTTCAGTTCCTTCTATACCCTGTCTTATGCCCCTCTTCTAGTTCTTTCTATCACATCATCACTTACTCATACTTAAAAAGTGGCCTCCAACCAACAACAATGTGCCCTGAAGCTGGAGCAGATAGCTGTAGCCTTGAGCCAAGTTCAATGCTGGCAGCTGGTGTCAGCCACAATTTTCATCACTGTGAGTGTGACAGGGCACCCAACACACAAGAGCTCTGCCTGGTCCTCTTCTGGCACTGCACCACAATGAGAGGGATTGGCTTTCTATGAAGCCCAGCATCAGCAGCAGATCAAGCAGTTCAGGGCTATTTGCTACTCTAAAATATTTCAGATTGGATAGAGAGATCATATTCTCTTTGGTAGTGTAGCCAGAGACTGAGTCTGACAGCAGGCATTTGGGTATCCTGGGTTTTAAAAACTCAGTGGCAATCAATAGAAGTTAACTTGATTTCACACAATCTTTCTGAATGAGAGGGAGACAGACCTATGACAGCAGCTGGCTTTGTTTTGATGAAAGTTTTACCAAGCTACTTGACATACCTTGAAGACTTCAAACTTTTGAGGGCTTTATGACCTAAGAATTGCCACCTGGAGCTGCTGAGCTGACTTTCCAGCAGATACAGGCACTTGAGTGTCTGACCAACAGCCACACATGGCTGGGGGCAAGCCCACAGTGACCTCAGTAACAGCTTCATTGCTCATGAGCAGCAAAACCTCTGACTAGCATTATAGAGAGCTCTCACATTTGTCAAAAGCCTCCATAACTTACCAAGGATGCGCTCAATCTGGGGCTTGATCCTCACCAGCCTTTTCATTTCTAGGTCTGAAACATCCCTGTTTACATTTGCTAGTGAATTCCCTTCCAGCAATGCACAGATCTTCACTTTCAAGCCATCTGTCACAGCTGGCAGTACCTCTCAAGAGACACTTCACCACTTAGCTTAAATAGACAAGTTCTGCCAGTGCCATTTTTCCCTGGTAAGTAGTACTCCCCATCTAACTAATTTCCTACAGAGGCAGCCCCACACTCAGCTGGGACAACTGCAAGACTTTTCCTTTCCTTTATTTTTCTTTATAACCTTAGCTGGAGCACTAGCAGTCATTCTGAACCAACCCTTTCTCTGCTGCAGACAGGAAAGGTCTTGAATTGGTGTTAGCAACAGCAGGAGAACAGAACAAAAAGCTGCAAGTTTTAGAAGCCCTGACAACTTTCTGCAAGAAAATAAATCTATTTGAGAGACCAAGAAATTTATAGCCCATCTCCTTGCACAAACCATCTTTTAAGACCTATCTACCCAAGGGAGGCTGCCCACTCCAGTTACTGTCCTTCAGCATGGTTTAGCTCATCTGATTCTGCTTAAAGGCATCTTCATGTCTTGCTCATGTACTTCTATAAACTTATACAACTGAGCCACATTTCCCACTAAAAAGGGCAATGTTTGGTTTTCCAATCAAATTTTATTCTCAACTATGTTGGTTCACTGTTCCTTAGCACCCCCAGGTCTACTCTGACTCCTTACCACAGAGATGAAAGGTGAAACTTGAGGCACAGAAACTAGTGGCTCTAGGATGGCAAAGAGCACTAAAGGCAGCCCACAAAAGGCTTCTTATTAGGAATCAGCCTTGCTTACAAGCAAGCCCAGCCCTATCCACCTCTCCCTGCAAAATAACAACTTCACCAGTCAAATATCCTAGAGCAATCAATCAGACCTATACAGAGAATAAAAAATGAAGAGCTTCCTTCTCATTTGCTGCATTTGGGTGACCTCCCAAATGGCTCTTCTCTTTCCTAACCCTAAAGTGAGTTTTTCCTTGCATTTTAGCTGCCTGTTTTCTCTAGGATGGTTGTGTTTTTCTTAATGGGGAGGATTGCCTCTACCCTGAGATTTTCTCTAGCGAAATTGAATCTGGAAGAGGTCAGCAGCAGGTTCAGGGTAAAGGAAGTTTTCCAAGGCTTTCCAGATCATGCTGAGAGGAAAGGTAATGTCTTTACAAACAGTGTGATGGGTGAAGGTGTGGGTGTTAAGGTTTCTGAAATGGGTTTTAATGACTCTACTAACTTTGGGCTGTAGGTTTGTTGCAGAGCCCAGACAGCTTAGCTTGTGAAAGAAACAAGGGTCTGCACAAGCCTGAGTTTCTAAGCTTAGGGATAAAATAGTAGACTTAAGGGGCGATATGTAGTTGGCAGTTCTTGAGGGCTGTACCTCCTGAGTACCTCAGCAATGGGGAAAGGAAGAAGGCAACTTGCAGCTGGGAGTTTGGGATAAAACGAGGCTGCACCCTCTGAAACCCCCAAAAGAAAACTCTGAGTGTGTGTACTCCAGTGGACTCTCTCCCTTTATTCAAATAAAGTTGCAGGAGTCCTCTGTCTCCTTTTTGGACATAAACCTCTGGCATTTGTGGATTTTCCTGACCAATGCCACTTTCCCTCCCTGGCATAAGAAACAGATGAAAAAGCCATGCTGAAGTCCAGACAGTTCCCTAAATGCATGGATTTGCATCTCTGCAAGTAAGTGGTAGTACAAATCTCCTGGGGAGACCACCAACTGCAACTGCTTACCACTGCAATGGGCAGTGAAAATTAAAATGATGCAGACTGTATCCCTGTCATTTTAAAGGCTGAGGCAGATGCTGTTCAAGGGTATTAACAGGGGTTACGAAATCACAGAATATTCTGAGTTAGAAGGGACCCAGAAAGATGATCAAAGTTTAAAGTGAATGGCCCCTTCTAGGATCAAACCCAGAGCCTTAGCATTGCTTGCACCATGCTCTAACAAAGTTAATCTCATGGCCATCACCAGACCTTCCTCCAAACAAGAGGAAATGCAGGAGAACACGCTTCTGTCAACAATTTTTTGTTTGGCCCACCTTTGCAGGCCTCCTCAGCCCTCCAGACCCTCAAGGACACTGCTCAATTCTTTTAACTCTGATACAAATACAAGCATTTCACAGTATTATTGTATCCATGAGTGTAAGGTGCCATCCCACAGGTCTCCAGTGTGAAATGGTGGACATTGTAGGAGTGGAAGACTTACCTCTTTGGGTTTTGCTGTTGTATCTCAGTTGACATCCCACAGCAGAAGAAGCAGGACTCCAGGGCAAAGGCTCTGGGTGGCATAAAAGTCTGCTGGGATGTAAAATACAGCAAATATTTGGGGGGTTTGGTTTTCAGGTTGAGTATTTTTTTCCTCCTGAAAAGAGGAAATCATCTCTACCTGTGGTAGAGCAATAGTCCCATGGAGGTCAGTGCTGCTCTGCACGGAGGGCTGTGCTTGCCCCATGCAAGCTGCCCCCACCTGCTGCCTCTGGGGTCACACAGCTCCTCTAGGAATGGCTCATCACAGACCCCTCTGATTACTTCAGATTAAACTTCCCAGAGTCCCTTGAGCAGCTTAAATTGCAGGCCTCTGCCAACCAATCTCTTTTTGTTGGAGAGGGATAGAAGAGCCTTTATTTGAACAGTTTAGTAAGGTGGTCTCAAGGGACGACATCCGCAGCCCAGCAGCCTCTTCTCATGGCCCTTCTAGCACAACTGGAGCTGTGGGGCAGCTGTCCTCAGCTCCACACCCTGCCACTTACAAATCATCACTCTTCTTGTGAAAGTCTCCCAGTAAGGCAGTGGAGGGGAGGAGAGCCCTTTCTGCAGAGTTAGCTGCTTGCATGTAGCTGCACATGGCTTAATAACTGCAACAGGTTTGGAGGTTCTCTCTCAGTCTTCTGGGCTACACCATGGAGAGCAGTGATATCCAATGGAGGGACTGTTATAAACCACTGAGACCATAAATACTTCAGATTGTGCAACTGCATCTGGAAAAGTATTTCTGTCTGTAATGTATCTTTAAACATCATTACAGAGAAGTGTCAACAATTCAGGCTTGCTTTAAATATTAAGGTTAGAATTCAGCCTGTCTGTATACTAACACTAGCAATACACTTTTAAGGTCAGGCTTAAGACTACTTAAGGTGTAAGCACTCAGAGGATTAAGTACTGCCTATTTGTAAAGCACTCGGAACAGACATCATGTTGTAAGTACCAAGTGTTATTTCTGTCTGAAACAGCCAGGTGTGGCTTGCTGGTTCCTGGGGTTTGCAAGTGGAAAGGAAGGAAGGACAGGGCAAGCCTCAGATGCTTTACAGTGCACTTGCAGCCAATGCCAAGCTCTGCCTTCCTGCTGCAGACCAGCCCAGAGGAAGGAGAGGAAACAGCACTATCAGGGATGACTGATGACAGGGGAAAGCATTTGCTGTCCTCAGTAAGAGGATCAAGTGCCAATAAGCAGACTCCAGAGGATATGAAGATAGATTTACTCCTCCCCTCTCCCACAGGGACTTCTCATGGTGGCTGGAGGCCCCTCTTTGGCTGTGCTGTGATGACAGGGCACAGCTGAGGCCCCATTAACATCATTCCTGCTTTGAAACACTGGTACCAGCAAGTCCTGCTGACCAGAGACAAATGAGCAGCTCTGAAAGAGGTCAGGCTCCTGAGCCTCTGTGTGAGTGTGCATCCATCTCACAAATGCAGTGAGGGTCTGTGGAACTGAATGACTGGAAGTAAAATACTCCACATAGGAACAATAAGTGTGTGTGGTAGGCATAAAGGCACAGAGCCCAGACTTCATTAAGGTAGATTTTATATTTTGAAAAGCAATATTAAAAAACACTGGAAAATGCAAGATAAACATAACAGTTGCTTCTACAAGTTTTAACCTTGTATTGCTTGGCCATTTTGACATATAAATTATTGCTTACTAGCTCTCATAAATACACGACACAATAATATGTACAGAGGCAAACAAGCATGAAATATGCAAAGGAAAACATTGGCAACATTGATTCTGGTAAATCAGATTATTTCATACATACCAGGTCTCATGATGGTGGATAACTACTAGCTGTAGTCCCTGAGAAGTTAGGTAAATACCTTGATTTGGGGGTTTCTATTTTATTATTTTTAATGTAAGCTGACACCATTATGGCACTCAGGAGAGAACAGGCAGGTGTTCTTACCTCAGCTCATTGACTTCATCCCAGTGTTTAACAGTGTGTAAGATGACAATAAATAATAGGCTATGCAAATAAATACTACTCTGCTAAAATGTTTAGTATTTACATCTTTCTTTGTAGTTTTACAGTAGCACAGGTCTTATTTCTGATAACACCCTTTCTTTTGCCACTGCTATGCAAATGAAATTTATTGCTATTCAAGATGATGTTGGAATCAAAAATCTGTGTTAGAGAAACATCTAAATTTGTTGCCACAAAATCCCACATCAAAGAGGCATAAAGTGACACAAGCTCTTTCCTTTGTTCTGTCTAATTACTCTTAGATACTAAAAAAAAGAGTATGCAGAGTATTTAACCCCAGATGTGATTGTGATAAATGGAATTTACAAGATTTATAGATTTTATACCATGTGACCTAATTGCACTATTGAAGGATGTAAAAAAATCACACAATATCACCACTGCTGGACCCT
>JAOTQP010001286.1:31423437-31493857 GCA_026413545.1 Cichladusa arquata
TGGCAGAGGCTGTATAATGCTGCCTTTCCCTAATACAGGGTTTACTTCTAGTTCTTCTCCTAACTTCCAGATCTTCAAACTGCTTACCAGTCTGCAACAAGGCTCTGCAATACTTTACCTCTGGAATGAAGACATTGAAGGGCCTTTTTAAAATTAGACATATTAGCTATAGGTTTGGGCTATTTACTTTTCCTTCATAGCAACAGTTTTAAGGCCCAGTTCTTAACATTAAATTGATGCAGCCATGTTGGACCCACGCCTGAATCTTAAATCCAAGTTATACAGGCCACTATGAAACTAGTTTGTAAAGCTCTGACTAGTTGTTTAATTAGTCACAGCACAGATAACAAGGTTAATGCTGGCTGTGTGCCTTCAAACTGATTTTATGCCAGCTGCAGGTGGTAGACATCACCTAATTTAGTGTGAAATTACAGCGGTGCAGAAAGCCAACACCTCAGCTGGCTCAAAGCCTATTGGTATGAGTTAACCCATCCCCTAATTTCATTTTGAGTTGGCAGAGTGAGGAGTGTTCCAGGCAGGTCTATCAGGCTTTCAAATCAAAGCCTTGGCACCGAATCATCTTTTTTTTTTCCTTTCCCTTCTTTCATATCTTTTTTTTTTTCCTTTCCCTTCTTTCATTTCCTTTTATTCTTCTCCAACTCAGCTGCTGCTTCATCCATGGTAGCTACCAAAACTATCACAGAGCCAAATGCAGTGAACTGAGAAACAGCCCCACCTTCTCACCCTGAATACCTTTGAATGCTCCCTCTCCCACAGATTTCCAGAACAACTTTGTGGACTAGAGTGTTACACCATACAAGCTGAAGCATGCAGGCTGGTCTACACACAGGCTCCTAAAAATAATGCCACAGTAAAAAAAAAAATTCACAAGAGGGAGCTCAAAACCCAGGAAAGCATCCAGGTAATGCAGCTAGATTGGGAATTCCAAGTGCTGTAGCCCTAGGAAGAACTGCAAAAACACAAGCAACAAATTGTATCTGGTTTTTGTTCTTACACTGCAAAAAGGAGCCCACCACAGCTAGTATCTTCATTTGAACAGTTTTGGTCTGTTTGCACAAAAGAGTTATTTACAATATGTGCAGTCACATCTACAGAAGAACATAGGAAATTTTTACTCCATGGCCAGCAAGAGTTTATTTTTTTTTTCTTTTTACTGGGTAAAAAGAAATTTTTTCTTAAAAAAAATCATATAATATTTGATAATAACAAAGTACAAGCAAATACATTTCTGAAACATCTGTTTCCTTTACAATAGATCTATACAATATTTCACAGATGGGAAAACTGAATGCATTCTACAGATTCCCCCACAGACTACTTGTTAAAGCTGCTTTTTGTTTAAATCCCTTTAAACCAGAGATAACACAATGATGAAGAGCATGCTACTTCAGTATTCCCACATTTTAGTAAAGGAGCATTTTCTTGGAAGTCTTCCTCATGTGGAAAACATACAACAGAGATGGGCAAGCAATGCAGTGTATCCTCCCTGCTCTGTAAAGGGACTGTCACCGAGAGTCAGTGCACAAACACATGCCAAAGAGCACCCTGCACATCGCCTGTGGCATCCACTGGATCATTTCAGGGCAACTTCTTAGCACTGGAAACCAGGTGATGGTGGTGCTCAAGATGCAGGTCAGCTGTAGACATGACTTTAGAAATGCTGTCTCAGCACAGGGCCAGATGCAGTGCTTTTAACTACAGGAGAATTGTCATGGGAAGGGCTGTGAAAGGGACAAAAGCAGTAAAGGGACCATGATGCTGAGAGCCTGGTGTGTATGCAGGTTACACTGGGATCCTGTAAGGGGCACCTTCCTGTTCTTCAAAAACAAGAAGTATGTGCAAGTTAGGTGAAGTAATACTTACTGAAATGTTATTTCCAGTTGGGGGGGAATTAGAAATGTAGATGGATCTAGGTATTTGCTTATGAAAAGATACCAAACAGGCTGTAATCCAAGCAGACAATAAAGCTCCTGCTATAATAATTTATAACACATTAACTGCAGGAGCCAATGCTAAATCTGAGATAACTGAAAAGGAAAAAAATAACATGTTTTCAGTGTACAAAAAATTGTGTCCATAAATTGCAACAGAAGTGGACTGGCTCTTACAGTGTGTTTTATAAAGCATATTCTTAAAGGAGTCATAACAGACTGGACTGTTTACTGCTGACCTCCACACCACAACACACTCTTGAGTTTCATCTGGTTGCACTGCCTTGTTATATTCCTGTTATAGGTTGCTCACACATCTCAAATACTATGCTCCAGTGGACTCATGGGAGCTGCACAGATTGCACATTATTTTTGGCAACAATACTTTTGGCAGCCTTGAATTAGTGAGGTACATACTGTGGTGAACTGGGAATCCATCCCCTTGCGGCATGTTGCTTGCTGAAATGTTTTGCTGCTGTGACACGATGATTCTTTTCTTTCTAATACTGGCAGAATCTGCATTGAAAGCTACACTGGACCAAACAATATTTTCACAGAAACCAAGCTCCTGAGCTCAAAGGACACTGCTCCACTCCCTCAGGTTGCCCAGAGACCAGCGGGAATGGCACCAAGCTTGCCCTGCAACTCTGTGAGCAGCTCCTTTGCTGGCTCTTGCCTGATTTTCCTGCGCATGTTGAGTGAGCTACTGATAAAACTCAGTAAACCGTTCTCATAAAGGGAAGCAACATGCTTGGCATAAACATTCACTTAATTCAAAGTGCTGCAGTTACAAGGTTATAGGAAGCTGTGAACGCTCACACTCGCGGCTCTATCCTGTGGGAGAGCTCAAACAGAGCTTGCTGGTTGTCGATGACATGCAGGTGGTGGACGTATGGCTTCAGCTCGTGATGCTCTTTCGAAGGAACTTCATTGCCTGCAAGACAGGAGAAAGGGGATGGATCAGAAAGCTGTGCCTTGCCTGCTGCTTCTCTGTCCTTTGTCACAAAGCCACTGCTGTGCCACCTGTCAGGTGCTACACAGCCACAGGAAAGACAGCCAGTAATCCGAAGGACTTGCAGTTTAAGTGCAGTGCATGAGGTAACAGATAGATAGAGAAAAGGAGAGAATAAAAAAAGAAATGGGCAATTCTGGGTAGCCAGCATGCATAAAGTAGGGGGGCACAAGGATGGCAAGAAGCTGACTCTTCCCAAGAGGAAGACTTAGTTCTGCTGGCAGTATAGGCATTCCATCCTCCATAGGGTGGTTCAAAGTTTCCTTTGGGCTGCTCTGGCAGCACAATGAGACCTTCAGCAGGGGTGGGCAACCCAGTCTGCAACTTTTTAAAAATTTTAACACAGTCCACAAGACAGCAGGCCCTGGATGATTTTCTTCAGAGCTGGGGAAAGGTGACAGCGCAGCAGATGGATACGAAAGCTCTTCAAAGCTGCTCTGACAGGCTGCCGTGTTTTGATCTGTTAGGCTTTTGATTTCTGTTCTAGTAACAGAGACAAAAGTCATGCTCTCATTTCATGGGAGTTTACACAGCAAGAGGAATTAGCTGTGTAACAGACAAACTGAAGGGTGGCCTGAATAGCAGTTGTTCTCTGTTACAAGCTTTATGCTCAAAATGGGCTTGTGGGAACTCACTGCCTGTGAAACCTTCCAGCATGGCTGGTACTAGCAGAGACAGAAAAAAGAAAGCCAAGCCCAAGATCCTTCAAGACAGGCAGAGAAAGCAACATTGCTGACTTCTGGCAGACGAGCAAAGATTGGAAAGCTCCATTCGTATCTGTGTCCTCAAGGAATCTTTAATAATATTACCATAAATTGAAAAAGGAAACCCTTCAAAATTCCCTGAACCAATCAGCTTAACTCACACACTTCTTCCCTCTCCTCTGTTTCATTATCATCCTTTTCTCCACACTCTCCAGCTGTATGAGAAAGTTTCCAGGAATCACCAGCCCCACTGGTTTCTGAAGACATCTCTATGATGCTGTGTGGGTAACACGAGATGTGCTCTGCATGTGGCTGCTAATGGGGCTCCTGGGCAGCTGTTTTAAAGAACTCTTGCACAGCAGCCATCTAACTTGAGCAATGTTGGAGAGAACAGGATAATGTGATAAATTTGTGTCAGGATACAGAGCTGACCTTTTTGTTCTGAGGGAATAGGATCCCAGCAGCTGTGCTGAACATGGGGAAAAACATCTGTATTTCTCATTAACACCTCAAATGACAAAAGCTTGAATTATGTTATTTTCTCAGGCTGCTTTTCCTCACTTTGGAAATGCAATTATTTGTTTTCAGGATTTAGGATATAAATGTTATTTCCATTAAACAGGCATTTCAGTTTTACTTGGAACCTAACCAGTTTCTAATCCAGAAACACGTTGGCCTGTGAGCTTAATACACATGATACAGTTCATAAACAATAATAATATTCCTTGCTTAGTTTTGTTTGGATTCCTTCCTACAGTGAGATGCCTGCTGCTCTTAGGCCAATCTGGGAATTGATGCAGTACAAAGATTCACATTCCTGAGAGCAAAATAAGCCCACTAGAAAAGGAAACTGTCCATAAAGTCTCAATAAATATTCAGTGAATTCATTTCATGCCTAAACGAATTTTAGGAGAAAAAAAGTGCCTACAGGGATGTCTGTATAAGCTGCTTTTTAAATGCCAGCTTCACAATAAATCAAGTCTGTGCTAAAATAAAATAACAATTGCCTACTTCAAACTACCAGATTATATGATAAATCTCAGGTATTAACCTTGGATTTATGTTGCAAGATTTACAAAATCACTTGGAAAAATAAAAAAGGCAAAAAAGAGATGAAAGATGTGCAGGGAAAGTGCAAAAAACACATCACTGAAAGGAACCAATGTTACTTTTCATAATGCCAAATAGGAGACATTTTAATTTACAGAGGTATGGTTTGGATTAATCAACATTTCCTTCAGTATCTGAATTCAAAGAAGGCACATTTTGCTCCTTCCTCCCCTCTTCCTCTCTTACATACATTTACATACATACATATATATATACATATATGTATATATATTTAGAAAAATTACTCAAGAACCATACTGAACAGGCTTTGTTTAAAAGTAATACTGTATATACATGTGGTAATTCTATAAAGCAAATGTTTAACACAACTGTTAAAAGTACCTATTATTCTCCAAGGTACCTGTATTTATAATTAAAATTATGATTATTATTCTTTTTGTTGGAGTCAATGCTGACAGCTGCTGAAAAGTCAGTGGAAAAAAGATATTATTCAACTCTATTTTCCCCAAGGCTGCAGCACAGTTCTGAACTTCTCTTTGAAAAAGAGGTTTTAGTGGCCTCAATAAATGACATGTTTAGTGGGTTTGGCTTAAAAACTAACTGCTTCCTAAAGTAGTTCTTCTGCCCTTTCCTGTATTTAACATCTCTGCAGAGAATAAGAACACTGAGAAGGAGAAAAGCAAGGTTTCTCCTCTGCTAGCAGCAGAACAAAGAGAGCTGAAGTTTTCTGGCATGGTCCCTTAGGGTTGGATTCTCTAGTGGCTAATAAGGCGGAAACAACAACAAAAAAAATTTTAAAAAGCAAACAAAGAAAGTCCTCTGTGCAGCTGAGGCACTTGCAATCATTGCCTTCAGCATAGATCCTCCAGTGTCTAAAGCAGCCACAGCTATATTTGCAGCTTCCCCTAGAAAACAACCCCCTCATTTCTTCCTACTCAACCACTTTCACAAAACCCACAGGATCTTCATACCTTCCAAGACCTCTACAGTTTTGTGAAATGTCCTTAAGAACCCCAGACAAGCAAACAGTTGCTGCTGGTGAAGAGCTGAGTGAAAAGCTGTGGGGATGAGTGCCATTTTGGAAGCCTAGAATGTTCCTAGAAACATTTTGTAAACTCAAGCTTCCTCCAAATGTGGTTTTTGCTATGTTGATTTTCCCAAAATGATGCCCTCTCTCGTCCATTGGTTAAATAGCTTTTGACCACATTCTGCTGCTGCAGTAAACCTGAGCAACTGGAAAGGAAACGGGGGGGAAAAAACCAAACCAAAAACTCAATAAACCCTTAAGGATGTACAAAGGCAAAATAAGTAGGAAATTTTTTATCTACTCACCAAATTGGTTATTTCTGCAATGTCTCAACGACCGAACAGTATCTGCAATCATGTGCTGCAAAGAAAAAATAATAAACATCAGTGCAAAGACCTGGGACAGATTCTGTCATTAGAAAAGCTTGAAAAATCTCCTTGCCTTACATGGTACAGCAAAAAGCAACTGTAGTAAGGTAGAAAATGAAGACAGCAGTAGAAACTTTGCTCTTTATCTTAGTGATACCATTTGATGAAACAGGGTTAGTCTAGATGTCTTATTGATATCACACAGATTAAATGAGAACAACTCCTAGGAACCCAAGGAAAGCGGTAATGAAAAATAACCAAACATTTTCTAGTTTTCCTTCCAGTGACTTTTATTAAACTGGAAGCCTACAGCAAGGAAGGTCTGTGGACTGGGTGAGTGCTTTGGGGTTCAACCCCACCTTTAGTGCATTATTGTGTAGTCTGCAGCCTCTCCTTCTGTCTCCAATTGTATAATTGGACTGTAAGCCTCTTTGGGGCACAGACTACACCTCTTAGTGTACACTTGTGTAATGCCTACCACACTCAGGCACCACTATCAACCAGGCAGTTCTCTGCAGCCTAACCAGCACAAAAAAAAAAAAGACCCCATAGCCTAAATGCTGAAGAGCAAGCACCCTGACATTTCCACTGGTATGCACCAAGTAAAACTCTCCTGTAGGTATGCTATTTCAGCACAAGCTGGTGCTTACAGGGATATTGGATGTTCACTTACATTAAGCAGAGATAATAAAAGGTTTAAATTCAGTTTCTCATCCAGGCTCAGGTCATCATTTATACAAAAATTGGGATTATTCACTACATATCAGTAGGGGGAGCTTATTTTCACTAGATATTGCCCATAAAGTTCTTAACAGTTACTTTTTAAAAAATTTACTGTTTCTGAGGCAATTCCTCACCAAATCTAGAAACAGAAGCAAATTGCAGTTAGCAGGAATGGTCTGAAAGCTCATGCAAACAGCTGATGCTCATTTCACATCTCCCTCAAAAATTATTAGAGGTGGAAAGGATTAACTGTCTTGAGTAGAGTATGTTTAAGAGCAGAATGATGCAGAAAAGCTCATCTCTCAACATCCTGGGAGTGGCTTACAAGGCTCCTCCACGAAAAGCTTATCACGAGAGCATGTTTAATGGAAACTTCATATTTCTTTCATCAGTAAATCAAAATAATTTTTCTTGTTACCCGCTGTGCTTCATTTGCCATGAAATTATACAATCTCTTGTGCTGATGTCCTTGCACTGATTATAATGAAGTTCTAATGAGATGATCTAGATTTCACGATCAATGATGTGAGTGCTGGCAGCACTAAAACTTCCACAAGTGCTGCTACTGTGATGTTTCCCAGCCAACATCCTCTGCATTTGGATTTTAGAAGTTAGAGAGACCCACACATCACACATACTGTAACTCTTTGCTGTCTCTCCTTTGTAGTCAGTCACTGTGAGGGTCTATCCCAAGACTGGCTTCTGGAGGTGATGCTCTGGTAAGGGAAAACCTCTTTGGGCAACATTTAAAGCAGAATCCCAAACCTTCCAGCTTTAGTATCCTAATTATGCATTTCTCTCTGGTTTAGATTCTCTGGGGCCCAGAGAATCAGGTGCTTGCATACTTTTGTGATGAGTAACACACATTTCTTGTGGCTCTTCAGCCTGCCAGCTACCCGGGATCATTAGCACTCCTTTCACTGAGGACAGCAGAGCCTCAGGCTTGGGGTTGCACAGATATTTGGGGGTGTGGGTTGAGAACCCACAGCTGCAGATGCACAGACCTTACAGCTGAAGGCTCTAGGTAAGCAGGTGTTATTGGAAATGGTAATGGCCATTGACCTGTAATAGAGTTTGCTGGAGTGTGGCTAAGACGTCATTGCTAAGACACGGCTGATGGCTGGAGAGAAAAACCTGAAGAAGCCACGTTTCAGTGAAACAGCTAAGAAAATACCACGGAAATACCTTGAGATGCGACCTTGTAAGACTATATTTTCATTTATTCCCTCAGATTTAGTTGAAGCAGGTATGATATTAAATATTGATTTAACACTATAATAGACTAGACTTTACCCAAAATGCAGTTAATTTAAGCACTGCAACCCCTTCACCTTTGCTAAAGATAGGTAACATTCCTGAGACAAAAGACTGCTTCTTTTTCTTTTCTTTGCAAATTTCCTTCTTTACATTTTGAATTAACTTTTTATCCACTGCTATCATTTCATGTCAAATCAAATTCAGTCATGGTAGGATTGCTGAGTTCTAAGAATATAAAAGAAGCAGGGATTGTAGGGAGAAAGAAAATCTTATTAAAGAAACTAATATTGTTGGAAAAAATAATGGTTCAGACTGACAAGTCCTCCTTCAGGTGAGATGTTTAATGCAGTAATGAAATATTTCAAAATAGTGATCCAGAGACACAAGAAACCGTCTTTGCTTTGAAATTCATAAGTGGAAATTCTAGTCATTTATGACAGTAAGTTCCTTCCCCAAAGCAGTAATCTGCTATGGTAGAATAATTCTTTTCTTCTTTTTCTGCAACAGCAAATTTGCAGGTGAGGTTCAGTGACTTGATTCAAATCAAGCAGGAGTCAATGTCAATCCTAATTTTTCTCAGCAAAGGCCAGGAAGTGCTCAGCACTTCAGTGTTCAGTACAGAACACCAAGGAGGACATTGTTCTTTGGGACAAAGCCCTTATAATTAGAAAAGGAACATGGACTGCTGAATACGTGATCACGTGTAATGCATCTTGTGAGTTCATGGCCATCGACTAAATCCCTTAACGTCCAACTGAGCCAGGGTAATACCAGTGTGCAGCCTGAATTTCCACTACACTGATATTTAAATCTCTCCTAAGCCCCCACTTCCTAAGCTTGCACTATTGCCTGCATTCATATGTACAGGGCTGCATGAGACAGCATGTTTCTGAGAGCGTGATCTGAATGATAATTTGGAGGAAGTGTCAATCTGTACAACCCTCACCCTACAACCATCACCTCAGCCTCTCCCCCCCTTGCCATTTAAAATGCCCATTATCCATTTGAATGGAAAAGGTGAGATCCTGGCTCACTGAAGTCAATTAGCAAAGCTCCCACTGCCTCTGGAGACACAATGGAGACAGAAAGCAAAGGGATTCTTACCCAGGAAGCCCAGCATACATGAAACATATACATTACACAACAAACAAACAAATGAACACAGCCTGCTAAGACTGGACAAGAATTAGATCCTACATATTCACTAAATAAATATATGGGCCAGTGGGGGGATTTTATTAACAATTATGGTGCAACAAGGGCTAGTTTAATTTACATGTTAATTGGATGTACTTCCAAGAGGCAATGAAGAAGAACATGCTAATGAGTTTTATGAAAACACCTAAAGGTCAAACAGTTAATGGACTTGGGACAAGAAAACCTTTCATTAAATGCAAATCAGTATTCCTGTAAACTCTGCAACAAGAAAAGGTACAGAAATCAAATAGAAAACACAAAAAAAAGGAGCTCAGATTAAAAAGTCAGAGTCTACATCTGCTTGCAAGTTGAAAGACAACATATATTACAATAGAATGTAAACATAAGTTCAACATCTGGTTCATTAATAACTCCATGGTTGTGTATTCATTCCCAAACAAGTGTAAACACATGGAGAAAATAGTTGGGCACAATTCACCAACCACAGCCATCTGGCCTAACAGTGCTATGGCACACCTGCACAATTGCAAAGAACATTTTGGTTTCTTGGTCAAATACTACAGGCCAACAAGAAAAAAAATTCCAAGCTTCTCTATCCACGTTCCACCACTGTTAAGATATATAGACTTTGGCTTTCAGTGCCATAGAATCACGTAATAAGATGAGTTGGAAGGGACCCACAAGGATCATCAAGTCCAACTCCCATCCCTGCACAGCACCAAGAGTCACACCATGTGCCTGAGAGTGTTGTCCAAACACTTCTTGAGCTCTGTCAGGTTGGTGCTGTGACCATTCCCTGGGGAGCTGTTCCAGTGCCCAGCCTCCCTCTGGGGGAAGAACCTTTTCCTGATATTCTACCTAAACCTCCCCTGACACAATCTGGAGCCATTCCCTCAGGTCCTGTCACCAGAGAGAAGAAATCAGTGCCTGCCCCTCCTCTTCCCCTCACAAGGAACTTAGAGACTGTGATGAGCTCTTCTCTAGGTTGAACAGACCAAGTGACCTCATAAAAATGTTACCAAAGAAAACCCCCCCAAACCAACCAAAACCAACAATAAAATCCAAACAAACCACCAAAACCCAACACAAATTAGGCAATTCAAACCTCTCTCAGTAATACCATGCCAGAGTAGATGTCATCTGATGGCTAGAGTGAATGTGGCCAAAAATACATCATCAAGTATTTTTTATGCCATTATGTATAAAAGCTACAATAGTGATATTTACAGTCAGTTTAATTTGTATTTCAGGAATTATTTTCTTCCTCATTTAACACAGATCAAAAAGCTTCACTTTCATTTAAGATCCCTAAAATTACAATACCACTGGCAGGTGATAAACTAGAGGAATCTTTCCTTAAGTGATAAACTAGAGAAACCTTGGGAAAAATAAAGAAACATAATTCAGAGAAAGCTGAAGCAGGAGAACTTAAGTCATAAGAAGCAGCCCATGAGGTGGTGCAAAGGAATTGATCTCACCAGGTATAAATACAGAGTGGACTGTGTAGCAGTGATGATGGCCATTACTGGTTTAGCCATTTTATGCAGATGTAGAGGAGCAGAGGAAAAGGGCAGGGGAAAGAGACTTGGCTGTTTCATCCTGCTTGATCTTTTTTACCCGTTTATTTCTTCCTGGTTCAGCCAGAAGAAAACCTTACAGTCTTACAAGATAAGAAAAAGAGAAGAAGAGAATATGAATGTTTTGAAAAACAGGAAGGACAAAATTAGCTTACCAGCTTTTCAAAATTAACAAGGTTATCCAGAAATGTTTTATTTCCTTCATGGATGAATGTTACATCTGGGGAAAAAAAAAAAAAGAAAAACAATTATTATTCACAACCTTTTTTTTAAATGCAAATAAATAAAATTACTAAACAGCAACAAAAAGCAAAAAAAGAGAAAAGTATCCCATTAAGGATTGACACAATATCTTGTAACAGTGAAACAAAAGCCTGGCCTAATGATGATATGAAGAGATTATTAGATAACAACAACATTTCCACATTGTTAAGAGTATTTTTAAGTGGGGGCAAGGATTTCTTATTAAACCTGATCTGCTGCTTCTGGGATGCTTAATATACAGAGGGAGCAGGGGAGGGCATCCAGAGGGATGGCCCTGCATGGCATGTCTGCTCTCCACACCCTGCAGCACCAATCCAGACATTCTGCCCATGGCTGTGCCCAGGCTGGGACAGGTCTGTCCCTGAGCCCAGAGCTCCACAGGGGCAGAGCTACCAGGTGCTGGAGCTGGCTCTGACACCCTTTCATCCCCTCTGGGGGACAAATGACGGTGAAGTCCTCCCCAAAGACAAGGGTACAGCAGTGGACAGCCAGAGAGGCTAAACACAAGACACCAAAGTGAAGTACAAAGCCTTGAAATAAGCATCATGGCTAGGGAAAAACACTTTTATGTGGTGCTGTTGGAGGGAATTTGCAAAGGCAATAAAAAGGTCAGAGGAAAAGGAAAAGGTCTATATTTGGCTCCAGGAAGAGAACTGAACACAGTGTAACGAACTGGAGGGAGGGACTATCAGGCAAAATAAATGTTGCCAAATTAAGATTACAATTAAAACAGTAGCTCAAGGCCATTTTCTCTGTTTTTCTAATGGATATTAGGTCAGAAGTGAGACCTATCTTGGACATGAAATACCAAGAATATGAATAGATTCCCTGTGGGAGTGGAAGCTCTGACTTCAATAGTGCACCCTCCAGGTTAGTGAGAACACTGGCAGGAGCACCACATGCCCTGCCAGCTCTCTCCTGCATGTCAGGGTACCCAGGAGATCCACGAGGAGAAAATGCCAAAGGAATGAGAGAACACTCCAATACCATTACTCCTTAAGAGGCACAGCTGTGTACGTCAGTGGGAGAATGGCACACAGTAAATGGGACAAGTCTCCCTCTCAGCAGAGGTGTCAGCCTCCAGCCCAGCAGCCAAACTGTGCACCTCAGCATTTCTCCTGTCCCCCCTCACTCACATGGACACCATGGTTTGGGGGATTTCAGGAGTGGAAACCTGCAGAGAAGCTTTGTGACACCACCCCCCATACACCTACACCTCCACCTTCACCCTGCCTCGAAACAGCCAACCTGATTTATTTCTTTGGGTTTCAAAGGCTCACTCTGTGCCTGAGGGGCATTTTGTAATTGCTTGGAATTGAAATGCTAAACGGCTTCAAATGCTGGTGGAAACCCGGGGCTGGGACTCTTATGGGGAGGTGATGGAGAGCTCCTGTGGCCCCAGGGTGGCTTGGCTGGGACAGACAGGATGCCAGCCTGTGCATGCAGAAAGCACAGCATATGCTGCCAAAACCTCCAGCACCTCTCCTACCCCTGGGCTGCATCCCAAAAAGAGGGAAAGAAAGGAGCATGACTCTCTGCACCTCCTCTGCTGGGCTGCTTTGGGGCACCCAGGGAAAGGGACACAGAAAGGACAGGACTTCAGGACACAGGCAGTGCTTGTGTCTATATCAATGCAGTTAAAAACTGCCCATCACTTCTAATGAAAAACCTATACTGGAAGCAGAAATTTCCACACAGCTTTTAAAGTCATTGACAGCAATGTGTATATCTCTGAGGGCAGAAGGAACAGAAATTTGCTTTGCAGCCAACAACTAAGAGTCTAGATAAATTCAGTGGAGCAGAAAATTGCATCTGAACTAGGTTATAAGGGTATATCACAGTATTTTATTACACATTTGAAAAATCTGCCTGATTTTCAAAAGCTGTGTCTGTGTGCTATGAGAGCTCTGCATTTAAATTTAATTAACTTTTAAAAGGACACTCTGAAGTTATTTTTCATAATTTAAGATTTTTCATTTTTTTTAATTGAAATGACTTTTGTTCCTATTGTGATGAAATACAGCAATTTGCTGAGTTATTAATGATTTCTATGTTACCCATTCCTATTTTACTGGACTTGGAAATGACCTTAATACACATACACTTGATATGGAATAAATTCCATTGCACTTTGAGAATTACCAACCCCGGCAACATCTCCTTATGGACCACTGTATTGAAGGACATCACTGCATTAATTCCAAAGTCTTCTTGCTATCTCAAATACAAGTTAAAGGTACAAATGCTGTTTAGGTGCATGTTACTATATCCCATGTTGTAATTCTGTGCAAACACCATCGCTACAAGTGACTTATGTTTGCTGCCTTTGTTTGCAGGCAAGACATACTCCAAAACACTTTAAAAATATTGATTTTGAAGCCTTGATAATTGTATCCATCTGAATTAATGCAAACTCCTTTGATGTGTGCAAAGAGGGGAAGTGTCTGGTGGCTCCCAAACTGTCACTGACTGATCTGGGGAACTGCCTTCAAGCATCTCACAGCAGAAGCAGCAGGTTGGAATAAACAGCCTAAAGAGAACACTTTCCAAATACAGGAATAAACAAATGAACTTGCCATGTTCAAAGACTAGGCAATTAATAATTAATGACTCCAAGACAATGGAGTACTTGAAATACTTGCCACTTAATTAGCTGCCCAGCTCACTGCATTAGCAAGTAGTTGTACTTTATTTTAAGACATTTTTTTAAAAAAAATTCTTTTAGATAGTAAGATTTTATTTATCTCTTTCAGACCTATAAGAGGCTTGGAAATCCCCTGCTCTCAGGACAGATAGACAGGGCAGGTTCACCCCAGCAAAACAGGGAGGTATGACCATGGCCACTGGTTCAGGGGCCTGCAGGGTCACACTTCACTGAAGAGGATGTGGCCAAAGCCAAAGCACACAGCTCTATCCACACTTGACAGGACAGTATGAAATTTTAAGACCTGTGTGAAAATTGGCATCTTCCCCTTGTCTTAAAAGGAAGTTGTTTATTATCCAGAACAAGTGCTATTTTGTTGATGCCACTATATCTGTCACATACTCATCTTAGGAGCATCTGAAGAAAAAATCACCTTACACTTATTTTAATTAACAACAGTGAAGAGCACCAAGCTTTAAAGTTACCTTTCAGAAGTAAGGGCATGAAGGGGATTTTCGGAGATTTCATTTTCTTGAATGCATCTCTGTAAGCTTTGTGATTCAGAGAAGGATCCTACAAAACCATTTGAGCAATAGACAGAAAAATCAATAGGCTATAAAAAGAGCAATTCTAAATCCATTACGGGCTTATGATCTGAACATGATTTAGATATAAAAGGTTTCTTTGGGATGCAAGGTAGCTAAAGGTTTTCAAAAGTTTTCTAAGCTAGCTGACATGCTAAACTGAACAGGAAACATAAACAGTGAAAGCAACAAAAGCAATTATGTTCCTCTATGAAGCAGTGCTAAATTGAGAGGAAGCTGCAGAATCGATTCACTTGGACTGCTCTGTAATTTCCCAACAAATTTCTATTAGCAAAATCTCTTACTATCTCTTACTAGTACAAAATGTATCCCCAAATATACTGCTGATTAATTTCTTCTTAAAAAAATCAAAACCAAAATCCCAACAAAAACTGCTTTAAGATCCATGGAGCACACTGGAGACTTTCAAAGAAATCAAGGCAGTGCGTTTCATTGTATGTATGCATTGTGTAGGCAATTCAAAAAGTCATCTCAATTTCTAATGTAAGCATTTTTGTGTACTAGCTTACACAGAATCTTCAAAACACATTAATTTAGAAAGAACTCCAAGTACAGAAGCATGATAGCTGGTAAAGGCTGGATCTCCTGTTCCCTGTGCCAGGCAGTGATCTTGCCATGCACCCACTCCCATGACAGCCAGAGGAAACATTTATTTATTCTGCTTTGATAATGCTGACAAAGACCCTCGAGCCTCAGATTTCGACATTTGTTTTTTAAAACTTGAGCTGGTCTCTTTTTCTCCTGATCTGCAGGATGTTGCTTCAGATAAAGGCTGATTAACTACCAGGGCAAAAGAACAGCTCCCAGATTGATGCTGGTGAACCGATCCTACATTTGCCTCTCTCTGCCTTTCCTCCCTCTGTCAGGAACAGAGCCTTTTTCCTTTTCATGTCTGGCTCCAACTTGGAGTTCTGGAGAGCCACGTGGCCTCCAGCAAATCATGGATCTGACATGACAAGTCCAGCTCCAGACAGTAACAGGCAGACTCCAAATAAATTAGGAAGAAGGAAGGCAGGTAAAGCTAGCAATGTTCTTCTGCTGTCAACACCATACTTACCGTCAAACTTTCAAGTTCAGTGAAAAGTTTCTTGAACTTCCCAGGAATTTTCTGAAGTGTAGAAAACAGAGGGGAAAAAAAAAAAGAGAGAGAGAGAGATAATTTGATTTAGGCATAAAAATGCTGAGGCATTTTTTTCCATGAGACTGCTCTGGGCGAATGTGGGTGTTCCTCTGGCTTCCCTAAATGCTTCTAGACCCCACTGGCAGGTGTCTCAGAGGTCCTGGCATGGTACTCAGGAGTCCTGGGGGCTGGACTTAAGTTCCTGGAGAAATCTGCCAACATTGTGGGAAGAAATACAAGCCACAAAAATAAGTAGGGTATAAATTAGACTGTTAGAAGATAGAAAAAGTGGATTTCTAGGAATGTTAGGGAGTTCGTGACTAACACGGAGGATTTTGGGCGTGGTATGTCTTTTCCTCCTTCTTTTTGCCTTCTTCCATGTTGAATGCCAAGTTGGCATCCTTGGATTGGACTGGGACAGAATTGGACAGTGTAATAAAACTGTCGTGTATTGGAAAGTAATTGTAAATATTAGGTACGTAATTTAGAGTATATAAGATAAGCCCTGCCCAGGGCCAGGGCATTCTGCCTTGGATTCTGAGCTGGACAGACTGCTGTCAGCTAGAGAAAGACTCTCTCACACAAGGGACAATAAACAGCCTTGAAAACCTCAGAGAACGGCCTCCTCCAGTCTCTTCGGCGGCCATCGGGGAAAACCTGATTTTCAAACCACCTTTATTCCTCTTGAGGGGATTTCGGGCTCAAGAAACCCCTCAGGCAGTGACAGGTGAAGTGCCTACTGAAAGCACCAACACGCACTGAGCCCCAGCTCCTCAGCTCCCAGAGCCCTAATCACAGACCATGCTCAGTGCAATGCCAGCAAGGCACTGGGCTCTGCATCCTAGGGACCTGCCTCCTTCTTTTATAGAAACTGCTTCTTAGCAGCTGTCTTTATTTTCTTCCCCAGGTTCCATGACTAAATATCCATAGCAAACTAGAAGCAGTAACACAGCCTGAGAATTCAGAAACTAATCACATCCATGTTAAATCATTTGTTGTAATCAATCTCCCCCCAGAATATAGGTTCTAGAAATTAACAGTTGTCACACTCAGTGCTGTTTTGTAGGTCATGCCAGTGCTGATCAGAGTTAACACTGGGACATAGTGGTGCCAAAGTGACACATTTCCCTAATAAACTAATTACTCTGTCTCTGGTATCTGATCCTAATGCCACAGAGAGGTGCATAAAATACTTTCTAAGGGACAAACTACTGTCTTGCCCCTCATGCCAACACCTGCTCTACTCCACAAGCATCCACTTTCTTTGTCTCTAAGATGCTTTAATGGATTCACATCACTACACTCAAAGCAATTGTTCTGCAATTTAAATTTTCATGCTGGTATTTCAGACTAGAAGAAAGGTGTGTGGACCTCAAAGCCTGTCTATTTTTTCCAGCCATAGTAGTTAGTATAGTAAAAGAGATCTCCTCCTAGTCCAAATCCTGTCTTGTGTCTTTCCTTAGATCCTGAAAGCCACAGTGACAGTACCAAGAGAAGAGAGATTTAGAACAATTAGGTTAAGTGGATGTGTACGATTAAAATGCTACAATGATTGAACATGGAACTGCAATTGCATGTTTTTTTCTATCTTAAATCAGAGAAAGTAAGGCTCATTAAAACACTGCATACTGTAGGGAAAAAAGTAGAATATGCTTGGGAGCATAATACTTTAAGCATACTACTTTTAAGAAATCAAGTGCAGAGCCAATATGATTTAGTGTCTAAATAGCTGCTTAAATTTAGGTTGTTTCATTTACATGTGTAAGCAACTATAATTAATTTAAAAACATTGCTCTACTTTCTAAAAGTCACATTACTAATGCAAATAACCTTCTGCTTTTGAAACTTCCAGTGCAATGAAGTTTTACAAATACAAAAAAAAGCAAGGATGACTTGATAAATATTTTACACACAGAAACGTGACATATTTACAGAGGGACATATGCAGATGCACTCTTTGTTCCAACAAGCAACATATTCTGCTCTTCCTGAGAGAAGTCCACCGGCAGTGCATCATCTCCAGAGGCCTCAGCACAGAGCAGTTCTGCACGTCTCTGTGCAGGAGAGATCTGTAGCATTGCCTTTGAGACCATACTTAGTCTCTTCCACTCTCCTACCAAAGCCCAGAGAAATGGAATGAAGGCAACTTAGGAAGAGGCCAGGGCAAATGTTCCCCAGAGAGGTGTTTTAGAGATGTCACAGCCAAGGGGTTTCTGTATTGTTGTCCTCAGGTATGCAGTTTTCTCTAAAACTTTTATTTTATCTCTTATTTAAGTCACCTCTTCCTTGCCAGAGTCCCTGTGAACAGTCACTCTGTTTATCTGTGTGTCAAAGCCTCATATGTGTGGCTTCAGCTAAGGGAAGAGACTTTTCTCTGGACAGCACCAGACAGGTTTGTAAGTCTCTAATGCCCTTTGGTCCCAGCTTTTGGTGCTCAGCAGTACCCCCAAGGCAGGAGATCACAACCCTTCTCTGTCACTCTCTATTACAGATTGGTATTTTTGCAGTACCCCTGAGGTATTAAGGGCATGAAGGAGAGACAAGGCTTCAACCCATGGTGCTCAATTACTCCTTCCCCAATAGTTTGCTCACGGGCAGATACAGTAAACTTGCAGATACTATAACTCAATAAGGACACTATGACTCAATCCACTTGGATGGAAACAAAATATCCACAACATAAATACAGATCTCAGTGGGACCCTCCTTTAAACACACTCACGCTCTGTGCAGCAAACAGTAGTTTTTAAAGCAAATAATCTCTCTTCTCCAGTATGCTCCTTATTCATGGCTCATTTCCTAACTTTGTTGTTCAAGATGAGCAGCTGCAAAAAAACCCCCATGAAAGACAACTAGAGAAGGTTTGTTTCTACTTTGTTGTTTTGGCTTTTTAATTAAATGATTCCATAATAAATTATTGCTTGTTTGGAGCCACCTTTGTAAGACTTTCTGTTCTGAAATCTACTTAAAATGGTAGAGGATAAGGTCTCCATGCTTTGCTCTTATTTAAAACTCTGGAAGGACACATTTAGGGTTTTTTCTTTTAATACCTGCATATCTAAGGTTTCAGGTGACAAAGAATTTTCTCCACCAACACTCCCTTCATGTTTGATTTCAGCATGAAAAAACAATAACCAGAAAGAAAAGGCAGTTCACCAGCATACAGCCTTTGTGTGAAATGGTTTTGAGAGTGTCTGAAAGATATAAAGATGTGTCTTACCTCCCAGGTCTGAGACAGCCGGCTGACAGATGCAGTGTTGAGACCCATAACAATTGCAAAGAATGAATTCAGATTTCTTTGGGCTTTACAGCTGAGGAATAAAAACATGATTTTTTGTGTGCTCAGAATCAGCGATAAATGGAATGCAGACGTATCCTAGGTTACTGAGTCTCATTTCAACCCTCAGCACTAACATACAATCATCTTCCACATAATGAACTCATTAAATGTCCTCTCATAACCACCTGCAGTCTAGGTGATGGGGTCTCTAAGAAGTTTTTTAGAAAGCGTTCTACTGTCTCATCAACCCTGTTGTTGGCAGGTCATTCTTTTCCCTTTGCTGTCAAAAGTAATTTTCCCTTTTCAATGTTCAAGTTACTCCCAGCTGTCCTTTACCATACAGAATAATTCCTTGACCTCTATTCTGTAGTATAGTAAATATTTTCATCCTCCTTTTCATCTTTCCTGTAAATTGTACAACATAGGTTCCTTCAATTTCTCTTTGTGGTCGTGGCCTGCAATCTGCTTTCCCATATTGTTATTGAATTCTCTGTAATTTATTTTAACTCATATTTAACTCTTATTTCCTTCACTACTTTCTCATGTAGTGAGACAGTGGGGAGGGAAGAAGAAATATAATTACTGTTCTACGTTCTTATGCAAGCATAAAACAAACAGCAAATTATTTATTTGGAACAGCATCACATTTTGTCCTTTCTTTTAATTTGTCATCTATTATCACCCAAGGACCTGTGTCACAGTGCTTTTCTTTACAATCATGCATTTATTTCTTCGGCTCAGTATTAGCATTCTGTAGCTGAATTACTTGGCATCAATCTAAATTAAATCTTATCCTACTGTTGTTTGCACATGCACTAGACTCCTTAGATAATTCTTTTTTTTTTTCTATCTATCCTCCAATGCATTTGCAATCCCTCATCATTTTTATAGTCTGAAAATCTGGTGAGTGTTCAATTTACATATGCCTATAAACCAGTTGCAGCTAGTACTGGTTCCAGTACAGGTCCCAACGGCATTTGCTCGATACCTCTATTTTTTGACATTTTACTGTACACAATCAGACTATGCTTATTTCTAGTCCATTTTCTAGTTCATTAGGAAACTTGAGATCCTGAAATACTGAGTCCTTTTAAAAAGAAGGTATTACCCTGTCTCTTGCAGATTTTTGGAGACCTTATGAATATATGGGTGAATTTGTGTCTGAGAGTACAAATCCTCTTTAAAGAAAATTTTAAGTATGAATGAATCCACTGGCTTCACTGGGATTTACATCAGGGAAAAGTAAATGCCAAGGTCTTAGCCTGGAAAATGGCCAGAACCTGCTACAAGTTTTATAAAGCCTGCCCTTATCACTGTGTACTATCTTGACACAGTGCATTTCTCACTTCACTTCAGCTGTCTTCAAGTTAATCCTAACTTTGTTGCTTAGATTCTTTTTATCATTAAAGCCAGGCAGCTCCCAAAGGCAACTCATTTCAAAACAAGGAAGGTGTCCAAGCCTGCATAAACTGTCTGTTGGGTGGGCTCACTCCTCAGCTCACTCCTCACAGCGAGCTGTGGAGAGAAGGGATCTCTCACAGTCAGCCACTGTTTGCCTGGGGAGCAAAAAGGCTGCTGTTGTAATCTGTTTGTTCTAACCTTACATTGACTTGTTTCTTTAACTCCTCAGCGTGTTAATTTCTAATAACATGCTAATTAATTTCGTTTATTGAGCCACTTGTTTTCTCTTTTAGACTACTCATCAACAGAAGTGTATGGATTTGCTTTTCAAAAACTGTCTCCTTTTCATGTACTGACACACTTGTGTAAAATGCTTTTATTTTCTTCAGGCGTTCCTCAACAGCAAAGCACACAGATGATGAACATGAAATCTTAGTCCTGGTGCTTTGCTGACCAGAGGAAAATCACAGACAAAGATTCCTGGCTGAATCTGTGTGCAGAGAACAGGGAGCAGCCAGAGATACTCATGGTTCCCTACCTTTCTGCCTTAGTCATAAACAAAACAGGAGGGTTGCTTGGCTTGTCTCATGATGAGAGCCCTGTGCTTAGCACACCATCCTTCCACCCTAATTGTTCCTCTGTCATCAACTCTTCCAGAACTGATGAGATACAGTGGTGTGTTCGTCTAGAAAGCAGCTTTTATGATGACAAAGAAATCCTGTGAAAACTACACACTTGCTTATTTCATCACCTACATTCTCCAGTGATGGGTGCTCCTGCAATACACTGGGAGAGCCTGTCTACTGTCTACTGACAACTGTATTTAGTCTCCATAACTCTGGCTTTTAACTTAACAGAATGGAAACAATAAAAATACTTTAGTCTGGTAACAAATACATTCTTATTCATGTAGGACTGACACAAAACTTTTCCTGGGATGCAAATTAATGCTACAATGGTGCAAGCAAGGCACATAGAACCAACCATTTTTTGGCCATTGATATGGCAGAAAATGATCATATTACTGGATACTACACAACTTGCGAACTAAATCAGATCACATTTATGAGTTACACTAGATTAGATGAGAAGAATTAATTTCTCTAAAGGCAATGCTTCAGCAGAGAACAGTCCTTTGTATGTAAGTGCCTTGCAAATTAAATCAGCCCAGTCGATGAAGGGAACAACTTATACATTTTCCATGAACATGCATATTCAGATATTACAGGAGACCAACAAGTGGAGAGAGGTGAGGAGGATGATTGCACATATTTAAATCACTCAATTTCCTTGGTTACTAAGACAAAGAGTGATTACAGAAAAATCTACGGGTCTAGTATATATTGTATTCTGTTGCAAGACATAGAATAAATGCCAGTACTATTTAGTAACAGTGAAACAGTAGACTGTCAAATCTAACACATGAAAAAGTCTACCCCTCTAATAAGTAAAACAGTACTCCAGAGAGGATTACATGGGGCAACAGCTTCTTGCAGCTAGGTTCCTCTCTAGAGATGGGACTTTCAAAGTTTACAAGAGAGTGTTTTGGTTTCTATTAGTCTTGTGTGACTGTTTTGCTGCCAAAATAGTTCTGCCATATGGTCCTCAGGTTATCTCAGCTAAGAGGGAGCTATCTCTGCAGCATTAGGGATGTTGCAGCTGACTGCAGACAGCAGCTAAGCTGACAGGGGAGATTTGAGCAGCACATGCTCCACCATGTCTAGTTTTGACCAGGCTCTGCTGTTGTTATCTATGGATTATTTTATTTAGGTATGCTTACTAAACTACTAAAACACAGAATGACAAAAATTAGTTTTCTTTCCTTTCTTCTCCACCTACTTCTTGCCAAACAAACCATGTGAATACAAGGATTTCTGTTGTAACGCCAGGAACTTACTGGGCAGCAATCTTGATGAACTTTTTCACCAGCTGTACACGTTTGCAGAGCTGGCTACAGAGGAGTATCTCAGTGGCAACCCAAAGCTGGACCTCATTGCATCTTTGAAGCAGAAGACTGAGATTCTCAGTGTTTTCAGCACTGCCCTGTCTGCTGAACGTGAAGTATATCAGCTCTTGCTGGAAGACATTGACAACATAATTAGGGATATAAAAACAATTTAAA
The DNA here is from genome assembly GCA_026413545.1 of Cichladusa arquata. Taxonomy (NCBI): domain Eukaryota; kingdom Metazoa; phylum Chordata; class Aves; order Passeriformes; family Muscicapidae; genus Cichladusa; species Cichladusa arquata. The sequence goes on from JAOTQP010001286.1 coordinate 31,445,723, forward strand.
TATAAATGAACTGTAAATTATTCAGAAGTATGTTTTTTGAACAAGGTCTGGTCACAAATGGTTATTTTTTCATTATCCATGAGCCAAGCACAAATGATTCAGCTTTGGCTTAGCAAAATCTAGAGACTTATTACAGAAGGCAGGTGGACTGGAAATCCTGCAAGATATGCTCTTCTTGTTAGAATTCCCGAGGTTCCATTTCTGGCTGTAACCAGGTATAAGACATAATCCATTCCTGTATTTCATCATTTCTGTTCCAGTATGAAAAAGCAACCATATAAAACCACTGCAGAACCTAAAAAATTTATTCAACTTTATTCAAACTTGTTTCTGTATTAGCCAATTTTTAATCAATAGTGGTGTGGGTCTTAATTTCTGTATTAAAAAAAAACAACTTGGGCAGTTTCAAATGTAAAGTATCTAAACTGAATAAAAGAATGCAAAATGAAAGAAAAGGAAAGCATCTGGTGAAAAGCAAGGAAATTTCACATTCATTCTCTCAGAAAGCCAACATGCTTTCCAGTAAACGTTATCTTCAAGAGAGATTTTCTACTGTTAACTGTGTGCTTTACTCAGCAAGCCAAACCAGAACCTATCAAAGTCATTGAAGCAACCCAATGGGCCCTGAAGTACACCATTATCTCATTTAACAAAGCCTGCCCAGTACTTTTCATCTCACTGAAGCCTAACAAGAACAGCAATGTGACCATTTGAATTGCCCAAACTGAATTCTTCTGTGGCTAAAGTGATATGAAAGACAGCTATTTGTGGAATCCCATATTTACTGAAACACTATCAAGTGCATGGGACATTTTGCATATATAACACATTCACAGAGAGTGTTTTTAGAAAATAATCATGGACTTTTACACTATTGAGGCAAATCTCAAATAAGACACATCAGGTATACAGGGAACATATGAGACGCCTGAACACAGGAAAATTACAAACCTCTGACAACACTTTTCAGTCTCAAGGACTGCAAGGTAACTCCTGGACCTGTCACCACTACTGAGAGCTGCCAAATCATGCTGTCATGACAGTGAACCAAGCCCCAGGAATACCAGTGCTCCAAAATGCATCACAACAGTGCAACACTGTGTGACAGTAATGAATCTGGAAGTGATGTCGTGCTTCTTACCTCGTGAATTGCATTGAAGAGACTCCAGTCAAAGTTCGTTAGTTCTAAGGCAAGATCCCAGGTGTTAATTCCCAAAATCCTCACAGATCTTTGCTGCAATTCCTCATTTTCAGAAAATGGGTTCTAAATGAATAGACAAGAGCAAAAGAAATTCCTCAAGAAATGCCAAAGCTTCTGCCATGAAACAGTTACTGGACTAAGGTACCAAATGGAGCTGAGTAGGTAATCTTCTCTAAGTGCACTCTGAGGGCTTTTTTCCCCACTAATCAAAATGAAGGAGCTATAACCTATTTAATAAATAGCTTGAAATGGGAAATGGGTCAATAGGATCAATGATTTGCTTTGGAGAGTGAGGCCTTCTCCCTCTCTCCTTTTCTCTCCATCTCCCAACCTTGAATATAAAACACTGGCCAAGCAGACAGCATAATGAAAACAAAATCCCTGAAAGTATCAGAAAATAAAATCTAAATTAAGACATCAGTAAATTTTCTGATATAAAAGAATCATTCTGAAAACACATTGGATTAAGAATAAATACACATAACTTGCCCTCCAGTCCACTTTTACAAATAACATAAATCCATGCATTTTATTATTAATCTACCCCAAATGTAATCAACAAAGAGTAAAACACTGTGGGTTCTGATTCAAAAAAGTTACTTAGTATATTCCTGTGGAGTAAGGAGGTACTGCTGGTGTTCAGGGTCATTTGACATTTCCATTATTAGCTGGGATTTTCAAAGTTTTGCATTTCTCTTAGCAATTTTAACCTCATCAGTCTGAAACTTGGCATGTGAACCGTCTGCCAAGATGAAAGATTATTCTTACCAGCTAAGCCATTACTTTGGTGCTATATTTCTGACAGTTACAGTAAGTTCTGCAATTTTTATTACGTAACTAATGAAACTAGGTTGGCTGTCACCTGTCTACACTGGAAATCTTCCCTTAATATTCACATTTTTAGAGATGGCTCGAACACCGGAGATAATGGAGATGATAGATTACAATGGTAGTGGCATGTCAGCTCTTGGGGGCACATTGATCCAACAAAATGTAAATAGACATTTCTCATCCTGAGGATGAACGCACAGATCCCAGAGGTACTGACAACATGTAGAAGTCAGTTGTGATATAGCCCCTACTCTTTCCTGGAAACATCTGCATACTTAGCAGAAAACTATTGAAACAGCAAAGTGCCTGACTGTGCCTGCCTCACTGAGGTTTTGGGAAAGCACAGAGGGAGGGAGTTTGCAATCCTGGTTTCTGAAGACAGAGGGAAGGATGAGAGAGATCTGCTGCCTCTCGATCCGCTGACCCTCCCAGCCCCAGGGAGAGGATGGAGAGACAGACAGAAGGAAGGGAGGAGGACACAGTGCCAGTGGCACACACCAGCTGGCCACGAGGCTGCCACAACACAGGGGTCACACTGATGGGTCCTGTGGAACACACACGACATCTATTTCCACATGCAGTAATTCCATGGAATTTGTCACCACTTTGTATGATCATGTACCAGCCAAAGTGCCACAGAGCCACAAGACAGGGAGGGGAGGAAAGAGTCACAAGAGCCTTGAATAATCCTCATCCCATCCATTCTGGTACAAACATAGGTCAGCTTTTCAGGCTGATGTAGATTGGAAGATTTAAGCTGCACAGAAGCTTTGGTTTATTTAAAATTGATGAACAAATTCCATTACTGTTCAGTCAAATAACTGCTGTTAATGAAAGATTTTATTTTCTTTTTTAGGAAGAGAACAGCTCAGTAAGCTTTACTAAGGAAGCAAAAAATAAATTCTGCATTGAAAAACCCCTCTGAGAGGAATACTAAGGTTTTGATTTGGAGTCAGACAAACAAAAAATGGGAAATATATATAATCCAATCCTTACCAAAGAATCAGTCAGATCTTTTCGGTACACAAACATACGACTGGATGACTCCAAAGATTTTGAGATTGCCAGATCATTTGGTTGTAGCTCATGTTTTTCTGTGAAAACAGCAAAAAGCCCACAGAAGTTTCAGAACAGGATTAAAAGCTGTATATGAGAAACAAAGGTAAAATTCTATTTGTGAAGACACATCAACTCCTTAGAAGGTAACTAAGCATCAAATTCAGTCTCTGTGAGGACCCATCATCTCCACCCTGCTCAGGCAAGATAAAGGCAAGATATCTCTGATGGACAAGAGCACAAAAGCTTCCTGCTTCTGCTTTCAAACTTCACATGAACTTCTGCACTTCACACAGAACAGAAAGAAACCCTGAAATCATCTGGTCTAGCTTACTATGCCTTATAGAACATTTAATTTCAACCTAGTGTATAAATGAGGTGACGCCTGTTAGAGCAGAGTGTCTCAGCCTCCAGAGACTGAGCTGTTGTGTGTCACTGGAGACAAAAGCAGGGATGGAGATTAAATCAGTAGCCACAGCCATTCAACAGGAAAAGAAGTTTAAAGGATACCAACACCATGAAATTCATCCCACAGAGCAGAGTTGAGTAGTCCTTTGTAACACAGTATTTATGGAAATTCTTCTAGACTTAAAGCAAATAATTTAGGAAATATCTGTATAAAAGAGTAGGACACTGGTAGCAAAGAGAAAGGATTTTTTTGCCTCCAGCCTAGAGTGCTGGTTCAGCTCTGTGGAACCTTGAATGAACTAGAGAAAGGTGGGGAGAAACAAAAAGCAAAACTCCAAACACAGCTTAAAAACTGCCCTGCAAAAACTGTCACTTCCTGCAGGCTCCAAGTAATTCTCTGGAGACCTGATACATGGTAGATCCAAAACTACTCCAAGCACACTGACAGCTACCCTGGACTCTGCATGGCCCATGAAGAGTAGGACCAGAAGGAGTCTGAGAGCCAAACATAATTTCACACAGTTTTCCATTTTATCCATGCTCACTTATCCATTGACACACAAATACATTATGCTGAACTATCATTATGTTTTTTCAAGGTAATTTTGAATAAAGAGCTTGCTTATCCATTATTGGTGCATAATAAAAACAGGTTTTCCAGTGCTCATACTGCTGCCCTCCAAGTGGATGAAAGACAAGAGTTCTAAGCCACACAAACAGCGAAAACACAAAGCAGATAAAAAAAAAAACATAGCAGATTGGTGTCTATTACTTGCAGTACAGGATGCATAAGAAGAAAGATACTGAAATTGTTGTATTACAAATTAACTCAGGCAATGTAACTAAATAACGTTTTAGGGGTTATAAAGGTCATGTACAAGTGGCTTTCCTACTATACCCGCTGTTTCTCATTGAACAACCAAGTGGCAACCACTTCTATTTTGTGGCTTTCCTGGGAACCAATATAGTATGTTTCATTATTTATGAATGGTTGGTTTTCTTTAGCTAAGCAGGCAGTTAGAACTAGATTTATTGCTACCAGAGCAAAACTTGACCTGCTCTTAAACAGGAGAGAAAGACCTGAAAAACAACAGCAGCATAGTGATTTTGCAGCGCTGTGAAATGCACTGGAGGTGAGTTTGGGCACACACAAGGGTAAAAAGAGTATGCCTGAAAATGATGTAGCCTGGATGGCCAAAACATCCATGTGTAATGCTCCCAATGGCTGCTCTGTGCCCAGGCTCTCAATAACCAGAGCAAGGCACCATCTCCCTTCCACCCACACCAGTGCACTCAAAAATATGTTTATTTAACTGAGCTCAGCATGCGGAAAAAAAAATGTAACCTTCCAGTTCTGAATCAAAGATATAAACAGAACAAGCCAACACTTGTGTGCATTTCATTTAACTAGACAAAGAAGCAGCAATGAATGCTGTAACTTAAAAGATGCATCCTTTATTTTAGGGGGTCAACATCAACTAATATTATCTGAGAATATTTCCAAGATATCCTACACTCTTAGTCTTTTTGTAGATACAGCTTCACAGCTCTATGCACCTAGTTAAATTGCTTCCAACAACCACTACAATGATCAAAACAATCTGACCAAGGAGCTTGAGACCTGCCAAAGATCAAAGATCTTGAGACTTTGGCTGGTCCCTAGTATCACTCCATGATCACTCTTATCTTTCTTAAAAAGACAATTAGCCCTTCTACTTAATGACTAAAACAAAAGGCAAAATATGTCAGTTGTTGCTTACAAAATACTGCTGAGATTGCTCTCAGTATCTCAGTTGTGCAAATACATCTTCTTCCTTTCAGCTCAAGAATATTTGTTACCTATGCCATAAGTGAGGAAACAGCTATGCACATAAGTATTTGCTATTCCCTTCTCTATTTTTAAAGCAAACCATGCCTCATTGCCTACAAAATTAATTTAAATTCCAAAACAGGAGATTCATCTGTGGGAAAGAAATAAAACCTTGCAATACTGCTGGAGACCGAGAGTTCTTTACACTCCCTTCCCAGTCAGGAGATGCTGCATCCCACAGTACCCAAGAAAGAGCTGTTGCCATGGAAACAAGTCTCTGGGAAGCAGCTCCTCATTGTTCCCCTGGTCATCCAGCTGTGGGCCCACAGAGGAACAGCTGTATTCTTGCATCAGGAAATGTCAGCCCTCCCTTACCTGATGCAATAAAAGGTGAGTAGCCAGATGAAGGGAAGTCACTTACCACCAGAGAATGAGACTGTCACCAGTGCCAGCTCCTCCTCTGGGTACTGGATCTTTTCTGCCACGATCTTCAGGATCTCCTGAGCTGAAGTCGACACTTGAGCTTTCACACTGACATAGGAGTGCTCTGTTATATACACGCGGCAGAAAACTGCACAAAGGAAGGAAGACATGCTCAGCTGTGGGCAGAGATACCTCAACAGAGCAAGGAACAAATTTGCAGACCCCACCACAGCACGGCCTCAGCTGCCTGGCTGCTGCAGGAAGGGCAGTCTCTGCACCCTGACACCAAGGACATGAAACTAAGCATAAACATCACCATTTTTCCCCTCCCCACTTCCTGTCCCTGGGAAATGAGAGAGGCAAGAAAATGGAAACATGGACTCCCACAGCAGTATCTATTTAAGACTTCTTGCCCTCAGGATTTGTCACAACCTTCTTCACTGCCTATCTTCTCTGAAACTCAGCTGTCACCATTTTTTCTCCCTTCATTTTAGGTTCAGATAAACCACTGTCCCTTCAGTATATTTCGTATCTGCTGCAGAAATTACTTTGGACCTCCATTTCTATCTGGAACAGGATGCTTTGAAAGAACAGTGCTCCCAGGTTTTCAACCACTCCTGATAGCTTATCTGTCTAGACATCTAAACCACTTACATTGCCAGAGTATTTCAGCACCAGCAGAGACTGCCCAAACAGCCATACAATCAGTTCTGACAACTCATTTCCTGAATCACAAGCAGCACATATAAAAGGGACTCGTTTGGAGAACTTCCCTGGGCTCACTGCTTCCACTGTGGTTCATGAGTCGGTTCAGCTCTGGGGATGCTGTGGTCAGCTCAGTGGTTGCTTTTTTCCACTACAAAAAGGGATGTACGTTCTCTCTGCCTGCCAGTATTTTAGGTTTACGTCTTTTGCTGAGTTTGCCCTAGCTAGTTCTTTCAAATACGGCTGCCACACTTAAAGTGGAAGAAATTAAGCTGCAGACTTGCATAAATATTTTGAAAATTACATCTGCTAATCAGAATTGTCACAGCTCTCGGTTTCACACTCACTCCAGTGCTTAATTAAACTTTCAATTTCCTTCTACGCTAGCACTTCTTATTATAGACAGGTTGCTACCATGCCAATACAGGACAACTTCTCTTCTCCAGAACAGTTGTAACTTTTTTTATTATCTTTATTGACAGATATATGTAGCAATAGCTCTTTGCTTGTCCTACAGATCTTCATGGCTTCAGGGCACTTTCATTAGTGAAGACTATGCCAGAAGCAGTTAAGAACTCTATGCTTGAGAATAGGGTTTTTTCCTGTTGTAGTAAAGAAAAAAATGAATGAGAGAATGAAGGGGGAACTTAACACTGAGCATTGGGGGAAAAAAGCCATTTGATTTTATAATTGCTTTTCAACCTGTCTCAGCTGACAGAGAGTAAATGAGATGCTCACTCTATGGCAGAATCTTTTATCAGAATGGATACGCATCATGAAGATAGAGACATCCAACTGCACTTTGAATTACTAGGTAGAAAAATATATTTTTAAAAATCTGACAGGAATATTTGGACTCCAGACTGACACACCTAGCTTACAGTGAATTTGTTTGAAATGTCCTCTCTGTCATTTGCAAAGGGACAATGACAGTAATGTCAATTCATAAATGAGCTATTGATCTATCCTTTCTCTAACACTGAACGAAATCAACCCTCAGGTCAGATGCTCAAGCACAACCACCATAGTGATTCTCCCCCTCACACCTTTCCCACGTCTGTGGGATCTCTTGGGATGGACCATGTCATCTCCTCCAGAAGCCTATCCTGCTCCTCTGTGAGAAGGAAGGAATGCCAGTGGGAGGAGGAGGCCACAGGCTGCAAGCTGCTCTGGTGATGATTGCAATAGAGGATAAAACACCTCAGGTCAAATGGCATGGTGCACCTTGGGCAGACCCATTCTCCACAAGCACCTTCAGTCAGACAGCCCTCCACCACATAGGGTTAGATGTCCACCCTCTCCATTTGTCTCCCTTGCCCAGCTTCACTCTGGCTATTTCATTCCTTCAATCCCATCGTCCTGCTCTCAAGGAGTGAGACAAAAGCAATTTAACTCAGTCAGGACTGGTCTTGCTGGGTCCTGTCCTGGTGACTGTCCTACCACAGTGACATGGTCTGTCCCCTCCCAGTACACTTTCCAGTCACCCACAAGCTGTGTCCAGCTTTGAAAGAAGAACGAGCAAGGGGGTTCTCATCCACAAATAACACTTTTAGAAGAAGCCTTGGTAACATAAACCTCCAAACTCCCCACATTTGAAGCACAAAGAGAGGATTATCTATCAGCAGCGCATACCGTGCAAGTCTTTCAACTTGATGTAGAACAAGCTCAGTTTTTATTCTGTCACAAATGAGGACTAAAAATACACTGACTTCAAGTGAACTTCCAGAGTTTTGTTCCCAGTAAGAAATGAAGATATACTGTCAAAGAGCGAGGCTGCCAGGTAGGAGGTCCTGCTGTTCCCTGCTCTCGTACACAGTGTTCTCCTCTCTGCCTCCTTCCTCACTCAGGCATTACAGGAGGCTGACAGCCTCACTGCCTGACAGTATTACCAGTGAGGGAGGGAAATTGCCTTTTGAAATGGCTGACATTAAATGAAGTGGCACCTTGCACTCCAGGCAGAGATGTTTTCGAGCAGAGAAGGAACTAAGGCACATTCCCAGAGTTAGCAGATCCTGGCCCATTTCATGTGACAGGCTTCTTCATTCACCTTTTACAACCCAGATATAGGTCAAGAGACTGAGAGCATGAAATGGAGCAGAAGTAATGCCTGGTGGATGGGCTGCCAGCACACCTGGGATGCACACAGGACTGTGACAGGGGTCCAGAGGAACCGGACAGGACAAAAATCCCTTGGGATACCATGGCACTGTTGAGCCCTGCCAATCAGGAGGAAGGGAGGCAAACTTGCACAGCCAAATATTACTTCTTTTGTGTCCCTAAGGTCTTGTTCAAAAGCTTTATGTCAGCTAAAGAATATTTACATTGAAGTAGTTGAGAAACAATAATTTTTGAGCTTTTCCTCTGCTCTTTCATTTATACTCACTCTCTTCTGTTTCATTCATGGTTCCTCTGTGCTGCAGCCAGTTCTCCTTTACACTGAACTGCTGGAAAAAGGTTTTATTCTGTGAGGGAGTGGAAAAGAAAGAAAGGGAAAAATAAACCAGTGATTTTTTGCATCCCTGCTGTTTACAAAGCAGTAATTCACAGAATACAGCATTTAACCCATATGTCTGGCCAAAAGATTTCTGTATAGGAAGTGCACCCACCCTTTATTGGAGCAGTAAACTGGGAGTTGTCTTACTAAATAATAGCCAAGGTGGGGATTTAGGAGGAAGCAGGACATGCCAAGGCTAAGCAGCCTGCACAATTCAAGGTTTTCTGTATTCATGTTCAGAGCCCATTTCTTATACAGTTATTCTTATATACATTTCCTATGTACCAATCAGCCTATTTAGCAATTTCACTACAATCTCATGCTCTGCCTTGCACGTTTTTGCAGTAACATTTTAATCTTATTACACACTTCAGCTTCAGCCCAGTAAAATTGATGAGCACAGCGAGTCACCTCTGAGCAGTTTGTATGCCAACTTTCCCTGGCTGCAACTTCTCCCTCCAGTTAAATAGACAGATTCATGTTCCTCTCTTCTTGTCTGTCCCTGTCACAACAAATCTGCCCTTTGTTCTGTTTACTTGACATTCATGTCAATGCCTGTGTTCAGCCTGGATTGCCCAGCTTGCTACATCCCTCTAGCTCGGTGGGACACACTCCCAGGCCTCTCCTGGATTTTGCCATCTCAAAGCATCTTGTTAACATGCTAATACTGTCACAGCCACTGCAGGTTAGCTCACACTGCTGTTATCCAGGATGCACTCAAAGAAAAAAAAAAAAAAAAAACTTCCTTAAGCAGCATTGCACGTCTAACCTCAATGATGTGTCCTGTCATGTTTTTGGTCATCAGTCACATTCAGTTAAGAAGCCAAGAAAAGAGAAGGAAGTCAGAAGAGGGGGGGAAAAAAAATGAGATGGTAAGTTATCTAGCTATCAGCAACAACCAGGATGGCATTACCTTTCGATGAGGTGAATACTCATCTACAGTGCTGAAACAAAAAGGAAAATCACAGTTATTCTTTCCAGCCAAAGTTTAGGAAAAGAAAGTTTTAGTTATAACAAATTTTACAACATCAGAAAGTTTTTAACAGTAAATGGTCACTGTAGAAAGGCTGCAGAGGTTCTTCAGGAAAAACTAAGGCACCTGGCTCAGTCAGAGAACCTTCCTTTGACCTGCATAATTGATGTAGTGAAAAGCAATGCTGCCAGCCCATGAGCTGTTGGAGTAGGCAAACACAGCAGTCAGGGTCACCCTCAAGGGCACAGCTCCTTCCACTTCCCCAGTGGCCAAACCATGGAAACAACCTCCATTTGTTGGAAAAACACATTAATTAAATATCTTTTATAGAAGCCATAATTATTAATAAAGAAATAACTCTGAGATGACTATTCCAAGTGATTTGCTTCTCAGTGCTGCAAAGAGAATGAAGGTAGCATCTAAAAATCACAGACTGCAACTTCTGAAGGAATTTTTGCCAGCTTGTCCACAAACTATTGCTCTGTGTGTAAGTAATCACAAATGAAATCGATGGGAGTGAATGCTGAATCACAAACACTGCCCAACAAACATCAGAAAAAAATTGAATAATCTAGCTTTAGTTTTAAGAAGAGATGATTTGTAAAACTAAATATGTCACTTGTATCACTCATCAGTGAATTAAAGAAAAATAGCAACAAAAATAAATTATACTCTGAATAAAAGAAGACGTGATCACTAATATAATCAATACTTACTGACGGCGATGCATCCCAAGTATCTTCTGAAATTCTTTCAGGTCCTTCTCAAGAATGGGATACTCATACACATCATCTAACACATTTCTGTATATTGTCTACAAAACAAAGCAGTATCTTAAAACATCTGACAACTCAAACATTCATCTAAGGCAACACATCAGTGGTATAAGTAAATTCAGGCACTATCCCACTAAAACAAGTTTTATCATTATATTTATGCAAAACCTGTAAGGAGAGAATGTTCCCGTTTAAATTTCTGGAAATATTCAATATTCAGCTTGTCTTTGGAGAAACACTCCTACTTTGTACTGTGTACCAAGTGAGAGGGCAAAATGCTTGTACTGTTTTGTCTATAAACAGGAAAATTTGAAACACCACTTGTGGCTATTACATGAAACCTGGGTTAGGTCAGAATAATGGATTCTGAAGCATGACAGCACACCACACCATCATCACTTATCCAAAATGATAACAAATAGGTTCATTAGATTAAGACTTTTACAATGGCATATATTCTACTTTACCTTTCCACACATTTGAACGCATTTTAAACTGAGTCGATATCTCCCACAAATTCCCACAACTCTCCCTGTAAACTAATGCATAAATAAATTTTACTTTTAATTCTGGGGGAAGACATTGTCATGATTAAAATTCTAGGAAATATTTTTTCTAAACTTTTCCCACACCTGCACGTAGATCCTTCTCTTTCCATTCTAAATAACAAGGATCATATGTATGAGCTGAGTCACCAGGTTTGCTCTAGCCCACATTCATAAATTTCTGCATGAATGATTTTAGCCTACAACGCTGTATGTTGGTTTTGCACATGTAACTACAACCATCACTAGTTATTGCTGTTTAATAGTGCACACAGGCTTCCAGAAGAGAAATTGTGAGACTGTGCACAGTCACACACACCCATGGCCAGAAAGCCCTGCATCCAGACAGGTGCAACTCAGTGTGACAGAACTGATGCCTGAAATGATGTCCCCTTTCCAGTACACAATACACATCTACTACCAAACAGCAAAAATCCTATGGTCTTTGTTTCCATATGCAATGTGTCCTACTTAAAAAATAAAACAAAACAAAACACACGAAAAAAGGAATCTCAAGATCTTCTCCTCATTGCCTTTGTCTTGAGTGAGTGACTGGAGAGATAAAAGACCCTTAAGAAGATCTCCAGTTGTAGACAAAGAGCCTCATCAGTGAAAGTAGAAGATACTGCAAAGTCTCCTAAAATACTCTCACCTTTCAACCAGCAGGGGAAAAATATATATTGAAAAAAATCAGTAACCAGATTGATTTTAGATTCTCAACAACAGCATTGTTTCCAAATTAATGAAGGAATTATAAGAGCTTTTGGAACTCATACAGAAATATGAGAACTTTACTAGCAAATAAGGAACAAAATTTTATTTATCAAAAGTACATAGAATTATGCTGCTCTCCATAGCTACCCAGCAAACACCATGGAACAGGATTTCACTCCTCAGTCAAAGTAGCATCTCTTACAGACACCTCAAAACTCTCTGTGTCCATGATCCTCTGGATATCGACTGCAGACCCTATTCTGAGAGGTAGGATTGGTGTGTCCAAGGAACCTCCACATCTTTGTAGTTTTATTTCTTACCTTCCTAACTTTTTCCATTTTGGAGACCATGGGAGTTCCATAAGTTTCATATGTTAAACTAATGCTTTTAATGTTGACTGTACTAAGAGGATTTCTGTTCAAGCTGACTATAATTTAAGGCATTTAAAGAAGACACGTGTAAATCATTTTATATTATAGATTGCATGGAGAAGATCTAAGTATGAAAAAATATACCTTATGGATTTTGCTGTTGAGGCTTTTTAGACACAGTATGTAATTAAAGAATCCTGAAATGCATCACAGAAATTGTTTAAATACCTTTAAAAATTGTTTTAAATGCTCATCTTCATGTAACCAGTCTTTGTAGAGAGAAGTCCACTGAGACACCAAGTGCAAGACTTTTCTTTTCCTACAGGACACATCAGAGTCGTCTTCTTTCCCTTGGTGGTTCTTAGCACAATAGGTGCAGTAGGTTAAGGAACATAAGACCTCAAAGAAACTTTAAAATTAACTGCTGTCAAAGACTTTGCAAAAATCTCATTTGCTGATGAATGGTTTTTTTCACTGCATTGCTCAGTTTTATCCTGTCTGGAGCTTTAGGAGCTTTATAACTTTTGGGAATTAAATTCTCAGTAACAGGAATGCCAATTCCATCCTTTTTGCCAACAGGATTTTTTTCCCTTACAGATTAGAGAGGTGAGTCTATAAAAGTAAAACCAATTCAAAAGGAATTATACAATGTTCAGTCATATATTTTCTGCAGGACTGAGAATGAACCTTTGTCCGGCACACCGATGCCAACATGAATGTCTGTGGGAAGGAGGGCAAAGCATCATTAACAATAACACAAGAAACAGGCAAAGGAAGTCAGTTTCTTTTTGCCTGCACAAATTACACTATCTGCAGAAGTGACACTATTAAAATTTAAAAAGAAGTGAAAAATTATTTCTACCATTGTTCTCTATTCATAGGGCAGAAACACCAAATGTCAGATGATACCCACTTTGTATACTGTTCCTGTCTCTTCACGCTTCTTTTTTTTATAAGGTAAAAGATTGATGTTTTCACCACAGAAGTTAAAGATGAGGAAAAGATTTTAAAAAGCAAGCAAACAAACCAAAGGTTCATTTTATAGCCACAAGTTTATTCAAACATTAATCCATAGCTTCATAGCATATGGAAGTCTTTAGAAATATACGAAAATAGTTCTTTTATCTTGGAATGCTTTAAGACTTATATCCTGTATTACATGATAAAAGGAGCAGAGACTGTAAAATTCTTTACTTTTCTCCTTGTGTATTCTGTAATGTATTATGCACATGTAGGAGTTCTATGAATTAACATAACCTGCGGATGTTTTAACCCCAATTTAGATTCTACCTTGTCACAGTTATAAAAGTTTATTTCTCTTTAAACAAAGCTGACATAAAATTGCATTGCTGCTATGAGTTAGCCATCTGTTTCAAAACCAGGCATGTAACTTTGGTATAACGCTCAACAATAGATAAAACTAAGAGTAGATGTGTGACCCCCCCATGAATACAACTTTCAGTAAAAGGATATTGCCTCAGGAGTGCCTGGCACAAGTCATCAGTCGTCATGAAAACCGTGTATGTGAGAAGGAAATCATCCAGGAGAGTTTCTGCAGAGGAAGACAAAAAAAAGCCCAAGGTACAATACATTAGCAAGAGCAGGAAGGGAGTATCAACTCCTGTTACTGTGCACAGCAGGAACAGGACCCCTGCCCTTAAAAAAAAGGCCCAAAGAATACAGAATACACAAACGTTTAAGTTTCGAAAGGTTAACAGTGTGTTACCACTGCAGGGATCAGTCCCTTTATTTAACAAGTACATCCTCAGCTCCCAAAGCACCAACAGGCACAAAATACTTCATCATAGTTCAGGAACCTAAGAAAGAGTCCTTATAACAAACATTGCCATCCTGGTTAGCTCAGCTGCACACAAAGCAGCCTTCCCACACATCAGCTTGTTCTGGAAATTCAGAAGAATACCTTTTAGTAATAAGAGAAAAAACTAGGATTGCCATGAACTGTGATTAACATCTATGCACAGCAGTGGAGAACCACAAAATAAACATTGAAATCTTTAGATAGTTGGTTAGTTTTGTGGGCATCACTTAAGCGTTGAGACGTTTTCTCTAAGGTTTGTTCAATTGTAATAATGAAGTTTTTTTCTCCTCCTGGTTTCTATCAGTTTTACAAAACCAGGCAGCAGGTACTTGCTAACAGACCACACCTACACACTGAAGCTGTAGCACCTCAGGTTGTCAGGACAAACAGCCAGTTTCAGATTTCAGAGCAGCTTTTTCACTCCTCAATCCCGTGTCACACTATTTTTAGGATTTTTCCAAACCTTTACTGCACACATCACTTGGGTGAAAGCACTGGGTTTGCTCTTGGATGACAGGGCTCAAGGTAACCTCATGGTGATCTTCAAAAAGAAGAATGGACGTAAGACCAAGCCAGGCATTTCCTGGAGGTGTGCAACAAAATTATACGGGGCAACCATCAGACATCAAAGCTAAAGAAAATTTGCCTAGATTAAGGTATTTATTATTTCTCCCTGTGAGGAGGCCCAACATGACAGCTTACCTGCACAGTCTCCAACATCACTATATTCAGGGCTTGCCTATGCAAACTCTGAGCATCCTGGTCTTACTGAAGCTGCTTCCAGCATGGGTTGGACCCAGGGGTTCCACAGCTCCCTTCTAAATGAAATTATTACAAGATTTTTAAACAAATTTGATTCCAATTTTAGTAAACTACTCATGCACGATGCATGATCTAGAGTATTTGGTTCACACAACAAAATATTCTCGTGTATGCAAACAGACAATGTAATTGGTCTTTGCAAACACAACATAAAAATGTTTCTGTTTGTTTCTCTGGTTTTGGGTTTATTTTTCCCAAATGGTAAGATTTTCCTCAAAAAAGGGATTCCTTTTGACTGTATTTCTTTCAATTTCAGCAAATACACTGTGCTCTCTTTAACAAGAGAGCAGCTCTGTTTTTTTCAGATAAGAACAGAAACATGGACAGAAGCTGAATAGTAACAGAAGTGATTTCAATTGTATTGCAGAGCAAAAATATTTTATCAGTATAACTAACTGGTATTAGTTAGCACCAATTATGTTAAGCTGTGATTTAAGTGGTGGATTTACAACTGCAAACACTAAGGCTCAAACTGTACTTCACATGAGAAAGACAAGGCTGAGCCCTGATTGCCACACCCTCATTTTCTCACTGTTTGTGATCTGTTCTGGTCCAAGCTAGTGCTTTTGTACAAATGTGCAACTGAGAGCACCCCAGCCACTTTCCACAGCAGGACTGCAATTTCACGATCATTTAGAGCAATTTCCTTTACAGCTGCTTTGGACCTTATCAGTAAATTATTGATCCCATAGCTGTGGTGCACAATGGCAATGAGAATTCATCCATATATCATTTGCAGGCAGATGTCACGTGGATAAACATGGATGGATAGCTAATGATATCCCACCCTGTGAGCATGGGATTCAAAATATCACCAGTGTCTTTTAAAAAAATTAAAGCCTATCTAGCTCAATGCATTTAACATTGCTGGTCTAGAAAGATCTAAGGATACATAGGTTAAACCCCTGGCACCCAGCAGCAAAACAATTAAATTCTTTATTCTACCCAACATTGTTGAAAATGGTGGGAAGTATTATCTGTGCATAAAAAGAGTATTTTGTCTCAGTAAATGAAAAGACACGGTGAACAGCTTGGTCTCTATCTGAAAGGTCATCTATTCATTCTCTTGCACATCTTTTGGATGGTACAATGAGGCTATTAAAGTTGGAGGTTTCACAAACATTTATTTGGAAACAGCTGAACTTGGAGTCAACAAACACATTTTAGCTCTTCACTGAACTATGTGACTGTGCTGTGACCCTCACAAAGTCAAACTAGATTATTTCCCTAATTCCCTGTGTAGGTGATACCCGAGTTTCAGCAAAACATAGTCATGTGTTTGGAAAAGAAATTAACTCCTAGTTGAAGCAAAACTTCAATATTATCAATGAACTTCTCTAATGGTTCAATGGTTCAAAAGAGTGTGACTTTATCATAATAACTGGTGTTTAAAAAGCGACTTATATATTTATTTTTATTACCTGATAATCTGTTTTCCAGATGTCAATTCTTCCAGCATCCCAAAGTGTTGGGATGGAAAGAAAGACTGGTTTTACTATAATGTCAGTTTCTTGCTTTTTTGTTTTATTTTCTTGCAAGGACTATGCTACAGACATTACTAATGCAATTCTCTCTCAAAAAAACAAAAAAAAAAACCAACCCAACAAAACAACAAAAACAAAAAAAACCAAACCACTGAAAAACAAATAAATAAACAAAACAAAACAACACAACAAACAAACAGTGATGGAAAGTCAGGAATGGTACTTTTGTTCAGATAATTTACAATTAGTTTCAAGCCCTCTGTTCATCTCCTTCTCTACACCCTTCCCTCCACAGTCTCTGGTTTCTAACAACCCCATCAAAACAAAGTATATCACTCAGACCACTTAAAATTGCACATATGTACACACAGTGACTTCTTTCATCCTCTAAATGTAGAAGAAATGCTAAAAAGCAAAGTTAATAAATTATGTTTCCTACAGCTTCTGTGTAGGCTAAATTTTTCCAAATTGCCTCCGAACATGTTTAGAAATTTAAACCCTAGAGGAATGTTTTGAACAAAAAAAAAGTCTGGATTATACATGTGGTCCATTAATAGCATCACTCATCCATTAAATTACTTTAACAAGTAAGCAATGAAAGTGCTTTTGCAAGATTAAATATCTATTACCAGACATCACCTAAAGACTTTACAATAATATTCATATTTTAAAGTACCTGAACTAGCTTGTAGGTATTTCCCTGAAGTCCTACTGTTCACTGTAAATATCTTCTGCATTTTCTTCCTAAATGGCCTGTAATTTAAACCCATTCCAGAACGGTTTTTCATGTCATAGCAGGAACACAAAACCTGAGGGTGTACTGATACTTCAAAAATAAGTTGCTCAAAACAAACAACTGCACACTTGTCAGACACTTTTGGACATTAATACATGTCCACAAATGATTTGCTGGTCTTAATTCCCAAATGGAGAGAAAGGGTAACCATGAGAGGATTTATTCACAGCACATTATTCATTCTGTTACTAATGGCCACTAAGAGCAGTAAATTCGAATGAGGAAGGGCTGTAAGTGTAGAAGTTGGACTGACAATTATGACCAAAAGTCTTTCTGGGATTTTTCTCTTTAGTCACATTTGATTTAAGAGTAAAAAAAAAAGGCAGTTCCAGTCAACTCATTAAAAATTTACAGTTCACCATACCCCCACTCAGAATGGCAGTGAAATGCATACTCCTTTAAAAATTTTACTCCATGTTCCAGTTTCTGCCTAAATTTGTGACAATTTTCCCTATCATTCCTATAGAAAAAGTTTTTCTAGGGTTTGTAGCACATAGGGGGAATAAAATGCATAGTAATAGCAAGGAAAAGATATTGAAAGGGCAATCTTGGTGCAAAAGCCTGTGATGCTATGATTTTTAAATTTATTTCTCTTCTTCATGAATTTTTTATTTAATCTTTTTCTTCTAGCCATCAATCCAACTTTTCTTTGTTCCTCACAATTTTCCTTTATTTGCCGAGCAATTATTACAAAGTCTGCAGTTAAATTGCAGCTAAGGAATATTTCATTTCAGAAACAATTTCAAACATTTTAAAGCTTCATTAAGACATGCAACAGAACCAGCATGAATCCCATGGCCTCCTCTTCTTGCAGCTCTTTGGGCACAGCCTCAGGCAGTAATCTCACCACACCAATAGTGTGCGAGTTCCACAGGCATAAAAATAATAAAAAAGCAGGCACTGTGCTTGTTTGTTATTAAATAATCAATTTGCACCAGCTTCTGCTGAGACAGTTTCTCCCAGGCTATAAGTCCCCTCCTTCCCCCAAGTGAAATAAAGCATGGACATTGCTTTACCAGGAATAGTTAGTACTGCTCATCCCATTTTTCTGCAATGGACAAGTCCTCCTGCAAGACACATTCAGGGTGGCTGAGGGGTAAAAAGAGCAGTATAGAGACACTCTCACCCATATGAAACATCCAGGGAGCACTTGTTTCCAGCTGGTTACTGAGGGTCCCAGCAATACATCTACATGAGAAGTTGCAGCTGTATTGCTTGTATAGGAGGGTGATGGCAGCCAACAGCAGCAATGGTGTCTTTGGTGGGCAAGGGGGACCCAGGGTCCCAGAGACAGTAAATAATAAAATATTTACATGAACAACAAGCACATCATATATTCCCACCTACTAAAAAAAATAGACAGGATTCCCTGCTGCTTTCTGTGGGCCCACTTACCTCTCTAACAGGAGAAACCCCTTCTCCTTGAGAAGACAATTCTACAAACACCAGCTCAGGGTGATGGTACAATTATAAATGCCAGGAAGAAAGAATGGGTTTCCTACATGGGTTTGCACACCAAATCTGATGTTCCAATGGCTTTTTTTCCTCCTTTCTCCACCCTGTTCTCTAGGCAGACTATCAATTACTAAGGCTTAGGACAGAAATTAATACAGACCTGTAAAGAAAAATCATCTGTGATTTAACAAATCAGGACAGGCAGTACACTTCTTGGTGCTGCCAAATCAAACATCTGTACCCTCTTCTCAAACTGGAGCACTTTCTTAAACTACTGAAATGGTACAAGGAATCAGTGGAGCAGCCTCACTTTAATAATTTGTCCAATAAACATTTGAAGACCTATCTAAAGGAAATGCCTTTGTCAAATGGAGTAGAAGTTAAATTCATTTGATTAAATTAGATATACTTGAGGACAGCTCTAAAAAGCAAATATTTAAAAAAGCTATCTCATAGAATGAGTGAAGAAGGAAAAGTATGGAAACATTCAAGTGTTACAGATAGCTGCACATCCCTAATTAGCAATTATAGCAATTTATATGTTCACATATTATTTACTGGCCTGCACATGCACCAACCAGCATCTTTAGACCACCATAGCTAAACCAAGAGTGCATCTACATTACAAACATATCCAATAGCTCAGGCTGCATTTAGAATACACCTATTGCCCTATTGCTAATATTAGATATACTGTCCAGCTAAGCCAAATATAATTATTCCTAATGCCTGAGTCGTTAATCTCTTTATATCCACAAGAAGAGATAACTTGATGCCAAATTCCAGTTTGTCCTGGTTTTTGGATCACAGTACTACATCCTGAACAGATTTTGGTTTGTTACTTCTCAACGGCTACCAGCAAAAAAAAGAAAAAAAAACAAAAAAACAAGAAAAAGCAAACAAACAAACAAAATAAGTCAAAACAAGTCCTCCCACTTTCAGTAACAAACTGACTGCTGACAAGAACCATTCTCTTTTTCATATCAGACTTTACACAGCAACTTTTCAGACTCAGTTCTTTCCACTCTCTGTAGCATTTCTTTGTCCATGTTCTATCTTTTCCATTACATGCTTATTTAAATATTATGAAAAAAAATAAAGCTGTGCAAAACAAGGCAACAACAGGATTTAAAACATCCAACGCATCGAGGGTTTTTCTTGTAACTGCATGGCTTACAAAAGGCAAATTCCTCTACACAGAGGAGTATAAGCCTATAGACTACATGCATATAAACTCTATATTCCTTTCTCTGCAGATTGAATATGTAATGCACTGTTAGCTGGGAAGAGGATACTGACAGTGAAATCTGTTAAACTGCAAAGAAAAACAAGAAATCTGTTTTTTTGGGGGAGGGAGTTTTTTTTTTAAACTTATCACTATTCTTAACCCAAATCTCTTCGACTTTGCACTGTACAAATCCATTGTGAATGGCTGTGCAAGAATTACAGAAAGATTTAAGTTTTTTTCGGGCTTGTATTCCACACTAAATCGGATTATAGGAAAATATAGATAAAGCCCTGGAATGCAAGTCTTCCTCCACTTTATGCAAAGTAGTGATTCAGCTTTCTCCAAGGATTTGCTGGTGGAGGCCAAACCTATATGGAGATTGAAGGAGAAACCAAACACCAACAACAAAAAAAAGAAGAAAACCTGCCTAAATGAACAAGCCACTGGAATTCAGTAACTCATAGGTTAAAACTACTCTTGCCACTACAGTGGCAAGCCTTAGTCATGCTACAGAGCAGTTGTGGTTGTCACTTTGTGTATGAGAGAATTAAACTGGGAGAACAAAAACCATGCACCAAATTAAAAATATAACACTCTAAACCCCCTGCTTTCCAAGCACCAGAAATCGCTAAGTGTCCTTCTTCCTGCTCAACTTATCTTTCAGAAATGTATCAAATAAAAAGAAATATCTTCTTCATCCTCATCATGTAAGAACTTTAGTATAGTATATTGGTCATCAGCATCTAGGAACTCCAGCAGCAAGAAATACAAGTAGGGGCTACATATGCAATTTTCAAATATCAATGCAAACTCTGAGGGACTTTCGCGTGATAATGAAATCTCTTTGCTGGTGGGGAGGGATATTTTTCAAAAAGACTAAGATGAAGAGAAAAATAAATGTATTTTAGACAACACAGAACAAATTCTAAAACCCTCTAGCTGTGCCATTTCCCACTTGTGACTGTGGCAAAGATGATAAGATGACCATATGGTCAGCTCCTGACATCCCCTTATGTTAATACACTTACCAGTATTAGCCAGAACTACAAATTTAATAATCATCAACAACTCTGCTCTCATTTACATTCAGTGCATCATCCCTACCTTGCAGGACCAGTTTTCTCCAACATTTTGTGAGGCTCATCCTGCAGAATATATCTGGGGAAAAAAAGTCAACTGCTAGACCAGCTGGATCCTTTGGAATTTTTATCCTGCTATGACTAAAAAGCTGGGATCAATAACACTAATGCACCTTCTGACCTCATAGCCCATATTGGAAATAATTTTTTAAAAAGAAAATATTCACTGATGGGGTTAGCAACACCATACTGATCAGAAACAGTTACAACATGCATTTCTCAAAGTCATCAAGAAAAGCAGCCCTGTGAGATGGGGTTACAGCTGGGCAAACAGACAGATGAGCCCTGTGCCTGAGTAAAATGGATGCTGATTACTTACTATTCCATAGGGAATAAATAGTTTTTTTCTATTTTAAATATTCAGTCAGTTAGTTTAAATTAAATAAAATGAAGGCAACAGAAAAGCATTTGCAAGTTTTCCAGCCTCTCAGTGCCGAAAGCTCATAGCCTTGATAAATTCTTTTCAAGCCTCTTCCTCCCTTCTGCAAAATGAGAAAAATTATAACATGCCTCATGGCAGACAGTGCTACACGTAGATTTTTTTGGTGTGGTTTAGTTCACATAATGCTATGCAATGCTCTGAAACCTTTCAGCAATGCAAACACAGGTCCTGAGAGCTGAGCTGTAATCAGAAAGAAAATTGCTTGTTCTGCAGAAACGGAAAAACGATTTGATGGCAGCAACTCTTTTCGAAGGTAAAAGTTTCTCAGTAATCTGTAATCCCACAGCAATTTAATAAAAATGTCAGGATGTCTCTGACTACAAACAGCAAATGCAAATTGCTATCTGATCTTGCTCATGTCTGAGAGGGTGCTGAGATGTCCCACACCTCCCCTGCATTCAGCAGATGGCAAGGGTGCTCAGGACCTTTCAGGATTAGCCCTTAATTCAAAATCGAATCCTCTAATAGTGCTATGCTACCATGGACACAGCAGGAAGCAAAAAAATGAAAATTATGTTGAGAAAGAAAGGTCAATGAAAAAAAAGAGCATCAATATGTAATTTGATGCTAATGTATTAAAACAATTATAGTAGTTATGCCACCTAACCACCAAGGCACTGAGAAATCAATGCACAAAGGAATAAAGAGCAAGACATTTATTTCTGGCATTAGGTTAGAAAACTAAAATACATAAGGGCAAGATATTTAACCTGTACAACCACATTTTTTATTAGAGCACAAAAGTCAGAGCTAGGAATCATTTCTAAGGTCATCTGCCAGAAATTTCTGGCAGTATTTTTAACATCTGCAGAATCAATCAAACATATTCTGTCTGGTAAGGTCAAAGACGCTCCTAAAGTTGCATTCCAGTTGCTGCTATTACATGTATTGGAGCAGCTTCTTATTTTGTTGGAGGGACAAAAAGCCCTGAAACCACAGGCAGAGAGCAAATGTCAAACTTGTCCAGCTTTAATGAGACACTAATTTTTCCACATAGAAATCTGAAGCTCTTTCTTGCCAGGTGGGAGGGAGCCCTGGTGATTCACATGCAGCTATAATGGCTAATGTTACTTGAAATTACTGGATAAATCCTCTAGGCCTTATACATTTCGAAGCATTAGGAATGTTTCCTACAGCAGTCACTCTAAGCTATTGATACTTTTTGTTTAAAAAGTGCCTTTGACTGCTGCAACTAAAACACTGAAGTTTTCCATGCAGTGAAACTTGACAGTAAAAGGAGGTATTCTAATGCACGTGTGAAATCCATACACAAGCAAAATGCAGACACCCCTTGTTCACATCAGGCATCTCCCAAAGTACTTGAGGAGAAAAACTCATCGATTGATTATAATAAGCCAGCCAGGCCAGGATTGCCTGGAGCAGCAGGAGAGAGGATAAAAGATTTAATGGCTCCCTTTCATCCTTCTGCCTGCAGACCAGCTGCCTGAGCACAGCCTGCTGTGATGTGCCCTCCTGGGTTTGCACCTCCAGCTTGCACATTGCTTGGCACCCCAGGCACTGGTGTGGCCCAGTGAAAGCTGTATGAGCAAGTACAAGGCAAGGTTCTACTTTTCTGCTTCTGTCTTGCACAGGAACTTCTTTGTGTCAGTGCCATCACCCGCCTCCTCAGGCAACCAAGGAGATGCAATGTCTCCAACTCGAGCTCCTCAGTGACGAAGTTCCAGGTGTCACCAAGAGCTGCCACTGCCTCAGTGGTGCCAGCAGGACAGGATTTTTGTTGCCTGGTGGCAGCACAGCACAGCCATCCTCCAGCAAAGGGCAGCAGTGCACAGAAAGGACGCACAGTGCACCATCTCTCCCCTCTGCCACTGGAAGCCTGGTCCTACCAGTTGGGTGCTCTAAGGTGCCTTAAGGCTGCTTGAGCCTTTTGCCTGGTCCATGAGTCCAGCACCCTAAAGGGAACTTGAAAATCAGACATTCGGCATTCAAAAAGTTGACACAAAGGAAGATGCACTTAATCTTTGTTCTTTTCATCTTTGCTGTCCAATGCTTATATGGCATTGAAGAATAACCAAGTTTCAAGTTCAGAGTGTCTTTGTCATTGCTGAATTGGAAAATCTACTCTTAGGAAACAGTAACCTTCAAATCTAATATTACATATAAGAACAAAAATCATCACATCTTCAAAAAATACTTGTGAGTTCCTAATTTCTAGATCATTGAGACACTTTAAAGCAGTCTGCTTCTCAGTGACATTTCTGAGAATGAACCCAAATTTTCTGTTTACAGCCCAAAAATATACATATGTTTATATATATATATAAACTCTTAATTGGCACTATTTTCAAGTTGAGACTATTAGCCCCAAGAAAGTTTTACTTCCAAATCCACTGTACTTGGAACATCCACTGGACTGGAACATTCAGTCCAGCAGATTATGACAACTGCAGTATAGTGACCAGAATACATTCCATGCCAGTTCATGACACGGATAAAGGACAGGCCAAATTACTCATGGCAGTGCCCTCCCCACCTAAAGCTCTGCAGGTCAGGTATAATGCCTAGACTCCAGCATGCAGCTTTATCCCATCACCTGCTGCTTACTGCTTTCCATACAACCAGAGGGATGGGTCCCTTAGGGGAACAGAAATGTACGGATCCACACTGTGTATTTTAAAAAGTGTTTAGCAAGAAGCTTTGATCTGTTATTTTCCCCCCTACAAAGCAGCAAAGGGAAATTTCTTTGTGCTTCAGCCCAAGGAAGGAGATATAAGGAGTATCTTGTTTGCCCCTGGGAGCCAAATTATCATAAATATGCTAAGCAGTGCAAACTCCCCAACATGTGGCACTGGAGCATGTGCAGTAAACATCACAGCATCTCTTCAGGGAAGCCTAGCACGACAAAGCCTCCACTGGCAAATCGCTCCTGGCTTCTGTGGATTTGACAGAATTGCCAATAAAGGGAATTCTGGCATTTTCATCTGTGCAAGAAATGTTTAATTTGGTCGAAATCTCTGTACAAGACGTGAATAGCATGCACTAGACTAATGAACAGACCACACATTTCTTCCAGCACAGGAAAGGTCAAGTGGTGGGATATTTTTGGTGTATTGGGTCAGGCACACTGGGTTAGGGTCTTGCATACACAGCTGTGGCCCACTATCATGTAACCTCAAAAGCAGAGACTCACTTAACATCTTCTGACATATGGAGGCAAAAGGCCCAGCAAAGGCGCTGGATGACTGATGTGTTACAGGCTCTGCTGGGGAGAGGGCAGAGGGGAGGGAGGAACACATCTTGCAAACCCCACAGCAGACCCAGACAGACACTGGCATGCTGCAATGTCACTGCTGTGGTGAAGGATGCCACTTCCAGCATTTTGCCCAGAGTGTACAACACTTCAGGCTGATGGGCAAACAATTCTCACATAGGTCTGAAGTAACTTATTCAATATTTAACAACACACCTATGACACACAATGGAGGGGGCTGGCACAAGGGGCATGACAACCAAGAGAACCCAAAAACCAAACAGGGCCATGCTTGCATCTTGCACTTCCACATCTTCCTCCCCACTCCCCACAGCAGTGAAGCACAGCTTCACAAAATAAAACCAGAACAACGAGCACCAGAGCACTCACAAGGCAGCTGCACTTTGCCTCCCCATGTGGTGAATGGGTTCCAAAAAAATCTGACGAGTTTCATGATGGTGGTGTTAAAATACATTGTTACACTAAGTGCAGACTTATAAATAAGATATAGTTCCTTAAATTGTGACCTGAAATTGTACTTGCTACACTGAGACACTCAAATCATTCCAGTGACAGGTTAACATGCAATTAAAGACAGCTTTTCTGCTTATTATTCTTACAACTTAATGGAAGACAGCAATAAAAAAATGCCTTGCACATAGTCTGCATATGTATTAAGAACATCTAAAAACTTCAAACAATTGTGTTTGTCAGTACAACCCTGAGTTGACAGCTGAATGAAAGCAAGCACAAAGGTTCTTGCTTGCACTGTTTAAAGATCATACAGGGGCAAGACACGAGGAACAGACATTATCCAGAGTTCAGCTGCTTGTAAGTATTAAATCACCTGCATGAGCATATTTTCCTGTGGCAGCTGAACTGTGTTTGTGTGCAATTTGGCTGCTTGCAATACACAGCATCTCAGCTTTTAAGATAGAAGACCCTTATTTTGATAATTTTCAAACTATTCACATTCATTGGGGGGTTCAGTATTAGATCCTTGGTTCAACTGTACTGTAATTACTCAGGGTTTTTTTATTTGATGGCCCTACTTATTTCAGTTAAATAAAGTGGAAATACTAAGCAATTACAGATGAAAGTACAGTGGGGTAATTTTTTAAAGGTTTATATTCATTTTGCCATTATTTCAGTTTTTAGTGCTATTTATTGGTTCATTCACAAAAAAAAGAAATAGATGCAAAACACAGCTCTCAGAGAGGCATAACTCTGGACTCATATAGTCCAGCTTTCTTCCTTTGTATCTTTCTTTTCCAAATCTTATGAGATACTGTGTTTTTCATGCACACACTGGAAAGAATCTAATGCAGGAAATGCATTCCGTATTTAATGGAAAGCTAAAAATTCAATTTTTAGCCTTTCATCAAGACAGCCAGCTGTCTCCTGGACTTTACAGGGCACAGAGGAAATCTCCTTGGCTGACAGATCAACCCCACCCTTCTGCACAAGCATACACGAATCTGATGCAATGGTAAGGAAAAAGGTAAAAATCACAAAATGCCGTAACAGATAAGCCACTGTATTAAATGGTTCCTCTTGGATCATCTGCTCTATGACCATGTTCCACCACTACAGCACCTGGCTGTGACTACTGCTCACTGCCATCTTTCATTTCTATAGCTCATTTAGGCTGTAAATGCCAGCACAGTTTTCATAAAACTTGCTTTATTTTGCCAGTGTATAGAGAAAAGGAAGCAGATATGGGCTCAGGAAAGGGTGAGGTACCTGCCAAGGCTGAGCACACAAACCCACTGTCCCCATGCAGGCTAACACCATCAAATGTGAGTCAGATGGTGATCCCACTCCAAATTGCCTTTGCCTATCAGTTTTCCAAACCCTCTTCAAATTAAATAGTCTAACAGCATAATTTCTCTCTCTTTTTTTTTTATTAAACTGATTTGCTTATTCAATTAGTCATTAAAGGCAATTATAAAAAATTATTTTTTCGTACTAAGAAGCAGTGTGCTTTCTGTATCACCACTGCTTAGCCCATGGGAAATCATTAATTACGTGATGACAGTCCCAGACTGCAATCACTTTTCCATGGCTGCATCCTGGTGAACATTTCTGCTAGGTGTAATGGCTCCTAACTCTTTCAGGTTACAAAATAGTGAGCATATATTTGTTGTTCCTAAAGAGCCTGTCAGAGAAGGTAGCAAAGCATCTTAAAGGAAGACACTTAGGATTACATACCACCCTTTAGCTAGATGAATACTTCTTATATAAGAACATACATTTAAAAGTTATTTTCCATATCAGTTTTTAGAAACACATCACCAATTACAGCAAACATACAGGAGCTGGAATTAATTCCATTAGGAGCTGCTGTTCTGAAGAAACAGTAGCCCACATCCCAGAAGGACAATGAACTATAATATGCAAGCTCATTTAATCACTGTATCCAATTACAAGAAGGAATAAATCATCACACACATGCCTACGTCTGAATTTTAAAAGGTAAATAGATCATGAATAGTCAAGCCAAGTGCTGTGAATCTCTGGATTCACAGATTAGCAGAGGAAGTGGTGCATTCACTTCCCATTTGAATTTTTTTGTTCCATTTGGAGCTTGACTATATAGAGCTGACATTCTCTGCAGTAAGGGGACACAAAACTCTGACATTCACCTCAGTGGAGTTTGTGTATGGTCTAACGACAGACTTTGCTGGTCTCTCTGCCCTGATGCACACCCAAGACTCCCCCAAGTCACAGAGGGTCAGAAGAGGAGTTGGCTTTCTTCCAAACACAACAAATAGCAGCACTGTGAGCAACTGCTCCTACCCTTTGCTGTAACTCCTTCATCCCAGACCTACACGACCATACGCTCCAGGAAACTCTTCAATCCTCTCCATCTGTCAAGAAAACCCAGTACAGCAGTTTCTTGCAAAGTTGATGGCATTTTCATGTTTTCCAGATGCTTTAAGAAACTGTTATCAAATATTTATTGTTCTTTGTAATCAAGAACATAGTTGTAACTTCCCAAATTACATCCTACTAACCTTGACTCCCTGAACAAATTTCCTATCCATTAAACTGTGATGTAACATCAAATGTCCTATGGCCCATTTGCATGTCAAAACCCTCACCCTAGAAGGGAAATTAGATTCTCATTAATAATAATATAATCTGTACTCACATATCAAAGAAAAAAACCTGTTCAAGGTATTTACATAAGCTGCACAAGCAGTCCATGACATATTTGCCTGCAGAGATGGGCCATCATGCTGGAGACCGTAACAAAATTTCCCTGAAGCCAGTGATACTACACACACCTCAGGAAAATGTCTTCTTTGCAATGGGAGAAGCTCAATTTCAGCTGGCAGAGACCTTCCCCTGCCTCCAGGTTTAGTCTTTGCTTGTCCAACATGCCCATATTTCCCAGCTGATCACATCCCAAAATCTCCTTTGCGTGTGCTTTGGGGCTTCTGCCCACAGCAAACCTCAGAGGTGCCACGACGGCTCCCAGGGTGTCACACTGTCCTGGGGAAGGGCTCTGTGCCCATCAGCAGCCCCAGCACTGATGGAGCCTCCAAGGAATTTGCAAGCTACTGTGGCCTAGGAGCCCTACAGTGCACAAGGAGAGCAAGGAGGGAACAGTGTCCCTTTGCTTCCCTGGCCCTGCTCCAGGGACATCCAGGGGAGAGGACAGCAAGGAGCCTGCAGCATGTCCAGGGCTGCCTCCTCACAACACACAGGGGTCTGCACCTGTTTGTCCATCCTAAGAACCACCTGGCTGCACCAGGTCCATCCTAAGAACCGCTCATGCAGCCTCTCTGCTCAATGCCTGCACAGCCAAAGTGGAAATGAGGAGGCATTTTGCCTGCTGGAAAGTGGGATGCAGGTGTAGGCTGAATTGCTAAATCATCCTGTTGTAGCCTCCCTGCCACTGCTTGATGGCACAAACTGGGATGGAAATTTTCCACCTGCCTGTTACAGAGTTAAACTCTACAGCCACAGAGAAGTTAACATCTACAGACAGTAAGAAGAGAAGCTGTAGTTACCTTAACAGGCAAAATGTTTGCATCTGCCCATTCTTGGTGGTTTTCACACTTTGGGACAATGCTACATGGCCACTGCTGCTTTAAGGCTTTGAATGAAAACCCTTTGACAATGGGGATCTGACAAATGCTATTTGTTTGTGGTTGTTTTTCTCTGTCGTTTGTTTGTTTCCAGCTTGTGGCTGTACATCCCCCATGATGTTACTAACAGTATCAACAAACAAAATCCCATGGACAAGGCTCCTATGGGGCAGGGAATGAAATCCAACAAGGGTTTCATTATTGTATTGATGCTGGGGTTCTGAATTCATGGCTGGGAAAGAACAAAACCAGGATCTGGCTTTCTGGTTTTAACTGCAGTGGTTCCTAGAGAGAGGTCAACCAGCCCTAAATTCCAAGAAATGGATGTGAAAAGGGTTAAAGAAAGGCTGTCTGTGGAATTGGCAGAGCAGTGTGGGCAGTGAGAGGAGAAGGGGTAATGGCAGGAGGAGGATGCAGGGTGTAGAAAAAGAAAATAAGGAAAGAAACTGAAAAGCAATAAAACCTGAGGTATAAAAGCTTCCAGCATGATTTCTCCACTATTACATCTCTCATTCTGGTAACTTATATCTCCATCAAAACTCAAGTTCAAGCAAAGTAACAAAATCACAATTCATGCCATGTGCCATCACAAGAAAATCAAAGTTTTTTTATTATTAGCTTCCATCAAAATTGTACCCATCAATGCTATCACTAATTTACATTCATCTATTTTCCCCAAACCCTCACCCCAAAATGTTTTTACATTCAGTGCCCTTGCAGCCATTTTCACATTTTCACATCAGACAGAGTATGATCCTGGTTTTAGAAGGATCTCACAAGCTTTTCTGAACTAAGACAAGGTCATCTCATGATCTCAGCCT
Organism: Cichladusa arquata; assembly: GCA_026413545.1. Lineage (NCBI taxonomy): Eukaryota > Metazoa > Chordata > Aves > Passeriformes > Muscicapidae > Cichladusa > Cichladusa arquata. The sequence continues at coordinate 31,475,344 of JAOTQP010001286.1, forward strand.
GGCTTGGGAGATAGTGGTGTGAACAGCTGCCACAGCTACAGCTCACATTAGTATTTTTCACCTTGTCGAGAAGATGGGAGAAGTAATGTATTTTATTGCAGTAACTGATGCTATTCTGAAAAGCTCTTTCTGTCAGTGCCATCTATACTCCATGAGGGTAACTGACATCTCATGAAAAACCTCTGGCTGTCAAAGTGCTGTAATTCTACTCCTATTTCAATCTTTGAAAGGATCAAAATTGACTCTAAAAAACAAGCAGGACTGGCTCCAATGCCAGCTACATAGACTCTCTTAGAAGGTGTTATACACCCCAAGTAATACCAAGCTGGATCAAACTTTTCCCTCTAAAAAAAGCAACCTCAATTTAAAGCCTGCATTATGAGCTTATCAATCGCAGTTAGTGCACAGAGCTTCTGAATTTATGCTCAGTGCATTCTGCTCCATTATCTTCTTTTTAGACACAAAAACACTCTCTCACGAAAGTATTCCTGCTACAACCATCTATTTCTACATCCAACAGCCAATCTCCTCCCTTGCCCACTGAAATCAAAACCTAGCAAAACATCACAAACCACAGCAGAACATCCTGCCAACATCTTCCAGCACACAGAAAATCTGGCCTTTAGCAGCAGCTGTCTCATCCGCTCTTTTTCTGCCTTTCCCTTGCACATGCTAGAGAAGGCAGCAGCCACTGTTAGGGTGGGGCAGAGCCAGGCTCTGCTGCACCTGGTAATCCAGAGTGTGCTGGCTCCAGTTTGCCAACGCCCCAGACTTTCTCAAGCAGTTGCGTTTATTCAGCTACACAGCAAGCAGCAGCACTCCACACTGTAATGCAGCCCAGGGTTCCCAGCTATTAAGGGAGGTCTTAAGAGCCCACAAAGAGCCCACTGGGAAATAGGCAGAAATCTATACCAATTAATGGTTCACAAATAGGTCTTGGGTTGTGGCTTTTTGTTCTTAATCTCCCCGGGTGACCTCTGAGCACAGGGATTTACAGAAAGCAGTAAAGTGGGAAAGAAAAGGACTGCATCAGTACACTGCACAACCAAGCATCACCTAAAGGCAGTAACAGGGAGCATGACAGGGAGCTTAGTAAAGTAGCACTAATTGTAGTTTGACTATGGCCAAAACCAGTCCCACTCTCGCTCACAAAAAGACCAAGGCTGCTACTTCCATAGTACTGTGAAACAGTTTGAACTCAGGGCATGTTAAGGAGGATTGCGGGGGAAGGAGGAATTAACAGCATGAGAGTAAATTTAGTCCACAGAGGGGAAAAAAGCCGCTTTGAAGAACAGATTTCTTTCAGATTCTTAATACATAACCTCAAAGCACAGGTCTGCAGTGAATCCATCCTTCCATCCTGTGGGTGGGGAATGAAGGCGCTCTTTATATTCCTCAGAAAATGTTAATCTCACAAAAAAATCATTGTATTATAGCAACTTGGAGCACTGGAATTCAAACTCTGAAGACAGTGCATGAACTGTATTCTTGGACTCAGAGATACAGCAAGCATGTCAAGATGCAGTTTTATCTTTTCACCCTTCTTACATAAAAATTCCCCCATTCCATAAAAGCTTTTTTCAAAAAAACAAAACAAAAAAATCTGGATTTCAGAGCACCATCTCTGAGTTTTATATCATTACAGATTCTGCTTTCAGGAAGGGATGCTTGCTGTATCCTGAGAACAAGGTTCCAACTCGACAACCATTGCAGTAAGTGCTAATAGCAACATGGGAGTCGTTAGTGTACAAACATCTACTTAGGTCAGCAGCTGGAGAATCTCAGTGTGGTCGAAGAAGAGTACCTGGATGACAGAGCCCAGCTTTTCAACAGCTTGCAGACCAGGGTTTGATGGTAAAAGATAGTCCAAAAACTCCTCCCTTCCTTAAGGAGGAAGAAAAGGAGTACAACACTAAGCGGTGAGAATGATGAATGGGGGACCTGTGGTGAAAAGCCCCATGTCTGGGGTTTATGAAGGACAAGGTGGTCTGTGGCTCCCACTGAAGGAACAGGATGTGTGGCTACTTTATAAGAAGCAGCAACATTGATCTTTCCTTTTTACAGTTCCAGTCCCCACTCTCACAGCTAACTGACCTGCCAGCCCACACACCATCTGTTGCTATTCCTCGCACACTACTCTCTTAAAAATCAGATCCTACTTTTCATCTACTAGAAACAGCACTTTTTAGATAATTGTACATGTTTTATAGTCAGTTTCAGTGAGCCACATCCTGGGAAAAGATGAAGCAGGGCTGTGTCTGGGGGCTGAGAGGATCTAGAAAGCTGTGTCACCTCTGCAATAGAGGTTATCCTCTCCCTTCATATTCTTGGTGGTTTGATCAAATTTCTGCAGGGGAATGGACCTCTAGGAGACAGAAGTCAGCAAGAGCTACCACAGTTTAGATTCGTTTCAGAATTTGGCTAGGAATTTTTGCTAAGCTGATGTTGACTTGTTTTGGTTTTGGTGTTCCAGCTGCACTAGCTGCAACAGAAGGTACCTGGCCTGCTTCATCTCCAGACCTGCAGCTATGGAACTGACCTAACCTCCTGTGCAGCATTTGAGCCAGACAGGAAATCAACCTAAGTGGCTGGCATATATCTAAGATGACAGGAGATGACATCTCTTGATGAGAGAGATTTCTTTGACATGACCCCTGTGCAGTGACTGGGTTTTCCCCTTCGACTTTGTGGCCCTCAGTCCGAACCTTCTGACCTGGGAACAAGAGTTATTTCTGCTACATTTGACACTGACTAGCCACACTCAAGTGATTAGAAAAGCACTCACACTAAAGCAGAAACTAAGAAGCAACATCTGCTATTCTTTTTATCACTAAAATACAAGAATTTTTATAAAAAATGATTTTTTTATCCCTTCCATACATTTCTTGGCTTAGCATCACCAGACAATAAGGAATTATCAAAAGCATGATTCTGAAAAAGGTTCTGTAGAAACACTTTTCAAATATACAAACATGTCTCTTTATGGTCCCAGCTACTTAATGTATCTGGTTATTTATATTTTTACATATAATTACATAATTTTTACATATAATTTCATATATCTGAAATACTCCATTGATTTTATAGTTATAGCACCTAAACTTCCAATATTGTAAGGGCAAAAGGGATGTTACAAATAACTGATTAAATAAATGTCTTTAGGGTTACATTTGCAGGAACCTTACCAAATTCCCAGTGTCATAACATCCTATCTTCCACGTACCTCATCAAAATGCTTTTATCACCCAAGCTTATTTTGCAGTACAATAAACGAACATTTTTTGCCTTTTCTGACTTAAAAGCCTTTCCCACTGTCAAAGAAAATTACTTTTACCATTAAAAATGTTCTCCTGATACACCTACACTTCCAATTATTTTCTGCTTAAACAACTAAAATCATCAAAAACCCTGATATTGTCTACAATGCACATCTTCATAATAAATGGTTTCACACCAGGCTTTCATGACAGCTCCTTATCATTTTCTCACAAGCAAAAGGCGACAACTGGCAATAATGAATTACTGAATTACAGGAAAAGACTGAGAAACTGAGAATAGTATGATCCAATTGGCTGTCATACAGAATGGGAAGCTTTTTCTTCTGCAAATTTGACTCAAACACAGAACATTAAATACTTGTGGCTCTACCAGGTATTCTTGCACTGAGTTCAAAAATAATGCATTTAGGTGCCTGCAGAGCACAAAGTGCCTCACTGCTCCTGGGCACACCAAAACCATATGTTTTTCTGATGGCTACCTCAGTTACTTTCTCTCCCTGAGAGGGTCTAACTTGCTAAGTGTACCCTCAGCATAAAAGTATTTGCAGCGATGAACTGAAAAAATACCATCTGTATCTACAAAGAGAGTCCTGATCATGAATAAAAGTGTTTATCATCCCCCATGTTGACCCTAGTTTCACAGTATTGGATACAATGGTGAGGCAACTCAGGAGCAGCATTCCCACACTCTGCCTTTCCAAAAGTTTGCTCAAACAAGTTTTAGTGCCCAAGTGCAAATAAACCCTTTTCAGGCTCCATGTCCTCATTTCTTAGAAAAAACTGTCTGGGCTCCTGACATGAGAGAGCATCTTAGACATCTTTCCCTCATTGCTATTTCCCATTATCTTCAGCACTGCAGCATGTGACACACTGTCTGTAGTGAATCCCAGACATGGTGCTCCTTCTGCAAGCTGATTCAGCTCACCACTGTGACAGAAAATAATCCTATCAAAGGAAAAGAAATTATCTCCTTTGAAGATACCTAAACCTACCTGGCACAAGGTCAATCCAAGTATAGCAGAAGACATCAGGCAGCACGGCATCTTCCAGCAACACTGAGTGTATATTTTCCAAATGGAAAGTTGTATTGACATCACTGCAGTGATGGAGTTTTTGCCAGGATTTTGCCCAGATCATTTTTAAACCCTTCCAAATTTTGGCTTCCACAGAATACTCACAACAAATTTCACAGTTTAGCTGTGCATTATACCAGAAAACCACTTCTCTTTATTAGTTATAAACCAAACGATTTCACTGAGTTACAAAACACTTGCCTCATTATGAGAAACAATGAGCCATCCTTACATCTCACCTTCCCAACACCATTAACAGCCTTGTAGATCACCATGTATCTCCTTTACCAAAAGCTGCCTCCCTACAATGTCCTAGACTATTTTTTCTTAGATGCATTTAATCTATAATTCTAATCACCCTTGCTGCCCTTTACTTCATTTTCAACCTGAGCTGAGGGAGAAGAAGGAATCATATTATACATTCCATATTTCACAGTTACATAGTGGTATAACTACAGCTCTTGCTTGGCTTTTTTCCTAATTAGCCTAATTACCACTTGCTTTTTTGACCAGTGCTGATCAAAAAATTTTCAAGAACTATCCACACTACCTCCATAGACCTATTTTCTGCATGATAATAGTCAAGTCAGCACCCTGCTGAATATGTATAGTAAGAATTTCCTCTTCTTCATGGTAGAAAAACACATTACTTTGCATTTTTCAAACTTGGATCCCATCTGCAATTTTATCCTGCAGTCACACAGATTTTTATTCCTTTCATCTTTCTGCAGCCATAGGGCTGGTTCGAGGGGCCTGCTCCCAACTTATTTTCCCAGTTCTACACTGCCCCATTCTTACTACTTTCATGAGACTAATTTTGAGTTGGATCAGCTTCCTGATGTAGCACAACAGCTCAAACAGGCAGTCAGATGTGGGGATAATAGGGTGTAAAAGAATATAATTTTGCATAGCCACCAAAGGTGAAACTATGGCTTTATTTATCAGGAGATCCTCAACCATTTAATAATAACAGCACATGCTGTTACCTCAGATTTCATCCCACACTCAGCAGCACCCAGTCTTCAGTGGCAAATTCCCTCCGTTTTAAACACAGACAATTTACTCCTACTTTTCATTTTCTCCCCTTTAAGTAATCATCAGTCCTAAGAAGCATCTCCTTCCTGATCAAAAAGATCTTCAAATTTATTTCAGGATTTTTGGCAAGGGACTTTACCAAAAGCATTTTGAAAGATGAATATAAAATACAGGCACACCAGATCATATATATCCTCATGATCTTTCAAATCTACAGTATACACAAGATCTGGACTGTCTGCAAAAAATAATCTCCACATTTCCTGCTTCTCAGTATGTTTCTGTATGCATTTCTTCCTTCTGCATCCACTGTACTGCCATCCAATTTCCCAGCACAGATTCATAATTTCATGCTGAAATTTTGCATCTAATCATACTCCTGCAAGCAAGTCCAGCTGCTAAAGACACCAGTCCCTCTCTCCTGCTGTCCTCACCTGCACACCTCTCACTCCCTGCCACCCTCTCCCTGTGTCAGGGGGGCAAATTTGGTGTCACTGAAAGATTAAGTGGATCAAGAGACTTATCCATCTTAAAACTAATGACTTCGTATTTCCTAGGTTAGTATCAACTGGGACCAGCTTTGGGTGTGCTACAGAATCACATGACAGACTGTAGAAGCACAGAGGCATCAGTGCCAAGAGTGGCTGGGAAAGGCTGAGCTGCTTCTTTCAAATCCAGCAACAGTTTATGCTAGAATAATGTATTGATAAAATGACAGCCTTATTACTTAGATGTTCCCCAAACAGAACCATTTCTTTTAATTGGTATCACATTTTCCACCTTCCTCTGCCACTCAAGCAGCTTTATATGATAGATTACACACCACTGTTAGGAGTTCAGCAATTTCATATCAGAGTTCCTTTAGAAGTCTTCGGGGAGTAACATCTGATCCTGGTGATTTGTTACTATTCATTTTATTGATTTATTCTAAACCTACTTCTAGTGACAGTCTAATTTAGAGATAGCTTAGACTCACAATGCATAAAGCAATGGTCATCTGCAAGAGCCTCCCCAGGTCCTCTCATACTGAGCACTGATATATATTAGTATTTTTTATCTTTTCTGTTATTCTTACACTGATGTGCTCTGCTGAAGTGTTATTTCCCTCCTATGGGCATGGCAGTAATATGCATTTAGCCACTTACTCTACCAAATCTTCCTAAACTTCAGGAAAAAGTTTACAAAATCTCTCAAAATTATGACTGACAATATTTTATTATGAAGGACTGTTAAGAGGAAGGGTTAGCAGGCATCTATTCTCTTCATCCTAAAACCTGGAAGGTAGGATCACAAAGTGTTGGGCAAATATTTATTCTCACTGACATCAGTCCACAGGCATCAGATATACACTGATGGTGTGGCAGTCACAGGAGTACACTTTTCAACACCTTTTAATCATCAGTAAAAAGCAAAAAGTGAACAAAAAAACTAATAACATCCTTCATAACTAAGAAAAGTATCAAAAATCAACTAGACCTTTTTTTCTTGAAATATTAAAACAAAAGAGAATCCAGAAAAGGCAGAGCTGTATCTCTTTCTCACAAACCTTATTAAGCAGCTGACTACAGTCAGTTCATGGAAGATGGTACCATTCTCCTTCAAGGTCACATACAGCTCCACAGAGGATGCCACTGCCCAACAGCACAGCAGTGTCACTAGTGCAGTGTAGAAACAAATTATGTGTTCAACAAAAGTAAATCTTACTACACAGGACTTCTAGGACAAATAGACATGGTCTGAAGGCCCCTCCGAGGTGGTATGTTACAATCCTAAAGGTCAAACAGCTTCTGTATGACAAGGGAGAGTTCTCACTAATCCAAGGATCATGCACAGTCCCAGATAAGGTGACATAGCATGGTACAAAGGTCATTACTCCTTTCTTCTCCTACTCCAAACACATCCAGACCATACTTGTATTTTCCTGCCTCTCTTTTAGCTGTCATGAGGATTTGTCCTCTTTTTCTGTCCCTTTAATCTTTCTCCAGGCCCTCCATCATTTGCCATCCCAACTTCTGCAATAGCCTAACAAAACTGTCATGCCTCCCCCTTGTCACAATCCCTTTCACCCAGTCCATTACAAAGGTACATCAGTTAGTAAAGACACCATGTTTTCCCAGTCGTACCATTTCACGTTTATTTCCTTTCTCCAGATCACACTTTCCCTTTGTCTCCTGCTCTCAAAGACCTTCACAAATGTATCACAATGTCAGCAGATGCAGTGGGGGAGATTATGTTCTACTTCAGCAATGCTCTGCTGAAGCTGCCTAGAAGAGGTGACCCAGTGGACTGAAAGAAATGGTCCTAGCAATCCAGGCAGGCCTAGAGTAGTAGCAGTGGATGTGATGATCACTACACTATTCCAGAGGCTGCCAAATGTTGAATGTAACCACCACAAAGCAAGACAGTATGTTTGAACAGAGATCAGCTGGAGGAAACTCCAGAAATGACATCAGACTAATATATTGAGAAGGAAATGCTGCTAACATCCAAGAAATAAAGATTTTACATAAAAGAACAATGATTCTGAAATAAATGGCGTAGTCAATGGGAAGGGATTAGAGATCCCAAGATGCTAAGATTTGGCCTCTTGGAAATTACTTGTTCAAATCCCCACCCTTGATGACAATTAGCCCAGGAGGTGCATTTTGCATCTTCCACCTAAATACTGACATATTTGAAGCGTGTATGTGTCTCTATTTAGTTCTTAAAAGGTCAAATTGCACTCTAAAATGCACACTCAGCAGACATTCCCCAGTGATTCCAACCACCTTAGAGATGACTCAGAAAAGTAGTTTGTTTCAGAAATTTGAAACTTCCATCCATCCCATGGCAGGAAACAAGAATAGTCTTTTTGGGGGTTGGTACTTTACAGGTAACTCAGTGAGATGAAACCTTCCTCCGTTTGAGATGGAAGGCTGGCAAGCCTTTGTTAGTGGCAAGCCCAAATATAAGGTGATGTCCCAAGAACTCGCATATACTCCCTGACACAGTCATCACAAAAATCCCTCAGTCATTAAACAATTACTAAGTTAAGCCCAAAGAGTCTTGCAAACCTAAGACTTTTCAGACATCCTGCCTATGGAAGTCACCAGAGCAATAGACTAGTCTAGCTTTGCAGATGGCAGTGTCTTCTTCAGATGTCCTCAATTGCTAAAACAGTGCTCTGTTATGTTACAGGCACTGGGATAACACTTCGGGTTGGGTCCCCACCTGTTTATTATAGCAGAGCTCATTAAGCTGAGTCCTTAAGGTTTCTTGCTGCAGGTTTAGCAGCAGCTGAAGGAAGCCTTGGAGACTGGGCGGGACACCAACGAAATTTTTTCCAGACCAACCCCAAAACTTGTTTCATGCTCCCAGGTGCAAGAAGTACCTGCTGATTTTGTCTAGAAAATGGAGGAGCAATCCATGGCACATCATTCAGCCATGGTGGTGTTTACAGAAGGCAGAGTTCCATGACCACAGGAGAGTGGATTTTTTCTTAACAGCCATAGAGGGCTGCAGTTATGATTTGCTATACAAAGGGTGGGAATGAAAACAAGCAGAGCATCCCTCCTTGGGAAGCAGTGCAAAGGGTCAAACAGAACAACAGCCCCCTGTGCACCAGTGAGTGTAAGAACAGCCCTTTCTCATGTTCTTTACAGACAAATAAGGAAACTGCATTGGGGGCTGCAGGGAAAGCAAGAGGCCACGGAAGTCATCCTGGAACTGGCAAACAGACAGCAGGAGCAGCAGCTGGGTACAACATTGTCCTTTTATGTTCTGTGAAGCTATGCTTGCTAAAACACAAGCCTGCAGGGCTCTGCAACTCGATCGTTCTCTGAGATGGGCCAGATTGGAACAAGAAAAAAATACAAACCGCAGCCAATCCAAGCACCCAAACGGCAGAAGGATGCCTTCAGGTACGCACACAAAGCTGTACATATGCACAATCAACATCCCATACGTCCTCATGCCAAAGGCAACTGAGTCTGCCAAACAAGCTGGTAAAAACCATTACGGGGCATCCCCCTCGTAAACCTCTGAGAAACATAACTCCTAAGTCTTTCATTTTGATGAAGTTCTGTATTACTAGATTGATAAAGTCAGAAGAAAATGGTGTCTGAGGAACTACCCTTGAAGGAGTGGAGGGCTGCTGGGCAAGGTTTAGCACACATCTTTGTGATGGCAAAAAACTGAAGACACAGCTACTTTGTTCTGTCCCTGGAATCCAGTTAACCCTGGCTACAGGGCAGAGCCTAATTGTTTCTTTCCAAAGCAGTTAGGATAAGGCAGAGGTGAGGGGATGCTAATCAACCTTTAATACTTTGCCATCTGCTAACAACCAAGCAAGCAGTGGTTTAACATTTGCTTTGAGGACAGTTTACCAGCCCCTCTGTACAACAAAAAGACCAGGCTTACCAACAGTCTCTCTGTGATGTGAGGGAAAGAGAGCAAAGAGATTAAAAAAAAAAAAAAAGGTAGTACATGGGAGGATGTATACAGCATCTAATGCTTTACATAAGGAGTGCTTTGCTTTTACATACACGAAAATATAATACATATCACTACTGAAAGTATCATTGTTTTCCAGCGAAGATTGTGAGCTTATAAAATAAGATGAAGGACTATAAAAACTGGCAGCTGATGTTCCCCAATCTGTGTGATAAACATTATTGAGAAAACTTATTCGGGATCCAATATTCAACCTTAAAAGGCCAAGGAAGGATCCTCACTACATTGCCTACGAGCTGGTTCAAGTAAATTACACCCATAACTAGCCTAGTGCATCTGTGGAAGGAAAACCACAGCCTCTCTCTGCACTAAATATTAATATCTAGGCAGACAAAAGCAGCACTAGGAACATTGTAATAATATCACTGGCAGACACTCTGTGTGTTTCTTTGGGGCACTGACACACCAGCACTCGGAATATGCCTATTGTCCCACATTAAATTAATGACTTGTTCTGAGACATTCCTCTGGGAATCACAGATGTTATTTATCTTTTCAGACATTTAAAAGGATTAAAGTGTGTTTATTCTCAGTAATCTCATTTGTAGAGAAAGATATATACAGGAGTATGCATTTTAACCCTATTGGGGATGACCAAATACATAGTGCCCTCGGCAGCCACCTACCCTCCTCTTCAGCATTTTGGACCTCCAGAAGTCTCACCAGCCTGGCCACTTCCATTAAAAGTATCTGTGAATTGCAGGCACTTCTGATAAACTACTCCATGAGCTCTTGGTGACAGCAAGCTGTGCATATAGCCAAGAGATCCAGCTGGAAATTAAACTGCATGTCAAGTAGCCTGATTCATATAAAATTGCTCTAGGCTGGAATGAAATATCTCTGGTTGAAGACAAACAAGCAGAGCACTGGGCGATACCGTGTGCCCGGGGCTATGAGGAAATTTATAAGCCATTTTTATGAAACAGACGCGCCAAAGTACTGGGGTGGTAGCAAAACGAGTAGCTGGCCAGGAGCTGAGGTGCACTGCAAGCATCCGGATGGAGAGAGGAGCAGCTGCAGGCTACGAGGGATGGCAGCTCTGCCTGCAGAGAGACGCTGCTGTACAAAGCCCGCCGCAGCCTGAGCTGCCCCGGCGGCAGCCAAAGCCCGAGGTAAACCGGTTCAAGTTGCTACCGAGCAGCTCCGCTACCTCCTGTCCGGGGCTGGGGCCGCTCGGACACCTCCCGGTGCCGCTCCGCACCGGGGATTCCTCCCCGCATCGCCCCGGCCGCCCACCCGGCTGGCAGCGGCTTTCGGCCAGAGGTGCCCGGGAGCGACTCGGCACCGCGCCGCTCTGCCGCCACCGGGACCGGGACCGGGACCGGGACCGGGACCGGCGCCTCTGCCCCATCCCCGGCCAACGCCGCCTCCCCGCCGGGCTCTCCTTACCCGTCTCTTTGTCCTGGGCGGCTTCCAGGTGCAGGTCGCTGAGAAGATGCTCCAAAATCTTCTCCGGCGTCCCCGACACCACCACGTATCTGTCGGAAAGCAGAGAGTCCCCGGAGTCATCCTCGGTGGAGGACTGCGAGGGAAAACTGAAGGAGAAAGTTGTGGGGTTGCTGTGAGAATGGTTGTGCTGAGATTTGAGCTGAGAGGTTGGGCTGGACTCTGAAAATCAGAGGAAATAAGGACTTTGTTGGCTTTGGACACTGGAGGGCTCTTTGAGAAGGGATGGAGTCAAGGATTCAGGAAAGGCTGATCCTCCAGAAGAGTCTGCAGGTGAGTACTCACAGACCTGGGAAAGTGTGACCTGTAAAATTCTGGTGTTTTAATTAAGAGTGAGGAGACAGGAGAAGCAGACTTTGTGAGTGCAAAAGCTGTTGGAAAGAGGATTGGGAGAACTTCTGGACTGTGTTGCCCCAGGTTTACATTACAGGAGGGGCTGTAGCTGGCAGGAGAGGAGTGTCCAGCCATGGAGGCAGCAGAGCTCTGGAGGAGTTTGGGAGAGGCATGGAGCAGGTGAAATTGGTTTAGAGCTGCTTGGGAAAGGTGTAGCAGGAAAGACATGGGCAGGGCTGGTCCTGTTTTGGGGTGCAGGCAGGACTGTAAGACAGGCTCATGGCATCCTTTCCACCCTTCTGGAGATACTCAGTGACACTGCTTTAATTCTTGATTGACTAAACTGGCACCTTAAACCACCTCATATCCATCACAGTGAGCTGCCATAGCCTGTAGCTGGCACTATTATTATTATTATTATTATTACTACTACTACTACTACTACTACTACTTTTACTATTACTATTATTATTATTATTATTTTCTTTTGGGCTGTTACCAGTCTGCTTTGTTCATAATGAGCCTCGTATTTGACACATTCATTGGTAACCAAAGTGCTATTTTCTGGACTGTAAAATGTTGACTTTGAGGTTTGGGCCATCAAATATGTTCCGAATTTGCCAGCCCCTCTCCTGTTCAATCCTGTGGCAGTAATCCTGTTGATTGTGCTGGGAGTAGAATTCATGGGAACACAAAATAAAAGGAAGCCTTGGAAATCCTGCTCTGAGCATTTTGTGACTCAGGTGTCAGAGGAAACATGATGTAATCCAGTGTCAAAGGTACTCTGAAGCCCTTCATGAAGAATTTTTTAAAATGAAAGTGACCTTTTAAATAGATTGACATTTTTGAAGCAAAAAAGTCTATTAGCATGAAAATATAGGGAATTGAATCACTTCTCTCAAGGTGTTGGAGCAAACCTCAGGATGTTGTCTTTTCTTGCTGGAGGGAAGTGAATATATTTTGAAATATGGAATCAATTTCCATGTTAGCTTTATTGCCATCTGCAGGAAAGGAGGCTCTGGATGGAGAACAGGAGGTGCCTCCCCAGAAATTCAAGGACAAGCATCTTCCTGTGGGTCTCAAACTGGAGGATGTGACCATTTCCCAGTCTGTGCTAAGGAGAATCCTCCATCTAACCATTCCATGGTTCTTCAGGGCTCAGAATTCATCTTCTGTGTTCTCCTTCTGTGTTCTATGAAATTACTATTTTCTGTGAAAATCATAAAAAACTGAAAAATTGCTCCCATCATTCACATTCAGTCTGTGTCCAAAAAGTGCAACTCTAGCCACAAAATTTACTCTGTATTTTTTTTTAAACTCATAATAACATTTTCTCTGAAAATCTTCAAAGATTTTTCTTCTCCCTGCTTGATTTATGAACACACAAAAAAGTTATAAGTTCAAATACTTGGATTTATGGCTGTGATTGATTCTTGTGGGTATACTTTGCTCTTCTCAGATTTTCAGTTCTCAAAATACCAACTGGAATAATATACCCAATGTGACCCCTGTAATCTGCTCAGGTTTAGGTTCAGCAGAGATTTCTGCCTCCAGTGCTGCCTGTTGAGGCACATTTCCTCTCCCCCTGTGTCTGTGGAGTTTGGGGAGGTCTGTTCTGTCCATTTCTGCACCAGAGAGGATTAAAGCCCATCTTTTCATAGCTGGGGCAATTCTGTCACTACAGAGTTTAGGTTCCTGCATTGAGTCCAAGTTTTTCAGAAAATGTCAGAAGACTTATTTACCTGTTCTTAAATTTAGGTTTGTAAGGAGAGAGGGGGAATGAGGTACCCAAGGATGTAGGTAGGTGTCCTTGCAGTGATTTACATTGAAAATGTGAAGTACAAATTGGAGTTTGAAGTAGCTTCTCTTATCTTCTGGTCAGCATTGTTATGGCAGTGCAAAGTTTTACAGTCTAAAAACAATAAAAAACCATATTTAGGGTCTTAAAAATGTTATTTTTCTGTGTGCAGGTTGCTATGAGGTGTGAACCCCTGATAGGAACACAGGGCACAGAGGCTGAGTGAAAGCTTCCCATGCAGGCAGGTGGCACAAGGCAGAATCTTGTGGATGCTTGCTTTTAATCCAACATAGAATTTTGGAAAGTCTTTGCTTTGCCAGTGGATGGGTCCCATGCAGGCAGTGAATAGGATTTAGGAAATAATATGAGCTACTGTGCTCTGTTTTCTGACAGCAGGAACAATTAAAAACAGTGACACACTGCCTGCTTTCCATCTCACTGCACTAACTGCTCCCTCCACACCCTGCTAGATTCCTGCTTTAGCTTGAAGCAATTCTGCCAGTGTGTCCAAGGAGACAAAAGAGTGAGCAGAATGGAGAGAATCATTGTTCAAGGCTCAATCCAAAATTGCTTCCACAAAATGCAAATGTCAGGATAAAGGTAATGGCTTGCAGAGCAGCTTCCCCCTTCCTCTAGAAACAGGCAAGCAAATAAAATCATAAGCACACGGGTTCCTCTGTGTGTGAGTGTGGTTAAAGTGCAGTGTACTGTAGGGAATCTCAGGCAGCAAGAAATTCTTGCTGTAGCTTCAGGGGATCTGGCCAGTGTGGCACTAATTGATGTCTGTTTGTCCCCAGCAGTGTGGGGATGTGAGGCCATGCTCGAGTGTCCTGCAGAGAGCTGTGCTGACCTGGTGCTGAGGTATTGCCTGGCTTTATCCCCAGATTCCAGTCGAAATTCTGTGCTCTGTGTGCAGTTCATGTCGTGTTCTTCAGCTCGTGTTGCTGGGATTGGAGAACTCCTGGGTATCAGGTGTGAGGGGCTTTCCTTGGTGCTGGAATCATTACCTACGTGTAATCTGTTCTGGGGATTCATGTAGGACCAGCTGTCTTCATATGGAAACTGCAAGAAATACTAATCTTCTGCAGCTGGGGGCAGATCTGGATAACCCTGACCAGCCACACCATTCTGGCCACTTCAGTCCATCACAACTTTCACCTTGGTTTAGGGAAGAGTGGAATAAAATTCCTAACAGAATTTGCATTGAACAAGTGGATTCTGACAAACATGCTTGAGGCATTAAATGTTCTTTGTCACTGTAGTTGCTTCAAAACCAAGAAAACAAACCTGTAATTCCTGAAGGATTTATGGGTGAGTTTTCATGGCTTTTCCCAGCCCTGCCAGATACTGTGATTTTTTTTGGGTTGAATTTAGTAGGTACTTTGCTGTTAACACTTTACAGTATTCCTGTATTGGAAATCTGCTTCTGGGAGTTTCAGGTTGGAAAGTGCATCTCATGGTGGGCACCTTGGTAAGGTCATGGCTTAACATTCCATGGATGCTGAGATATCACCTCTCTGTGTGGCTAAAAATGGGACCAGATAGTAAAGATGCCTCTGCAGAGGCTTAATAGCAAACCTGTTAGAAGGACCACATTTATCACTAACTGTTTCTAATGGGTCCTCTCTTTCTCTGCTTGTTAATTCAGAAATACCAAACTGAAAGCCCCTTTATTGCTCTGGGGCAAGTGGCCAGCTTAAATCCACCTAATTACTTTTAATGAATAAGACTTTTTCACTTTTCTGGACAGGTGGTTAGTACCAGAGTTTGTAGCCTTACTTTGAGGCCAGGAATGTGCTCCAATCAGCAAAATGTTTGGGCCAAAGAGCTCTAAATTCCCTCTTGTGACATTTCAGTAGATGAAGAAAATGTGAAGAAAAAGCAGGTGATGTGTGATGGCTGGTGACTAGGGTTTGCAGTACCTTGCATGTGTTATCACATCTAGGTTATCTGGTGTGCTGGTGGGGAGTTGAGTCAATAAATGAATTGGAGAAAGGGGTTGTGAGTTGTTAGT
This sequence comes from Cichladusa arquata, assembly GCA_026413545.1. Taxonomy (NCBI): domain Eukaryota; kingdom Metazoa; phylum Chordata; class Aves; order Passeriformes; family Muscicapidae; genus Cichladusa; species Cichladusa arquata. Next base: position 31,490,812 of record JAOTQP010001286.1, read on the forward strand.
GGAAGAACTCCTTCAGTCAGCTGTTGCAGTAATTAGTTCAGCAAACTTGAATATGGTCAATGACCTGGTTTTCAATCGTCCCAGACAGGCAGTGCATGGGTACAGCAATGTACACAGGACCACAAAGAGCTGTGGAAACCCCTGCAGCCCTCTCTTGTTTCCTCACCCACCAGCAGCCTACCAGGGTCTTTGAGATACACTGGAATATGCCTCAGCATTTGTTTGAATCACTCTAAAGAGAGGATGCAGTCTGCTTGTCATGAAGAGCTGCTTGTGTGTGCCCAGAATAAGACTAACCTGAAACACTTAGACTTATGACCTGGATTCAGTCTTTCACAGCACTCAAAAAGTGTCAGCTCTGCTTCTTCATTGCTTCAGCCTCCCTGGGTTTGACCATACTGCAAGCTGGAATGCCAAGCCCCAGCAATAAAAATAAGCCCTCTTGTGATACTTCCAAAAAGAACAGGAACTTCCAGAAATCTCCTGAGAAGGGTTTGGCTCATGAGGTTTTCAGCCTAAATTGGGGAGTTTGGAGAAAGTTCAGAGGAAACACCCAAGCTTTTGAGCACTTCATCACACTGAGCCCTTCTAGGCTTTCCCATTACCTCTGTCTGGTTTTACACTGTTCCTCATCAGTGCTTCAGCATGTCTCCTCCACAAAGGAGCACTGCTCAGCCCCCTTTTCCATCCCATGCTGTCTTCTCTCTCACTTCTGCTTCCTTTTAGCTGTCTCTGAAGAATACTTACTTGCCGACATAATTTTCTCTTGGAATGATATTACAGCTTCTAAACCAAGCCTGGGTCAGCAGTATCACATGGATAAGAGACTCTTTTCCTCTCATGTGATGCCATTTTAGTAGAAGATTAAGCTTTTAACCCTGGAATAAAATCAGCTTTCTTGTTCTCCCTCTCTTGTTATCACTCCTGCTCTCTCTCTTTTTTTTTTTTTTTTTTTCTGGTCCTCAGGTCCCATCAGTTAGACATGACATCAGTTCTGGCTGCTGGTCTAGAGAGCAATCCATCCTGAGACTTGATCCGGGGACTTAATTAAGTGTGAAATTGAAGGGAGAACTGGCACAAAAAATGGCCAGGGTCCTGTGAGGCAGAAATTTTATAACTCACTGGAAAGCCAGGTGCAGATGAATATTCTCCAAGATGCCAGGATGTTATTGACTGTGATTGCTTAACACCATGATGATGAGAGATGGGTTTCTAGAAGGTATTGTCAGGGACTAGATATTTTGCTGTGGGCTTCCAGCATCTAAGTGAACACCACTGCTATCTCATGCCTGAGTGGATTCACAACCTACCTGTGGCTCTGAATTTCTTGCCTCTGTTGTATAAGGCTCTGCAAAGCAAGAACCAGCTGAGAAGTGACTGCTGGGCTCAGTTTGATCTAATGCTTGGTTACACAAAGGCAGTTCTGTTGTAGTAGGAGATTCCTGGCTGGTTCCTGCTGGGAAGTCACCTGGGGTGGTTTATGCTGGGATAGTCCAAGCTGCAAAATCTGCAGGTCTCCAGTTCTGCTCCACATAACCCTACAGCCTCTCCTCTGTCCCCAAAGGGATCTAAGCCCAGAGTACTGTGTGCTGGGATGATGTAGTGTCTGTGCTGCTGCTGCAGTGCTGTGCTCCTCCCTGCCCCTTGGCTGCTCCTCTAGGTGTGCCTTGCACCAGTACTGAGGGACTTGGAGCAGGGCTGAAACCCTAAAGTTACAGGGCAGTCACTGCCTTCAGGGGTTTCTCTGGAGGAGATTTGTCACATGAAAATTCTGTACAGGTGGGTGTTGACCTTCCAAACCTGCAGACTTTGGCTTATGTTTGCTGCTGAGAACTTGGGTGTCTGAGGATTTTATCATGCAGAAATTCAGCTGCTGGGGGCTTTTGAAGACTGGGAAGCTGAGCAGGGGCAGAGGATCCTTGAACAGCCCAGGTGTTAATGCTGTTCCTGCATGGGGCAAACTGTAGACCTGAAGTGAGCAGGCTGGGGCTGTGCACAGATGCTCAGTGCCACTTGGAAGTGACATTGCTGTGTTGTGTCTGGTGATCTGCACCAGGGCTGCCAGCCAGCACTGCTGTGGGACTCCTGTGACCCACGTTGCCCTGTCTGGGCTGCCCAGGAGCTGTGGGATGGAGCGTCCCAAAGCCCTGTGTGCAGCACCAGGTGTCCCTATTCCAGCCACTAAAGATCTGATTTCTCCCATGTGAGCTGGAGACTGCTCTCCTCCCTCCAGTCCATCCTGGTCAGGGGTGGGTTTAAGCAGCAGGAGGGTGGCAGATGTTCCCCCCTGGCAGGGCAGCAGCTTGACCCTGCCCAGCCAGGATCCAGCAACTCCATCAGGTCTCAGCAGCTCCCTCCCGCTGGCCCTGGGACCTCTGGGGTTTGCAGGACAAGTGCCAGTGCTTCCAGAGAGCCATCCCAGTGCTCTCCATCCCCCCAACACTGAAACTCCACCTAACACTCCCTCAAAGAAGAGAAGAGAGGGTGAGTGCAGAAATCCCATCCTTTCTCAGATCAGACACTGTTCCAAGGCACTCACTCCCCGTTAGAGAGACAGGAGAGCATCCATCCTGGGGCACCTCTGCTTTCCCTCTCTTCACTTTCCTCCATGCTCATTTCCCTTTATCCTCTCCCTTATCCTTCATCCTCTCTCTTACCAGTTCACAGATTTGGAGGGGGTGCAGCTGTGCAGCAAAGGCATCCAGATGGTTGGATACTGGGGAGGGACAGAGCCTGTTGCTGCAGCATGCAGAGCTGGCAAAGATCCTCCTCAGGTCAGAACCCACCTTTCTCCCCTCCTTGCCTGTTGGAGCAGGAAACAAACTCAAAGTGAATGTCTGAGCCTACCTGTGCTGGGCTGGGGTTTAGTCTTGATCAGAGGCCAGATTTAATGTTTTAGTGATGCCCTCAGCACCACGTGGAGAGAAAAGTGACAGTAGCACTTGATGCCTTAAGTTTTAATTTTCATATTTCCAGACTCTGCACTGCATTGGTGTGTGACTCTGAACTCCATACAAAGTGTCACAAGTTCTCCTCCCAGCTCAGT